>CM065303.1:53564596-54189596 GCA_032871835.1 Dipteronia dyeriana | reverse complement strand
ATAAAAGGTACCACCAAACCAAACACAAAACACACAACATATACAAAACACAAAAACTCACTCACTTAACAATGTATAATAATAACATCACTCTTCCTAAACCTAATATATAATACGTATCTAACAACCACCTAAAATCAACGGCTCAGAATCACCCATCATGATCATCAATGATTAAAGGTTGATTTCCTTGTCAGCATAGGTATTAACCAACGCAAGCGCATTGCTCGTCAACTTCTTCACGTACGTGGCTCGATCACACACCTCCTTCTTCACCTGCCCCTCCGGAACATCCTCGAACCCGTCCGTACATGTATCCTCGTCGGTCAGTGCGGCGCTCATCCACGTCTGCACATTACTCATCTGGAACCTGAAGCTCGCCTTCGACCCGCTGTGGACGGCCGACGAACCCAGCTGCCGCATCTGCTTCAGCGACCCGTATATCTCGTCCACGGCATCGCCGAAGTTGGAGAAGCAGTCGTGGATGGCGGAGGCGGCCCGGGGGTCGGCGCCGTAGTCGGCTTGGCGGGAGAGGTTGGAGACGTAGACGGCCACACGTTTGACTTTAGACAATGTCAAAGCTATGGCCGCCGTAGCCAACCTGGCAGGATTTTGCTGGACAGACGTAGAATAACCTGCTAAGGAGGTATAGCAGATGTCAGGGTAGAGAGTTGCGTTGCAGCTCGTACGGATGAAATCGGAGCCGCCGGTGGGGGAAGGGTGGGTGGCGGGAGTGGGGGAGAGAGCGTAATGGACGGCTAGGATTGAGTGAAGGAAGGTTGATGAGAAGAGGAGAAAAAAGAGAGGACGTGGTTCTAGTTGTAGTTGTGGGGTTTTCATGGTGGCCTTTTCGGTTAAGACTCAAGAGGGAGTTTTTTTTTTTTTTTTTTTTGGTGGGGGGGCTTTGTGTGCTTTACCTGCTGGTGGGTGCTGTCAAGGTTTAAGTAGTGTCTAATGTTCACAGGAAATGACTCAATTACCTTAATTTGTTTTGCCCGAATTACGGAATTGCCATTGTTTGTGTGAAGTATAAACTCTCGTGAGTTGGTGTGTATCCGTGTATGTATGTGACTGCATGTGCTAAAATATAAGTATATATAATTGTAACTTGTAAGTACTCCGTTTTACTTGATTTCTGTGAGAAAAATTTCCACGGATTCAAGAATGGAACAGGCTAACAGAGGACCCTTGTTGTCCTTTTTTTGGAGCTCTTTATGATCGACTAACATTTTGTTTTGATAGAAATAAGAGGTCCAGGTTTAACTATTTTTTTTATTATTATTATTTCCATTTAAAACAATTTAAACGATATTGTTGATTTGTTTCACCCTTTCTCTCTCACTTTCCAGAAATTTCCAAGTCTAAACTCAATCTTCTTCATTTGCATTTCAAGTATATATATTTCTAGGCTTTCAATGTTTTATTTTAAGATTGGGAGAATGATATGACATTAGTCAAGCTTGGTTCTAGTGAAACTTGAGATGTCTAAATGTTTCTCCTAACCACCAGAAGTTATATGAGCAGAGTAGAATACAAGAAGCGCGCATGGCAAATAGAAATGACAAAAAGTATATTGGTTTTTGATTTCAGTTTACCTGAAGGCTAAAACAATACCTAAATTGGGATGGATGAGAAACAATTTCGTTTGGGATTTCATCGATGTCTAATGAGAGGTATTCATCATTTAGCCGATAATTGATGTACAATTGAATGCTAACTTTGAGGTTGAAAAGTGTCTATTTCAATGTAATAAATGAATGTATATATATATTAGTGAATAAACACTCAACTTCCCTTTCATCAATTCGGCAATTCCAAACAAAAATAGATCACAAATCAATCCTAAAATAAAAATCCACAATTCTCATCAAACAATTCACATCTCCTTCTTCGATCAATTCAAATAAAAAATGGAAAAATTTTGAGATCTGAAACACACCTCCACTTCATCTCTTCAATCGAACTCTAAAAAAAAAAAAAAAAAAAGCAGCTTCATCAGAGATGGGCCTGATGGAGCCCCTCGCAAATGGGTCAGATAAAGACCTCTATCTATGATAGAGCATCTGTCCGACGAAATTCCATCGCAGATGGAGACCTGCACCACGATGGAGTTCATCGTAGATGGATCTCCATCTATGATGAAAAGGCAGTCCAACTAAGACAGAGCAACTCCATCTAAGATGGAGTTTGGAAGAGATTTGAAAAATCTCTACCCAATTTTCCATTCTTTTTCTATATTTTTATTTTTTTTTAATTAAGAAATTCAATGGTATTTTGACATTTTTAATAGTCAAACTTGGTTAACAGTTAAGTTTTACTAACGGAAGGGAATGTGAGTGTCGGTTTTTGATAAAATTGATTTTGCATGTAAAATGGCAAACCTCGAGGCGATTGGGTGTAATTTGCTCTAAAATATATAACAATTTGAAACTTACGGGCTGTCCAATATACAAATTTCAAGCTATTTTCACTTTCGTTTTTTGAAAACGATTTTAAATTCGCATTCGTTAATCGTTTTCCATTTTCTTTTCAAAAAATAAAAACAAAATGGAAAACAAAACTAGTGATAATTTAAAAAACAAAAAACAAAGAAACACATTATATATGTTTTATTTGTTTTTGTTTTTGTTTTTCAAAAAAAAAAACTACAATAAGTTTTTTATTTTCCTTTTTTTCTTTTTTCTTCTGAACTTTCTTCTTCTTCATTTGTTCTTTTCTCTTTGTCTCCTTCTTTCTTCATCTTCATCTTCATCTTCATCTTCATATTCTTTCTTATTCTCCATGTACTCCTCTTTCTTCTTCCTATTCTCTATAAAAGCAAGGCTGGAGGAGCAGCCAATCTACTCCTTCATGGTCGAAGGAGGTGAAATCCTCCTCTAACAATGTCGATCCGGCTAGATCGGCTTCACCAGAGGAGGATCTCACCTCTTACAGCCTTGGAGCTGTCGATCTGATCGACTTCTTTCTTTTTAATATTTTTTCTTTTGAAAGCTTTTTTTTAATGTAATCAAATATATTCGATCACTTTCATTGCATTTATTTAGGTAGAAGTTTAATTAATTGTAATTGTCAAGATCTTTCTCCGAAATCTATTTCTTTTATAAATAAATTTCTCCTATTTATAATTTTTTAAAATATATTGATATATATATATATATATATATATATATATATAAGTTGAAGTTAATTTCGAAATTTTAATTTATAATTAGTAAAAAACTAAAATTTATTTTTAAATTATGAGTTAGTTGATAATCTTTTATAATGAATTATTAACCCATTTTTTAGTTAAATTATAAAATTAAAATAGAAAAAATATAGAAAAATTATAGTATTTGATATTTTTTAATTAACCTAGCAGAAATGTTGTTTCCATTTTTAATTTTTAAAAAACAACTTTCCGTACATGCTAACAGATGTGTTTTTGGATTTTGAAATTGAAACTAAAAACATTATTTTCATTTTTGTTTTTCTTTTCGAAAAACAGCAAATGAATAATACTTACAAGACACGCCCTTATGATTCATACATAAGAAAAATATAACATATAAAATACCTTAATTATAAGTTTATAATAATGGGTGCATATATATGGACATGATAAGGTTAGCGATGTGGTAAAGCCCTTCACACCCACACCTTGAGGTTACCCCCCCTCCCCCCAAAAAAAAATCCCGAATTATTGTAATATTTAATAATAATAATAATAATAATATATCACAAAATGTTTCACAATTCAAGAGAGCTAGTAGCTCATATTTACTTTGGAATTGTATCATAAAAATGAGCAAAAAAGGCACACATAAAACTAGGGGTGGGCGTTGATTGGATCGGTTCACTTTTGGAGTGAACCGATAAAAAATCGATACTATTCGGTTTTTGAAAAAATGATCCGATCCGATCAGATCCGATATACAAATGTGAACTGATCAAAAGCCAATTGAACTGAATCGGTTCTGTTCGGTTCGGTTTTTCGGTTTTGGGCCGATTGAGCCTAATTATTGGGCTTTAATTTCTAAAATCTACTATAGCCTATGGTCTGAAAATTTGAAAAGAAAAAAAAAACAAGTCTTTTATATGTGGGGGTCTATTGGAGCAACACATGTATAACCAAACAACACATATACAAGCACAACTGCACAGGAGCAAAGCAACACAACCAAAAAAAAACTCTACATATAAATTAGAGCATTCAATTGGAGCAGTATACATAGTATATACCTTAATATCGAGAAGATCTCGATTATTAATTCGACTAGTATATATACCTTCAACAATTAAGAATTTATTCGAATATAATATGTACATATACAAGAATCTCTACATATAAACTAGCTATGATTGGTTATAACTAGCTATATACGATAGATATTAGTGGATAGATATATCACCATATATAGATACCAATCATTTGGAAATTAAGTTGGAAAATAGTTGTTGATTCAAAGTAGGAAAGGTAAGGCTTAAGAGATAACAGAGTTATTAAATGTGATGGGCAAGATCAATTGAGATGGAGAGTGTACTTACAGTACCTTTTCACATTGAATTGATTATCAACTGGGAGGAGAGCAGTGGATAATTATATATATCAAAATCGAAATTGAAAAAAATCAAAATAACAGTAACTTACGGTCGATGGAGTTGTGAAGGGAGAAGAGAATCATAACCGTTGATGAGAGAAGAGGCGGACGAGAGAGACGGCGGACGGCGGAGAACGTCGATCCAAGGCCAAGTCATCAAGCAAGTCGTCGAACGTAGAACAAAATAGAGCAACTCATCGATTGAACAAGCAGACAAATGGTGGCTCACCAGTCGGGCAAGAGAGACGGTGGACGGTGGACGGTGGACGGCGGATGAGAGAGACTACAGACAAGAGAAAGGGGAGGACGGAAGAGGCAACCGACGCGACGCTGAGAGATTTAGTGTTAGGCTGGTTAGCTGAGGCCTGAAAGGGAGAGAGAGAGATCAGAGAAGGGGTTATATATATATATCCGATTCATCGGTTCGGTTCTCAGTTCCAACCATCGAACCGGAAAATTCGATTTTTAATATTTTAAAACGAACTGAACCGAACCCCGAGGAAAAACAGGAAAAAAACTGATTGGACCAGTTCGGTTCAGTTTAATGGATTTTTGCCCAGCCCTACATAAAACATCACGTAAAAATAGGATTGTTTAGGAGTACCAAATAAAGTTTAGATTACTAGCTAAGAACAAAGCTAGGAAAATGATTAAATAACTGATATAACAATCCATTAATTATTTATGAAATATTGAGAAAAATTACCTAAATTGTTTAAATATTTTCTTATTATCTAAGGTCATGTTTGACACGTTGTATTATAGTGTACTGGATTGTATTGGATTAGACTGTATTAGATAGTATTGCTTTAGTATTATTCTTATATAATCTTACATTCGGTGATATTTCGTATTATACTATATTAAATTATACCATGTTTGTAAATGATTTTTGTTTCCAAATATTTTGTTAACTAATAAAATCAATATATTTTTAGAACAAAAAATAATATTATAAAGTATATATTTGTCACATTATATTTTTTAAATAATATTTAATAATCTTATTATAAAATTGAAAATCAAAAAAATCTATTATTAAAATTTAAAAATTTAAATAATGAATAAAAATTATTGAAATTAATATTTTTAATATATATGAATTAAATAATTAGTTATATTTCATGATACAACCCAATTTTGTTAAATTTATCTAATATAAAAATTATTAATTATTTAATATTTAATATTTGATTTGGAATTTATATTAATAAAAATAATTGTTTTATTATTTTTTTATTTTATAAAATTATTATCAAAAAATATTGTAATTAATTTTTAAATTTTATTTTTTAACTTTTAATT
Source organism: Dipteronia dyeriana (assembly GCA_032871835.1). Classification (NCBI taxonomy): domain Eukaryota; kingdom Viridiplantae; phylum Streptophyta; class Magnoliopsida; order Sapindales; family Sapindaceae; genus Dipteronia; species Dipteronia dyeriana. The sequence goes on along the minus strand of CM065303.1, from coordinate 54,183,711 downwards.
TTTATATAATTATTTTAATCCTTTTTAAAAATTGATATGGAAAAAAAAAAACCTTTACCTTGATCTTTAACATAGCTTAAACTCACCATATCAATATGTATCGATAATACAGTGTTTGATATATTATAAACACTATTTGTATTAATTAATAAAATACAATATGACTGGTCAAAAACATTTATTGTATTATATATATTATATTTTAAATCTCTTATCCAATATTATACAAAGAAACAAACAAGCCCTAAATTGATAAAGTGTATTCCACACATCAAATGTATGTATGATATATATATATATAGGCAAAAAATAACAACAATTGATTTTTATTTGAAGAACCCTCAAACTAAGAAAAACCCACGGGATTAGTCTCGCGAGCCATTTAGTCACAGAAATCCATTATACAATAGTTTAATTACATCCTAAGTTGACAATCTAGAAACTATTTTCAATGATTGTAACTGAAACCTATCTACTCACAGATCATTTATAGTGACTCTTGACACTTACTTGTCCAATCACCACTTGTGTTCACAAGACTTGAACTCAATAAAGAGAGTAAATGTCTAAATGATTATGTATGAATGCCCAATACAAATTTATGTTAGACTAACATAAAATGCTTAACTAGATGTGAATATAAATACCCAGCAATCCTAGTTATTAGTGAACCCCCTACAATCTCCATAACTTCAAAGACTATGCAATAAAGATGAAGTCTTGGCATTAAAAAGAACAATAAATGAGATGTAATGTTTATTCTTATTTATCATGTGAAGATACAATAAAGACCACGCTTGATGATGCATTAAATGCTCATGGAATGAGGATGGAGAGTTAGAAATGGTTTCTTGGACCTTACTCTCTCTTAGATCTCTAACCTCTTTCTAAATCTGTGAAAATCAAAGCTCTGATTTGAAAAAGATGATGTCTAAGAGTATATATAGAGTTTCACGAAACAGTATTGTTTTAGACAATACAATAGTTTGTGGTCTACCATGACGTGAACCGATCGCGAAAACGGCAAATAAAATGTCGCCTATACTTCGCTCTCAAATTTTTGCGGTCTAACAAGACAATGACTCAATCATGAAAATCTCTTGTTCAAACTCCATGTACAAGTTGAGCAGTCCAACAAGACGAAACAAAGACTGCGAAAATCACTAGAGTGATTTCACAGTGACTATCCGTGGTTGAAAACTAAGACAATGAAAAACTCTGGAATGATGTTCGTGGCTAACATTTTGTGGTTCATTAAGACGAGATCCAGACCGCAAAAATCTCTTGGGCGATTTCGCAATGAACTGTTACGGTTCACCAAGATGACACTTGGACTGCGAAAATCACCGGAAGGATTTTCGCGATTCACGACGACAACACCTAGACCGCGAAAAAGAGAAGAAAATGGCATTCTTAAGTGATCTAACACACTAACCTATATGCATGATGTGCAAGTGTGAAATTAGTGTGGTGCACACTAAAATGAGGAAAACACAAATGAATGAATTGTTTGTGTGCACCTAATCTCTTCAAAGAGAACAAGTCAAATGGATTATACTTTTGAAGCTCTTGAGATTGCGGGAAGATTGTCGATCATAATCACGATCACAATAATGAGCACATATATAACCTAATCTACCAACTACAAAAGTATCACAATATAGTTTGTCACATAAATAAGCCAATTACAAAATGGAGAACCTTATACGAGTAATGTCCCTCTCCAAACCCGGATTATTTTAATATTTCAAAAAATAATTATTAATATATGAATTTTTTTAAAAAAAATATTACAATACTTCAGTTTTTTTTTTGGAAAAATGAAGAGGCTCGAACATACGACCTTGTGACGTATATGTGAGGACATACCATCGGACCAGCCTCATATTGTCTAAAATTAAAAATATTATAATGGCTTATATATGGTGATATTATAAGGCCAAATTAACGTGTCAATGCTAAAATTTAACATAGAGTCCAAAAGTCTTCCTCCAATGCAGTGCCAAATTTGGCACAACAATAAATGTATTTTTTTAATTATAAGAATATCATTAAATATTTTAAACATTTTAAATATTTTAAACATTTTAAATAATTTAAATTTAAATTTAATATACATTAATGGTATTTCTATTAAAATCTATTTTATCCAACCATTCTTCAGCATTTTAATGAATGCATTAATGGTAAATGTTGACTTTTATAATTTTAATTAATAAAATAATAAAAATAGTATATTAAATACAACTGTATATTGAAGCACAATGTTAAATTGTTGTGTCAAATATGACATTATATATATATATATATTTTGTCAATTTTGATATGGACAATAAAACATGCATCGGAGATGGTCTTACCGTCCCAAGCTTTATGATTTACAAGCTACAAACTTCGATTGCATTTGTTTTAAAAAGTGGATTAAATTAAAACTTTCCCGTATTTTTATTCAAGAAAACAACAGCGGGCAGACGTGAGTGCATGTGGTGACGCGTGAGAAAACAAAGTCGGCCGCTGGCCGCTTTTTCACATGCATGATTTTCGAATTGCGGCAGATGAATGGTGTTCGGTGATGATGCTCTGTGCGCTTCGGCCATAATTGCAAGACTCAATTCGATTAAATATATATCTATCTACGGATAAAATCTTACATGCGATTTGATATAACCGGTTAATAAAAATATATTATTTAGATTGAAATTATAAAAATATAATATAAAACTCTAATTTAATACAATATTTTTGAATAGTATTATACGGTCTCATTAAGTGACAGTGAGACTGTTTCATATAAAACTTTCTTCTCCAATACCCATTTAATTTTATCGTATATTATTTCGCATAATAAAATGGAAATTTTACAGATTATTATTCCATTAAGGAATTATGCTACTATACTAGTTAAAAAAAATTATAGGTTAATTCATGTTTACCGGATTAAAATTCAATTGTTCAAAAATGCGAAATACTTAAAAATTAAGATTAAAAAATTGAATTTTTCTTAAAAATATTACAATAATTCAGGATTTCGAGGATGGATATGTTTGAAACTCACAACCTTATAGTATATTAGTATAGGTGTATGGAAAAAACCACTAAATCAACCTTATATTGTTTGAAAGTTAGAAAAAATTATGTATCTCTTTCACAAATACTCAATAAATGTGGTAGCTAGAAATAGTCGAAGTAAAGGTGAGATTTGCTAATACATTATAATGGTTATAAAGCACATTTATGAGATATTAGACAGTTTGTGAAAGTTAATTTTTTAAGTTTTAAAGTATAGATTAAGCTATTGGATGGAAATCTGAATAAACATCAATTACTTTGTGATTATTTTTTACATAAGGTTGTTGGATTAACTAATATAATAGCATGAACCTTAAAATAAATAATAATTTTGTAAATAAATGTACTTATTACGATTACATTTAATTATTTTTTAAAATAAACTAATAGAGTAGCTTAAGGATGTGGGTCCACCACAAAGTGTGGCAAGCTACAATATAATGGAGCACTAGCAGCCGACCAGTTTTAGTCTGCTTGGTACCATTTCTTCTTTTCTTTTGTAAGGTGGTTTTAGGTGGTTATATAGCAACTACTTTGAATTTTAAGTGATATATAATTATAATTTTCTTCTTTTCTTGTCCATTTGTCCACTACTTTGAAGCGTGCAAATTCATGCAGTAACTTTAGCTTTAGAAAAATAAATAAATAAGGTGTTCCATTAACCATAGTCCACTTGTGATATGACTCTCTTACTTTCTAATTCAGGGTTTCACTACTTTTATGTACTGTTTGACGAACGGTGGAAGTGGATGTTTCGAATGGGCCAAACATACGGTTTGGGTTTTGTTGAAGCAAATTCAAAACCAGTTAAAGTGATCATATTATCATATATATATATATATATATATACAAATATACAAATTGGCATCATATACAGAAAATGTGATCAACTCATTCCTCAATTATAATTCTAATTCATTCAAACAATAGTTTTTAGAAATAGAAACTTCTTTTTTAAAATTATTTTTGATTTACCACCGCTTAATATAATGTTATGGTAAATGACGTTCATTCAATCTAACAGTATTTAAAGTTCAATTCGCCGTATTCACAAATTGTATATATATGCTTTTGATTTATCTATGTACCTAACTACTGTGTAAAGTAACGTGAACTAAATTAGGATCAAAACTTGATATGAGTTTTGTCATAGTTCTCTTTCACTTAAAAAAAACTAGAGTAATTGAGCAATATATTGGTGTCCCTCTCACTTGATTTTTTCAGTTCTACAGATCAAATTTAAAAAACATTCTTTGAAGAGATTGGCATTTATATTATGCAGCAAGTTCAGTAGATCTACATTCTTTGACATAAATTATAACTTTTAATTAAGTTACTAAGATTACATCTGCAATTTATATGTAATGTATGATGTGGTTGAGGAAATAAGTTGCAATTGGAGGCAAAAATTATTGCAAATATCTGTAGTGATAAAAAGTTTTATCGTAGGGTTGTTACAATTGTTGCAAAAACTTTTTAGCCGCGGAAGCTCCACAGCAAAAGATTTTCGAGTTCCATTGATTTTTTTTTTAATGCTTATGTGTAGAGGTTTAAGTGTTTAACATTAAGTTTTGAAATGTGCGCAAGAATAAAGATATGAAATGTGATTGATTATGCCATAGTTCAGGAAAGGATTTGTCAAAATTAGATACACAAATGAAGCAGAGAATTAGAAGTTCTGAGGTAGAAAAGTGAATTAATAAAGCTTTATTGATTTATTGGTTGGTTATATATATATATAAAAGAGCTTAATTTGAAGATCAACATGGTTGACTGATAATTAATGCATGTGATGTTGGTAAAGAAAAATACTCTAATTAAGAATCTGTTGACATGTTCCGGAAAATTTCATTATGTCGTACAGACAAATCCATCGTAATTTGCTGTTCAAAGGCAAAGAAAATCTATGGCGATCGAAACATCATTAATTTGCCAAAGCCTGTCAGCGATTCACAGGCGTAATTGACTCCATTGTTTTGAAAATTATATCTTATATAACTTGTATTGACATTTTATTAAAATAATGATGTATTGACAGGATTATTAATTAGGGAACATAATCTTCATTTAAAAAGCTTGTATAAAGAGAAAGAACCCTAAGAGGGCCATATTTTAATGGTCTACTGGCTGCAGTTTCGTTTCCAAAAGTGGAAACAGTTTGATTTTTTTCAAAAAAAATAAATCTCAACGACAGAAACATGGTTTCATGATCATATTGGCCTGGCCCACCACATCATTGTCAAGTAAAGAGATTCCGGCGAATTCGACTCCGTGAATGGGGGGGGGGGGGGGGGTGGAGGAATGTCTCTTCAAACAAATCAGGATCTGAAGATAAGTATTTAATTTTTTCGAAAGGTTGATTTCATGTATCTTGATTAGACTTTGTAGTTTGTAGTTTGAAAATGGGTATAGAATTGGTAGTCTGTTATGGTTAACAGGTGTTTTGATCATGATTCAAATGGGGTTAGGTACCTTTAGGTTTTGAAGTGGACTCGAACTGTACTGGTTTATATCTCACTTTAGCTAAACTAATAGAGCTACATAAAAAATTACCCTAATAGCAATTAGAGTTTATTAATATTGTTTCACTTTTACTGCCGTCTAATGTGGTTCATTGGGAAAACATTCAATCAATCTGACAAATTTAGAAGTGAAACAGATTTTGAAAGGATAAATTTAAAAAGCTATTAAAATATTAACATAAAAAATGTAAATAATAAATAAACAGTGTCGTCCCTCTTGTTCCGGACCCATATATACATATTTTAGTATCAGTTCAAGGTTCATTTTTTTGTTTTTTATCATAATAAAGGTCTATATATTTATTATGAGTATCAGTTAAAAGACCCATCTTAAAAAATTCAAAAGTTAAAATAAATAAAAGAAAATCGGATCAGGACAAAAAATGGCCAAATGAAATCTTAGATTATAGTTTTCTTTTTATTTCAGACATATCAATATCTAAAGGTCTATTTTTTATCTATATTTCCAGCCATCAATTTCTCTATCAGCTTTCATTCTTTCAACGGTCAACAATCTAGTTAGGGTTCATCGCCAAAGGCCTAAAACCTCCGGACAACTCAACAACGTACATAACACTATTGATAATGTTTCAAGTTCGAGTTATCGTCACTGTTAATGATATATATATAGATTATGCATGTCTATACCTTCTATTGAAATTCCACCTCTACTGAATACTGTGCAACTCACAAGCTCCTTCAATCTATTAAGATTATCTTTTAGTTTGATTTCTTTATCCTAGCACAATGTGGGCATGTCAAATTATAAACACGATATGCATTTAGGTAAGAGTTCATCAAAAGTAAAGTCATATTTACTATCCAGAGTCAGAAATTTTAATTGGATCATTATACTAAAATAAATAAAACAATTTAGAGAAGTCAAAATGAAAAGGTTTCAAAATTTAATCGTCATTTACCAAACAAGTACCATACCACGACCTCATGTTATGGGTATGATAATTTTTACTACCAAATCTACATCATATTATCCATTTCATATTATTTTTTTTCAAATAAAACTTCTTACAATTGTTTTATAGGAAAGAGGGCAGGTAGGACCCTGTGGAACACCCTCACTGTGTCACTGCTTGCGATCAACCTAAAATTTCTCTTCATCGTTTATTTTGATGGACAAGCATTTCAGATTTAGCTTATCAACATACCAACGTCATGAATCAAAACTTTGGATTTGAGTTGTTAACTTGTTACTATTTTCAAAAACTAGATCCAAATTTAGTTGATGTTCTGGTAATAAAGAATAATGTTTCACTGTCCAAAAATAATTTTAAAATGATGTAATAATAAATTTGTTCATACCATATCATTATTCATATAATCCCATGACTTGCACGAAAATGAAAAATCGTCACCACATCATTTGGAATAATATTTAGCCAATTTGTTTTAGATGTGCAGCATTATTCGTAAATAAATTTGCACGTCAATGCCAAGTCAGTTCTTGAGTTGAAGCCTGATGGCATGAAAAGTAGTAGAGATCGGACCAAAGAAGATGCCAAATTTTGGGTTTCACTAACTACTAACTAACTACTTATGTAAACACTTTCATCTTCAAAATGTGGCAGTGTATTTAGTAATATATACGATACGTATAGGAATATAGGATACTCAATTTTAATTTGCAACAACCAAAGATTTAGAGCCCAAATATATTAACCAATATAGCCCAAAACATCTATTAGGCCCATGCAATACAAACCCTATTCAGACCCTAGTGAAGCTTTAATTAAAGAGTGAATATATATGATCCCCTCAAAATTTACATGCTCATCCCAATTCAACATATTTTTAAAATTTCAATATTATCCTTAAATAAAATTATTAAAATAATTAATATAAATATAACTCATCATATTAATAAAATATTTAATATTTTGAACAAATATTATAATTAGTTACACAAATAAAAAAATACCTTTTTTATTAAATTACTATTTATATATTAAGTAAGAGAGAATAAAATAGAAGAATTATAAAGAAAAGAAATAAAATAAATAAAAAATTCCATCTCAAGGTTTTGGATTCTAGGATGAGGCGTGGCTACTCCATACGATTACTATTATTATTATTATTATTGAATATTGTTCAAAAATGAAGAGGAATGGCATATTTGGTAATATACAAATATGTAGGGTGTGTTTGTTGTTGAGAAGAAATTGCAAGCACACAAATATAAACACAAAATAGAAAGCAATAATAAAAAAAGACATAAAAGATTTTACGTGGTTCAACAATTTACCTACGTCCACGGAGCGTACCGCACTCAATCCACTATATCTCAGAGTTGATTATAATCTCTCTGTCTCTCTTTCAGTCTCTCTACAATTGCTCTCTCTCTCTAGCAATTTTCTCACACACTACGCACTATTTTTCTGCTCTATTCTTCTCTCACTTTTAAGTACAAATAATGGTGGTATTTATATGAGAGCACTAGGATTAGTCAAATCCCAATTGGAATCTATTTTCTATTCCAATTACTTGTGCACGCAGGATTTCCTCTTTCCTCGCGAAACCCGTCTCTACAGCGGTCTGGACCGCTGTGTGGGCACATGCCTGCGCTGCGGTCCACAAAGCGTAACACGCCTGTGGAACTCCGCTCCACAGACAGTGGTGTGTGCATCTTGTCTGCCCCGCGGTATGCACAACATGTCACCTCTGGAATTCTTCGTTGTGTATGCCGCGGTCTGGGTCATAGCCTCCGCCGCGCCACCTGCCAGAGTTGTTTTCTTCACTTGTTTTTGGCTTCACATAACCCAACAATCTCCCACTTGAAGACTGAAACTCAATAGGCGTTCTCCATCCTTCTTTGATGACTTAGTGGATAAATAACGGTGTGTTCATTCCCCATGTTTTTACTCTTGAAGACCCACTGAAGTTGCGCACAACTCCAGTTTTTCAGTAGTGACTGGCTTGGTTAACATGTCAGCCAGATTCTTAGTTCCTGCAATCTTCACTAGCTTCAACACTCCTTCTTTAATTAATGATCGAATGAAGTGGTAGCGCAGGTCTATATGCTTAGTCCTAGAATGGAACGCTGAATTCTTGGCCAAGTGTATTGCACTTTAACTGTCATTATGCAACACATTCATCACCTGATCGAATCCCAACTCGGCTAACAACCCTTGTAACCATATCAACTATTTGCTTGCTTCTGTCACAGCCACATACTCAGCTTCTGTTGTAGAGATTGTCACTATCTTCTGCAACTGGGACACCCAACTAACTACAGTACTCGCCATTGTAAACACATATTTGATGGTACTTCTTCTATGATCCACTTCTCCGGTAAAATCTGAATCCACATAACCTTCCAGCTTGAGTTCATCTTTCTTGAAGGTTTGACACTTCTCTGTCGTACCCTGCAGGTATCTTAGGATCCATTTCACGGCCTCCCAGTGCTTGAGAAATGTCAGGTCTTGTACAAGTCATGGCATACATTAGACTTCCAATGGCTGAAGCGTAAGGAACTCTAGCCATGAAGTCCTTCTCTTCTTCCGTCTTCGGACTCTGATCCTTAGACAACTTGAAGTGACTAGCTAAAGGTGTTCTTACTGGTTTAGCATTTCCCATGCTGAATCTCTGTAACACCTTCCGAACGTACTCTACTTGTGAAAGCTTCAATGTACCTTCCTGTTCGTTTCTGCTAATCCTCATTCCAAGAATTTGCTTTGCTGGACCCAAATCCTTCATCTCGAATTCACTCGAAAGTTACTTCTTCAAATTATTTATCTCTTCTAAATCTGCACAAGCTACTAACATATCATCAACATAAAGTAGCAATATTATAAAGCTGGACTTAACCATTTTAAAGTAGCAGCAGTGGTCAGTATTGCATCTTAAGTAGCCATTCCCTTACATAAATCCATCGAACTTCTTGTACCACTGTCAGGGAGCTTGTTTTAAACCATACAAGCTCTTAGTCAACTTGTATACCAACTCTTCCATGCCATCTTCCGCAAACCCCTCTGGTTGCTTCATGCATATCTCTTCCTCCAAATCTCCATGAAGGAAGGCAGTCTTCACATCTAACTGGTCCAGATATAACCCTTTTGTTGTGACAATACTTAACACTAACCGAATCGTAGTTAGTTTAACAACAGGAGAAAAAATTTCAGAGTAGTCGATACCTTCAATTTGTTGGAAACCTTTGACTACGAGTCGTGCCTTGTATCTCTTGGAACCGTCATGTTCCTCCTTGATCCGATACACCCACTTATTCTGTAGGGCTTTCTTTCCTTCAGGCAATTTGGTTAACTCCTAAGTTTGGTTAGATGCCAACGACTCCATCTCATCCTTCATTACAAGCTCCTACTTGCTCACATCTTCTCCCTGACAAGCTTCATCATAGTACTAAGGTTCTCCCGTATCTGTCAGCAGCATGAAGTGCAAGTATTTCCTATTTGGTATAGGAGTTCGAGTTGATCTTCTTAATGTATTCTGGACCTGTGTTATTGGAACATCTCTAGGTGAGATTGGTTCTTATACCTGGGGTTGCACACCTTGCTCTTCATTATTCCGTTTGATGTGTTCCATGATCTATCTATCCTGGACATCATTCGGTCCAAAAAACTCTGGCTCTTTCGGCTCAGACTTCTGTGTGTTCCTGTCTTTGTACATGACCCTTTCGTTGAAGACAACGTCTCTACTTCTGATCATCTTACGGTTTTGGTCATCCCATAACTTGTAACCAAAGTCATCCTCTCCATAGCCCACCAAAGTACACTTTACTGACTTGGCGTCTAGCTTACTCCGCGCATGATCACCTATATGTACATAAGAGACACACCCAAACACTTTAAGGTGAGAAAGTTTTACCTCTTTTCCAGTCCAGATCTCTTCTGGTATAGCGAGGACCAAAGGCTTTGATGGTCCTCCGTTGATCAAATAAGTTGTTGTATTGACTGCTTCTGCCTAGAACTGTTTTGTCAGCCCTGAGTGTAGCCTCATGCTTCTGGATCTCTTAGTCAATGTTCTGTTCATTCGTTCTGCTATGCCATTCTGATGTGGGGTTACAGGAACCATTATACCGATCTTTATCCCATTTTGGTAGCAAAACCTCTTGAACTCATTGTCTTAATATTCTCCACCATTGTCTGAATGCAGCTTTTTGATCTTCAAACCTGTCTCATTGTTAACCCTGGCTTTCCATCTCTTGAAAGCATCAAATACCTCAGACTTGTATTTTAGAAAGTAAACTCATACCTTTCTGGAATGGTCATCGATGAAAGTGACGAAGTACAGTTTACCTCCGGTTGATGAGACTGAAGCTGGACCCTAAACATCAGTGTGCACTAGTTCCAACTTCTCTTTTTCCGGATTTCTTCCGGTTCTCTTGAAGCTCACTCGCTTCTGTTTTCCTAGATTGCAACTCTCACAGAAATCAACCTCAACGGATTTTAAATCTGGCAACTTACCTTTTGAATGCAGACATTTCAACCCTTGAGAACTTATGTGCCCAAGTCTCTGATGCCACAAGTTCGGATCGTCTTTGCTTTCCGCCATAACGACTGAACCACACCCATCCGTGGTTGTGTAAAGCGACCCATTCTTACTTCCTCCGGCGATTGTCATTGCACCTTTCAAAATCTTCCACTTATCACCTGTGAAAGTTGTCACACAACCATCTGATGCCAGTTGCCCAATGGAGATCAAATTCTTCCTTAAGTCTGGTATATGCCTCACATTGTCGAGCTTCCAAACTGACCTTTGCAGTTGAATATTCACATCTCCCTTCCCGGTAATGTCGCATGCTTGATCGTCACCAAGATACACTTTACCCATATTTCCGGAGACGTAGTTCTCGAGTAATTCCCTGTGAGGTGTGGCATGGAATGACGTTCCCGAATCCAAGACCCAGAACTCTGTCTTGCTTTCCAACGAGCAAATAAGGCAGTAATCTGACTTCTTTGATACACAATTCACACTGCTCTTGCCTTTATCTTTCTTCTAAGATCTACACTCATACGAGAGATGGTCTTTCTTACCACAATTCCAGCATTTAGCATCCCTTTTGCTTCGTTACTGGTTTCCCGAATAGTTAGCATGATTTCTTGATTTGGACTTACCTCTAGACTTTGATCTTCCCCGTTGACTTGTGTTTCGATTTCTATCTCTGCCTTCTCTACCTTTCAAACTCAATACTGAAGTTGTAGATTCCCCTGATCCCTCTTCACGCATCCTGATCTCTTTTGTCATGATCATGTTTATAACCTGCTGAAGATTCAACTTTTTCTTTCTCGAACGAGTTAGCAATCGACTGACATGTCATTTTCTAACTTTCTGTCATTTGGGTGAGTAGAAACGCCACCATAAACTCCTCATCAAACCCCATAGATAAAGAACACAACCCGTCATTTACTTCATTGAACCGGTTCAGAAAATCTTTAAAGTTCTGACCCTCCGCCATCTTTAAGGTTGATAACTTCTTGACAATTTACACTTTCCTTACCGCAGAAGGCTGTTCGTATAGGTATGATAGGGTATCCTTTAGATATTTGGCTGTCTGTTGATCCTTTACGTTGAAGGCGACCTGTTTCTTCAAATTGAGACGAATTGCTCCTATTGTTTTCCTGTCCAGGAGTTCAAAGTCATCATCATCCATGTTCTTCGGTTTCCATTTCTTTTCCCAATCTTTATCTGTTATATCATTTGGTCTCTCTTTTATCGGTCAATGCAGATCCTTCTGGTACAGATAATCTTCCATCTGTATCTTCCAGAAGCTAAAATTCAAACCATTGAATTTTTCAATTTTGTGTGTTTCCTTCTCTGACTCCATCTCCACGACGAAATCGATGACCTCGAGAGAATCTAGATTTGTGTGAATAATATGCCCCAACCTGGAGCTTTGATACTAATTGTTGTCGAGAAGAAATTGTAAGCACACAAATCTAAACACAAAATAGAAAGCAATAATAAAAGAAGACACAAAAGATTTTAAGTGGTTCAGCAATTTGCCTACGTCCAAGGAGTGCACCGCACCCAATCCACTATATCTCAGAGTTGATTACAATCTCTCAGTCTCTCTTTCAGTCTCTCTACAATTGCTCTCTCTCTCTAGCAATTTTCTCACACACTACGCACTATTTTTCTTCTCTATTCTTCTCTCACTTTTAAGTACAAATAATGGTGGTATTTATATGAGAGCACTAGGGTTAGTCAAATCCCAATTGAAATCTATTTCCTATTCCAATTACTTGTGCACGCAGGATTTCCTCTTTCCTCGTGAAACCCGTCTCTACCGCGGTCTAGACCACTGTGTGGGCACATGTCTGCGCCGCGGTCCACAACGCGTAACACGCCTGTGGAACTCCGTTTCACAGACTGCGGTGTGTGCATCTTGTCTGCGCTGCGGTACGCACAGCATGTCACCTCTGGAATTCTTCGCTGTGTGTGCCGCAGTCTGAATGTCATTGCCTCCGCCACGATTGCCGCCGAGCCACCTGCCAGAGTTGTTTTCTTCACTTGTTTCTGGCTTCACATAACCCAACGGTGTTTACATGTTAAAACATTTTTAACATTTTAATGGGGTGTATATACAAAAAGGGTTCTACATATTGTTTTTTAGGGTTGTAAATATCGACACTCTTATTTAAATATAATTAGAATATGAAGGTGGTTAAATATATAAAAGAGTAACGATATTTATACCTCTGAAAAATAGTAGGTGCACCCGATGACAAAATTTTAAAATATTATAATTTATAAGCACACCCCACGTATTACAATTATACCATTTCTTTTATTTTTTGAAAAAAAAAGTGACAAGTTATAAAATAATTTAGATAAAAAAAATATATGGAAGAGTATTATAGAAGAGTATAATAGTTACGTAAGAAGAAAAAACCTCCCAATTTTGAAACCTCCATCTTTTCTGTTATTTCATTTTATTTTTTGTATAATTAAATTCAATGGTTTTGACATCTTAATTCTTGTTAACGATGATTTTCAGATCGTTGAAAAGTCAACCCCCTAAACAATAACATGTTAGCAGATTGAAGGTTTGACTGGTTAAGGTGAGACGACCAAAACCCCTTTCTTCTACATGAATGCAGTGTAGTCGCTGAATAGCCTGCTATGGGTGGCTAGCTCGACTTGAATGGTGGTTTTCAGAGTGATAAAGAAAAAGTAATGAAGCAAAGACACAAGGTTTACATAGAAAACCCTAAGGCAAGGAAAAAACCACGGTTGCCGAAGACGGTAAAGAAAATATCACTATAATCTTAAGGTTTATACACTCAATCCTCTCTTTTCTCTTGAATAATTGGTCATGTCTTTGTATATTGATTTCACTGGTATTTATATGGGTTGATAGGGTGTTGCCCTAATTCTTGTTATGTAAGTAAAGAATCTGCTATTATAATCCTTGTATAATTCCAGTAGAGCAGTCCGTTTAAGATTTATTTCTTGATTGGTGCACGATCTTCTAGTAATATCGGGTTGTTGCCAATTGTGATTACTTGATACTCAAGAGATTTTGAAATATTTCCTTCGTGGACTGTGATCTAGTGAGATAAATCTGGGATCCCAAAACTGAGTAGATCATCGCTTGATATGGTGTAGCTTGCTAGGGTTGTATTTCCTATATTGACCGAAAGGATCTTGTCAAGTAGAGATCTTTGGCGAAAAGGATTCTTACCCGCTTAGACTTCTTAGAGTTTATTTAGTTGGGCTTTTGAAAAACTTCTATTGGTAAAAGACCTACTTGTAGTAGATTCATTAGAAATAGAGTTTTTTTTTTTAAAAAAAAATATATAGTTGTTTGGTCGATAGACTTTAAAAAAAAATGTCTATTTGGAGAAACACCTGTCTATGAGCTTTTGTATAGTAGAAGTTTAAACTCTATTAACTTCTACTCAATTTAAAAAAGACAATCTCAAACGCCCAACCAAACAACTCTAAAAAAACTCAAATAGATGTTTGTAGACTTTTTGAGGCAGTAGAAAGCTCAACCAAACGAACATTTAGTCTAATGGGTTTGCTTGGTGTGTATGTTTTGTGCTTCCATATCAACCTTCTTGATGATGTGTCCCTGGTCAGCACTCATTCGATTGACCGGTTGACTTTTGATGATGTGGCATTGCTACCTTTCCGCTATTCTCGTTTACTCTACTGACATGACTTCCAACCAAATTACACCCATAACAATACTTTTTATAATTTTAAATAATCACTATTTAATTTTTAATTAATAAATTTTGTTATTATAATTTTATTATTTTTAACTAGGATATAATAATTTTCCCGCTAAGGCTTGGCATATTAGTAACTTTACCCCTCTAGTTCACAATATTAGTCATTTCCCTCTACTGTTAATAAAATACCTAAAAGGGTTAAAATCATTTTCATCCCTCTAGTTAATCTATTAATCGTTCTGGTCCCTTTAGTTCTAGAATTCCTCCGTTAGGTCCAAATATTTACTAATAATCTATAATTTTATCCCTACCGTCAAATTCCGTTAGGGTTTATAAAATTTCTGTCAGTAGTCGGAGGGTAAAATGGTAAATGTATATATCATATTTCTAGAAAGCTTTAAAAGAAGGGTGAAATGGTAAATGACTTATTTGATAATTTAAAAATAAAAAACAAAGAAATAAAGGAATGGCTGAGATGAATCCACGTCACCAAAGCATTAACAAAAGGCAATATTGTGGTCCCAAATTTTTCCAGGCCATTTTCTTCTCGTTTTCAACAGAAGACACCAACATTTTATCATCCTTCATGCCAAAAACCCTGCAAAAAACACCAAACTTTTCGATTTTTCAAACGATCTATAGGCTTTTTTTGGGGTCTAAAGGTTTACTAATCTTGTGAACATTCAAAGTGAAGCAACGGCTGAAGACGAACATTTTTAGAGAGGCACTTTGAATGTTATTGTGATAAAGGTGAGTTTTTTACACCGATTACTGATTATTAAGTTATGTAATTGATATTTGTTGCATGCAACATGTTGATATGTTGATTATTCATCGATTTCATCTTTTTAGGGTTCAAAATTTGAGAAAAATTGGGGGGTTTCGATTAAAAGCCAATTAACTGTAATTAAATGTTGTTGAAGTTATTTTACGTGTGTTAAAACTGAACGTTATGCATTTTTTTTGAAAAAAATGGTTACTTTATTTCTTATATTATCGGGTTCTAGATTTTTAGGGTTCGTTTGTGTGTGTTTATCTATTTAAGATGTAAATGAGTTTATATGTGTTGTGTTTATCTATTTAAGATGGAAATGGTGCAATTTTTGATAAAAATGGTAAATTTATTTCTTTTATAATACGGGTTCTAGAATTTTATGGTTAGTTTGTGTGTGTTTATCTGTTTAAGGTGGAAATGGGTTTATATGTGTTGTGTTTATCTATTTAAGATGGAAATGGATTTATATGTGTTGTGTTTATGTTAGTTTGTTCAATTATTTGGTTTGCAAAACAGTTGTATATTTGGTGTTTTGTTAACCTTTTTTATGCTATGTTCTTGCTTTTTACAGGTGTAATGGATGTTTTTAAAATTATTGTATTGTTTTGCAATGAAAAGGTTGAGTTAGGTGAGTGTGATGCTGATCACATAAGCCTCATCACCTTGTTTCATGCATTGACTGAGAAAATTAGTGGAACAGATGATGTACCTTTTGAAGATTTATGGGTTTGGGCACAATTACCTTGGAGTGGTGAGAGACTTAAAGTCAAAACTGATAGAGAATTAGTTAGTGTTTTTATGATGTTTGAGAACCGTAGTTTGGATATAATAGTGTTTGAGGTAGAGACTGGTTGTTACATTCCAACTCATCCAGAAGTGTCATCTAATGCACAGCCTGAGCCTGAGCCTAAAATGTTGGACATAGAGGGTGGTTACCAAGCAATAGGTTGGTGTGACTTTGAGGATGAGACGTTTAATTATGAAGGTGATAGTGAGAAAGATGATGATTTGGACGATGAGGATGGTGAAGGAAAGGATAAACAGAATAATGGAGGACATATTAGATAGGATAATGAGGTCTCTGTCGTTAAGGAAAAATTTAATGATGGGGATGATGAAATAACTAAATAGTGCATGGATTTATTTGAGGGTTATCAGTCAAAGTCTGATGATGAGTACTTTAGTGACTCTAAGATTGAACCAAAACAAATAAAGATCGCTAAGTTGATGAAGGGTAAACCTTTCAAAAGAATGGTAGGGGTGAAATTAAGTTTCATGTAGGTCAAACATTGGATAATGCAGTCCAAATGAGAGATATATTCAAAGAGTATGTCATTCAAGAGGGTGTTGTTTTAGATAGAGTGAAGAATGATCATGTAAGACAGACCTATAAGTGCACATTAGATGGTTGTCCTTGGAGGGCACATGCTTCATGCATGATTGATAGATTGACATTCATGATTAAGACCTTAATGGACGAATATAAATGTCATATGGTGTACAACAACAAAGAGGCTAAAGTAAAGAGGTTTGCCTCTAAGTTTGAGAACCTAGTGAAGAACAATCCTCAAGTTGATGTTAACGTAATAGGTGATTTGTTAAGGGAGAACAACAATGTTTCAGTTGACATTCAAAGGTTGTATAGGGCAAAGCGAAGAGCCTTACATGCCTTAGCAAAAGTTCATGCAAAATGTTTTCTGATAACAAACAAAAAGAGACATGAATGAGGGCCAAATCATGTACTTTTTGACTTAATCAAGGGGGGAAATGTCGAATATTATGAACTATAGGAGGGCACATGGCCATTATTAAAACTAGAGGGGAAAAAATTATTAGTATACCAAACCTCATGGGGAAAATGATTATATCCCTCTTATAAACTAATTGTACTGTTTGTTAAAATGTTTAAATTATTAAATTTTTATATTTGTTATATGTGTAATTTGGTTGAATGACACGTCAGTTAGAGAAACTGGAATAGCGGGAAAATAGTAGTGTCACGTCGTCAAAAGTCAATTAGTTAACCAAAAGAACCAATGCCACATCACCAGGGTTAGACACATCACCAAAAAAGTCATTACGATAGTTAGAAAATGTGAACGCTAGGTAGACCTACTCGGTGAAGGAAACCCATTCAATTATGGAATCTAATAAATGAGGATCCTACTTGTTAAAGATCTCAACTCAGATAGATCTCCTCAACAGATCAAGAAATACAACCCTATCAAGATAATCTGTGTCGAGCATATATTTCCTTGGATTCGAAGTCCTAAAATCATGTTCCAACAAGGAAATTTTACTATTCCCTCTTTAATATCTAAGAATCTCAATCAGATAATAACTCGATACTTGTAGAAGGATAAACACAAAATAAAAAATGAGTCATAAACAGGTTGCTCAACTAGAATCCCATAAAGATCCTGATTATGAATCCATTACTTACATGGTAAGGATTAGGGCCACACCCCATTAACCCATATTAATACCATTGAAAATCATTGTATTGGGATACGAGCAATTAATTGAGAGCACATGAGTATATAGTGTGTAATATATGAATTATAGTGATATTTTCCTCACCATCTCCTACAACCGTGATTTTTTCCATGTCGAAGGGTTTTTCCACATAAAACTTCGCTTTATTACTTTATTGCTTTTGTTTACATTGCACACTAAGCCACCATTCTTGTCAAATTTGCCACCGATATCAGGCTATTTAGCGACTTCATTGCAACCATGTGAGAGAGAGGGTTATTGGTTATTTAACATTGACCAATCAAAGTCTCTGATCTGTTTACGTGTTACTGTTAGCGGATTGACTTTTCAATAGTTTAGAAATCACCCTCAACAATCGGATCTAGGAGGAGGGAGGCTAGAACTCAACTTCAAGGAACCATCATGAACAACTTCAATGATGGACTCCATGATTCTTTTATATTTTTTTATAACTATTTTTTTTTAATTTTTGTAACATATTCATTTAAAATACACATTTTATGGGATACATCTCACCAGTGGCGGACCCATAAATTTTAATCAGGTGGGGCACTAAAACAAAATAACAATTATATTAAAAAAATGCTGAAAATTTAAAAAATTGAAATCATAGTAAAATGAGTTTTTTTTAACAAAATTACTTTTTTTTATTCTTATATTTAAAAAGAAATAAAGACAAGAAATATAATATATTTTTTGAAGTATTATGCACATTGTGATATTTGTACCCTCACCAGTGGAAGAGATGTGCACTACTAGTTCGGTTAAGTGATAATGTGTAACAAAAAACATAATATTAATAAATAAATAATAACAAGGAAAACAATATAAATTACAATATAATTTTATAATAAGAAATTTTGTTTTGTATTTATAATGAATTAAAGTTTAAAGTTATACAAAATAATTGATTAATAAATATTACTAGACATGTTTTTGAATTTGTTATTCTTCTAATTACTGGTAAAAAAAATATTTGTTGATTCTAAATAAATTAAAGTTATAAAATAAAGAATAATACCAAGGATAAAATAAAATGAATCATAATAATATATGGATTATTTTAATATGATAAATTAAAATTTGAGATTTTAGGGTTTTTTGATGTGATGTGATGTGTTAGGTATGTCAAATTAAAACTAATAAAATTGAATTAAATAACCATAAATTATGTAGAGCTAAGAAGTTGAAAATAACTGAAAAGAGAAAGCGAATTATTTTATTTCATAAGAAAATGAAAATTTGATTAAGGAATTAGAAAAGAGGATATAATAAAAAAGATATAAAAGATATTACTAGACATGTTTTTGAATTTGTTATTCTTCTAATTATTCGTAATTTTTTTGGTTTGTTGATTCTAAATAAATTAAAGTTATAAAATAAAAACTAATAAAATTGAATTAAATAATCATAAATTATGTAGAGTTAAGAAGTTGAAAATAATGGAAAAGAGAAAGCGAGTTATTTTATTTCATAGGAAAATGAAAATTTGATTAAGGAATTAGAAAAGAGGATAAAATAAAAAGGATATAAAAGAAAGGTTAAAATCAGGTAAGATGCAACAATTAGAACTTGAACCCATATCATTCAGAGAAATGGGTGTTATCTACCCACTGCAGTATTATTACTACCTTTGTGCATAGTTAGTTAATCTCTCTCTCTCTCTCTCTCTAGTTAACCATTGTATAAATATAATGGTTTTTAAAAAAAAAAATGAGGTAGGGCACAGGTTTCACCTGACCTTAATGTGGATCCGTCCTTGCAACTCACTAATATATGTTCTCATAACTTGATGTATATTTATTTTTAATTAATAAAATTTTCTAATAATATCTATGTTCCTAAAAAAAATATTATTCTAACCAACTCTGGAGTTCAATCTTGATTATATCCCGGTGTATATGTAGTTCTTTATCTTAATAGATCTCGATAGATGTCTTACCCATTTGTGAAAGATTAAAAAAGAAAGAAAAAAAAAAGCAACAATATTGGCAAAAAAATTAGCATTAAAGTCAGTCATCGATACTACTATTTGTAAATCTTAATAGATATTTTACTCATTAGGTGAAAGATTTTTTTTTAAAAAAAAAAGAAAAGAAAAAGAAAAAGAAATTTAAAAAAGAAAAAGAAAAGACAACAATATTGGCAACAACAACAAAAATTGCATGTTTAAAGTCAGTCATCGATACTACTACTTGTAACTTGTCCTTTAAGAAGTGACTTTAGTTTTAGTGATTTTCTTTCCCTTGTTTTTCTCCGATCATTAAGGAGAGAATTACGATTCAAAACAAAGAACTCAATCAAAGCAAGCACCATCCTATGTGTGTCAATCGGGGTCAATCAATTTAGCCAATCTCCTTTCAACTTCCCCGTTCGGATCTTTTTCTTTTCTTTTCTATTTTGGAAAATATAACGTTACTATATTTATAATATATATTTTTTCAAATCATATTATATAATTTTATGCTTTTAAATGAACCTAACTTACCAATTACCATGGCATTTTAGTGGTACATAAACATTATATAATTTTTTTAAAATATACTACTATTTACGGTGCAACAATTTAAATATGAGATATTATCAAGCTGAATAGACGACGATTCACCAACGAACCACATTAGACGTTGATAAATTTAGATCCTCTGTTGAACCGATCTTCGTCATGACCTATATAGATCTATTGACATATATAATCAATTGCTATAATTTATTTCTTTTATTTATTTCACTTTCATTATTTTTAAATACAGTCTTATTCTTAAGTGTTTTAAATCAGGAAAAAGATCATATCATCACAGCTAAGGATCCTGATTTGGATGGTGATACATTATATAGTTTGCTAACTTGTGTCGATTAAATATTATGCTAATTCATCTAATCACACTTATTAGTGTTGGTGTTATGTTTAATCAACTCTATCATGTCATACCATCCAAGTTCATTTGATACATACCATAAGTTGGATCAAAGAAGTACCGACACATACATAACAAATCTACCAATTGACACCGCTCAAGATTCAAGAATCATGCGCACAAAAAATCAAAATAAAACAGTGCAATATACATAATACATGGTATTTGTATTGTATGGGTACAACACAAGCAACCTTGAGCTATAGAAATGAAAAATAAATCTTCAAAACCTACCAATATGGAGAAGATTGTCTGTTTGTGAATTGTGAATTTGTGATTGAGGCATAATGGCATATGCAAGAACCTCGCTGCAGCCACCGCTAGCCTCTGTATAGTAGTGGAGTCAATCCAAAGAAACTTGTACTTGCAAACTTGAGAAACTCGTGAAGTAGCCAAATTTGCAAATTCGAAATCCTTTTAATTTTGTACCAAATATAATGTTCAGTCTGTGATTTCTAGTGGGTCACTTTGATTCACGGGCAATTTTCACATCTAAAATTCGGTTCAATTTTCCTTTCTCTCTTTCTTTATTATTATTTTTTTTCCTTTTTAAACAATCTTAGTTGACAATTTGATTAAAGAGGGAACTAGGGAAGGGAATACAAGTTTTTTTTTTTTTTTGGGAAAAACTAATTCAGCAAAATTGGGAACATTTATGGCAATCTGTAAGTGTCACGTTGCAATTTGATTAAAGAGGGAAGGGAGTAAAAGAAAAAAAAATTGAGAAAAAAACTTCATCAAAATTGGGAATATTGGTTATTTATAAGTGTTTTTGGAAAACAAATCGGATTATACATGTCATATGATATGATAATAATGGTTACGATGTATTGTATTTAATATATGGAAAATTTTCTCACTATACAAGATATTAACCTATGTTTCTTTTAGAATGAACAAATGGATATATGAAATGAATCTAATGTTCACATTTGATTTTTTTTTTTTAACAACTAAAAATAATTTAGGGTTTGAAGGAAGAGATGATGATATATATAACTAACTATATGTATCAATAATGTTGTGTATTCTGTAATTAAAACGAGAGAAGATGATGAATGACATTATTTTTAGTTAATTATAAATATTAATATCTAATAATCATTTTTAAAAATAAAATAATTTGCTTGTTTTATAACATTAGTGAACAAAAGTACAATCTAATAATTTTAAACGTGAGTTATAAAATTGTTTTAACTAAACTGAAGTGTTTATGGATTCAAATAACTGTCATAAGATAGTATTTTAATTTATATTTAATCAATCAAATTGAATCATATATACATATTATTAAAAAAATATTAAATATAAATAATTATATATGATATAATTTTGTTGATTAAATATAAATTAAAAGAAGGGGTAATTGAATCAAGTCGTCACATGTCTCTCCAATAATTTCCAAATTCGTCAAAGAATCATTTCCCAAAGCACATTATCATTCATTTCCTCATTTATGGGGCTCCACATCCACGTGTCACTCACCGATGGGTCGGTGGTCGACCACATGCCCTTCATCATTTTCGCCTATTGGCCTCGCCCTACAGGGCCTACACCGACACCTAATTAAGTCCAAAACCGGATCAGGATAACCCGACCCTGACAAGTCAAAACCGGAGTTAACCCGGTGAAGCCTGTTTCGTCTCGGTATCCAAACTGGAGCCAGTCATGTCTTCCCACGTGGCAGAACCCTATTCGTGAAATCTCTGGAATCCAATGACACTTTTTCGTTATAAAATGCTACTTTGTGCTTTAGCTCTATACCCCAACTCGTTTTACACAACCAAACTCAAATGGCGCGAAAGATGATGAGCTCTTTACCGGGAAATGTTCCAGAGCTTCGCGTCCTCTTCCTCCTCCTCCTGCTCCTCCCTCTCCGTCCAATCAGCGGCGGAGGTGGAGGCGGAGGCGGACACGATTACCACACTGCCCTCCACTTGAGCATTCTCTTCTTTGAGGGCCAACGATCAGGCCGCCTCCCTCCAGATCAACGCATCCGCTGGCGCCACGACTCCGCGTTGCGCGATGGGTCCACCGCTGGTGTATGCACCTTCACCGCACCCAATCATTTTCTACATTTTGCACTCAACTGAATCTTACTAACCGCGTTTGATTTTTTATTATTATCGTGTTTCAGGTGGACTTAACGGGTGGTTACTACGACGCCGGAGACAACGTGAAGTTCGGTTTTCCGATGGCTTTCACGACGACAATGCTGTCCTGGAGCATTATCGACTTCGGGAGAAACATGGGTCCGGAGCTGAAGCACGCCGTCAGGGCCGTCAAGTGGGCGACGGATTATCTACTGAAAGCGACGGCGATTCCCGGCGTCGTTTTCGTTCAGGTGGGAGACGCCTTAAGTGATCACAACTGCTGGGAGAGGCCGGAGGACATGGACACCCTCCGCACTGCCTATAAGATCGATACCTCCCACCCCGGGTCCGACGTGGCAGGCGAGACCGCCGCCGCATTAGCCGCTGCCTCCATCGTCTTCCGATCACGTGACCCTCAGTACTCCAGGCTTCTTCTCAATCGTGCCATTCGGGTACGAACAGACATACCTCGGTGTTACACCATAACATTTCCCTCAAAGTGAAACAGAATGAAAATCTCGTTTATTTTTATCGTGGGAAATTGTTTAAAGTGCGAGAAATTGACCGTTATGTGTGGAACGGTCACTTTTTTTTGTTGTTGTAGGTTTTCGAGTTCGCTGACAGGCACCGGGGTGCGTACAGCTCCAGCCTGTACCGTGCAGTGTGCCCCTTTTACTGCGACGTAAACGGTTACCAGGTGAGTGAAACACAACTAACTTTATTAAATATCAGCCGTTGGATTTCACCGGTGATTATGTCTGAATTCGGATCGCATCATAGGACGAGTTGCTGTGGGGCGCGGCGTGGTTGCACAAGGCCTCAAGAAGGCGCATATACAGAGAGTACATTATGAGAAACGAAGTCGTTTTGCATGCTGGAGATACAATCAACGAGTTTGGTTGGGATAACAAACATGCCGGTATTAACGTACTTCTTTCCAAGGTAATTAATTGTTTTAATGTGATCATGAATTTAATTTAAAACATTTGTCTTCTCTAGGGGTTTTATTCTTCTTGTCTTTGTGTATTTTTGGTTTGGAATGTGGGGGTGCTGCTGGTTTTTAATAAATAATGGTGGCATTAGAAAAATATGGGGTGTGTGTCACCCATCACGTGGAGAAGAATAAGTTAGATGATGATTTAAAAAATGATAAAAACGGTTCTAAAATGTAAATATATTTTTTTTAAAATAAAATTCTTTTTTTTTTTTTTTTTTTTGTAAAGTGTATATATATTTTCTTTTTCAGTGAGCTAGGGTGGCTACCATTGGGGTCCGCCCCTGGGGTGGGTCCTACTCATCGTTGGACCTATCTCATTGGTAGCTACAAGATACTTTGGGGCCCATCTCTTTACATTTTAATAGAATTTTTAGAGAGCAATTTAAAACAGTTTTGTGGGTGTGATTGTGTGAACGTCACTTTGCTAGCTTCTCACATGTTGTGTATTGTACATTTGTACCCATCTAATTTCTCTAGACTTTTATCCACCAAAACAGTTCAAGGGTATTATAGAGATATTTTTTCAAAGTAGCAATTATTGGGTTTAGTACAATATGCATTTAAAAGACGGACAGTCCTGAATAGAATGAACAGATAAGGATTATTTTCTAAAATAATTTGATTTGTTTGAGATAAAATGTACGTATTTAACTTAGATTTATTGATAATTAAATAATAAAACTTAAAGTTTATTTATCAGTGGTTATGATGGGTGTACAAGCTGGACCCTCTTAGATCTTGGGATCAACCGAATAGATTAACAGTAAAAGAAGCTGATTATGATGATTGCACATGATATTAAGCATAGAATTTGGCTTTAATGTTGGCACGAATTTTAATCGTTTTGACATTAACAATTGAAGTGAAAGATGTCATATTAGAAGGAAACAATAGCAAAAGAAAAAGAGTTTTGCTGGATTTCTTTTTGGGAAATATAAGTGGGTTTAGCGTTGTGTTGTCATTTCAAAAAAAAAAAAAACGAAAGATGGCCTAAAATGCATATATATATATATATTATGGGCTCTTGTGGGTCCATTTTGATGAGCGAGCTGCGAGCAACAGTAGCTGCTCCATTGCATGTGCTTAAAGCCTTAAAGGCTAGGACGACGGTTCTTCCCATGCTGATCAGCCATTATTTTTCCCGCAATAATTAATAGTAGCTAGCTTTTCTGAAAAGTGATTGCGACTTATTGTTAAGCGCTTTTCACCATCACATTTTCAGGATAAATGCTGTCTGACTTATCCCTATGTTCAATAAATATACTTATATACTATATGACTTCAAAGTTCAAACCCGAAAGTCGAATCCATACATAAACGTGATTGCATATACGTATGATGACTGAATTCACGCATTCAGTATTATCTTATTTGAAATTTGTCTATGTGTTGTGGCCTCTGTGCATGCAAAATCAGTGAATTTATATATTTATACAATTGGAGGTATCAACATTATCTCTTTGTCACTGTGTGACTGTGTGAATGAATATTTAGGATTTTGGGAAATTAATGATATAAAATGAGTATTAAATGTTTTGGCAGGAAGTGCTGATGGGAAAAGCTGACTACTTTGAGTCTTTCAAGCAAAATGCAGATGGGTTTATCTGTTCTTTATTGCCTGGAATTTCTCATCCTCAAGTCCAATACTCTCCTGGTATATATGCAAGTTCCACCTACCTAGTAACCTCTTTTTCTATTTTCATTATTTAATCATTCTAGGAAAAAAAATTCAAATCCTTTGACTACATCAATCATGGAAACCAAATTTCTTAAACTCTAATGTGATCACTGAATTTTGTAATTATATATGATGAGCCAATACTTATAATTAAAATTTAAACACGCTATAAGTCTGTAATATGGAATGATTTGTTGAATTCCGATAATTAATTTGGTTTTTTGTGGTGTGTGCTGGAAGGTGGGTTGATCTTCAAGGCTGGAGGCAGTAACATGCAACATGTAACGTCACTGTCTTTTCTACTTTTGGCTTATTCCAATTATCTGAGTCACGCCAATAAGGTGGTGCCATGTGGAGGGAAATCGGCCTCTCCTGCTCTTCTAAAACAATTGGCCAAACGTCAGGTAATTCTATTCGATTATAATATAATGAATTGATCAGTAAAATAATATCGGTCCCTTGTTGTTCAATCCACATCATTTAATCAGGGGACCATCCATTATCCAACGGCTAGGATAGTTGTCTCTTATCTATATAGTACAATAATCGATAAACAAACATGTGACTATCAATGATGTATCATAGTATCAAACCTCTGCACCTCACGTGACTGAGGGCAGTTTTGGAATTTCATACCAATAATGGAATTTTCTTTGTGGGTCCTACCAGGTGAACTACATCCTTGGCGATAACCCACTCAGGATGTCGTACATGGTTGGATATGGTGCACGTTACCCACGGAGGATCCACCACCGGGCCAGCTCACTACCATCCTTTCAGGCCCACCCAGCCCGCATCGGCTGCAAAGCTGGATCCCGGTATTACCTAAGCCCGAACCCGAACCCTAATTTACTTATCGGAGCTGTTGTTGGCGGGCCCAACGTGACAGATGCTTTTCCGGATTCCAGGCCCTTTTTCCAAGAGTCAGAGCCCACAACGTACATCAACGCACCGCTGGTGGGCCTGCTCGCATTCTTTTCAGCCCATCCTTGAATTTAGCAGGTGAGAGTAGTGGTGCGCAAAAATGGTCACCCTGCCTAATTATTGTGTAAGATTCTAATTGTTCTCAATGAAGAATATTGAAAGTTGGTATTGTATATTTAGAGGGCACTGGCCTTTTCCTTTTTGTTTTTGGAGTTTTCTTCGATTACATGAATTGGATCGAAACCAAAAAACTTGTAAGGGTTTGGCAAATATTATTTTATTAAAACTAATGCAAGTAAGCTTTCTTTAAAGGAAAATATCTTCTCCTGTTACATTTAAAATAGGGATATTCCTATTTTAGTACCTCTAGTTTGATATAATTCTATTTTAATTCACTACTTTGTAATATTGTCATTTTTAGTTTTTCTATAACTGTTTTCATTAGAAGTACAATTCCTGACATGGGGAAGGAGGTAAAATGGCCATGCTACCCTTGAGTTCTGTTGACATTGGCAAAATAACCCTGATGCCCTCCAATTAAAATCTATTTATTAAATTTGATCGGAAAAAAAAATTAAACTTAAAATAAAAAATAGAAATTAAATTTAAATGAGAAGATCTAGATTGGATCTCCACCATCCATTTCATGAAAAAAAAACTAAATTTAAAGGTAGAGATCCAATCTGGATCTTCACAATATAAACTCATATTTTTCATCTTCATTCTATTAAACCCCTGCCCCATATTCAATCAAACCCGGATCCAATTCACCGTCCATCTCTCAAATGAATGATAGAGATTCAATCTAGTCTCCACCAAACGCAAAAAACTGAAAAAATTAATAAAATTAAAAAAAAATAAAAAAATCTTCAAAAAATCCACAGTCCATTATCGCTACCAAACCATCATCACAACAACCAAATCCACTTCACTCAATGCAAGCACCCAACTAAAAACACTCACCAGATCTCCCATTTACATAATTTAACTCGTCCATTTCATTTTGATTCAACACGCGCACAAGACCCAAAAAAAAAAATTAAACTAGCTTTGGAAGATCTGAAATAAAATCTGTAAAAGAATTGATACAAATTATAGTATACTAGGAAGATCTGAAAGAAAATAAAACAAGAGAAAAAAAGCTACAAGATCTTGAAGCAGGGATCGCTCCAGCCGAACTAGCCCCGAACAACTACAAGATCTTGATGTGCATGTGGAACATGTACAGCCGGATGAACCTGTCACGCCTTCCCCGAATGAAATCAGGCATGTCTTTACTTTAAGGCAGTCTGGCAAGATAGGAACCTATTTCCTCATGTCTAATTCGCCAGACTGTTGGGTCCCCGAGGGGACAAAGGCGAATCGGGAAGCTGATATCTCTGATGACCCTAAAAAGAGGGGTTTTGTATGGGGGTTCCCTACATCCAACAAATTCCGAAAGAACAGTTGGTTCTTCACCGGAGGGAGCCTCGGTCTTGAAGTCACCCTCAGATCAGGGGATGCTCAGGCGGTGTTGAGAGTCCCCCGTTTCTTCTGTTCCTTCGAGATGTGGAACAAGAAGAAAATTGATTACAACGATACTGAGCTGACCAGACTTACTCGGGCAGCAGTTCGCAATTTGGAAAAGATGAGCACGACTTATCTTTTCGTTGAGACGAAGATGATAGATTTTGGCTTCTTCAAAAAGATTTCGAGCCACTGCAGGCGATGTAAGTAATTTTTGTAACCTTTCTTTTCATTGTTATATATTTTTTGTTTTGCATTCTGACACAGTTCCTTTTTTCTTCTAATGTATGATACGGACATCGTCTGCGATCTTCAGGCTTGCCAAGTGAAGTCAATTATTTAGGCGAGTCGAAAAGAAGCTTCTCGTCAAGGCAATCAAGGCATCGCCCCGCCTGAGTCCGATGAGGAGACTGATGCGGTTGAAGAGCAAGTTCCCAAAGATGTCCCTGAGGAAGTTGTTCAACCGACCGTTAGGGAGACTAGTGGTCCAAGTGGCCCGACCGATACTCAGCTGCCTGGCGACTGGCAAAGGCAGAGTGAAGGTCTTAGTGAGGAGCCTACCGAGCGGTCTAATACCGGTGATGGAGGTAATACCTCTACGGGACAGGTACCCATAGGTCTCGAATTTTTTGAAGCCTTCCGGGATGATAATCAGGAAGATCCCGCAGCTGATCTCAGTTTCCACCGCTATCGGGGTGAGAAACGAAAGGCAATCAGCTCTCCAACTGGTCCTCTCAAGGTCCCTCGTGTGGTCTCTTTCATCATCTCCAACGATGAAGATATTGTGGCTGAGACTCACCCGAGTGCTGATGTTGGAGCATCGATGGATGCAGAGGCTTCGGAGCCGAACAGGGGATCCCCTCCCCCTGAGGTTGAAGATCTAGGGACTGAACCCTCGGGGGTTCCTTCACATCTTTCTCCCCAAGATATGCTGCGGGAGATGTCATCTGGTCGGGCTTTTATCGGGGACGACCGTTGGAGCTATTTTCGGGATGGCTCCCTTACTGAACGTCTTCAAAAAAAAATTAACGGTGCATTTTATGTAAGTTATCGTTAACTTCCTTCAGTTGCTTTGTCTGTTTGTTTGGTAGATTTTTAATCGAACTTCTTTATAGACGGTGACCGAGTTTGCTGAGCTGGTTCAGATGCAGCAACATCAAGCCGAAAGAATAAGGCATCTTGAAGCTCAACTGAAGGAAAATGAGGATCAACGTGCTCGGGTCGAAACGGCTTATCAACAAGAGGTTGGTTTTGTCTAAGTTTTTACCGACCACTGCTTAGCGAAGCAGGTTGAAGCTGAGGAGAAAGCTTCTTTGGCAGAGGAGAATGCAACATCACTTCAAGATTTATTGTCATCTGTCCAAGAATCCATGCTTAAGGCCGAGCAGGAAGCGGAGCAGTCCAAGTCGGCGTATGAGCAGAAAATCAAAGATTTGGAACGCCAGGCTCTGACAATCGAATCCTTGTCCCGAGAATCCAGGATGGAACTTGAAGTCCAAGGGGTGGATCGTTTTAAAAGAACCCCTGCCTACGACGCCCTTCTTCTTCAGGAGTTTCAGCGGGGGCTAGTTTCAGCTGGCGAGTTCTTCAAAGTTAAGAACAGGGAGACTGAGAAGACCCGAACTAACTGGGAGCTGTCAATCAAACATCATGTGGATCGGTCCTTGGAATCTCTCCGGACTCAGATGAAGGAATAGAGGGCTTATTGCCATAGCCGAGGCAAGGAACCCCATCCCATGCATTTGGAGGTTCCATCTAAGCATTCCCTCTCGACTTTTTACGTCAGTGGAGAGTCAGTCGTAGAGGGTGTGGTGCCTGATGTTGGGCCGGTCCCAGGAGAGGATTACAGCCAATGGATGGATGATTCGGCCTACACGATTGGCCTTCTAATGAGAGTCTGCTCCGTGAATACGAGATGGTGCCAGACCCGAGTATTGGCAAGGGATCCAAATCCTCACAATCCTGATTTTTGTAGATAGGATTTTGTAGACTTAACAATTCTTTGTAAAGAATACTTTGTAATAATTCTTTTGAAAGATGAAAAAATTCCGAGTAGCTTTTCTGAACCTGGTGGTTTGATTTTATTGCTCGCGAATTTTTTTAACTTGACTATAATTGTTGAGTATCTTATTAAACTGGTTCTTGTAATCTTCATGCCAAGTATCTTATTAAACTGGCTAACTCTGATGTTCGAGTAAATTCACCGAGTATCTTATTAAACTGGTTGTTACTCGAATAATTTTAATACCAAGTATCTTATTAAACTGGCTCTTGTATTATTAACCGTGTCATCTTAAAATAGACAAGTAGGTTTATACTTGTGTTTCATACACGGTTGCTACCCGAACATTACATCATAGCTCACAATAATCATATGTTCGAGTCCTTACACATTACTGAGGACGTCTCCCCAACTTTTAAGCGCAAAGGTTTGCCGAATCGTTAAGCTTTTTGGATTGCTTAACACAGTTACGCATTTCACCAGAATTTTTCCCGATAGCGTCCCGAGCTGGTGCATCGGGTTTACCTTTTTGCTAAGGTCATTTGACCTTGCTCGGCTGACATGATTTTTCGAGCTTCTCCGCCCATTCGGGAATCAATGGTCCCGAGTATTCTATTTGCATGTTCTTATTATCATGCTTGTCTTCCATATGTTCTTATTATCATATGCTTTCTTTTGGAAATCCCGAGTTAGAAGCTTTTCTTACGGAAATCACGAGTTTGATTTTTTATTCATAACTGCAAAATCAATAAAATTTTAAATTCCATAGCTAATATTTAACCTAACTAAAATTGTCCTGACTAGAAAAAAGAACAAAAAATAATTTAAGGATAGAAAATCTTCAAATATTGGGCATTGCATGGTTGGGGTAAAACCCCTCCATTGGGTCGTGCAATCCAATACGCTCATGGCCAGCTACTCCTTCGACTTTGTACAGGTATTCCCACTTATCAGCCAGGGAACCTGCAACATTATTTTTTGTGTTCAATGACACCTTTCTGAGTACCAGGTCTCCTAGCTGGAATTTCATAACCCCAACATGAGAGTTGTAGTGGCGATCTACTCTTTATTGATTCCCTATATTTCGTATTCGGGATTTCTCAATTTTCTCTTCTAGCTCATCTAGACTTTGTAATAGCATATCAAAGTTCTGATCTTCATCATATAGCCTGACCCGAGGTGACGTATACGATGTTTCTATAGGGATAACAGCTTCTGTTCCAAACGCTAAAGTGAATGGAGTCTCTCCTGTTGATGTTCTTGCTATTGTCCGATATGCCCATAATACTTCGGAAAGCTTTTCAACCCAGCTTCCTTTCTTGGCATCTAGCTTTGCTTTGATTGTGTGTTTGATGATTTTGTTCACTGCTTCAACTTGCCCATTTGTTTGAGAGTGGGCAGGTATGGCATAGTAATTGACAATCTGGTACTCTTTGCATAGCTGTCTGAATTTTAGGTTATCAAACTGGGTGCCATTGTCAGTGATAATAGTGTTTGGGACTCCAAACCTATAAAGTATATTCTTTTTCACAAAATTTGTGGTGTTTGCTTCTGTGATATGCACTAATGCTTCAGCTTCTACCCACTTCGTGAAATAGTCAATGGCCACTATGGCATGCTTCGCTCCACCCCCTATCCCGGCTGGCATTGGGTTGATTAGATCCAAACCCCACATGGAAAATGATCATGGGAACGTGAGGTTTCTGAGCTGCTCAGGGGGCTATCGGATGTCATTAGCAATCCTTTGGCAAGTATTGCAACTTTCTGAACACTGTTGTGCATCTGAGAACAGAGTAGGCCAATAATAGTCTTGCCTGAGTACATTGTTTGCCAAACTTTTACCCCCAGTGTGGTTTCCGCAAACTCCTCCATGGATTTCCTATAATATCCGATATGCATCTTCCTTTGACACGCATCTTTGGAGTGTTCAGGAATACCCCCTTCTGTATAGTTCTCCTCCAACCAATGTGTACCTAGCTGATCTATACCTGATACGTTTTGCTTGTAAGGGATCTTTCGGGAGCACGCCTTCTTCCAGGAACCTTTTTAGCTGAGTCATCCAACCATCTGGCGATGTTCGGATTTCTAAAATTTCTAAGTTTCTTGGTTCAGTTGTGCTCGGTTTAAGGAGATGTGCAACCGGAATAGTCTTTGGCCTGATTGTGGTTGTTGTTGACACTAGCTTGGACAATACGTCTGCCTTTTCATTCTCCTCCCTGGGGATCTGGGCAAATTTATATTCTTTAAATTTCTGAAGGAGCTGTTTGGCAATGTCACGGTAGGCTATCATGCCTTCATCCTTGGCTTGGTACTCGTCCAGGACTTAGTTGACAACTACTTGTGAATCACTGAATATCTCGACTTCATCTGTCCCGAGAGCTATGCAGACTCTGAGTCTAGCTAATAGCGCCTCATACTCGGCTTGATTGTTGGTTGCTTTGAAGTCAAACCTCATGGCACATTCGACATCATCTCTTTCTACAATCCTTGCCCTACTGCCATGAGTGTTTGAAGAGCCATCAACATACAATTTCCATGTGAAATTTTTACCCAACATCTTTTTTGCTTCCAGGTTCGGTTCTGTGAACTCTGCTATAAAATCTGTCATTGCTTGCCCTTTGAGAGATGTCCTGGGGATGTAGTAGATATCAAATTCAC
Organism: Dipteronia dyeriana; assembly: GCA_032871835.1. Taxonomy (NCBI): domain Eukaryota; kingdom Viridiplantae; phylum Streptophyta; class Magnoliopsida; order Sapindales; family Sapindaceae; genus Dipteronia; species Dipteronia dyeriana. The sequence goes on along the minus strand of CM065303.1, from coordinate 54,150,921 downwards.
TTAGCTCGATTGACCATTTGGTTAATCTCCCTGAAATCTCTGGTTTCTATAACATATGCTTCAATGGGCAATCGGTGAGAATTTGGATTGTATGAGCCTGAAAGTATGGCCTTAGCTTTCTTGCTGCTGAAACCAGTGCTAGGGCCATCTTTTCTGCCTATGAATATCTGGTATCAGCTGGTAGAAGTGTCTTACTGGTGTAGTATACTGGTTTTTGTACTCCATCTTCTATTCTGACTATGACTGAGCTTGCTGCTAGTTCTGTAATTGATAAGTATAGTTGGAGTGTCTCCCACATTTGAGGTTTTGAAAGGATGGGAGCCTGCCCTAGATATTCTTTAATTTTAAGAATGCATGCTCGCACTCTTTATTCCATTCGAGTCCTTTCCCTTTTCTAATTACTTTGAAAAAGGGTGCGCATCTGTCTGCGGCCTTTGAGATAAATCTACCCAATGAAGCTAAGCATCCTATCAAATGCTGCACTTCTTTGAGTGTCCTCGGTGAAGTCATTTTCTGCAGGCCTGGATTTTTTCGGGGTTGACTTCGATTCCTCTTTTGTGAACTTGAAAACCCTGGAATCTTTCTGAAGGAACCCCGAATAAACACTTGTTCGGATTTAGCTTCATTTGGTATCTTCTCAAGACATCAAATGTCTCTCGCAGGTCTAAAGTGTGCTGGTATGCCGTGATGCTCTTGGTCAGCCTATCATCAATGTATACTTCCATGTTCTTTCCAATTTGCCGTGCGAAGATTCTGTTGACCAACCTTTGATATGTTGCTCATGCATTTTTTAGTCCGAAGGGTATAACTGTGTAACAGTACAAACCCTGATCAGTTGTGAACGTTGTTTTTTCTTTGTCAGCCTTGTTTATCCGGATTTGGTTATATTCTGAATAAGCGTCCATGAAACTGAGCAGCTCATGGCCAGATGTGGCGTCCACCAACTGATTTATTCTCGGAAGTGGAAAACTATCTTTCGGGCATGCCTTGTTCTGATCTGTGAAATCTACGCACATCCTCTACTGTCCATTCTTTTTTGGATGAGGACTACATTAGCCACCCATTGAGGGTAATTGACATCTCTAATCGATCCTACAGTGAGTAGCTTCTCAACTTCCTGTTTGATTGCCTGACTTCTTTCGAGGTTGAATGATCTTCTATTTTATATCACCGGTTTTGCATTCAGGTCTACTGTGAGATTGTGAGATATTATTCGGGCATTTATCCCGACCATGTCTTCATGACTCCAAGCGAACACATCCCTGTATTCTTTAAGTATATCAATGAGGCTTTGTTTGACTCTTTCTTCCAGGTTGGCCCCGATCTTGACCTTTTTGTCTGGTTCATCTTCTTTCAAGGTGATTTATTCGACTGGTTCAGTTTTGGATTCATTGGGCTCTTCCCTTGGATCGAATTCGAATGATAGTGACTTTTCGTTCTGACTCAGCTGTGTTATAGTGCAAACCTGTTCATTCTTGTCCTTGTATACTGACAGGTTAGCTTTTCGGGCCATCTCTTGAGATCCCTTGATTACCCCGACCCTCTGTTCAGTCGGGAATTTGATCATTAAGGCATAAGTGGTTGTTAGGGTCTCAGTTTTATTCAGGAATGGTCATCCCAATAGTGCATTATATGGACAATTATCCAAGTCTACCACCACGAAGTTGAGCAATACAGTTCTCTGGCAAGGTGCCACTCCAATCTTCACAGGTAGTTTTACCGTCCCGAGTGACCTGACCTCAGCTCCTCCGAATCCTCTGAGTAAGGTATGGAAGGGCTGTAGGTCCTTCCGGTCTAACATGAGTTGATCGTAGACGGCTACATTGAGAATGTCTTACAGTCCTTCCGGTCTAACCTGAGTTGATCGTAGACGGCTACATTGAGAATGTCTGCAGAGCTTTCATTATCTATCAGGATTCTCCTGACTTCCCGATGACCAATCCGGGCACTTATGACTAAGGCGTCATTTGGCCGAACATCGACGCCATGTGAGTCTACTTCTGTGAATGTTATTAGGTCTCATCCTTCTTTTACCCTATTCGGGTCTGGCTCGATTGAGTTTACGTCAAAGTTATTTCTTGCTTCTACTGCTTCTCTAATTTTCTAAGTTCGCTTTCGGTTACTTCTTCCAGTGGATGGTCCTCTAAAGATCGTATGTATTATTTGATTGGCCTCTGGACTGGCCCTTTGATTTCGACCAATGCTATGATTGGCCCTGGTCTCTTTCTTTGCTTCTGATTTTTCATCCTTTTTTAAGATCACATCCTGTAGATGTCCTTCCCGAATGAGGGTTTTTATGTAATCTCTGAGCTGATAACACTTGGAAGTCTCATGACCGGTTTCATTGTGGAACCTGCAGTATTTGGTTGTATCTCGCTGAGCAAACTGAGATTGACGGCGTGGCTCTTGTACCACATTATTTGTTTCCAGAATGGCCAGGATTTCCTCCTGTTTTTCTGAAGAGGGGTGTAGTTGGTGTATCTGCCTCGGTATTTTTCCGTGGTCTGTTTGGCATTACGCCCGTTTCCCCCGTCATTGCTCTTTTCTTTACTGTTTCCTTCCTGTTTTCCCTTTTAGTTTTGCACCTTGGACTCGGCGTCCTTCTCTGGTTTTCCGCCATTCATGTAGCTTCCTCCAGTGGCTAACTCCTCTTATTCGGCTAATGCATATCCTCCTGCCATGTCCATCATATCTGCATACCTGGTCAGACGGACTCTTCTTAAATCAAAAGAAAGTCGTCCATTTTGCAGGTTGTTGATGAATGCAACAATTATTGCTTCATCGTTTGCACTGTCAATTTCTGATACTGCTTGGTCAAATCTCCCCAGATATTTCTTCAGCGACTCATCCTTCCCTTGCTTTATTTGAGAAAGGTAAGCCACTGACTTTTTCCTGTGAACATTGCTTAGGAATTGCCTTGAGAAGCTCCTGCTTAGTTCACTAAAACTTCCAATGCTTGCTGGGGCAATCTCCCGACCCATCTTGAGCCCATGTCTCCTAAAGTTTATGGAAAGTTGAGACACAGTAAGGGATCACTATGGGCATACTGGGCCATAACACTTTTATAGCGTCTGACGTGCTCCTTTGGGTCTGTGTCTTTCTTGAACCGCTCCACATGTGACATCCTGAACCTTTCTGGGAATGGGGTCCATAAAATTTCCCTAGTGAATGGACTGTCAGAATCGTCATCAGATAAATCGTTACACCCATAACGTCTAACCAGTGCGTCCATCTGCCGCCTATTGTTCTCGACTTCCCGAGTTAGACTTTGGATTACGGCGTCCCTGTTTCCCACCGGACTTCCCTGATGGTTGAACCGCTGGGTGATTATCATTCCCATTTCCGGCTCTTCACTTTGATGCCGGATTTCTCGTATGATTCTATGATGACGCTTGCGATGGTACCAATTGCTATCTTCTGATGACGACAGATCCATGTATCGGTCATCTTTGATGTGTCTAGCACGGGCTGTCTGATCCTGGTTCTGCTTCTGGCGTGGTCGTTCCTCTTCAGGTGTTTCACATCTAACCTGATTGATTGGAGTAGGGTTCCTTCCGACATCTGATGTATTTATTTTTGGCCCTACTACCACCGAACGAAGCCTTGTAGGTGGGAGGTTAGGAGTTTGTGCTTCTGTAGCTAGTAGATCAACTCCTTCCTTTGCTGCGTCTGCCACCAGTTGTTGCAACGCTTCTCGAAAACGTTGTGTCAGATCTCCATTGGTTGGAGGAACTTGCTGGATCCCCGTCAGGAATGTAGGTTGGTTTTCTGTTGTTGCAGTGAGATCCCGCGTGGTACTACCAACATGGAAGTTATCCAGAGATTTTTGGACATCCCCGGAACTGCTTCTGCTTACTGCCATTGCTTTTAATCAAATCGGAGGTTCAAGCCCCTTCTTCTAGCACCAATTGTTGATGTCGATTTCTGGATTGTATCAAAAAAACCAGCTAGGATTGGATTTCGGCCTTGATTTCAAAGGGAAAGAGAAGGAGAAAATAAACAAACGCGAGCTTTTTACGTAGTAAAACTTCGATGACCGGAGAAACGTCCACGGGTGGTTGAATGATCAACCAAGCCAAAATCCACTATGAAATTATGATGTTTACAAGCTCTCGATCTCTCTTTCTTCTCTCTGTATTTTTCTATGATTGTTGTGTATGTCTTTTTTGACGAGGTTATGGGTCTATTTATATGTTTATAGAACACTAATCTGCTTTGTACAAGTAATCAAAGATCTTTGTATTTAATTACAATTATTTACTTGCTTGAAGCTGATTGTCTTCTTTCCTGTTTCGGAGTCTTATATTGAAATCCAATGGGATTCCAGTAATGTAGTCCAATTTGGACTTGTTTCCTTATGAGAGCGTAGTCTTTTTAAAGAAATAAAATTGTTGCCTGATTGGGAACCCTTCCAGCTTAGTATTATGTTCTCATTGGGATTCCTTATTGATATGGATATCTTCGTGTATTTAATGACCTAATCCGTGCTAGTTCAGTGCTAGGCTTTTTATTCAGTTTTCTTCATATTTGTCCCGAGCAAGGATAATACCCGCTGGTCCTGAGTAACATCATTCGATCCTGAGTAGAAACATCATTTTAACCAGTCCCGAGTGTCGTTAACTGATCCCGAGTAGTATATGACGTTGATCGACCATGAATAGGTTTTGTTCAACATCTGCTTATTCGGGTTTTCTCTTCTTCGGTGATGTCTTGTAAGATATTTTCTGAATGCCTATTCGGATGTCCACCTGGCAATTTATCATCTTTATTGATGACGTGTACGTACGATAAAATTCACATATGACATTCAATTTTCAGTTTTCAGTTTTCAGTCACTATTCAGTTTTCAGTATAATTCAGCAATATTCAGTCTATAGACGAAAAATCAAACGCAACCTAAGTAACTTAATAAAGAAAAAAAAATACTAAATAATTTAAAAAATAGGGTATAAATGGTTCGGTAGTGGGTGTACCGATAACAAAACTCTTAAAAATTTAATGTTTCTTTTTTAAGTGAAATGTCCTTCAAAAAGAAGTATGAAAAGAAAATAAGGATATTTGAGAGCATACCGGAATATCTTTAGAAATTTTAAAAATTAAACTTATTAAAATGGAATGTCTTTATTTTATAAGTAGCAAATCTAGTCTTTTATATGGGGTTTGACTGTTAACAAATTTAGTCGTGGTTTAAATTATGTATATACGAAAACTTAGGGACAGTAAAAATGGAAAGATAATTAAAATAAAATAAAATATCCGGCTAAAACCTAGGGAACAAATTAATCATCCATATAAAGTAAAAACAATGTGAATACGTTACCGCAAGATAATTTGGTTTCGATTGGTGAAAACTTATTTCATATTGAAAAACCTTTTCAGAATTCATGTTTCTGTATTTTTACGATCTAATGCAACTTCAGACTTGAGAGGAGACCCAACCACAACGGGACTGTGATTGTGTAAGTTGTGCAAATTACTGATTTTATTTATTTATTTTTATAATTTTTTTTTGAATTATAATATAATTCTTTGTATTCCTAATTTGACTTTTGTTTTTATCTATTGAATATGAATTCCCAATCACAGTAGATTTGGCCGGTTTGTATGAAAATTTAGGATTAGGGTTTGGTTTATTTATTTAAGGCGTCAAAACTCACAACTGGCACAATTATATGTGTAATTAGTTTGTACAACATTGTTTTCGCAACCTATAATTATTACACTCCTCATGTGCAGTGAGGTTGTTATGGATATCACAAGGGTCAAGCAGCACAAGGATGATCAAGTTCGAGATTGGTCAAGAGTCCCCAGCGGTGTCATCGAAACAATCTCGGATAATCTATCTCTATACGATTATTTATGTTTGAGTAACGTTTGCAAGACTTGGAGAATTTTTCAGGCAAAAACAATAACACTCCAACCTAATCGAAGATCACCTGGATTTCCATGTCTTTGATGTCCAAGGAAATCGAAGCCCAAACATTAAGTTTTGTCAGTCTACTGGAGAAAAATAAACTCTGGCAGTTGGAGATGCCTAGTTCTTCCGGGGGACTCTTTTGGGATGCATTGAAGATTGGTTGTTTATAGTAAAACCTATTAACAACGATTCTATGATGAGGATGTCACTCCTGAATCCGTTCATAGGATACGAGGTTGTTCTACCTATCAAATATATTCTCAGTGGTAAGTTGGTGTTCTCAGGACACCCTGGTAAACAAAACTGTGTTTACATGTTATTGTGTGACATAAGATCGACTTTTAATGTATGGATTCCGGAAGCTAAATATTGGTGTAAATGTGGTCTAGAGGAAGTGACCGATGATGACCTTATCGATTCGATCTGCTTCAAGGATAGTTTCTATCTTCTGACCAAGGAATACAATATTCGGGTTCTTGATGCTGCATATGCTTACTCGACAATTCAAACTCAAGGTTATAAGAAACAGATCGACACTCGATTTCACAAAATCGAAATGTCTTATGATATACCAAGAGAAAATCCTTCTTGTATCGACATTCAAATCTTGTGCTATCTGGTGGAGTTTGGTGAAGGGATTCTACCCGTCGTACGTTTTTTAAGGAATCATTCAAAGGAAACTTATGACTTCAAGATATTTCGACTAGACATGTGTAAAAGGGAGTGGGTGAAGTTGGATAGCTTAGGGGATTGTGTTATATTTGTGGGTACGAATTGTTCAAGATGTTATTCTGCCAAGGAATTAGGGTGTGACATAGGCAATTGCATCTATTTTACCAATGGCTCAGGCCGTCCAGGCTGGATGGCTAATGATATTGAACTTTCTTGTTCCATAGAAAAGGATGATTGGGGAGTTTTCAGGCTAAATAGTGATGGCTCAGAGGGATTTTCATATATTGCCAAACAAGAGAAGAGGCCTCCTGTTTGGCTAACTGCACCCTTGTGGTGGTATTTTAACAAGGTTAGGCCTTAATCTTAGATTTGGATTATATTTAATTATTATTCCAAATTAAAACTGTAATTCCATGTGGGTTTGGTTTTCTAAAACATATCGATTATGTGATGGTAGTTTCATTTGGCATTGTTGTACCGTGGGGAGAAGTGTTTTTGAAATTGCTGTAGGGGGAATTGCTTTCGGAATTGTTGTGGGAAGAATCGGCTGAGTGTTTGGTAAACTGATTTTCAAAAGTGCTGTGAGAACTAAAAGCAATTTCAATGTGTTTGGTAAACTGAAATAAAAAGTGTTGTGAGTGTGTAAAATTACTAAAAGGACATAGACATCTAAATGGTACTAATGTGTTATACTTTACATTTTTCTTGTTTATTTGTATTTAGTGTTAAGTGTTATATAATTATGGTAGTTTGTTGAATTAATTAGCCCCATTTTTTATTCTACTTTATTTAATTAATTAGCCTTATTTATTTATTTATTTATTTTATTCTACTTTATTTTTTTATTTCATTTTTATTCTATTTTATTGAATTAATTATCCCAATTTTTTTTATACAGTTATGGTAATATTTTTTTTTACAGAAATATAAATCCAATTTTTTTTGTTAAATTTCGTTAAAGACATGGACAAAGTTGAAAAGTTAGTAAAATTTCATTTAATATCACTGTAGCACGTTTTCTAAAAACAGAAGCCAAAATCCAAAAGCATGTATTTGTAGTTTCTCAAAAACTCAGTTAGGAGAAGCTAAAAGTGATTAAAAGCACTTCCCACGATTTTACCAAACACCCTGTCTTAGGTCCATAATCACTTTTGACTCTAAAAACAGCTGAGAAAACAATACCAAACTGAGCCTTAGTTTATTAATGAATTATTGGCATTAAACTACCAAATTCCACGTCTACGAAGTCCAAAGACGGGTAATAAAAAGACTAAATCTTGCTCAGCAATTTGAGGACCAACTAAATTACTACTAGTAAATTGTCACGAGAAAATGGGATTAATTAAACTGATTTGTCCTACAAATATCTCATTTAACGAACAGCTATTTCAATTACACAAGTAAGCTAAATGGTGATTCTAAGACTAATCAACACGATAATGAAACTGACGCAGCGGGGTATGATGAAAATAAGAATGATCACTTTGTCGAACCCTGAGACACACTCAGACGAACTTTGACGCAGCGACCGGTAGTTATCCAAGCATGGACCGCCATGCAGGGGCCATCATTCCCTAATCGTCGTTAGAAAATGGTGCTCTCGAATCCTCAAAGAGCATGTCGAATCCACAACAGATAAATGTTCCAAATGAACGATTTTATTAAAATCAATCAAAGGTTAAAAGTTACAATAATTGAAAATAATAAAACTATTTATAATAAACTAATCCTAATAAGACTCGAATACGACATTCCTAAAAAAAGACTAAAACAAGAAAAGATCAAAACTAATCAAAATCTTATAGGATTCATGACTCCTAACTTGACTTGAAAACAAAGATCAAATCTTACCCAAAAGGTAAGTTTGATTTATTTCCAAGACCTAAATTTAATTCCTAATCAAACTAAAATAAATAAACTTACAAAACAAGAAAAGACCCAAATTAACAAAATAAGAAAATAAAGAAATTGCTCGACATGGGCCGCGGTTCCTTCATCTTTGTCCTACATCAGTCACCCCTTCTTAAAAAGAACACGTCCTCGAGTTCGGTTGAAATACACAGAAAGACAGGTAAACAAAGAAGAACCCATATTTGTCTTGTGGGAGTGGTAAACGCCAACCGAAAAATCTCTCCGTATTTCATTCCAAATCCACAACGGCACCACAACAATCGTCCAACGAAATGCAAAAGATGTCCAAGCTATTCGCAACTGGCGATGCCTATTGGTTGCGGCTTGGACCGCTGGACACCTGTAGAGGTTTGGACAATAACGATTCCTCGTTGCTAGATCTTCCCATCCCACATAGTATTCTCCTCTTAAAATAAACTCGTCCTCTAGTTTGGCAAGGTTTTGTTTGGGTGGATAATACTTCAAATGTACCATCTTGTCAATTACTTGCTTGAACAAATTTACTTCAGATGGCAAGAACAATGTTGGATCTTCAAAATCCAAATCAAGAAAAATAATCTTCAAATTACCCCAATAAAAATTGTGTGGATTTTCAAATAAGTTATCACCCTTGAAAACTTTATCAATATAAATTGATTTAGCTTCCAGTTTTGCTTCAACCACATCTAAAGTGCAATCAATATCAATGGTTTGATCGCAGTCTTCAACTTCTAATATCCAAGACTCATCTTCAATTACTTTGACAATTTTCACTTCATACGAAATATCTTCAACCGTATCTTCTACATGACAAAAATATTCAATTGGAAGATATTCCTCCAGCATTACATGTTTCATCACAGGCCATGATTGAATCCTATCCATTCCAAATCTTTTCCGATCCTTTTGAAAGTCTTCCCACCAAATTAATGCATCATTTTTCAAATAAATTTCTACAAGTAAAACTTTCAGACTTTCTTCAGTTTTCTAATATGCAAAATATTCTTCAACTTCTTTTAACCAATTAATAAATTCTTCAGTTTTCATATGACCAAAAAAAAAAATCGAAGTCTTGGTTGATAATCATTATAGCTCCAAAAATAATTATTGGAACCAAGAGAACCATTGAAACCCATTAAGAACCGAAATCAGAGTAAAAAAAAAAAATAAACGTACCAAAATTTGAACCCTGAGAACTGCTTACGAAAAATTAATTCACTCGCGGCTTCAGGTGTGTGTGATGGTGGACGCAATCTGAAATATCTGGAACTCGTGAGACTGAACTGAAATTTCTGGCACTGTTGAGGTTCATCTGCAAATTGTAACACTGTTGGACTGATCCACAATTTCTGCTGTCTCTGAGGCTGATTGTTAATTCTCGGAACTATCACACAAATACTCTCATTCTTCTTCTTTTTTTCAATTTCGTTTCTCTATTTATTTTTATTTTTTTTATGGGGGATATGGAGGGTGAATATATGGTGTTTAAGAAGGTAGTTGGTTGTGGTCTGTGGACACTGAGCCTAGCACAGAGGTAGACTCGGTCGCTCTGATACCAATTGACGCAGCGGGGTATGGTGAAAATAAGAATGATCACTTTGTCGAACCCTGAGGCACACTCAGACGAACTTTGACGCAGCGACCGGTAGTTACCCAAGCATGGACAGCCATGCAAGGGCCATCATTCCCTAATCGTCGTTAGAAAATGGTGCTCTCAAATCCTCAAAGAGCATGTCGAATCCACGACAGATAAATGTTCCAAATGAACGATTTTATTAAAATCAATCAAAGGTTAAAAATTACAATAATTGAAAATAATAAAACTATTTATAATAAACTAATCCTAATAATACTCGAATACGACATTCCTCAAAAATGACTAAAACAAGAAAAGATCAAAACTAATCAAAATCTTCTAGGATTCATGACTCCTAACTTGACTTGAAAACAAAGATCAAATCTTACCCAAAAGGTAAGTTTGATTTATTTACAAGACCTAAATTTAATTCCTAATCAAACTAAAATAAATAAACTTACAAAACAAGAAAAGATCCAAATTAACAAAATAAGAAAATAAAGAAATTGCTCGACATGGGCCGCGGTTCTTTAATCTTTGAAACTATAATATGATGGGAGAATTAATACATGCAAATGTAACCATCAAATCCACCACTTAATGACAATTCAGGCACAATCCATTAGAAAGTGGGCTAAGGTCTCTTTTCAATCAATCAAGTATAACCAAGTTCACCAAATGTCATAGAATGACAACAGTTGGAGAATTCTATACACAAGAACATAAGAGCAAGTTCAATAAGCATAATCATGCAACAATCACACAATTCCTCTCTGATAGAGCTACAAACAAGACCCATGCAAAATCAATCAATAATTCATGGAATCCAACTTCTCAAGTAGTCCAAATCACATTTGCATGTTAAATATTGTTCATCATCCAACATGCATCCACGAAATTGAACATAACCAACACAATTACAAGCCCCAAATGGATATATAAGCATAGATTAAGTGATTACAAAGCGAGTTCACATATATAAATGCATCAACCCCCCCAACGATGCAGGTTTAGCTACATATTTCATTCAAATCAAAGGAGAAAGAGAGATAAGAGAAGAGAAAACCCATTGTATCTTGGTGCTTCTCTCTAAACTTGATCAAGTGCCTCTTTTTCTTTGTCTTCTCCAAGAACAAGCTCCAAATGCAACCTAAGGTAATGGTGTAGTGGAATGTGTGGCTTTAATATAAAGGTGTGTAGAGAAATCATCATGAATGAGTAGAACAATTTATTTTTTTTCCCTTTTTCTTTTCTCTTTTACCGCAGTGAGTAGAACAATCTAAAAAGGCATTATGATACAAAGTATACGTGCTCCTAGCCTCCTTTGCTAGGAGACATAAATAAAAAATAAATAAATAAAGCCTAATTTGTTCTACAGTGAAACATCTTGAAAATAAATAGTCTTACAAGAGATAAACCGAACAAATAGGCAAGAAAGGGAGAATCTGCTAAACCATTGCTTTTGTTAAAAAAAAAAAAAAACAGCAACAAAGGACGTACAAAATAACATAAACATTTTAAGATAGTTTTACACCATAATTGTTAAGAAACTAATGGGACCTTTTGAAATCAGATGACAGAGAACAAAACCAATTACAGATGCGCAATCAATCAAGGATGTAAGATTGTAGGGTGCTAGGTTTTCTTGAGAAATTTGGATGCATAACCAATTTTTTTTATAAAAAAAAAAACTAATAATAATTGAATTTTTAATGCTATACCTTTTTGAATTGTTAACCAAAGAAAAGTGATCATTTTAGCTTCCACTTAAATAGAATATTGTCATATACACACCATCCCAATTCCAGATCAACAAAAATAAGTAGAAGCCAAAAAAACCTGAAAAGTAGAAGTATACCTTTAAAACAGGAGAGTTAGACCACGGAGGTTTCCTATAAATCTTAGGGCTATCCCATAGCTTCCCTTTAGAGCCAGGTGACCTGCTCGGAAATTCAGCCTGACCACGCTTCCTTGTTGCTTGTCTTGACTGATGCAGCCCCACTCCTAATCCTTTTTGGAGAAGTAATGATAAAGCAGGCAGTAGAGCAGGAAATCAATGCCCCCAATGCTAAAAGATTATCATGGGTGCTCTGAAAAAGAAAACAAAGCCAAATAAAAAAAAAAATTCAAGACATAAAACTCATACAATTATAACAAGAGAAAGCAGAAATGGTGTCTGAGTCAAACTGCAACAAAAGTAACACTATCGTTGAAGTGGTGGTGGTGGTGTTAAATAACAAAAGTACAACAGAATGGCAACTAAAGATGTATAATCAAATCCAAATTCCTTAATTCTTTATTGTATCAGGTTGAACCAAGCAAGGTATATGCAAAAATTGAGATAAACGCCATAGCATTCAACGAACTTTGAGATGGTAGCAACCCTCCAACAATACATACAATTATTGTGCATTTATGCTACCTACTTGAGGGTTCCCTACTCATAGAAATTCAGTCTTCATCAGGCATTCCATCAAATATCAGTAAGGTGGGAAAAGGCTTCCATAGACAATCAAATAAATGACTCTAGGCATAGGACTTGGTTTATGGCAGGCAGAACTTTTACATTGCAATTTCTAAAAGCATAGTTTGGGTAAATAATAGGAACATCTGCATGAGGTTGAACTATTAATGGACTATCTTCCCTTCTGTTTCTTACCACAGAAACAGAAAAACATGCAAGCATCTCTTCTATTGCTGGCCCTGTTTTATAATTCATACATGTAAATCATATACATAAGATTAATATGGGTCCGTTTCACCGAACGAGTAGATAAATTTCATAAATAATGGATTCAACACATCCTAAAACCATACCCATGTCACTATGTCAGGCATGTACATGATGGGTGAGTAAGCAGAATAAAGTACAGAAAAACTCACTAGTTCAGCATCGCAACCAATATCAATGTGATAGCATACCTGGAAAATTGCGTAGTTGCCATAATTCGCATTGACCATATAACAAATTGAGCTATGCCAACATCAACAGTCCCATCTTCTGAAATTGCAATTTTTTTCACAGCCCAGACCAGATAATTAAAAGTAGTAACAAAATGGAGACCTGCAGCAAAATAAAGGTGCAGTAGTTAATTAATTCATTTACTTAAAAGAAACAGATAAAACATTAAAAACTGATATACTGGACCCTTGTAGCACATGATTTATGAAAAAGAAGTACTCTAGAGTTTTAAGATGCTCTCTAAAAATGTGACACGTTTCTTAAGAAAAGGAAACGAATCGCAGGACGCTTAAAGAAAAATAATAAGTGAATAATGATTTCCAACTACAACTACATTTAATTGAGAATAGGTTTTTCTCATAATATTATACTAGATTTCTAGATTCATACAACGGAACATTAGCTTTATGTTGCACCCATGTATATACTCTTTGCTTATACAACATAAAAATAATTTAATACTCTTAAGTAATATAAAGACACTAAATAACCCAATTTTCCACATAGTTTGACTTTTATTATTTGTTCATCTCATACTTTTTATCGTATCAGGAGCTAATTGAATAAATCAAAAGCCACTGCAAATAAAAATATTTATATCATAGTGATGTTCTTAACAAATATAAAATTACGAAGGATATAATAAGTACCTAGTTGCAAACAGTTACTATTATTGAACAAAAATATGAAAAAGTTATTAAAATAAAACATAATTAGCAAGAACACAGCTACACAAGCCTAGAAGGCTAGTACATAAATTAAAGAACCATGCTAGAAATAGGTTTGATAACTGCAATAAAATCCAAGACAAGCCATTGCAATATGATAAAGGCACTAGGCCTATCACAATGAAATAATCATGATCCAACACATAGAAAAGGCCGCAACAATGCCTACCATGAATCTAAATATACAGAAACATAAAATTTCAGGATTGACTACCTAAATAAAAAACAAAGAAGTCCTTCCACGGTTCTTTAATTTAATCGTAAAGATTTATGCTCAAATCAATAAGGGTTATGACCCATAACTATACTTCAAATTTATATTAATATTTTTTCAACATTTTTGTTAGGAGTGCTTGAATACTAATATTTAACATTTTTCTAATAGTTTAAGCTTTTGAGATTGACGGTTGCTAATATGGTGGAGTCGGGTTCAGTGTTTCAAAACTCGGCCGAGGCGGCCGCCTTGAGGTGCCTCAAGGCTTTCTAAACCTAATACCACCTTGGGATAATGAGGCGGCGGCATAAGTTTAGGTTGTGTTTTCCTCCAACGCAGGTGCGTTTGGGGCAGTGGCAGCAAGATTCATTTGACTCGAAACGGTAAAACTCGACAAACCCTTACAGCCCTTAAGCTCGACAAATGTAAAATCAAGAAGGGTTTTTTTTTTTCCTTCACATTCCTCTACTATGTCATCATATTTACCATGTAATTTAGGCATTACTTAACATTTCTAAATTGAGATAGCCGGCGCTGCTTTTTTTGAAAACATTGGTTCGAGTTTTACCAAAAGTGACTGGATTCGAGTTAATGAATGCAACTTACTTCAAACATCTTAATAGGAAAATGAAATCATATTGTGTGGTTTGTTTACCTTTTGTTTGTTCTATATGCCTTCTACACTTTTACATTATAACAATGAAAAAAATCTCTAACATTAAAATGAATCCATTTTACGCAAACAAATCTCCTCCAGGTAGCATATTACGATATTTAGTTGTAGATCTCACTGCGAATTACTTATAAAATCATGATTGTTGATTATGATTTTAATGTAAGTAGCAAAGATATTACAAAACAATGAGCACACATCTTTTCAATAAAAAATAGTAATTCACGACTGAGTCAGCAGAATACTTAGCCCACAGTAAAACATGACATTAAGTAATATCTGAAACAGTACTTACTGAAGGGTGCAACTCTATACTTAGCTCAAAATTCTCAAGAAGTGAATGTGCTAGCACTGGGAAGTGATGTAAAGGAAAATATTCTGCACCAAGCTTAAATGGCATTAAAAGTAAGATTTTTACACTTCACAAATATAAACAAAACAAAAGGCTAACTTAAATTCCAAGAATGCTGATCTGTATATAGACAGATAGAAAGTATTTTTCCTTTCAATTGGCAACAATTTCATTCCCTGCATACCAAAACAAGGTTTAAATAGTGAGAAAAAGTTTCTCCAAAAAAAAAAAATTATTGAGAAAAAGAAAAATAATGAAAAACATATAAATAGGCAATGCAAGCTAAGAAGAAAAATATAAATCAAATTAAGAGAATTTTTTTCTGAATGGAGAGGGGTGGAATTAAAAAGCAACAAATTAAGAGAATGAAGTACCTGAAAAAGAAGAATTATAATGACAAGAAAAACTCCTATAACCAAGGAACTGCTGTAATTAAAAACAAATAATAATATAAAAAAAAAAACTCAACTGCTAACATTCGGTGCCTACAGAAGCAAAACAAAACCAGATGCTAAAAGGAAGAGGCGCGATCCCTGAAAATCTGCAAAAACAAACTAACAGAGAAATATAACAAATAGTTGAGAAATTACATAAAAACATGATGGGAATTAAACATTTGGCAGGAAAAGGGAGATGTCACAGCCACACCCTCTACAACTGCAACCGAAACAGGACCAGATACTTTGCCGTCAAATTTTACATCAACATATCTGTCTTCATAAGGTGACATAATATAATTCCGAATACCCTCCTTCTGAATAGCTTTCCACTCATCCTTTTCACACCGACATAATCCAGGTGAAGTATTGCTGTCAACACTTCCTTAGTTAGACAAAATATTCCACGACAATTACAGAGTTAAGTCGTTTCCTGAATTGTGAGAGAAAGAGAGGCAAAAAAAAGGAAACAAACAGAGAATAGTTCAATCAAAAGATCTTTTTTACCCATGAAAGTAAACCTGGGATAACCATAGACATTGCCAAAGTGACCTGAAATGAACTCGCATAATTCACAAGTTTCAACCTTGAGACACCGGAAACTTGAACTCTTGCACATGATGAAACAGGTTTGGGGTCGTGAATATCTGACTGGTCAGGGAGGGGATATGGGGTCACATCTCAACTGGATTCTCTATGTCGACACCTGTAAATTTTCAAAAGTAGAGCAAAAGAGAAACAGTGAAGTAATATAAATTAAAGGGTGATTATCAAATTAATCCTGTATTTTTTTCTTTATTCTAAATTGTTTGTGAATTTTATAAAAGTGAATAAATTCTACCATGACTTTTTAAATTGTGTCATTTTTGTCCCCAAAATTTTCAAACATAACCAATAAAGTATTGGCCATTAAACTCTGTTAGTTCAACTGTCAGTTTTACCATAATTTAATATTAAAAGACAAAAATACCGTTTAAATTTAAATACTTATTTAAATAAAAAAATAATTAAAGCTAAAAATATTATAAAAGGAAAAAAAAGAAGAAGATATCCGATAGATATGAAACTATTGTAATTTGTTTTTTTTTTAAATCATTAAAAAAAACAAAAACCATAAATGGAGTCGGTCAGTAGTCAGTACTTTTTCAATTTCTATCTCCTGTGGCACTATGCTAATGGAGGTGGAATTTTTTTAATTGTTTTTATTATTTTATAATTATTTTTAATCTAAAATGCTTTAAGTTTTTTATTTTGTTTGTAAGAAATAAAAAGACTAAAATTCCTGTTGACTGTTTGTTTTGACTAACAGAAAATTAATTGAGGGATGAAATTGGTACAGTATAAAAATTTAGTGATTAATTTGATCACTCTTATAAAATTTGCAAACTATTTAAAATAAAGAAAAAAAATCCAGAATCAATTTGGTAATTACCCTAAATTAAATTACCAAAATCCCTAGAACACAACAAATATCGAACAAACTTCACAAGAAAAGTATATGCTCTAGTCTAGCTTACTAGATTACAATAACCTCATAAACTTAGTAAATAATTAAAAACCAAATTGAGCAAACAAAAATACCATTTAATCCATTGTGCAAAGAACATAAAAATCATATTAAGATCACTTAATTCAAATCCCACAAAAAAAAAAAAAAAAACCCACCCAAATTTTCATGATAAAAGAAAAATCTATTAATTGCAAATCCAGCAACGAAGGGAAGCAAAACTCACATGTTAATATGTTATATAGAGTCCATTTTTGCTCACCCGCCTCCCGTATAGATGACATGTGTTCAGGGAGGGGTAAATTTATCTAAAAAGTCCCATATAGTATAAAGCATTAATTAAAAACAAAACCCAAACTTCTAAAAGTATTGATTATTAAAAATAAATGCATGCAATGTATATATTTATTGACCTTATATAGCAATTTAACATAATCAAATCGAAACACTTTAGTGAACTGTATAGTTTTCATTACTCAAATCCCAGACAAAAGAAAACATATAAACAAACGAAAAGGCAAAATCCCAGAAAAAGTAACACAACAAATTCAAGGTTGCTCTTTATCTTGTTTTATGCATCCTGATTTTTTCAGTCATGATCATGTTCACAACCTATTAAAAGGTTTATTTTTTTCTTTTACAAAAGAATTGGCAATCGATTGACACGGCGTTAACCAACTCTCTAGCATCTGGGTAACTAATATGCTGCCTACGAAATCCCCATCAAGACCATAGACACTAAGCTTAACTCATCTTTAATTTTATTGAACTGGTTCAGGTGATCCTTGAAACTCTAATTTTCTAACATCTTCAAATTTACCAACTCTTGATTAGATGGACCCTTCTCACTGCAGAAGGCTACTCATATAGGTTAGATAAGGTCTTCCAAAGATCAAGAGACAGATCAGTTGTTGTCTCTTGATCTTTGACGTTGAAGGCAATTGATTTCATCAAACAGAGACGAATCGCTCCCAATGCTCTGCAATCCAAAAGTAACCACTACTCATCAGTCATGCCCTTAGGCATCCTCTTGACCATCCAATCTGTATTGGATACACTCTTCGGATTCTCTACTATCGGTTAATGCAGGTCTTTCAGGTACAGGTAGTCTTCCATCTGCATCCTCTAGAAACTGAATTTTTTATCATCGAATTTCTCAATCCTATAAGAATCTTTCTCTGATCCCATCTTCATTCGATGAGAGAAAAAAAAATCGATTGCCTCAACAGATCCTATATTTGCATAAAACCTTTGATCCTTATGACATAGACTCTGATACCAGTTGTTGTAGAAAATTCGCAAAGTACGGTTACGCAAATCACAATCACATACGCAGATAATGAAAGTAATAAGAAGAAAAGGAAACGTCACAATAAATTTTACGTGGTTCACTAAAAGCGTAGTCCACAGAGCGCACTTGCACTCAATCCACTATCAGAGTTGATTACAACATCTTTATCTCTCTTTCAATCTCTCTGCAAGTTGTTGTCAACCTATCTTGCTATTTTCTACACCCCCTAAACATAGGTAAACAATAGTTTTTTATATGGGAGCACTAGGTAAACCCAAACTCTCAAGGAGTCCTTTTCTTTTCGCACAAGAAACCCCCCGCAAACAAAACATGTCATCACCGCAGTTTAGGATGCGGTATGCTGCCCATGTCCAATACCGTGATAAACTCTCTAAAATCAACTGCTCCTTGCACCGCGGTCTACGTATGTGCTCTACCCCACAGTCACGTATTTGGAATTGACCGCGGTTTGCAATGCGGTTGGTGCCCCACGATCTATGTCGCGGTATCCTACGGACTTGGCTTCTATTGTTGTTTTCAAGCTTCACAAAATCCAACCCTCCAAACTAGTTTTATTTTTTTAGAAAACAACTTTTTTTTCCTCTTTTGTGTTTATTTTCCTCTTCATTTTTTTACAAACCCTAAAATATCTTCTTCTTCTTTTCAATATTTTAAAGATTTTCTTAATTGGAAAGTGATTTAGAATGATATGCGACCGGAAGAAAATCTTAAAGTGATGGAGAATAATATGCAAGGAGAAGCTAATCTTGAAGTGACGGCAACAAGAAAAAAGCTGTAATGAAGAAGTAAGCGTATTTAAATATTATGCTAGATTTAGATTTTATTATCAAACATTATTGGAAAAAGCTGCCCGAGTTCTCAAACATTAATTTTGATTTTGCAAATTAGTTTTCTGTATTGTGTAAATCCTTCCTTCAAATACATCATTATACATAGTTACACGAGTATACGTGTATGAGAGCTATAGCTACAGACAGGGAAGTAGACATATAAAAATAGGGTTTCCTCTCCTTATCAAACAACAATTATCTCTATAGATGAAATAATTGGGTTTTGTGTGTTGCGGTGTATGTTTTGTGCCCACATTAACGAAGTAGACAGTAATGAAGTAAATCAAAGCTTTGTAGCTCTGTTTTTTGAAGTAGAAGCTGCTATCTCTTTCTCTGTTTTGCTTTTGTTGTTTTTTCGTTTTCGGAAAACAGAAATCCGGGTATTTGGGCACTTCTTGTCAAATACTCCAAAAAAAATTTATAAAAGAATTAAAAAGCTCTGTTTTCTAGGTTTTTGGCTCTGCTCTGAATAATATTATATAGGCTGAAAACAGAGCATCGTATTGTCTCATATGTTCAGCTGAGCACTGTTTCTCCTTTTCTTTCTCTATCTCTCTTTCCATCTTTTATCATCACAAGCTTTCATTTCTTACAGACTCTTCCAAACCAAGTCAAAATCTCTCTCTCTCTCTCTGTCTCTCCTCTGCAAATAAGGTTTTTTTTTTTTTTTTTTTTTTTTTGCGGAGAAAAGGAAAGATATCGTTTGATTTCAAATGGAGTGTACGTGTAAGGTATATGTTATGCATTAATCATCACCATCGTCGTCATACAAATACCAGGCTCGAATTTGCAAATTGTACGTTATTGGTTTTCTTTGTAGTTTGCAGCCACCACCATCTTAAAATAAAATCAAGTTGAATCCGAGTAATAAAATCTTAATTTCATCGAGTAAACCTCTGACTTAGTGGCAATTTCCTAATACAATTTTAATTTCATGGAGTCAAACTCTAAAAACTATTTGGAAAAATTGTTGCCTGTGGAAATTCTGAAAACTCTTTCAAATGGGCACCATTTGTAAGTCATGTTGGAAAATTACAAACAAGTCATAATTTACAAAGAAAAAAAAAATAGTAAAGCAGCAGTATTTACAAAGTGATCGAAATTACTTGTGTTTTTTTATTTGCTATATGTTAAATTTAAATTTAAAATTCAAAAATAATTATGGATAATATCAAAATAAAATTGATTATTTTAGAAATTTTATTTTTAAAAGTGGAGTATGTTAGGAATAAAGTGTCAAAAGACAAAATGAATATTTTTGGTACAAAAGGATGTGACTTTAAAAAAAAAAAAATTAGAATTATCTTTCGCAAGAAGTGAAATAGAAAATTTGTAAGAGTAATGCTAAATAACTTATAAATTTAGTTCAAATTTAAACCCAAATAATATGGCAAACGATTTTTTATTAACAACATCATCTCATGTTGTTCATTTGGGTTGAAATTTGGACTAAAATTTTGGATTGTCTAGCATTACTCAAAATTTAGTCGTCAAAAGAATCACTTCAAAAAAAATTATATCTTTATCAATTTTAGATCTTGAAGCCACAAAAATACCTCACTACTTTATTTTAAATTATTTTACTTTTATATCTTTTTAATAAAAAAAATATAATTTTTTTTGGAATCTCCAACGGAGATTCTGCCCAAGGGAGGTCTACAAAAAGGTAAAAACATACCTCTAATGAGGTTTATTCGAATAGATATACTATCAGAATCTGACGAAATTAATTAAACTCTATAAGTAAGGTTTAAAATACTACTCTCACTATCGGGAGAGAGGTTACATACGGACTACAACTCTCACAATCGAAGAGAGGTCTGCTCCCACAAACCCTTGACCACTAGGTGTAGAAGGGAGATGCATCATCTCTACTAAAAGGTGATGTGTATAATTTTAGTTTTTAAAAAATGGAAAATTGCAATTAAAATTGGAAAAAGAACAGACAAATAATTTGGAAAAACATTGTGTTTAGTTTGAAAAACAATTCACGTTAATGGTGTAAAAATGGAGTGGTCTGGCCCATTAGGCACGACCTGGCCAGGTCCGTTTTCGGGAACGGGCCAGGCCTGCCTCAAGCGAGCCGTGCCAGGCCGGTCCGCGTGCCTGGTTTTGAGGGCCTGGTCCGGCGGGCTTAACGGGTCTGGTCCATAATAATTTTTTAAATTCAGTTTATTTGGATTTAGGGTTTAAGGTTTAGGATTTAGGGTTTAGGGTTTGGGATTTAAAATGAATAAAGAAAACGAACAATTTTTTATTTATTTAATTATTTTGTACTTATGGAATTCAGTATTACATATTTACATGATTGTCTCATTAAAAACCTTACCAAGAAAAACTCAGTGGGATAAAAACTTGGTAAGGGAAAAAGAGTGCAACCGTTTTACAACTTAAAAGTAAATAATAAATACATATGTAAAAGTATAACCTAGTTCTGGCACTGACCACTACCTGCAGGGTCATCAATATATAGATTGTTGAAATTTAGAATAAGCTCTTTATCTACAGTTAGATTTTGCAACCTTTTTTTAGCATGCTCCCAATCCCGAAGGCATGCTAATACCTCCACCTTCTCTGGAGACAAACAATTTCTTCTTGGTTCAATTATGCGTCCACTGGTGCTGAAAGCTTGTTCTGAAGACACCGTTGAGACAGGAATAACCAGTACGTCACGTGCTAAGTGTGACAGAATTGGATACCTGTACGTATAGGTCTTCCACCATAACAACAAATCAAACTCTTCCTTGTCTTCAACAGCATCGAATTGTGTTTCAAGGTACCTAATCAGTTCGGTACAAGAAGATGAGCCAGATCTTTGCTCTGAAGAAGTACTTGCTGATTTGTCCTTTTTTTTCCTTTTTTTGCCTTTTTTTGCCCTGAAGAAGTACATGGTTTTTCCTGGAACTGTTGAAGATACCGGCCAGAGTAGCCCCCCCCCCCCCCCCCCCGCTGATAGTATGTATTATTTGAATCTGTTGTATCAGGTCCGCCTGTTGCCCCTTTCTTTTCTCAGCATGTTCTCGGATCTCGGATCTCGGCTTGCACCTCCCTTCCAGTCTGAATGTTCTCCCTGACTTGCTGTAAGAATTCCACCAGGCATCCTCCTTTTATCAAAGCCTCAATCTAGTTCCGCAGGTTGTAGCATTCTGAAGTGTTGTGCCTCACATCCTCGTGAAAGTCACAATATTTATAGCGATTTCTCTTATCGACCAGGGATTTCATGTGAGCGGGCTTCTGTAACAAACCCTTGTCCTTAATGGCTAGATAGACTATTTCACGAGATGCATTTAAGGGAGTGTAATGATCGTACCCCCTCTCTCCATGAGTTATAGGGGCCACTGTCCTAGGAGGTGGTGAAGCTTGATGAGGAGTTCGTTTATCTGGATATCTTTCCGATCTGGGTTGAGAAAGGGGGAAGCGGTATGCTGATTTATTAGGGGGTTTGTTCTGGTTCTTCTGAGCTTGCTCGGGTCTGAGAGCTTTTTTCTTTTGGCCCTTTACGGCTCTCATGTCATCATGTTCCATCTTGACCTTGAAGTTGGCGAGGGTTTCTTTCTCAGTGAAGACCCCTATCTGGATGACTTCCTTGTGGAAACGCTCGACATAAGCCCGAACGGTTTCCCCTCTCTCTTGGATCACGTACTGTAGGTGGATTGGGTCCTTCAATCGGGGCTTAACTCCCTGGAATTGTGAGCAGAAATCGGTTGATAGCTTGGTGAAGGAATCCATACTTCCAATAGGTAGTTTCCTAAACCAGGTTTTTACGTAATCCGTGAGTGTAGTGGGGAACATTAGACACATATCGGCCCTGGTCGTGTTCTAGACGTCCATTTGTTGAACGAAGCTCTCTAAGTGGCTCAGGGGATCCTCAGTCCCAAAGAATCTGTCAGTTGGCATTTTGAATTAAAGAGGGAGCTCCGCCTCCCAGATCCTTCTGGTGAATGGAGCATTCATTTCACTTAGAGGTTCTTTCTTGTCCTCCTTGTACTTTCCCTTCTTCATCAATTGAACCTCCTTCTGAAGCTCTGCCAACTGGTTCTTTAGACGTTTGCTTTTGAATTTCCTTGAGTTGTTCTCGGTTTTCTCACCATCGGATCTTTCTGATAAACTGACGACCTCTACCCGGTTCCTTCTTCGGAACGGGTCTGCTCGGGGGCTTCGCTGACTTTCTTCTTCCCTACCCTGGGCTTCCCTCATTGAAGTCATTGGGTGGAGAAACTCTCCTCACTCTAGAGGAAGGATGTCTGCCGCGGATTTGACTTGCCTTGGTTGGTAGCTTGGCAGCGCTTCGGCAACGGGGGGCATAGGCATTAACCTGTCCCGGATTGAGGTTGGGAGTCCCGTTCTATTACGAATTGGTTCCCGAGGAGTAGGTCTCAGGCGATCAAAGGCGGGCTGCCTAGCCCCGGGACTGCTTGACTCCCCCCGATTGAAAAGGTCTGCTTGCTGGATGGTAATGCCCTCAGCGAGCAGTCGAAGGCGGACATTTTCTACAAAAGCAGCAGCTTGTTGGTCAAGCTCGACCTGATTTCCCAGAGGGGGATCCAGAGCTCGCACAGTACTGGTTGGGCTGGAACTTGGCTATAGGGCCATGATTTCTTCCCTTTCTTTGGGACTTTCGTGTTGAC
This sequence comes from Dipteronia dyeriana, assembly GCA_032871835.1. Lineage (NCBI taxonomy): Eukaryota > Viridiplantae > Streptophyta > Magnoliopsida > Sapindales > Sapindaceae > Dipteronia > Dipteronia dyeriana. Next base: position 54,127,223 of record CM065303.1, on the reverse strand, counting down.
ACAACAGAAGGTTGTCCCGATGCGCCCGACTGTCCTTGTGATGAGCGGAGCCTCATGATTCTTGTAAAATAACTAACTTTTGAATATAAAGTTGGTCGCGGGTTCATTTTCCACAGACGGCTCCAGAAAGTGTTAACGGAAAATTTGATCAGGATGAGAAATTCCTACTAACACCCTCGAGACCACTACCACGGAAGTGGTGGCCAGGGTCAGTACCATTGATACTTGACCTGTTTTAGAGGTAAACGAGAGGCTGGATTGCAAGGATACAAATGGGAGCTTTTATTATTGATTACTTGCTTTGATATACAGATTACTCTCTCATATGCTCACAGTCTCTCCAGGATCTAGGAAGGTTGTAACTTCGTGCTTGTCGAATAGTGGAAACGGAGGTGACCGTGCTCTGAACATAGAATTTAGGCCTTCCCCTATTATTTTATTTTCTTCTATCTGTCGTTCTTCCTCTGTTTTTCGTATACCTCAACTTCCTTTTTTTTGTATGTCATGCTTGGCCCTATTTATATCTGGTCCAAGTAGGTTTGAATTCGCTGATATCCCGCCACGATCCTACGAATTCGTTTCCTCCTTATCGGGCGGGATCTTTTATTTAAAAGTTGTTGACCCCGAGTAAATAGCGGAGAAGATGATCTTGTTAACGAAAATGAGTTTGTTTCCTTTTAGGGATCAAACTCTTGACTCACACGTAAACGGAATTAATGTTGGTTATCACATAGATATGATCTTGTATGTTATTACGGTATGGCTTTTCATGAAGGTCACCGAGCTAGCTGCATGTCGTCTCATAGAGCGAGGTAGCTCCATGCTTCGATTCTATTCTTAGAAGCTCGGGATGGATTTTCCCTGATCCTTGGGAGCTCGAGGTGTCCTTGTAGACATTCCTAGGAGGTAGCCGGGGTAGTGTAGATTTAGACGTGATTCCTCTTTCATGCCCAGTAGGGACAGCGGGCTTCAGGTGAGGTTGGCGGGCTTCTGTCTAAGACTACTATTAAGTTTGTCCTCCAAAAATCTTAACCCAGAGGAAACCCACTTTGCTTGTCGGGCTTTTTTCGAATGTCTCTTGAGCTTGGAGATCCCCCCTGGCTTTCACGGGGTGGTTGAGGAGCTCGATCTTAGGAACCGAGGTTCTCCGATAGGTGGCTTGGAGAAGCCCGGGTTTCGGTGTTCTTGTGGGGGCTTATCCTGGTCACGCCTAACTTGTTTTTTGATAGTTTTGAAGCCGGGCCAGCCTTCTCTACTTCTGCGGGGTAGTTTTATGGTCTATCCGGGCTTCATGGACGTTGATTATGGGCTTTGACTTGTGACGGGTAAGTGAAAATTTTCTCTTTAACCCTTGACCAAATTTTACTATTAACAAAATATTAAATTCACCACTACAAACTAAATTGATAAATTTACTAACAACAAATATTAAATTAAATACTACACATAAAAATCTTAATTCACTAATAAAACTTATTCAAATTAACTACTACACTTAAAATTCATAATATACTCACCAAAAATATTAAAATAAACAACTACACTAAAAATTCATAATTTATGAACAAAAAATATTAAACTTAACTACTACACTTAACATTCATAATTTACTTATTACAAAAATTAAATTCAGTAATATAAATTAACTTTCTAAATTTACTAATAACAAATATTAAAATTACTACTAAACTTAAAAAATTTAATATACTAAACAAATAATATTAACATTAAAGCCTAAAATTTGATAAACTAACTAACTAAATAAAAATGTTTTCATTTAGTAACTACCGTCTAAACATAAACATATAATTTTACTATGAAAAAAATGTTTGAGCAAAAGAAATAACAAAATCGTACCTTTACAATTGGTGTGTTTGTGGAAAATGTAGAGAATTTTGTAGAGAGAGTAATAATGAAATTGAATGAAAATTGTAGAGAATTGGAGAATATAGAGATTGAGATTTGAGAAAATGAGAGATTGAAAGAATGATAGAGAGAGTGAATGGAAAATGAAATGGATGGAAGTATTTATAGAAAAATTTGATTTGTGGGTCAAAATGTAATTTGAAAGATTTCAAGGGGTGTTTTTGTAATTTTTTTAGGCTCCAACGGCTGGAATTCAAAATCCAGTTGTTGGCTCACGTCAGTGATGACGTCAGCCAATGGTTGGATTTTGAATTCCAATCGTTGGAGGGATTTTTTTTTTTAAAAAAAATAAGTTGTTGAAGTGACGGACTTGCGGCCCTAGCCGGCGTGCTGGTCCGTCGGGCCGATCCAGGGGCTGGCACACCGGCTAGGCGTGCCGTGGAGGGCCGGCCCGCCAGACCTTATACCAGCGGCCCAGCACGTAGCATGTCACGGACCGGGCCTCGACCTGGCCCACTTCCTTTGGCACGGTCCGTTCGCTTCGTGGACCGGCCGGACCGGCCTATCTCGGGCCGGTCCATAATTACAGCATTAACTCACGTACGTGTTTCGTTGGAAAAATAAAAAGTTAGTGTGTAGTGTGTACAATTGGGAAAAAAAAATTGTAGCGTATACTGTATAATAAATCCAAAACAAAAAACTTAGCGTGTAAAATCAAAAAGACATAAAAAGAACTTTGTGTGTGTGTAATGTGTATGCTTCTAGCCATCTATTTTGTTTTTTTTTTTCTTTTGGAGAATTGGAGGTATCTGAACTTCCATTAACGTAGGTGCGTAGATCTCAATCGGAGGTCTGTTTGTGTTAAATATATATATATATATATATTAATTTCAAACGTTTATTAAGTGTATTTTTATGCAAAAAAATAAAAAATATAACAAAAACAATAAAACTTTTGGAAATACACAAATTTAAAATTTCATATATTTTTATTGCAATTTTCAAAAAGATTTTCTTCTTATAATCCTCTTTTTTTTTCTTCTTTTCACACTTTTTCAACTTACACTCAATTCAAAAAATACTTCAATTTACTCTAAAATAACCTTTAATCATTTTGCACAAGGACTCTTGCCAATGTTGTTGGACTCTCCCTTGTGAGTTTTCACTATCACGGTTCAACGCCTGTGGTGCATGTATATATATATATTATTTGTCCCTCCTTGACCATTAATTCTAAGTGTGAGTTCCGTCTCTTTTATTGTAGGAGTAGTAGTCTGGGCTGTTCTAGTAGAGTCATATCTCGCCAAAGGTCCCAGCAGTTTTAACCTTAAAAAAAAAACCTTTAATCATTTTATACTCTTTTTTTTCTAAAAATATCTTATTCAAAAAAACATTATAAATGTTTTTATACGGTAAATTCTTACTTATTATTTTTATTATTCTTTAAAATGTTATAAATGTTATATATTGTTGATTAAATTGCTTTTTTAAAAGCTTGTTTTGTTGGACAATCCAATTTTAAAAAAGGTAAACTCGCATACCACCTTTTAACAGAGACGATTGTACACATCCCTTCCACACCTTGTGGTCATAGGCTCAAATCCCATCATGCACATTTTACAAGTATATGGAGGGAGTTTTATCCCGGTTTGTGGGACCAATCCTCTTTCCGGTTATGAGAGTTGCAGTCCATATGTAACATCTCTTCGATAGTGGGAGTAGAATTCCGGACCATTCATATAGGGTCTGATTAATTTCACTGGGTCCCGACAGTAGTTGTATTTCAAAGAAGAGTAAACTCATTTCTAGAAGTTTTCTTCTTTCCTATAAAAATAAAAAGGGCAATTACAAATTTGGTCATGAATTTTTTTTTAAATTTCAAGTTGTCTACGACTTTTACGAAAGTGACCAAATTAGTCTCTCTAACGATTTAACGATGTTAAATATAACAGTTGACTTTAATAATTTTATTTAAAGCACATAAATACCTTTATTTATCATATTTAAACAAAATTGTTTTGTCTTTTATGCATTAAATTCACCATCATAATTATAAGAAAATTAATTCAAAATGTTATTAATGAAACATCATTTGTACCTTTTTTTAATTAAAATTTTCTAAAAAAATCTTAAAATATTTCGATAAGACAATTTCAATTATACCATTAGTTACTATTCATTCTCAGTTTAATCTTTTACCATTTTTATATAATTGTTTTTTTCTCAGTTTGGTTCTTTACCCTTTTTATATAACAGTTTTTTTTGTTAATAATATACAAGCATTGTTGTCAAAATTATTCAAAAATCAAAACCCATAAATAAAATAAACAACAATATACATGCATTAAAAAAAACTGTGCATGTGTCATTTTTTTAAGGAGTAAAATACAATTTTACCCTAAAACTTTTAAAGTTGACTAACGAAACTTAGTTAGAGGGACTAATTTAGCATTTTGAAAAAAAAATGTAAGGACCGATTTGATAATTTTTATCAAAGTCGTAAATAACTTGGAATTTTAAAAAAAGTCCAAGACCTACTTGGTAATTGTCTTAAATAAAAAAATATATTTAATATTACTTAATAACTTACTTAAGTTAATGTTTGCTTCTAATCGCATTTAATAATGTTCTTGATCATTTAAGAATCAATTAAAACTTCAAAAATAAGTAGAACAAAAATATGATAATAGGATTTAAGGTTTATGATAGGTTTATGAAATGTCAAAGAGGAAGAAGAGTTAAAATGTTATGGATTCAAAAAAATTGTGTCTTTAATTATATTATTTATCAGTTGTTTTTGTTTGTTAATTTTAAGTATAGGTAAAAGTATCATTAAAAAATATTAAATGAAATGTGAATAGGCAACTAGTGGATTGTAGAATGTAGATTGTGAATAGCATTACTAATTTTTGAAATTACACCAAAATGAATCAAACACGCTGCTGGTGATGGTTATGACTTATGAGTTATGAGGTCACTATCTACAATTTGAAGTGATAAGTAATTGTCTGGCGATATTCCAATATCAACATCAACCTTGACGTTAAGTAGAATATAAATAGATAAATACCTAATGTGTACATTTAACATTTTGCGAGCACTAGCTGGATGCCACCACTATGTTGAGTTTCCTGTGGAGAGGGGGCCATTTATCTAAAAATCAGCATATAATATATATATGAAGGACAATATTTGGGTACTGATCAGTCAATACCCAAGATATTTACCTTAAATTTTAATTGGTTGAAAAAACCATTTAAAGTGTTTAATATTAAATATATGGGTTGGTACTAGTTTTTTTAACTAATCAAACCATAGAGGTAAGTACCTTGGGTACTAGTATTTTCCATATATAAATCCCCGTTCTGATCGATGCGTATTTTTATAACTTATATCAGTACGATGTATGTGGATTCCTAATTATAAAGAAGCACCGATAACTATATATACTCTAAGTCAAATTAAACATATAAATATAATGGTCCATAAATGATAAAGATAAAAACATTAATAGTTTGGGTGATGGTTCTGGTTACAACAATGCTCATCATTTACTTAGCGTTAGGGACATTCAGAATTTAATCTCCGATGACACCTTTTTCATTAGGGGTAGCAATAGGGATAGTTATTCCGTATATTTTGATATTGAAAATCAAATTTTAGAGATTAATAATGATCATTCTTTTTTTTTAGAACTAGAAAGTTCTTTTTATGGTTTTTATGATTATTATTATAGGAATAATGGATCTAAAAGTATATATACTTTGTTATTAGATATTATTTGTTTTGTAATACAGGTTAGTAAATATTTCTTCTCTATTTAAGTCACGAATTTGTAAACCTAATTATTCTTATTTTATCACGAATTTGTCATCGCAGCTCTATGTCGCGGCTTGAGATCCGTTAGAACAGGTCTAAGTCGCGACTTTGTTATAGCATTTTTTCATCACGAGAAACAACCGAGTTTGGTGCGACGTTTTGCAATACCAGGCATTCTCTCCCTCTTGCAATATCAACACCTGAAAGTGCGCAATAGTTTAGTCATGCTCATATGATCATATCATAGAATGTACATATGTAGACAACATTTTGAGAGCACCAGCTGGATTCCACAACTGCGTGGATTTTCATGCTCAATATTAAAGATATCAAAATCACTCATTGGTCCGGTTTCCTAAAGCCTACCATTTATATTGTGGTAAAGGGTTGGTATTTTTTTGATCACCCATTTAGTTTCATTACAGTTACGAGGTTTAAAGTCCACATCCTGTCCTATTCCCATATCCTAGCCGTTATCAATATATATATATATATATATAATTAGTATTGGAATTAACACCAAAAAAATAAAAATTATGACTACTGTCTCTGAAAACGTAATTTTCCCTCTCTTTTTTCTCTTTCCCCCCTTTCTACCTCCATTGAAACACTATTTTATTCCAGAAAATTATATATAATATACCTCCACACTATTATTTTCATATTATTCAATAATTTTGATATGATTTTCATCAAAAAACTCATTAAAAAAAATTAGTGGGATGGGGATGGGGATGGTATGAGGTAAAAACTGATCCCCTAGTAGGGAATCCTTGTATCCGCACTGTTTATTTTAAGGTGAATATTCATCATACCGGGATCATATTTGGTATTGGAGATGGTAATGGAAAACCCGTTTACAACCCGTATCATTGACATCCCTACTCAATATCAACCTCTGAAAGCGTCATCAATTTTTTAATGTTAATTAGACCATCTCCAATATAAATATGCATTAGAAAAAATTGAGTGCCACATAGGATAGATACATAAAAAGTTAGAAAAACTTCTCTAATTTCAATGTGGAGGTGATATGACAAACTTATTTAAGCAAATATAGAGTTGAGTTTCTAAAAGCATCTTCAATGCAAATATGCATTTGAAGAAAATTGACCGCTATAAAGAATAGATGGTTAAAAACTTAGAAAAACTCTCTCTAATAGAATTGTCTAACCTCAATATGGAGATGATGTGGTAAGAAAAAAGTTAGAGAATATGGAGCTGGGTTCCTAAATCTAGAAACTCGCCTAGAAATGTAAAATATGATTTCTACATCTTTCCACAAATAATATTAAAACTCATTTAATTATAGCATAAAAGAGGATAGAGAGTGAAATAATTGTTTTATTATAATTAATCATAAAATGGAAGTGGAAATGGTGAGATATGTCACCTTTTTTAACGTGTGTTGTGATGATGTTACCATTTTAATAACTTAAGTTTAAAAGGCACATATTATGGTAAACTTTAATTTTTAAAAAGTAACTTTCTGAACTCGTCGGTATCTCCCAAAAAAACTTGTCTGAAAAACTTGTCTTTCTCTCTAAAACTGGTGTCTCTCTCCAGATTCTGCACTAGAAGGTAACAAATATTTATGATCTTCACTTAAATTTCTTTTATGCATTTCAGATATTTTGCATTCATTTCTGTGTGGGTTAACAATGTATTCATTTCTCGATAACATATGTTGTTTCCCGTCTTTGTAAGATTATGTATGAACATTGAAAACATCCGAGCTTTTTTCTTGTGTGACCGAGAATATTTAAAGATGAATCGAGCTTATTTTATATTGGAACGAGCTTTTGTTTAGTTTGAAAAAAGCTCGATAATTTGAAAAAAATGCTCAACAAAAAAATGCTCGATCCCTGGACAAAAGTTCTCGAACCGTTATAAAAGTTCTCGATAATTTGACAAATAATCTCGATCCTTAAAAAAGTTATCGGTCCCTTAGAAAATATTCCTGGTCCCTTAGAAAATATTCCTGGTCCCTTGATAAAAGTTCTCGATAATTTGACAAATTTTCTCGACCCCTTAAAAAAGTTCTCGAACCGTTAGAAATGTTATCGATCCCTTAGAAAAAGTTTTCGTTCCCTTGTTAAAAGTTCTCGAACCGTTATAAAAAGTTCTCGATAATTTGACAAATATTCTCGATCCCTTTGAAAAAGTTATGGATCCCTTGATAAATGTTCTTGATCCATTGATAAAAGTTCTCGATAATTTGACAAATATTCTCGATCCCTTAAAAAAGTTCTCGAACCGTTAGAAAAGTTTTTGATCCCTTAAAAAAAGTTCTCGATCCCTCGATAAAAGTTCTCGAATTGAACCGTTATAAAAGTTCTCGATCCGTATGATAAATTTCCTCGAATCTATCTATAAAATTTCTTCGATTTCGCTTGAAATATTCTCGATTTTTTTTTAAAAAAAAATACAATGCTCGATACCAGAATTTCATCTTCCTCATAACATATTCAACCTCATTTCAAACCCAAACCAAAACCACAACCATTGTCAACCCTAATCTACAATTTCAATCAACAGAACAAGTCTAAAATGCAATGATAAGTTATCAATAACAAATTGATAAATAAAATAAACTGAACTTACATCTGTCAATCGTTGCTAAATGTACTGTATTCTCGTTCCGGTCAATTAGCCGTCGATTTTCTTACCGTCGATTTCGTTGTCGTCGGTTTCTTTCTCACTGTTTCTTTTCTTAGACTCACAAAACGATAACTTTCTCTCTTTTTCAATTTTGTCGGGGTATTCTCGTCTCTTTACGTTAAATGATGCATTTTAAAATTACATTACTAAACTGGTGATATTTACAAAACACCCCTCTGAAATAGTGTCATTTATTTTTCGAACCCTAAAATGAAAGCATATTTGACTTTAGATAATTGCATTGGAGATATGGATATGTCAATTCTCTAAAAAAAAATATTCAGAAATGGATCTATAATGAATGAAAATGCTGATGTGACACTATTTAGAAACTCAAAATGTATATTTGCATTGGAGATGCTCTAACTTTAGAAACTCTCCTAGAAATCTTAGTTAGCAATTATAATTATTTCCACCTATAACTACATTCAATTTAATTGTAAAATTAAAGAGGAGAGAGATAAATGTTTTATAGTGATTGGTTATAAAATAATACATATTTAAATTTAGATAATTATATTAGAGATGTGTATATACATTTCTTAATTTTTTTATTTTTAAAATTGGATCTGTATTCAATAGAAATAATGATGTATCATAATCTAAAATTTTAAAAATATATATTAATATTGGAGATGTTTATACACGAGACTCCGTTATTTTTCCCTGCTAAATGTTTTAACTAATTTGTGTTACCCTTATGCAGAGATATATTAAGTAATTTTTATTATTATAAAAAAAAATTACAAACAAAGAGATATATCATGTATTGTGTTGAAGTGTGTAGAAATCCAGCTTTCCAACTGCTTAACTTTTTTTTTTTTAGAATTATTTCCAACTGCTTAACTTGGACACCCTCTTAGGAGCAGTTTGACGTTTCCAACATGGGTATTAGTAATCTAAAAGCAAATTAATCTTATCACAGCCAAATAAAATAAACTCTTATTTAAAAAAAAAATTATAATAATATCAAAAAAAGATTTATAACTCACAACCTTATACATATAATGTATAGGTGCAGGGAACCAAACTATTTAGTTATAAAATAAACTCTTATTATTATAAAATAAACTCTTATTATTAATTTATTATAACTGGGATTCTCTCGTTAAATGCATTTCCTTTTAGGATACCAACCCACAATCTTATTTTACTTTTAATATAATATTTTAAATATATTTTCGTTTATTTAAACGAGATATTTATATGATGCAATCCGAATTCTGATATGGAAACAGTCATATTGTGGCATGAGTGAAATATATATATAATTAACTAATTATCACAAATATGTTATAATTATCATGTGGCTAAATGAATGATTTGTGATTATCATAAAAATTATGGAAATAGAAATGGTGTTAAATAGTACTCTTTGAATAATGATTTTTTAGAGTTTCGCTATTTTTAATAAGTTAAGTTTAAATAAACATCTATGAACTAAAATACACTTATCTCTTTTTTTTATTACATTTGTGTCATTTTTTTTTTCAAAAACCTTCCTCCATCAATGGAGGTCGAAATCAGCCCCAAATGGAGATCGAAATCGGCTATAGGTTTCGATGAATAAGATGACCAAAATAAAATAAAAAATAAAAAAATTCATTTTTTTCTTAATAGGTCTTGAAAATTAGAAATATATCTAATAAGTCTTGAAAACTACATGATAAGTCTCGAAAACATTAAAATAAGTCTTGAAAACATATAAAAAGGTTATTTTTATCAAATCCATACTTTAGTGGCTATTAAAACTTAAGTTATTAAATTGATGATATTCTGATAAGAATTCTGCATTGCATGACTTGCATGTGTGGGCTTTGGTCGTGACTGGGAGTTGCACACGTCAAGGTTGAGAAGTATGGTTTGGATGTTTCTTTTTTGTTTAAGTTAATTGTTTGAATTAGTCCATTAATAAATTAGTAGATTAATAAATTAGTAGTTAATGTAAGGAGTTGCTGAAAGCTCTCCTAGGATTCAGTTCCACTAGTTGCAGTTCCTATTATCTTGGGATATTTTTTTGTAACGTTAGTGGCCTATTTAGGTTCACTCTTTGAATTAAATAAAGTCATCTGATTAAAATACAATAATCTTCCAAAACCTCTGTTCATCTTCTTCTTCTCTGTTTCTTCCCCGAATTCTATTCTTATCATTGTTATCAGAGCCATTCCGGTTCATGGATACACGTAGTAAAACTCACGCGGAGTTTCGTATCGAGGTCAATGAAGCCCTTGCCCGACAGGATACCAACTTCGATGAATTGAACCAAAATTTTAGTCGAGTTAGTGACGCCTTACAGGGAGTCATTGCCGAGTTGCAGGCAATGAGAATCGCCCAATCCAATCGCACACCTGACAGGGATGTTAATCCGTTTGCAGCTGGAGACAATTCCCATGACAGGCCTTCAACATCATCTACCCCTATTTTAGACCGAAATCACACCAACCTCAAGTTGAATTTTCTGACCCCACAGGTTCGATTTTCAAAGCAGAGCAATACTTCGAATTTAAGAATATCGAAGCTCCACAGCAAGTACAATTGGCATCGTTTCATCTGTCAAATGTAGCACTTCAATGGTATCGCTGGTATACCAAAAACAAAGGTCCATTGCGATGAAATGAATTCACTAAAGCTCTCCTTCACCGTTTTGGTCCAACGGATTATGATGATCCATTGAAAGCCTTGTAGCGTCTCAAACAAACAACGACCGTTATTGCATACCAAGAGGCATTCGAGAAACTATCCCATCAGGTAGATGATCTTCCAGAAAAAAAATTGGTTGTTGTTTTATTGCAGGGTTGAAGGATGAAATTCGATTGGATGTACCGTAAAGCAACCGGAAACGTTGTCTGAAACATTGGTGTAGCTCACCTCATTGAAGAACGAAACCAGTTCCAACGGAAACCCTCCATTCAAATTCGGCCAGCGGCACTTTCCTACCAGCCCAGACCTCAGCAGAGTACCACAGTGGGTCTGCTTGGACCCTCTCCTTCTCAGCGAGCACCTCATGCAACCAAAAATTTCAAGGGACCTGTTCGACGTCTCACAGGACTTAAGGCTAGGGAGAGACGAGAAAAAGGACTATGTTTCTATTATGATGACAAGTACATACCGGGACACCGTTGTACACGACCACAACTGTTTATGATGGTCGATGTGCAGACGGAAGAGGAGATAGATGATGTGGACATGGACATTGAACCATCTGAGGAAACCATACCAGAAATATCATTCCACGCATTGGTTGGAATCGCACATCCACAAACCCTTCGGGTTATCGAAAGGTCGGAAACCAAGAATTGACAGTGCTCATTGATGGAGGAAGCACCCATAAATTTATCGATCAGGGTTACCAAATTGGGACTTCAGGCTGTTCGTGGCAAGACATTTCAGGTGACAGTCGGAAACAAAGAAATTATAGAGTGCACTAGTCGTTGTATGGGACCCTCCTTCTCAATTCAAAGGTTCATAGTACGAGCTAATTTTTACGTACTTCATGTGGCCATCTGTCAAGCCATTTTGGATGGTTGGAGACGTTAGGTCCAATTGAAACTGATTACAAGAAGCTCAGTATGTCCTTCACACAATCTGGCCAGACTCATGTCTTGAGAGGAATGAGCTGCTCGGAAATCGCTTCCATGAGCAAAGAAGAATTAATGCACTTATCTGGTATGGGTTTTTTTTTGTTCATATGATTACAGACGTGGCACCTGTACAAGAGACAACAATGCCGCCATACCTCAGTCAAATACTATCTGAATTTGCACGTGTTTGAGGAGCCTACCTGACTGCCACCTACGCGCAGCCATGACCATCGGATTCCGCTGCTACCAAACCAGCCACCAGTTAACACGAAACCTTACAGGTACCCGCATTACCAAAAAAATGAGATCAAAAAATTGGTCAAAGAATTACTCAAAACCGGAATCAGTCACCCTAGTCGGAGTCCATTTTCGTCACTCGTTTTGCTAATCAAGAAGTATGATGGGTCTTGGCGCTTTTGTGTCGATTACAGGGCATTCAATGAAATCACAGTAAATGATAAATTTATGATACAAGTCATTGACGAGTTACTTGATGAGTTACATGGTGCGAAATTATTCTCGAAGCTCGATCTATGCTCGGGGTACCACCAAATCAGAGTCCATCATGAGGACATACCAAAAACTGCCTTTCGAACCCACGATAGATACTATGAATTCCTAGTAATGACCGAACGCTCCAGCCTCTTTTCAAAGTCCCATGAACGACATCTTTCGGCCCATTTACGAAGATTTATTCTCGTTTTTTTATGATATTTTGGTGTATAGTAGGTCTTGGGAGGATCATCTGCAGCACCTATCATAAATACTTCGAATTTTGTCTGAGCATCATTTATTTATCAAACTCTCCAAGTGCCAGTTTGGGTAAAGACAGTAGGATATTTGGGCCACCTGATTTCAACCGACGGTGTGGCAGTGGACCCGGCAAAAATACATCCAGTTTAGCATTGGCCAGTGCCGACATCGGCTAAGGGTGTCCGGGGGTTCCTTGGTTTGGCTGGGTATTACCGAAAAATTGTAAGAGGGTTTGGTGTGATAGCTGCACCATTAACAAAGCTCCTCACCAAGGATGGGTTTAGCTGGACAGAAGAGTCTCTTGTAGCGTTTAACAAGCTGAAACATGCTCTCATTTCACCGCCAGTATTACGGCTGCCCGACTTCGCACAACCGTTCGTGGTGGAATGTGACGCGTGTAGAGATGGTTTAGGCACTATTTTGTCTCAACAAAATCAACCAATAGCCTATTACAGTGAAGCATAGAAAAGGAAGACCAAATTACTGTCAACCTACGATAAGGAAATGTTAGCGGTTGTAAAGGCCATTCGGAAGTGGAGATCGTACCTCTTAGGCAAGCCGTTTGTTATCAAGACAAACCATCAGAGTTTGAAATATCTCTTAGAACAAAGAATCATCACGCCTTCACAAGCACGATGGCTACCAAAAATTATGGGATCCGATTACTCTATTTAGTACAGAAAGGGTAAAGAAAATCAAGGTGCTGACGCTCTCTCACGCATTTCCGTTTTTCAATTTCATGCATTGTCCTTACCAATTGCGGATTGGTGATCGACTCTATAATAGGAGGTAACACAACAATCTTACTATGCTGCATTATCTAAAAATCAGTCATTGACTTGTGTTCAAAGGGATGAAGTTTGGATGCAAGGTGTGAAGATCCTCTTGAGCCCAACATCATCACTGTTACCAGCTGTTTTGGCCGATGGCCACTCTTCTCCAGCCAGTGGTCATTTTGGTTACCTGAAAACTCTCACTCGAATTTCTACGAGTTTTGTTTGGCATGGCATCGGCACCTCTGTTAAGGAATTTATTCAAAATTGTGAGGTTTGTCAGCGCTGTAAGCATGAAACCCTTCGCCCAGCTGGATTGCTTTAACCCTTACTTATTCCGCAACGATTTTGGACAAAAATATCTATGGACTTTGTCGAAGGATTGCCGACGTCACAGGGTCACGATGTGATCATGGTTGTAGTTGATCGCCTCTCGAAGTATAGTATGCACATTTTGTGCCATTGAAACACCCTTACACAGCGACATCAGTAGTTAAAAGCTTTATCAACAATGTAGTGCGGTTGCATGGTATGCCTATTTCGATTGTTAGCGATCGTGATAAAATTTTCATTAGTACTTTCTGGAAAACTCTGTTCAAGTTGCATATCACGTCACTGTGTTTTAGTTCCAGTTATCACCCGCAATCCGACGGCCAAACCGAGGTGATGAACAGCACCCTCGAACAATATTTACGATGCTTCGCTTTTGACCAGCCCAAACGGTGGATGGAATGGCTCTCTTGGGCTGAATATGCTTACAACACAGCTGTCCGTTCATCTACCAAATTGTCTCCTTTCAAGGCCGTTTATGGTGTTCCTCCTCCCTCAATGATATCTTACATCCCGGGCACAACAAAAGTACAGGCAGTAGACGACTTGCTACACACAAGGGAGGAAATATTACGTGAGTTGCGAAGGAATTTGTCAGAAGCACAAGCAGGAATGAAAGTTCAAGGAGAAGTCACTTTTGAGGTAGGCGATTATGTGTACTTAAGGTTGCAGCCGTACCGCCAAAAATCGGTGGCTTTCCGAAGCTCGTTAAAATTGGCACCTAGATTTCACCTTTCAAAATTCTTGCCAAAATTGGGTCGGTGGCTTACAAACTAGACCTTCCAGCCGAGGCACAAATACATGATGTTTTTCATGTCAGTTTACTCAAGAAAAAATGGGAACCCGTCGTCGACAACACAGTGGTATCACTCCCTCCAGTCTCAACGGATGAAACTGTGTGGACCGCAGGGTTGTACAGAAGGGAAAGTACCGTCCCAAAACAGAAATTCTGGTCCAGTGGAAGGGAGCTCCTCCGGAAGATGCCTCTTGGGAAAACTTGTGGCGTTTTTCCAAATCTTATCCAAAGTTTGGCCTTGAGGACAAGGACCTTCTTAGGGGGATGGATTGATAAGAATTCTACATTGCATGACTTGCATGTGTGGGCTTCGGTCGTGACTGGGAGTTGCACACGTCAAGGTTGAGAAGTATGGCTTGGATGTTTCTTTTTAAGTTAATTGTTTGAATTAGTCGATTAATAAATTAGTCCTTAATGTACTCCTAGGATTCGGTTCCACTAATTGCAGTTCTAATTATCTTGGGATATTTTTTGTAACATGAGTTATCTATTTAGGTTCACTCTTTGAATTAAATAAGTCATCAAATTAAAATACAAAAATCTTCCAAAACATATGTTCTTCTTCTCTGTTTCTTCCCCAAATTCTATTTTTATCATATTCTTAAAACTCATTTTTTAATGAGTGCTATTAAATTTTCAAACATAATTATGGAACGATATATTAAATGATACGGTAAAGATTAATATTAAATTTAGTATTATATTTCAATCAACAAGTAATCTAAATCTTTTGCATACTATTTAGTTGTTAAGGTTTGTTGTCCGAAGAGAACTTGGGTTTAAGTACCATTAACACTTAGGTGAGGAAAAGTTTGATTTTATATTAGTTTCAATAAAAAAAATTAAAGAAAATGACTAATCAAATGCTTGAATTGGACACACATTTTATCTTACCATAAAGTACTAACCTCTTCTCCCGATGGAAATGGTGAAAGATTCAAGTTTCACCAAACACATTTTACTACAATATATTAAAAAAAATAAAAAATTGCTAGACTTTTGATCTACAATCTTTTATTAAAATTCTTAATTTTTGTTTTTTTAATTATTTTTTGAAAAAACATTGAAATTTACCAGAACCAGAACTCAGAGAAATGGTGTGGTTTCGTTGATAGAAATCAAGGGCTAATATTGACCACAGGACTGGTACCATGAAATGTGTGATGGGACCATAGCATGATAACATGATTGATGATTTCTTAACCATAAAATCATAAATAAATACAAATGGACAAAGATGGAATATAATCGGACAAAAAGATAAGCTTTGCGTGGGTGCGTGACAGCTAAATGCGCATTGTTGTGCTACGGTAGAGCCCATGGCATGCAATAATTATGTGGTGTTATTAAATAAAATCATCTAAAATTTTGAAATAAGAATATAACAATTTATAGTGCCAAAATACAATCGGAATTAAAATTTGATTAATGTTGATACATATAATACAAAATAAATCGATCAAATATAAATTAAGCTTTATATTTTGGTGGATTTCATAGATTTGATGGATTTTCATAAATAAATCCAAAATCTGATTCGATATAATGAATTTCAGAATTTTTAATCCAATCTAATCAATCATCAACCATGTTCTTAAATCCAACCCTATCTAATGGATTTGATTCGATCCAATAGATCTTATTATAATGGATTTGATTGGATCCTGCACGACCCTAGTTTAAGTCTACATGATTTGATTTTCCCTATAAATAATTAAACGCTAGTCCTTCCCCTCACACGCTTCACTGTTCCCTAACAAGTATGCATAACCATCTACTTACTCTCTCCTTTTCTCTTTCAATTTCTCATGCTCCCCAATTTTATAAAATAATTAATTAATGAGACTGTTGCTGCTCTCTCTCATGCATTTCATGATTCACAAATCTTGCTAAACATATGTTGAACTAACTGCTACTCATTTTTACAATTTTTTGGCATACATGTCTATGGAAGACCTCAAATATGCATCCATTATGATTGCAACAGTACTAGTAATTATGTTTAAAATCTAACTCAGCTTGACTGATAGTTTTCACACAATTTTTATCGGAATAAGGATGGCTGGAGCTGAAGAAAATGTTTGGTCGACCGGCCTATTTGACTGCTCCTCTGATATGAAAAGCTGTAAGTTTTCTAATCTCCTCATTATAAAGCTGATCAAGATATAGAAGCATATAGTATATGTATGTAACATCGTCATTATAATTTTGTTTGAGAGTTTTCTAATTGAGAATATATATATATATATATATATGTGTGTGTGTGTGTGTGTTAATTAACTAATCTCATGCATATTACAGGTTGCTTGACTCTCTGGTGTCCATGCATTACTTTTGGACGGATTGCTCATATTGTTGACCAAGGAGACTGCTGTGAGTAGTACCTACTACATACACACACACACGAAAAGGAAAAAGATTTATTTTACATTTTTAATTTATAAAGCAGGCAAATCAGTAGTTAAGATTGAAATTTGTAAATATGTAAGAGAGATTTTAAAGAGTTTGTTTTAACTTTGAATTGTAGCTTGTTGTGTATCTGGGACATTGTTTTGTCTGATACATCAATTCAGGCTGGATTCGATATACTCGTTTGTTTATCGACATAAAATGAGGCGGCAGTATAAATTGTCAGGAAGCGGTTGTGGGGACTTGTGTTTGAGCTGCTTTTGCCTTGAATGTGCCTTGTGTCAACAATATCGTGAGCTTCAAAACCGTGGATTTGACATGTCCCTTGGTAACCTCTCTCAGTATATAGTATATACATCATCTTTTGTTTCCATAATTTTATTGTTTAATTTTCTTATCCATGGCCTCCTTCTAAGTAAAGAACCTACTAAATTTGTAATAGTTTAAACTAATAATAATAATAATAATAATAGTAGGGGAAAAAAATTGATCATAAGTACAAATAGAGAGAGCAAGTAAACATATCTCCTCTACTCTTAACATTTTCAATGGAATATTCAAAAGAATTTTAAAATAGAACAATATGACTATTTTAAATTTTTTGAATCATTTTAAAAAAATTACAGTTTTTAAATTTAAATACTTTGTAGATAAAAAAACTGTTTTTTTTTTTAATTATCTTCATTTTTTCATTTTATTTTTTTTACTATTTTTAAATGTAACTTTTTAAAAAAGAAAAGCCATTTATAAATTTTTAATAAAACATTGTCTCTGAATTTTAAATTATTTGTACTAGCTTCTAGTATCATCTTTTACAAAAAAGATTATCTTACCTTTTACATTTGAATAAATATGGGCAATTTGACATTTTTTTATGTCAATCAAACTCAACTTTAAAATACGAGGTGATTTGAATACATAAATACATACATGATTTCTAATTGCACTAATGTTTAGTAGTTCTCAGGGTTCTCAAATAGATAAACTAGTAATATATGCGCAATTAAATTAAATCAAGTAAAAATAATTATATTTAGGTCATACACAATAAATTTTTAATATGTTAAATGATAAATATGATTAATGAATTTGGAACATTATCACTAATTCTTTTGGGAACTTATTATTGGAATCATCAGAATGGGAAGAGAACATGAGAAGTAAGCCTCTAGGTGTGGCGATGGCTCCTGTGTTTGAAGGAGGCATGAAGCGTTAATTAGTATTACTTCAGAAAACATGTGATGTTGGACAGTTCTGAATATTTGCATCGCCAAATTTGGAGGGCATTTCTTGCACAATTTGTCGTTGTTATATATGATATATCTTCGTTAAAATAAACAACTCTTTTGTGTATAATTTTTATCAACTATATATCCAACTATTGTAAAGCCATAGTGGTTAAATGTTTTTGTTGTTAATAAAGTCGGGGTCTGATCCTAAGATTTTAGGGGTACGGTCCGAAACGAATTATAAAAATGGGGCATTCAAACTTTTCTTTATTTGTTTTTCCTATTATATTATGAGTTTTCAAAATACTTTTCTAAAAAACTTCCAAAATGATGTGACATATACATTCTCAATATCATGTTATAACTCAAGATCATGACCGGAGGTCTGTAACACAATAAAATAGTAAATATAAAAATGTATTCAAAACAAAAATTTCATAATAGTATTAAATAATATATCATTCAAATCTTACTCATTTGTATCTATTTAGTTAAGGCATTCAATATTTAGGATTATGATTTTTTATTTATTTATTTAGTTAAGTTTAGGTATTTGAGTATTTTGTTTATGGATTTAATGAATATTTTTATCTTTTTAAATTTGACTATTCTATTTTTTTTATTAGAACATAATTTTTTTTTACATTAACTGGAATATAATATCTATATATTTTCTTTTTACGTTAATTGGAATCTAATATCTATTAGCTATATAAAAATTCATTCAATGTTGATTTCAAATTATAGCATCCCTTTGAATTTCTTTGATTTTTTATTTTAAGTCAAATGATAAATACAACCCTTAAAGTTTATATAATTACTCAATGGGCAAGTCTCAGTAAGATTTTAATTATAGCATCCTTTAGATTTTCTTTGAAAGTCAAATGATAAATACAACCCTTCAAGTTTATATAATTACTTAATAGACAGGTCTTAATAATAGTAACACAGCAGGTACAATATAGTAATTTTTAAAACTTATTTTAATTTTAAATTTAACACAGTGGATTTTTAATTATAACCATCAAAAGTTCATAAATGATATTGCCAAATAGATGTGAGATAAATAAAATAAGGAGAAAGTCTTATTAATTACCACAATAGGGGCTGTTTACAAATTTGATACTTACTTTACAATTAACATCTAAAGAAAAATTCTAATTGTAAAACCTGTAAATATAATGAATTTTTTTAATTAAAAAATTAATTATTAAGCCTAATCAAATAATATCAAGGTGCATAACTATAATAACCTGAAAAATTGGTCAAATCATTGTTAAATAGTTGACCCCAATTATTATGAATATGGACGAAATTTATTTGCTAAAAGAACATAGGCCCGGAATGAAAGTTTTTGAGGCTTCTTTCACTAGGAGCTCTGTATCTCTCACAAGGGGGGTCAATATTAATGTAGAGTTCGTGATGAACAAGAAAACAACTGGGATACAAATAAGGGATGTCAAAACAGCATCGTTTTGGGCAAAAATAGACTATTGCAATCTCGTATGTCGCGGTTGACCAATATGGTAGTCAGCTGCACCAAAGGCAACAGAAGTGTCACCGATGTGCCGCAATCCTTTTTTTTTCGCGGTGGTCCATGATGACTGGAGACAAATAATACGACAATGTCACGATTCTCCAAGATGACACTTCAACCACGAAAACCTCTGGAAGGATTGTCACGGTCGATTGCCCGGTTGGTCAAGACAACACAAGGACCGCTTAAAACTTTGGAGATGGTTTCGCTCCCATTGTCGTGGCGGTCCAAAACGACACTTGGACTGTGACAATCACTAGACAGTTATACGCGGTTGATCATGATGACACCACGGTCACGATAATTAGAAATGAAGCGTTCTCATGCAGTCTAATACACACACATATGCAATATATATAAGTGTGTGAGTGGTGACAATGCACACATAAGAAGGTAATAAAATATATAAACGAATGTCATGCAAGTGTGTGTACACCTAAAACTCTTCAAGAATCAAAGTCAAGTATTTTACCTTTAAGTACTTGATCCTTAAGCTTTAGGGATGCAAAGGAAAACTTGATCACGAATACTTCAAGCACTTAATATGCCATTACATTAAAATCCCCAATTGTAGTTTCTCACTGAAATAAGTCAATCATTAAAATGTGGCACTTACAAGCCTATTTTTTGGGGTATTATTGATTTATTCCCTATGTTTTTTTAAATTATTATTTTTTACTCACTTATCCATTTTTCACTGGATTGGACCATATGTTTTTCAAAATCATTCAATTTCATCATTCTGTTAGTTAAATTAAATGGTTCTAAGGGTATTTTTATCTTTTAACGTTAATTTATATATATAATAAAAATTAAACTAATATATAAATACAAATTTAAAAATTATAAACAAATTATAAAATTATAAAATTTAAAATTTAAAATTTAAAAAATAAAACCAGTAGCTCAAAAGCCTGACATTTTTCTCCTCTTCTTTTTCTCTCTAAACACAAAATCTTATCAATTCATTTCTTCAATTCAAGAGTCCAAAGTAAAGGAACAATTCCCCTCTCACAATCTCGATCTTGATCTCGATGACTAGGTTCATGTCTCGATCTCATCTCTCCCTCTCTCTCTCACTCGATCTCGATCACTTGATGGTTGATTCATGGGGTTATGTTGCTGGTGGTGGTTCTGGGTTTGGTGGTCGATGGGTTTGTTTTTGGATTTGATGGGTATTTGGATTTCAGTTGGTTCTAGGTTCGATTTGGTGGTGGAGGTGTGATTCGGTTTTAGGTTTTGTGATGATTGCGGTCTTGTTCAGTTCCGGGTCTTGTGGTGGTGGTGGTCATAATCTGGGTTTGGTCGTGTGGGTGATGTTGGAGTGGTGGTGGCTAGAAATCGGTTCTTCATTGATGAATGGATGATGGTGTTGATGACGATTTTAGATGGTTTTGGTATTGATAAGATTTGATGGTGGTTTGATGGTTTGGGTAAATGGTGTTGCTTGTGTTGTTGATGACGATTTTAGATGGTTTTGTTGATGATGATTTGTTGATGGTGTTACTGGTGGTGTTTTTTTATGTAAATTTTCTTTTATTTTATTTTTAAAATATAATAAATATCTAAGGGTAAAATAGTCATTTAATATTTTTTATGATCGTTGACCATTAAAAATATGATCATTGGGACTAAAATGAGTGGTTTTAAAAAAGATAGGTTCAATTCAGTAAAAATTGGATAAATGAGTAAAAAAAAACATAGAGACTAAATCAATAATATCCCATTTTAATTTTGACATGTATTATGTACTGTATTTATCGGTAGAAATATATATCTTTTTGTTGTTTATTATATTAAGATTATTTATAATTTATTGTCAATGTTGGTGGAAATATAGATCTTACTGTTGTTCAATATTAAGATTATTTATAATTTATTGTCAGCTTTATATAAACAAAAATCTAGTTAAATAAAACAAATAAGTAAATAATCAATTGGTTTTTGTGTAATATTTTTTTTTCAATGGCAATGTAAATTAGTTTTTACTCCAGCTTCCCTCATTAATACCTTATTTCCGATGATGAGGTTGGACCAAGAGTTATGTCTCTCACACTCGGGGTTCGAATCCCACCTAATTCGTAATTTTTTTTTTTTAAAAAAAAACCTTATTTCCGATCACAACCTCCCATATTAATACATTATTTATGACATTTTTGATTGGATAACAGTTTTGACCAAATCTTTCTTTCATCTCCTACCACTTTTTTCCCTTGGAATAATTTTATTTTCAAGGGCTGGTCGGAAAAGGTTAATTTCCATGATATTATTTTCGAAGGAGACCAATGATCTTTTCTTTTCGGAAGTACACATTTTTGACGACTTGTTGACATTTTCCAACAATATTTAGTGCTCAGAAAAGACCATATTTCTTTTAGTGATGGTTGAGACTTGAGATATGATGCATGTAATTGATCATATGATTTTAGTTTTGACTAAGTGTGTTGTATGTGCATTGATTCTTATTGGTATGTGAATTTGTCTTGTTGTTTTTGTTTTATTTGTTTTTGTTTTGAGTCTTGTTGAGAGTATCACAATTGGTAAACCCTTAGGAGACTATAACTCCTCCTGGGACACCTAGAGATTTAAAGGCTTGTAACATATATTCAATGTTATTGTTGTAAGGACTTCTATTTTACGATTGATTTATTTCATGATTAACCACACTGGAATGGTATTGTAATGGATAGCTTAAGTTCTTGATGGCAAGCTTCCAAGCATCTCTATGGTTTCAAGAGTGAAATGTATATTCATTTGATTTTGACTCTTGAAGAGTTTAGGTGCTCATATATACTTCATGCATGTTTCGTTCATCTTGCATTTGTGTTCTAAATGTTTTTATGTGTGCATTCTTTACACTTCTCACACGTGCACTTTGTTATTAGATTTAAGTGTGATTTTGTGTGGTGCAATTCATTTTCGCCTCTTCTTGATTTTTTCGTGGAACCTCCCCTTTTAGGTTGTTTAGACACACCTCAGTATTATTTTCAATTGTGTTTCTCTAAGAAAATGGCATAGGTAGATTAGTTGTTTTTAAGTTTAAAGTTTTTATTTCGATTTTGTTCGAGTACTAGCAAAAGTTAGGTTTAGACGTATTTTTCGTATTTTTCTTTTTAAAAAAATAGAAAATGAAAAAGACTACATAAGCAACAAAAATATCTGTATATACAGTCTTTTTCTTAGTTCTTTCCGATTTATCTTAAAACATACAACCCAATTCGTACAGGTCTTGAAATGGAACAGTACAAAAAAAAAAAAATGTTGAAGGCGAATTAATTTACAGCGTGGAACAACATAGCTTAATGATGTTAGATAGATATGATCCGGCGCGGATGGAGTAGCCCGCCATTGACTCAGTCATGCGCCGGAAATTAACTAAACCCACTACAGTCATATATGAACCGGTCTACAGCATACCCACTTGGACCCACCTCCATCAAGTCGAGAGAAGCTTCGTTGCAACTTGCAAGAAGATGCATCCGTTCTGATCATGCCACGTAGATGCCCCCGTAAGTAAAATATGGATCAGTTGATATTCAAGGGGATGGGCTCAAACCCACCTACGCCCCCGTTAAAAAAAATAAATAAATAGTAAAAACAGAAAAATTAAACAATTAATTTTACTTCCTATTAATAGCAGTAAAACATATTTCTTTTTCTTTTTATAATATCAATTATTTCTCCACGATCTTTATATTTGGCTCGATCTTTTTATCAATATCAACGATTAGTCTTCAAATTATATATGTTTGGATGAATATATATTATGGTTTTAAATATTTTACTTATTTTGAAATTTTAGGGTTATTATTAGTTACAATTAATGAGATTTTAGGGATAATCTAATTTTAAATTTACAAACTAACGATATTGTTAAATAAATTTATCGTAACATTGAATTAGTATTATTTCAAATGAATCAAACTAATATAATAATTTAATCAGTGTTTATATTTATGTTTCTTTAATAATTTGTTTTGACTTTTTAAAAATAAAATAAAATTTAGTAATGTATTTACTTAGAACATATATTTTATGGGACATCTCAATATGTCCTCATTACTAAGTGATGTCGATGTTTAATAAAAAATATTCTAACCCACCCTAATCTTCAATCCCGATTACGTGCCTACCTATATTATATATACAAGACCTTCTTCTTCTCTAATTCTTGATCATCTTCTTCTCCCAAGTTCTAGCCTTGAATAATATGTATGCTCAGAACACAGCAACCGGTGTACCTGCGGGTACTACTTATGCTCCACAAAGCTACCAGCCCTTTCCCCAGAACCATGGCGCTTGGTCTTCTGGCATCTGTGACTGCTTCTCCGACATCTCTGGCTGTAAGTTACTCAAAATTTGAATTGAATTGTTACTCAAAAATCAAAATTATAACCATTTGATAAATTTTTGTTCCCTTTAACAGGTTGCTTGACATGTTGGTGTCCCTGCATCACTTTCGGACGAATTTCAGAGATTGTTGACAAGGGATCTTCGTGTAAGTGAAATACTTCTAGTGTTTTAATCAAAGACGACCAGTTTTAGTTAAATTGGTTACATTAATTAAAGATGCAATCAAGGAGTTAAATTTATTTATTTGATTTGCAGCTTGTGGGGTGAATGGAGCACTATACTTTATAATACAGCGGTTGACTATCTGTACATGCTGCTACTCATGCGCCTATCGCACTAAAATGAGGCAGCAATTCAATTTAGAGGAGAGCCCTTGTGGGGATCGCTTGCTCCATTGCTTCTGCGAGGGATGTGCCTTGTGTCAAGAATATCGTGAGCTCAAAAGCCGTGGTTTCGATGTTGTTCTTGGTAACTACCTTAAATATCAAATCATACTACTATACGTACATAAACTACTATAGATATTTGAAGTTAGGGCCTCTCTAATTTTCTGATTTAATATTTAATGACACTGAATGTGTTTTATTAAATTGTTTTGTTTGATTTTGTAAGTGATTAAATCGGTTAAATAAACTCCTAAAATCACTCATTTATAAAAGGGATTTTTTTTTTCACTTTTCACTTGATTAAAAAACAATTGATTTATATTAATTTTATAATTTCAGATCTTTCATCTCACAAATCTATTATATTTTCAATTTTATCTTCTTCAACAACCATAACCATATTAATTTGTTAAGTAATATTACTTTGTCTAAATTTGATGTCCAAATGATATAACAACGCTATAATAGAATCATTTAAATCAGGCAAATCTAATACAATTTAAATGAATGGATTGTTGTCACATCATTTAAGTACCATATTTAGACACTAAATTTGTAAAAAATAGCATTATTGTAATTTTTTGGGTGACTCTATTGCCACCAATGAAATGTCTCCCACACATTTTTTTTTAAAATTATTTAAATAACCCATAACAAAATTATTGTATGCCCAAAATTTAAACTTCGACATGTTATCTGTTTTACCTTTGTAAAAATGAGTCGTTATTTAAGATTCAAATCATCACAAACAATATTATTAGTTTATTAACATACTCTCAAAATTCAATATTAAAATAGCTAAGATAATAAAAAATAATAAAACAAAAGAATATTATAGATTAAAGAATAAAAAAATTTAGTCAATGTTTATATATTAAAATATAAATATAAAAATATATATATAGTTGAAAAGATACAAATGTAAAAGTATTTATTTTTATATATTTATAATTTTAAAATAATCAAATAAAAAATCATATATTTTCAGCTTTCAATGAAAAAAATTAAACATATTTTTTAATCTACAGTTTTCAATCACTATTAGATCTTTAATAAAATTTAGCAACGTTCAGTTTTCATATAAATAAAAAATCAAACGCAATATAAGTCTATTTTTTATCTAGATTTGTCTAGTTTTTTGTGTAAAATTTGCTGACCATATATATATGAATTTTTAATTTGTGATTTGAAATTTCCTAGGATGGCAAGGAAATGTGGATAGGGAAATCCGAGGAGTGACGATGCAGGCTCCAACAGCACCGGTGGTGGAAGGTGGCATGAATCGATAAGTGAATTAATGCTCATCGACTCGTATATATATTAATCGGATGGTTCTTTGATGAGGAAAGTATTAGTATAAGAAGTAAGAATGTTCAACCATAATTATATATTAGGTATGAATGTGAATATTTATTAATGTGGAGTTGTGAATCCATTATGAATGTATACAAAGGTGAATTTAGGGGGTAGAGGTCATAGTACCTAACCAATAAAAAAAAATTATATCATATGTGAATTTAAAACATAAATCAATAAAAAAAAACTATATGTTATAATATAATATTATCAATCCATTTTAATTTATATATGTTATCATATAAATTAACTAATAATTTATAATATAATAATTTTATAATTTTCTATTTATATTTTAATAATATAAATTAACTAATAATTTTTATTTTCATAATTTTATTGACCATAAAAATAGGAAACAAAATTGATCCATTTTAATATTTTAATTTTCTCTTATTTCTTACATTATTACCTAATCCAGTGTGTATTATATATATAATATTATTTTTTTAGATGTCAATAAAACAAACTAAGTAAATATTGAACTTTTATAGCAATGACCTATATTATTTATTTTGTTAGGTTAATTATTAATATGATTTTGATAAATTTATTTTATTAGTTTATTATTATTTTTTTTCAAAATTATTATAATTTAATTTGGTTTGAAATGAATATTATAAAATTAAATTACAAGTACGTAAATAATTGTGAATTAAATATATCAATGTAATGATATTTTAATTAAGCTACTACCATTTATATTTTATAAGTCATGAACTACTAAAATATTATTTTCAGTTATGCATACGGCATACCGTTAAGAATATATATAGGTTTTGCAACAAAATAAAATATGTTTTTTATATACTCTTTAATTATATAATTGAAATGAAAATTATGAAGAAAATTAGATTGATTTAGTTATAAATAATTTTATAGTTATAAAATAGACGTATTACATTTTAATTAGTTAATGTCTATTTTATTTAATTATTTATTTGTATCATTACTTTTAACACCAAATGGTATCACATTTTGTTGAAAGTATCAGATGTGAGATTCCATATTTTTTTTTATTATGAGATTCCTACTGATATTATATAAAGATTACGTGACCTACAATATTAGTTTTTATCCCCCCCCCCCCCCAACAAAACCAAAATTCTGGCTTCGCCCCTAAATGTATGTTTATGGTTAAAAGTCTTGATATAATAAAGTTCTGACGGTTCTGATAGAAGACTTATTATTATTATTATCATTATTATTATTATATATATTTTAAAGTCAGTACGTACTAATATAAATTCATTAATGCGTTGGATGTCACTACAAAAAAAATGTTTATTAGCGACCAACTATTTTGGACGACTATAATTACTGTCGGTGATTCAGCCTTTTTCAACGGGCTTTTCAACACCGTCGAAAATAACGAAAAAATTAATACCACATTTTCGACGGCAAAAGGTTGTCGAAAATAGTCAAAAAACCGTCGAAAATGACCCACATTTTCGATAGCACTATTTGTACCGTCGAAAATTATCCACATTTTCGACGACACTATATTTACCGTCGAAAATGACCCACATTTTCGACGGCGCCATGTGTACCGTCGAAAATGACCTACATTTACGATGGGTAATATATGTGCCGTCGAAAAATGACCTACATTTCCGACGGTATAAATACCGTCGAAAATGATAAATGAATTAATATCAAAATTCCGATGGCCCAATAGCCATCAGAAATAATCGAATAATTTGGTATTATTTTTATTATTATTTTTATTATTATTTGTTACGGTATTATCATGAAAAATATAATTATTTAAATATTATAATATAAATTAATAAATTATAATGAAATATATTTATGTATGTGATAACTTATATACTACATTAAAAAAATGACTTATAATACATTAAAATATGTACTAATTTTTTTGTCACTATATTTTTTAGCGAAAACACTATATGAATTTTTTTCACCAAGTATTTTAGTTCAATTTTGAAATATCAATTAATTTAAAAAAACCTAAGGACACATTGGGCTAAATTAATCAAGTATGAAATATATCAAAAATATTAGTAATTACAAGAACATTTTGTTATTTTTAATTATGTCTACTAAACTTGACTATATTAAAACAAATAAAAAAAGAATACTCTAAAAAAACCTTTTTTTAATATCTATTTGTATATTTTATAGAATAATTATAAATATTTTTTTAAATGAGTTTAAATTATTAATTAATAAAAATTATTAATTTTTCACTCAAATATTGATTATAAAAAAAATACATATATAAAATACATTACCTATTAAAATATGTAGCTGTAGCAAAATGGTAAAATCAACTAATCAAGTCATACATTTTTATCAGATAAGAGAATATTTTAATAAAAATATTTAATTTGAAACACAATATCATAACATATTAAAAAGTATGCAAAATATAAATTCAATTGGATCACGTTTAAAATATATCAATAGTTTATATATAGATAGTATGCAAAATATATCAAATATAAGGTTATAGCAAAATGGTAAAAGCATCACTTACCATTTTCAAGGACCATGATTCATGAAAGTTGCATGAATTATTTGAAATTTAACAATGGATCAGGGTGGTGTAGGGTGTATCCGGTTGATCTTTGGGAGTTAAGAGAAGACGAAGTATCAAAATTCAACTAATTTTGACTATTTTTTTATTACTATTATCGACGGTAAATGACCGTCGAAAAGAGTAGTATTTTCAACGGCTTGTCATCAATTTTTAATATTATTACCGACGATCATTTTCATTTTTACGACAGCCATTACTGTAGAAAAAAGTGATATTTTCGACGGTCTGTCGATAAAAGTTTATTTCTGACAAACGTATTTTTGACGGCATTCGACGACCGTTTCCCGTCAAAAAAACGTATTTTCGACGGTAATACATCGTTTTCGACGGCATTTAGCCTTCACTGATGGCCATTTTTTTTATAGTGTGTGCACCATTAGATTTATATACTTTGACTCAAAGTATATACACTTGTCACGACTTTTCCATAATCAATGATCTACATATAATGCACTGATATAACTTATATCAGTGCGCAGTGACTGAAAAACTACTATATATATGATCTTAATTAATTACTCTTTAAGTAATTAATTAAGTAAGACCGTCAAGTTATATATTTTAATTGTAACTAATTAAATAATTAATATGTTCCTGTAATTTATTAAATGATTGTTAAGTACTTAAAAAGTGTGGTAAATGATTGTGAAGTGGTGATTAAGGGATTATTAAATATTTTCCTTTTAGTTTTTGATATCTAGAAATCCATCATCCATATATGATTCGTACTCCAGATGTAGATCGACTATGACTAATTTTCCTAACCACAAACGAAGAAGAATCTCTCAACGATATTGTGGTCACCCTGAAAAACTAAAAAGAAAAGGAATTCTACGAGGACGATAACATCAACAGTTTTTCTATACTAGACTGTAATTTAATTTGCCTCTTATGATAGTAGGTAAACATTTGATGATAACACCAACTCGAAGAATGTAACTGAGGTTTGAAGTTTAAATCGCTCCTTCCTCATATCAAATAAATAAATAATCATAACAATTAACAAATGATGGGGAATGATTAATGAAGTGTATGGATTGGATGCCATTGCGTTTTGAACATTTTATTTTTCATTTCCTTCTAGTCATTACAATAACAAAAAAATAATTTCTCTTCTTCACACGCTAACAAAAATTCGAAAAGTAAATCACAAAATCGAGATGTCAGTTTTTTTTAAGGGAAATAAACAAGAATACTTTTAACAAATATGGATTATAACAACATATTTGATGCAAATAATGCAAATAACAATATAGCATGATACGTTCAACACACAAAAAAATTGACAACAACAACCACAGCCTGTAACTTTTTAATTTGTAAGCAAACAAATAATGTAAGGATTTGAATTAACACAAAAAAACAAAAAAAAAACATGTATAGGTACATAATTAATCCGAAAAATTAACATAAACATGCTTCTATACATACTTAATCAAACCTAAACATATAATATTAACCCATATCAATTCAAGAGAAAAGTGGAAAAGAATTGATAGCGGAAGAGTACTTGAATCCAATGCTGGAGATTTGTGAACGGGTTGTGATCTTCCAAATTATCACGACCTTTATGAACCCTACGGTGTTCTATTTTGCTCTGTTGATGGGGATACAGAGAAAACAAAAGTATCGTGTAATTTGGGAACCATAATCCTAAATATATATAATAATCAAATTATTATATGTTGACTATTTCTAATTCGGCATCTCAACAAATTATGGGCCGAATTAGAAATAGCACTCTGGTATCTACACATTAATTCCATGACAATTATACCCTTAAGCCTTAAAACTTTAAATCTTAATCAGATCACTTTAATTTAAGCTTAACCAAAAGATAGCACAACACATTTAATATTCATATGTGTGGCCCCATATGATGGAATTTTTCCAATGATCTCTCACTGGGCCACATATGTAACTCTAAAAATGTGTATGACTTTATGAGCTCCAAAATTTTTCTATCACAATTTTAGGGTATATCCGAACAATCTCGTCCATTGATTATGCCGACATAGGATCAAAGCGGTTTTCGTCACATTTAGCGTGACTAAACTCATCAATGATCACGTATATCAACATACTAAATGACATAGATCAATCATGGATGTGTAGCATGTAAATTACATGTAATGTGATCTATACATGTCTATTCCAACTGGTCATACCTTATTCCTTAGTGAGATCAAAACTTAACACAATGTAACAGAGTGTAATTAACCGAATACTTTATTTCTGATCAAAAAATATCCAAAATCAAATATAGAGCAATAAAATACAAAATTATACAAACTCCCACTATACTGTGATATCCTCACATAAAATAACACCCATATGAGCAGTGTGTTCATGAAAGACTTTGGGTGGTAATCCCTTTCTAAGCGGATCTGCTATTATGGAGTTTGTCCCAATGTGCTCTATGGATATATGTCCACTCTGCACTCTTTCCTTCACAACTAGGAACTTAATGTCAATATGCTTTGACCTAGATGAGCTTTTGTTGTTATTAGAATATAGCACTGCTGACTTATTGTCACAATATAGTTTGAGTGGTCTTTCAATACCCTCCATAATGCGCAGCCTAGTAACAAACTTCCGTAGCTATATTTCATGGTTGGATGCCTCATAGCATGCTACAAACTCTGCTACCATGGTGGAAGAAGCTATAAGTGTATGTTTGCCACTCCTCCAAGAAATAGCTCCATCAGCCAACATGTATATGTAGCCTGATGTGGATCTCTTACTGTCTTGGCATCCAGCATAATCGGAGTCAGAATACTCTATGATCTCAAACTAATCCGATCTCCTATATGTGAGCATGTCATATTTTGTTATCTTCAAATACCTTATAACCCGATTGGCTGCTTTCCAATGATCCATCCTAGAGTTACTTAAATATCTGCTTAACATACCAACAATGTAAGCAATATCTGGACGCGTACATACCTGAGCATACATTAGACTCGTTACAGCTGATGCATAGGGAATCTTCTGCATTTCCTTAGCTTCAAGGTTACTTTTAGGGCATTAATTGAGACTGAACTGTCTCCCTTAACGACAGGGTGTCACCTGGTTTGCTGTCCTGCATGCCAAACCTTTTGAACAATGTATCAATATAGCTCTTTTATGATAATCCAAGAATACCCCGAGAGCGGTCTCGTTGTATCTGGATCTCTAATACAAAGAGACGTCACCAAGATCTTTCATCTCAAATTCTTTGATATAAATTTCTTGGTTTCATGCAACATGCCTATATCATTTGTGGCAAGCAGTATGTCATCGACATATAAAACCAGGAATATGTGCTTACTCCCACTGAATTTGTGATACACACAATTATCGACAACGTTTATCTCAAAACCAAACGAGATAATCACTTGATGAAAATTATGGTACCACTGACGAGAAGCTTGTTTGAGTCCATAGATGGATTTTGTCTATTTGCAAACCATATTCTTTGGGACTCCCGACTCAAAGTTTTTTGGTTGCACCATATAAATTGTTTCGTCAATGTTACCATTGAGAAACGCCTTCTTGACATCCATCTGATGAAGCTCAAGGTCAAAATGTGCAACAAGTGCCATGATTGTCCTAAAAGAGTCTTTCGTTGAAACTGGAGAGAAAGTCTCTTTATAGTCAATCCCTTCCTTTTGAGTAAAGCCTTTAGCTACAAGACGAGCCTTATACCTTTCCACATTACCTTTCGAATCCCTTTTGGTTTAAAATATCCATTTACAACCAATGGGCTTCGCTCTTTCTGGTAATGGAACAAGTTTCCAAACCTTATTGTCTTGCATAGACTTATATTCCTCATTCATGGCATCAATCCACTTTTGAGAGTTAGAACCCTGCATGGCTTGATGGAAGTTGATTGGATCATTTTCCATCATTCCAATGTCTTCCTCATGTTCCTAGAGAAATACGTAAAAATCGTTCGGAATAGCATTTCTCCTTTCTCTAGTGGATCGCCTTAATGACACTGGTTCTTGAGGTTGTTAAGTTTGTTCCTCAGGAAAAATTACCTCATCTTGAATGGGGGTTGTTCAACATTATCTGGTTGAAGATCCAGATTCACTTCTTGATCAATGACAGGTATAGAAGCTTGTACATTGTCAAAAGCGATAGTGGGAATCGAAACCGATTATTCCTATATGATAATGTCTCTAACCTTATTTCTCCCCCAAACTCAACATCCTCAAAAAATTGTTGCAGTTCCCTTTTCAAAAATTAAACTAAATGTGGGATCATAAAACTTATAGCTCTTAGATCGCTCAGAGTAGCCAATAAAGTAATTGCTCACAATTTTGGAGTCCAATTCCCTTTCATGTGGCCTGTAAGGCCTTGCCTCAGTTGGACATCCCAAAATGTGAAAATGTTTTAGACTCGGCTTTCTGCATGTCCAAAGCTCATAAGGTATTTTGCAGCTTCATTATTCTTCCTCTTTTTGCTCTTATCTTTAGAGGTGCTAGCCAAATGAGCACTTTCGGTCCTGTCTCGCTTCAGTCTCTCTTCCTTTTGCACACAGTAAGAAATGAGCTCATTAAGAGTCCATTTCTTCTTTTGACAGTTGTAACTGACCTTAAATTGGCCGTATTATGCAGGAAGGGATATTAATACCAAATGCACAAGTAAGTCGTCAGACAGCTCGAGCTTCAGTGCCTTAAGCTTAGAA
This sequence comes from Dipteronia dyeriana, assembly GCA_032871835.1. NCBI lineage: Eukaryota > Viridiplantae > Streptophyta > Magnoliopsida > Sapindales > Sapindaceae > Dipteronia > Dipteronia dyeriana. The sequence continues at coordinate 54,094,136 of CM065303.1, read as the reverse complement.
GCAATATGAGACATTTCCATAATGTACTCCCTAATGTTCCCTTTGCCTTTGTACTTCATAGAAATCAAGCTTTGCAAATGCGTGCTTGTTTCTGCCTTATCGTTTTTTAACAAAACGATTTTCAATTTCGGCTAGGAACTCATTAGCTTTGGTTATCTTTTCAGATACTGCACCCTTAAATGCCTCTGGAATGCCGCGCTTGATGATCATAAGACTCATGCAATTTGAGAAATCCCACTTCTCAAAGTTTTTCCTATTATCAGAAGAACTTGCATCCTTAAGAGAAGCGGGTTGCTCAACCCGAAATGTAAGGTCCAGATCCATGCAGCCAAGAACAATGAGTATGTTCTCCTTCCAAATCCTTAAAGTTGATCCCATTGAGCATGGGTATAGAGTTGGTATTAGCAGATATAGTAAAACATTAGCTTGAAAGAGAACAAAACAAACACACAAACATGCTCACATTAATAACCAAATACAATGATCAACAAATTCATATAATGGTAAGTCTCATCTCAAGATACATAGCACAACATTAATATCAAGTCTTTGGACAATAATATTAATTGTAAGTAGCACTCTTGTTGTAGTGATCAAATATTGACATTAATTAATGTCAAATAATAAATTTATCTTTGGATCGACTTATTATTTACATGTAAAACCTTATAATCGTCACTTATTTATCACCACAAGTGTGTGTGCAATTCGGCCAAGTATTAACCTTCCTTTGGGCCGACTAATACTCGCATGAATTTACACATAGACACATCCAACATCCCTCATGAATAATCTACATAAGAGAGGTCACTTTGGTGACATCTTGCTTCAATTAGCCCATTTAGAATGATAGACCACTTTATTTAACCATAAAAGATATACCAAATAATGATCGGTCCCATCTTAAGATACCTAGTACAACATTAATATCAAGTCTTTGGACAATAATATTAATTGTAAGTGGTACACTTGTTGTAGTGATCAAACATTGGCAATAATTTATGTTAAATAATAAATCTATCTTCGGATCGACTTATTATTCACATGTAAAACCTTATAATCATCACATGTTTACTACCACTGATGTGTGTACAATTCGGTCAAGTATTAATCTTCCTTTGGACCGATAAATACCCGCATGAATTTACACACACGAACATCCAACATCCCTCATGACCAATCTACACAAGAGAGGTCACTTTGGTGACATCTTGTTTCAATTAGTCCATTTAGAATGATGAACTACTTTATTTAACCATAAAAGACATACCACCAAATATTTGAATTTGAGTTGATCTTTAAAATAAAATAAAATAAAATAAAATAAAAAATTTATTTTATTTTATCAAAATTATAAAATTGCCATTGATTTTATAAAATTACAGAAAGGCCCCTTAAGTTTTAGTAATTATAAATCGACCCCTATATTTTGTAAAAATCATAAACTGACCCAGTAATTTGTAATAATGAAAATTTAGCCCCAAAACTATTGAAAATTTTATACTAGCCCCTTAACCTTTGGATAATTATAAATCTGCCCTAAAATTTTTCCACAATTGCAAACAGACCTTTAAGTTTTGAAAATTATAAATTGACCCCAAAATTTATCAAAATCATATAATGGCCCAAATAAATTGCAAAACAGTCCCCTGAGAATGTCAAATTCTCCAAAGGTGGCCCAACGCAAAACTATGGTCTGAAACTTGATTCTTTATTGTTCATCGCCCCAAAGACCATCATCTTGTCGCCTGAAGGTAACAAAGCATGGCGGAGCAGCGACCGATAGCCCGTAAACCGAGATCAGTGATCGATAAGGACCAAAATCGATCCAAAACCCAATCCAGCGACAGCGGCAGAAGGCAAGGTGGATCACCCGATCTGGACGTCGACCGAACAATGATCCTCCATCTAGCCGTGAAATAGCACGGGGTCAATCGCAAAACTCACCGAAAAATTCAGACCTGGTTTGGCGTTGATCGAAATGGAGAAAACTAATTTGTGCAACGAAAATCAGATGGGTCTGGGTTGAAACCCAACAACTCGAAAATTTTTTGATTCAGTTTTTTTTTTAATTTCTTATAAAAAAACAAAACAAAACAAAACTCAAACACAGTTTTTTTTTCATTTCTTAATAAGGGGTCAAATTTTTTTTACCACTATTTGAGGGGTGTGTTGTGCAAATATCACCACTTTACTAATGTATGTTTAAAAGGCAACATTTAAGTCGTTGAGACAAAAATACCCCGAAATATTAAAACAGTGAGAAAGTTGTTGTTTTCAAAGTCAGAGAGAAGCAACAGTCAAACCGACGGGAAACTAATCGACCCTGAAGTGACCGGAAGAGTTGCGATTGATAAAGGTAAGATTGGTTATTTTTCCTCATTTAATTGTAATTTGGTTGAATATAAGTTGAGTAAGATGAAATCTGGGTTATCGAGACTTTTTTCAAGAGAATCGAGCTTATTCGTTTAGTCGAGCTTTTATTTTCGTGAAAATTAGGTTTTGGTAAATCGAGCTTTTTCGAAAAGGAATCGAGCTTTTTCGAAAAGGAATCGAGCTTTTTTTAAAACGAATCGAGCTTTTTTTAAAACGAATCGAGCTTTTTTTTAATTGGATCGAGCCATTTTGAAAAGGATCGAGCTTTTTTGAATAGGTTTCGAGGTTTTTTGAATAGGTTTGTGCTGTTTTTGAATTGGATCGAGCGTATTTAAAAGGGATCGAGCTTTTTTAAAAAGGGATCGAGCTTTTTTGAAAAGGGATCGAGCTTTTTTTAAAAGGGATAGAGCTTTTTTTAAAAGGGATCGAGCTTTTTGAAATGGATCGAGCTTTTTTAAAAAGGAATCGAGCTTTTTTGAAAAGGAATCGAGCTTTTTTAGAATTGGATCCAGCCATTTTGAAAAGAATCGAGCTTTTTCGAATAGGTTCGAGCTGTTTTTGAATTGGATCGAGCCTATTTGAAAGGGATCGAGCCTTTTTGAAAGGGATCGAGCTTTTTTGAAAAGAAATCGAGTTTTTTTGTAAAGCAATCGAGTTTTTTTGTAAAGCAATCGAGTTTTTTGAAAGGGATCGAGCTTTTTTAAAATGGATCTTGCTTTTTTAAAAAGAATTCGAGCTTTTTTAAAAATGATTCGAGCTTTTTTCAATAGCTTCGAGCTTTTTTTGAATTGGATCGAGCTTTTTTATTTGTTCTGTTTAATGATTTTGTATTTCTATTACATTGCAGATAAGAATTAGGTTGAGGGATTCGTTTAAAACTCCAGAAGGATACTGGTACGAGGGCAAATTGACACGACACAACCATTTTGATGCCCTCACCCATATAGACGACGCGCTGAACGGTGTCCCTGTAGAATTTGCAGATAAAGACCGCCGTCGATTCATGGCATCATGTTTCGGGCATTTCCTGACGATCCCATAGGGAGATGAAGTTTTCCGGTGGTATTATCCATCGATTGCTTTTGAGGGAGCTCCATCATCACGGTTTTAAACACAGAGGATAGTGTCATATTTCTATGAGGGACTCACACCCCAAAGTAGACAAGTCATTGAAATGATGTGTAATGGGGAGTTCAGTGATAAAAATCCTGAAGAAGCACTTGAATACCTTGACCATATCGCCGAAAATGCTCAAAATTGGGACACCATTGGTTCCTATAAGTCCATGAGCAAAGCACAACCATCTCCATCTAGTGGAGGCATTTACAATCTTAGGGAAGATCATGACCTTCAAGCTAGATTCGCATCCCTAGCTAGGAAAGTTGAAGCTTTAGAAACTAAAAAGAGTAAACATGTAAAATCTATACAAGAAATTGCATGCCATGTTTGTTATTCTGATGATCATATCACTCATAGTTGCCCAACTTTGCCAGCCATAAAAGATTGCCTTCATGAATAAGCCAATGTTTTGCACACTTTCAACAAGCCAAATTCCAACCCATACTCACAAACCTACAATCCTGGTTGGAGAAATCATTCAAACTTTAATTGGAGGAACAACAATCAAGCCCAGTCTTTACAACCACCAGGTCCATCACATCCACAAACACACCAGAATTTCTAAAACCCTCAAGGATATGCACATTATGTCCCACCATCTAGGAAAAAACTTGAAGACACTTTACACTCATTCATTGAGAAGCAAGAATCCATTAACAGCCAAACTGCACAAACCTTGACAGATGTTAAAGATACTTTGGCAAAGATTGCTTTTTCACTCACCACACACGAAAAAGGTAAGTTTACATCTCAACCACAACCAAATCCCAACCGTTTGTCAAGTTCCTATGACAATAACCTACGCCCAGATCAAGTCAAATCAATTATCACTCTTCGTAGTGGTAATGTCATCGAAAAACTTATTCTTGAATCTGGTAAAAATGATGATGAGTCATTTTCCAAGGGTAGGGAAGAGGTTAATGAAACCACTGTTAATGAAGAAATAATTGAATCCCCACTTATAGTCCCATATCCTCAGGCTCTTAAAAATTCACAGAAATCGAAGCATTCCCCAGAGATTTTTGAAATTTTCAAATAGGTAAAGATCAATATCCCTTTGTTGAACGCAATCAAACATGTACCTTCCTATGCCAAATTTTTGAAGGATCTGTGCACTATGAAAAGGAAGCATCAGGTAAGAAAGAAAGCCTTTATGGCTGAACAGGTAAGTTCTATTCTTTCCAATAAAAATGTTTTGAAATATAAAGATCCTGGTTGTCCCACTATTTCCTGCACAATTGGTAACTGTAAAATTAAGCATGCTTTACTTGACTTAGGTGCTAGTGTAAATTTTCTCCCATACTCATTTTATCATCAACGTAAACTTGGTGAATTAAAGCCGACTTCAACTACATTTTATCTTGCTGATAGGTCAATTAAAATACCAAAAGGAATAGTGGAAGATGTGTTAGTACAAGTAGATAAATTTATCTACCCAGTAGATTTTATTGTCTTGGAAACACAATATGTTGTTAATGAGCACAAATCAATTCCTGTTATATTGGGCCGACCATTTTTGGCTACTGTTAATGCCTTGATTAATTGCAGGAATGGAATAATGAGCATGTCTTTTGGAAATATTGAAATTAAGCTTAATGTTTTCAACATGTCTAAAGAACCATTTGATGATGAAAATGAAGATGGAGATATAGACATTATTGAAACCATTGTTGAAGATCATGTTCAAAAGGATTCTTTTAACTCATCTAAAATTTGTTTGATCAATTCACCTGAGTCAAGCATGCATTCACATCTTGATGATTGTTTACAGGTTGTCGAAGAAGAAGGAGACACTTCAGATTTTGAACAATTGGAACAAACAGATGACGCCAGAAGAAAAAGCACCTCAACTGGATTTGAAGCCCTTACCAGAAGGACTTATTTATGCTTACCTTAGAGACAACCAGACTTACCCAGTGGTAATCTCTTCTAACCTCATAGAAGAGCAAGAAGGTAAGTTGTTACATGTTTTAAAGAAAAATAAGAATGCAATTGGTTGGACTTTGAAAGATTTGAAAGGAATTAACCCATTGATTTGTTCACATCGATTAAATTTAGAGGAAAATGCTAAAACATATCGACAACCCCAAAGAAGACTTAACCCACACATGAAAGAGGTTGTCAAGACCGAAGTCCTTAAATTACTTGACGTGGGAATTATCTACCCTATCTCTGATAGTAAGTGGGTGAGTCCTACACAAGTTGTGCCAAAAAAATCTGGAATCACTGTTATTAAAAATGAAAAGGGTGAGTTAATTCCAACTCGTATTCCATCTAGTTGGCGCATGTGCATTGATTAAAGAAAATTAAATGATGCCACTAGAAAAGATCATTTTCCCCTTCTATTCCTTGACCAAATTTTAGAAAGAGTAGCAGGACATCCCTACTACTGCTTTCTTGATGGGTATTCAGGATACTATCAAATTCTCATTGCATTAGAAGACCAAGAAAAAACCACATTCACATGTCCCTTTGGAACCTTTGCATTTAGGAGAATGCCATTTGGTTTGTGTAATGCTCCGGCCACATTTCAACGATGCATGCTAAGCATTTTTAGTGACATGATTGAACATAGTTTAGAGGTCTTTATGGATGATTTAACTGTGTTTGGGAATTCTTTTGATGAATGTCTAAATAATTTGGAAAGAGTCTTGAAACGTTGCATAGAAAAAGGATTTATGCTTAACTGGGAAAAGTGTCATTATATGACCACATCTGGAATTGTTTTGGGTCATGTTGTGTCATCTAAAGGAATCGACGTTGATAAGGCAAAAATTGAAGTCATTTCAAATTTACCATCACCATAAACAGTCAAAGATGTGTGGTCATTTTTAGGGCATGCAGGATTTTATAGGAGGTTTATTAAAGATTTCAGTGTCATATCTAAACAACTTTGTAACCTCTTATTAAAAGATACAAAGTTTGAATGGACATAAGAGTGTCAAGAGTCCTTTAAAATGATAATTGACCTTTTAACATCTGCTCTTATCATGCAATCCCCTGATTGGTCATTGCCTTTTGAATTGATATGTGATGCGAGTGATTTTGCTGTTGGAGTTGTCTTAGGATAGAAAAGAGAAGGTAGGCCTTTTGTGATTTATTACGCAAGTAAAACTTTGAATAGTGCACAAATGCATTACACCACCACTGAGAAAGAATTACTTGATGTGATATTTGCATTGGATAAATTTCGGTCATACTTGATTGACGCTTCAACCATTGTTTTTACTGATCACGTTGCTTTGAAGTATTTAATGTCTAAACAGGATGCAAAGCCAAGATTAATTCGTTGGATTTTGTTGCTACAAGAATTCAAACTCATAATCAATGACAAAAAGGGTGTTGAAAATGTCGTTGCAGACCATTTATCACGACTCACCGCTGAGTCGTCATTTGATAAAGCACCCATTAATGATTCTTTTCCTGATGATCTTTTATTCACTGTCACAACTTTGCCTTGGTATGCTGACATTGTTAATTATCTTGCAACGGGAATGATGCCACTCGATTGGAATGCACAGAACAAAAAGAATATTTTGACCTAGGTAAAACGTTTTTACTGGGATGACCCATACTTATTCAAGTATTGTCCTGATCAAATTGTTCGACGGTGTATTCCAAGCAATGAGGTAAGTAGTGTCATTGAATTTTGTCATTTTTCGTCAAAGAAAATGGCTGCAAAAATCTTGCAGTGTGGATTTTATTGGCCCACCTTGTTTAAAGATGCACATGCATTCTGTAAAACTTGTGAAAATTGTCAAAAATTAGGATCCATTTCCAAGCGAAACATGATGCATTTAAACCCCATTCTTGTCATTGAAATATTTGATTGTTGGGGAATTGATTTTATGGGTCCATTTCCATCGTCATTTGGATTTTTGTATATTTTGGTTGCCGTTGATTATGTGTCAAAATGGGTTGAGGCAATTCCTTGTCGAAATAATGATCACAAAACAGTGATTAAGTTTTTAAAGAAAAATCTTTTTAGTCAATTTGGAATCCCTCGAGCCATTATCAATGATGGAGGCAAACACTTTTGTAACAAACCTTTTGAGTCTTTAATGAAGAAATATGGAGTCACACACAAAATTGCCACACCATACCACCTCAAACAAGTGATCAAGTTGAGTTAGCAAATAGGGAGATAAAACACATTATGCAAAAAACGGTTAACCCTGATCGAAAAGATTGGTCTCTTAGACTAAATGATGCACTTTAGGCTTACCGCACTGCATTCAAAACATCTTTGGGTATGTCTCCTTATCGTTTAGTTTATGGAAAACCTTGCTACTTACCTGTTGAACTTGAGAAAAAAGCATATTGGGCCATTAAAGCTTTCAATTCTAACCTAAATGATGCTGGTGAATTGCGCAAGTTGCAAATAAATGAACTTGAAGAATTAAGAAATGATGCATATGAAAATGCAAAAATTCTTAAATAAAAATCTAAAACCTTTCATGACAGACGAATTTTAAGAAGATCATTTGAAATTGGTCAAAAGGTTTTGCTTTATAATTCTCGACTTCATTTATTTCCTGGCAAATTGAAATCAGAATGGAGTGGTCCGTTTGTTGTGAAACACGTGTATCCATATGGTGCCCTTGACATTGAGAATCCTAGGAATGGTAATGTGTTTAAAGTAAATGGACAACGTGTGAAACCATTTTTAGAAAATACAGATTTTCAAAAAGACTCTGTCGTCCTTTTTGACCCTTGTTACAAAGGTGAGTAAACAAATCTTTTGCTTTTGACTTTATTTGTGTTTGCAATAATTTTTTTTGCAGGATTAATTTCTAGGTTCAATTTTTGCTTGGTGTGTTTTGCTATATGACCCCGGTTAAGTGCGGATAACGGTACTCTGTGACAATTCAAGTCGGTTTAATTCAGTTTCCTAAATAACTGATCCCCAAAACAAGGCATGGACGAAATTTTCATAAACATGCGAAAACATTTTCCATCGTTGCCCTAAAGTGCTCTGAAAAAGATTTACAAAACACGTTCCGAAAGATTACGCTTACTGATGATAAACAACATTCTTGTTGAAATTCGTTGGTTGATCGAAGCTAAAGTACGTCTAACAGGTGAGTCTACTGGTTCATTTATATCTTACAAGCCTGGTTTTGAAAGAAGTAACGTTGTTGAATGTTAATAAATTTTACGATGATTTGCTTTCATTTGTTGATCATGCTCAGAAAAATTATTACATTTAACCTTCAATCCGAAAAATCTTTATCTCTGCTTCAAGTCCTCATGAGCTGATTGACCAGTTACAAGCTTTCAATTATGAGCCAGATCATTCAACCTCCAAAATTAATTGGTCCACTGATGAAGAGAACAAGAAACGCAAAATTGATCTGAATCTCAGTTTGTGATTGTCCCATGGTTTTTATGCATTTTATTTTCTTTTATTTGTGTATTTCTTTTGTTGTTTTGCAGGATTTTGTTGTCTTTCAAGTTGTTTAGGTGATATCTTCTAAACCTTACCTCTTTCTAAAGACATTGAGGACAATGTGTCTCGTTCGGGTTAGGGGGAGGGGATAGTTGATTCAATAACTTTTGTTTTTCAAAAAAAAAAAAACTAACTTCTGACCATTTTTTTTTTGTAAAGATGGAAGAGTAAGGAGATCTTTTAGATACTTCTGAGACGCATCTTTGTAGTTCTGATGCATTTGTTTTTCCTCTCTTCTGACTATTCAAATTTATAAACTCTCCGTTGTGATATCATTGATTAATCCTTTTGTTCATTAAGTCATCTTGAGAAATTTTTTGAACTATTCTAGACACACACGCATATTGACACGTGATTATGTGCAGTAAGTTGAGATTTTGCGATATTTAGTTTTAAAACATCATTCAAGGGTAACAACCGAAGGCAGTGGTCTTGTTTAAAAATATATTTAGTAATAATAATAATAATAATAATAATTTTGTGTGTTTTGACCAAAACTCTTACTTAGTAGCCAGCCCTCATGTCTCAGTAAGCATAGAGTGTTCGCGTAAAACAGTGGAGTCTGGATAAGAATAAAGTGCAGTTTCGTAGCCTCTTTAACTTGAGCAATTAAGTCTGAGAGGTGCTTTAACACCTAATGCCCTAAGACCAACTGGTTTGGGAGTCATTGACCCAAAGCTCGTTACACGGGTTAACGAGAAAGCTTAAGGGAATTGTACTTAAAAAAACATTTGCAATCTGAGTAATTAAGCTCGTAGGAGTGTTTCAACACTTAATGCCCTAAAGCCAACTGGTTTGGGAGTCATTTGCCTAAAGCTCTCTACATGGATTAAAGATGGAATGTTTATTTCCAATTTTGTTATGTTAAAAAAAACAAAAACAAAAACAAAAAAGAGAATAAAACTGCTGCCTAAGGAAAAAGCCCTGGTGAGATTTCGGAATGAAAATGTTGTTTGATTTCAATTGAATGTCATAGTTATCTTGTTGATCTTTATTGAGCATAAGAAAGTTTGATTGATAACTCAATTGATGACTGGTTGTCAAAGGGTGAGAAAAGAGGTATGAGAGAGTTTGTCTATTTGGTAGTTTAGAGATTTGAATTTGAGTTTTTACTATTTTCGCTTTAATTGCTAGGGACTAGCAATAAGCTGGTTGGGGGGGGGGGGGGGTGATTAACACTGAAAAGTGTATGTTTACTAAGGGATAATATCATCATTTTACAATTCCAATATGATTAATTCCTCAATTTAGACATAATTTCGTTTGCTCGCTTAAATAAATGTGTTGTGTAGTAATCAGTGTATTTTTCTTTGTATTTCAGAGGTAATTCGATCAACTCAGAATCATGGAGAAGTCAGATGGTGAAACAAACATCGTTTTCAAGTTTAGAACGTCAAAAACCTTAGGAAGGTCATGAAGGACATTTTTATAAATTTTACTATTCATTGTTTACAGTTGACTTTTCACTGTTCACAGTTGACTTTACTATTCCTGATGATGTGACACATTCCTATTGGCCCAAACTGCGAGTGCGCTATACACGCGGCTGTAGAGAATCATATTCTAGAAGCGGTGCACTGTTCACTATTCACTTCACGGATGTGTTACTGTTCACTGTCAATGTTCACTGTTAATTGTTCACTATTCACTTTCACAGATGAGTTACTGTTCACTGTCACTGTTCACTGATGACGTGGCGAAATCTGGACGCTCCATTATAAATTCATCTGATGGTCAATTTTCATCCGTATTTTGTATAAATAGGGGGCCTCTCCCCCTTAATTCTCATATTCTGAATCCAAATCTGATATTAGATTTGTGAAATTCTCTCTTTTGTTCTCAAATTCTCAGTTTAAATAAAATAGTTATTTTCTAGTTAAATTATGTCTGGCTAATTTTATATAGCTGGGGCCAAAGGTGATACTGTTGGTGTGGGAAATATGATCCAATTATGGTAAGTTTATTATTTTTATGTTTTTTCCCCTCTGATCTTTGTGGAGTTTTTGACTCACTGTAGATAGACAGATATTGTCTAGCACAGTGAGTACTTTTACCCATATCTATCAGAGAGTGGTTTATCCCCTCTAATCTTTATGGAGTTTTGACTCACTGTAGACAGACAGATGTTGTCTAGCACAGTGAGTACTTTTACCCACATCTATCAGAAAGTGGTCAATGGAGTAGAATACCATCCCATTAATCTGGACTAAATATTAATAATTGGATCATATTCGAATTACCAACAGTGGATCCCTTAGCCCCAATATTAATTTTAATTGATTTACATTTTTATACAAACTTATTAATTAATCTAGATAATTAATTCTAAGTGAACAACCTCCTTATGGTTCGACCCAATCTTACCGGTTAATTTATTACTATGACACTCTTATACTTGGGAGTATGAACACTTCTTTAGGACGTGTCAGTTACCAAACAGAATTCAATCAATGCAGAGACTTTTTGTAGATGTGGGAAACGTTTAGAAATAAGATATCGTGTTTGATGAAGGCTTGAAAACATTGAAAAAATAAGAAACGAAGATTTGTGAAAAGTGATGTAAGTAGTGCTATGGGTAATGTTGTAGGTAGTGTTATGCTAAGTGCTATGCAAAGTGTTGTGGGTTACACTGTGTAATTAGACAGCAGTTATCACAAAGATCCAATACTAGATATTAACGTTGTGGAAAGCGTTGTGGGAGGGACAACGGTTTTGATGCAAAACGTGATGCATGGATCACGATTTTCTGAGTTGTCAATTCCGATGACTTCAATACGGTATAAGGAGCAGGTGGCCAATCGTAGACAATCATAAGCATGCGTGAAATGGAAAATCTTTAGCGGAATAGGAAGTATTTCTTTCTGAAAGTTCTCACGCTTAAAGGAAAAGGATTTCTCCTTGAATGGAACAAAAGACTTGTGGATAAAAAGAAACAATATTTGTGTGAAACAAGAAAGTCTTAGACGTGTAAGAGCTTAAGTTCCTTGTGGGTTTAAATTCCTTGTAACTATTATAAATAGACCATAATAACTAAGTTATTAGTGTGGAGCATAATTGCAAATAGATCTCAAGAGAGTAGGCGTTGGGTGTAGACATGTCGGCCGTTCAGTTCAAACCGGTGAACCAAACCGGAACCGAACCGTAGAAAATAAAAAACCGAACCGTTTGAAAAGGTTTGGAATCGAAACCGGTACTGTAGCAGTTTCGATTCTGTTTCGATTCCGGTTCCGGTTCCGGTTCCTGTTTCGGTAACAAAAAAAACTGGACAGTCGGAACCGGAACCGGAACCAGAACCAGTGACAAGTCTAGTTGGATGTAATTGGGATTGAGGTGTTTTAGAGAGAGAATCATAAGTGTGTGATTGTAACAATTTGCTATATTGTGGAAATTTCTCTTGTCGTCCTAACAGCTATGGTTTTTCCCTATTCTTGGGTTTCCTCGTAAAAATATTTGTGTTGTGTGTGCGATTGGATCTTTTTACTTCTTCCTTCTTATCTTTTTTGTTTCTTTTAATAATGTTATTGTGTTTGTTTCTGGCAACACTTCACATAGCACAACGATTGGTATTATTGCTAACAACTGGTATTAGAGCAATGGTTGCCTGATAGTAGTATTAACAAACTGTTATGTTTAGAAAGATTATGGTATTGAAAGCCATATAAGGCCAAATTGTTTTAAGTAAATTAATTTGTGTAGAATAAAAAGCATGATTGTGAAAAATATGATTAGAAGATCCAAAAAGCATGCACCTAGAAATTTTAGAGCCAATGAACCCAAGGCTCCTAGGAATGAAAATGTTGCTAATAGGTGGACTAGAAAAAATGAGTATTTTTGCTATGTGGCTCAAGTAACCTTGAAGATCAAAAGCATCTAACACTTGGTATCTTGATAGTAGGTGTTCTAGGCATATGACCGGAAACAAGAGTTTCTTTGAGACTCTTGTGATGGAGAATGGTGGATTTGTCACATTTGGTGATGGTTCACGGAAGAATGTCATAGGGAAAGGAAACATATTGATTCCCAGTTTGTCCTCCTTACCCAATGCTCTTTATCTGGATGGTTTGCAAGCCTATTAGTATATCACATTTAAGTGATGAAGGGCTTTCAGTTATGTTTGGTAAGGTTGATTGCTCTATTATAAAAGAAGGTGGACAAGTCTTATTGAAATGCAAGAGATCAAGTGACAATTGTTATTGTCTTGATTCCAATGATATCTCTTGCAACTTATCTAGTTGTGATCAAGTCGAATTGTGGCATCAAAGGCTTGGCCACATGAATTTTAAAGACTTTAAAGTCCTTGAGAGGTTGAATGTTGTGAGAGGCCTTCCCAAGTTCAGGAAGATGATAGAGGGAGTTTATGGACCTTGCCAACAATGGAAGCAAACTAAAAGTGTTCATAAAAAAGGTAAGTATCTCACCACCAATAAGCCATTAGAGCTTCTTCATATGGACCTTATGGGTCCTATGTAAACCGAGAGTCTCAGTGGTAAGAGATACATTTTTGTTTGTGTTGATGATTTTTCTAGATTTACATAGACTTATTTTCTTAGAGAAAAATTTAAACTTTTAAAAAGTTTAAAATGCTTTGTACTAAAATTCAAAATGAAAAGAAATCTCACATTAAAAACATTAAAATGATTATGAGTGATCATTGTAAGGAATTTGAAAATGATTGTTTTGAAAAAAATTATAATAGTGTTGGAATTTCTCATGAGGTTTCGGCTCCTCGAACTCTTCAACAAAATGGGGTTGTAGATAAGAAGAATATGGTCCTCCAAGAGATGATCCGAATGATGTTGCTTATCAATAATGTGCCTAGGAATCTTTGGACCGAGATCGCTAATACAGCCTGATACATAGGAAATAAAGTCTTTCTAAGACCCGGTACACCCCTCCCCCTCTAGGCTGTTTAGACACACCTCAATATTATTTTCAATTATGTTTATGTACAAAAATGGTATAGGTAAATTAGTTATTTTTAAGTTTTAAGTTTTTATTTCGATTTTACTGAAGGATCAGCAAAAGCTAGATTTTGAGGTGTTTAAAAAAAAAAAGATTGAAAAATAAAAAATGAAAAAGACTACATAAGCATCCTAAATATCTATATATACTGTCTTCTTCTTCGTTCTTTCCTATTTATCTTAAAACATACAACCCAATTGGTGAATTAATTTACCAATGTGTCCTGAAATGGAACAGTCAAAATAACAAAATAAATAAATCTGATTTAAAGTTATGTTGAAGGCGAATTAATATACCGCTTGGAACAACATAGCTTAATGATTTAGATAGATATGATCCGGCGCGGATGGAGTAGCCCGCCATTGACTCAGTCATGCATGTCAGAATTGACCTGAAAATTAACTCTATATATAATATATCGAATTGTTTCTTTTTCTGTTCTAAGTTTTTTAAACTTTTTATTTTTATTTTTGTAAAATATACGATTAGTTGTTTATAAATGAACTTGAAAACCAATTATATTTTAACCACACATTTATTATAATATTTATATACAATAAAATTAGATAACATCAAGAAAAATATCAAATCCAAATTCATATAATAATGGAACAAGTCTACAGTCATACCCACTTGGACCCATTTCCATCAAGTCGAGAGAAGCTTCGTTGCAACTTGCAAGAAGATGCATCCGTTCTGATCATGCCACGTAGCATATTAAAAGATGCCCCGTAAGTAAAATATGGGTCAGTTGACTGACCTTATCGACCCTATATTATATATACAAGACCTTCTTCTTCTCTAATTCTTGATCATCTTCTTCTCCCAAGTTCTAGCCTTGAATAATATGTATGCTCAGAACACAGCAACCGGTGTACCTGCGGGTACTACTTATGCTCCACAAAGCTACCAGCCCTTTCCCCAGAACCATGGCGCTTGGTCTTCTGGCATCTGTGACTGCTTCTCCGACATCTCTGGCTGTAAGTTACTCAAAATTTGAATTGAATTGTTACTCAAAAATCAAAATTATAACCATTTGATAAATTTTTGTTCCCTTTAACAGGTTGCTTGACATGTTGGTGTCCCTGCATCACTTTCGGACGAATTTCAGAGATTGTTGACAAGGGATCTTCGTGTAAGTGAAATACTTCTAGTGTTTTAATCAAAGACGACCAGTTTTAGTTAAATTGGTTACATTAATTAAAGATGCAATCAAGGAGTTAAATTTATTTATTTGATTTGCAGCTTGTGGGGTGAATGGAGCACTATACTTTATAATACAGTGGTTGACTGGCTGTGCATGCTGCTACTCATGCTTCTATCGCACTAAAATGAGGCAGCAATTCAATTTAGAGGAGAGCCCTTGTGGGGATTGCTTGCTCCATTGCTTCTGCGAGGGATGTGCCTTGTGTCAAGAATATCGTGAGCTCAAAAGCCGTGGCTTCGATGTTGTTCTTGGTAACTACCTTAAATATCAAATCATGCTACTATACATTCATAATCTTTAATTAACCATTAAATTAACTACTATAGAAATTTGAACTCAGGGCCTCTTTCATTTTCCTATTGAACACTTAATGGCATTTAATATTTTTCATTAAATTGTTTTATTTAATTTTTTAAGTAATAAAATCACTTGAACATCTTCTAAAATCACTTATTTAGAAAAGTGAAGATTTCCCTTTATTAAAAAACAAAGTATTGATATTAATTTTATAATTTCAGATCTATCATCGCACAAATCTAATATATTTTCGATTTTATCTTTTTCTACAAACCTAACCATATTAATTTTTTAAGTATCACTGCTTTATCTAAATTTGATATATAATTTTAATGCTCAAATTAATCTATTCATTTAAATCATACAATCTAATACAATTTAAATGAATGTATTATTATCACATTATTTGAACACCATATTTAAGTTCTAAATTTAGAAAAAATAGCATTATTGAAATTTTGTTGGGTAACTCTATTGCCACCAATGAAATGTCTTATCATAGACAACATTATTAGTTTATTAGTATAGTCTCTTAAAATTCAATAATAAATAAAAAAGAGCAAGATAATAAAAAATAAAAAATAAAACAAGAATGTTATAGATTAAAGAATATAAAAAATTAGTCATAGTTTATATATTAAAATGTAAATATATAACGAATAATTGTTGAAAGAATATGGACGTAAAAGTATTTATTTTCAGATGTTTATAACTTCAAAAAACAAACAATTTATCACTTATATTCAGTTTTTAATAAAAATAATTAAACAGGTTTTTCAGTTTTTAATTTTCACCGACCATTTAGTCTTTGGTACAATTCAATAGTGTTCGGTCTTTCAGACCAATGATCAAAAGCAGCCTTAGGGGTCGTTTGTTTTTTTGTCTGAAAACTGAACGGTTCTGAATTTTTCTAATAACTGAATAGAAACTGAAATCTGAACCTGAATCACATGTTTGTTTTTTTTTTCTCATATCTGAATGTATTGTCAATACGTTTGTTTTTTTAAAGTAAAATTATTTGAATATAAGTAATTTTACATTTATACCTATGTTAAACAATTATTCATATAATATGGAATAAAATCAATTTAAAAATAATAGTTATATATGAACACATATGATCTTCATCTTTGAATACAAACAAACTTCATTTTTCTAAGTAAAGAAAATGTTTTTTTTTTCAAAAAATAAAAAAGACATCAAGAAAACTCACACAAAACACTATTATATATATATATATATATATATATATATATATATCACCATAATATCATAATAAAGTATCGACATTAAGCACCAATATGTACAATGATTAGGGTTCTTTTTTATTTTTAAAGTTATTTAAAATAAGTAATATATTAAAATAAAGATTTATATACCATATGTAATTTTGATGAAATGGAAATATGTTATATATGGGGGGATAATATCGGAAGAAAAGATTTTAAATTGCATTTAATGTAATTAAGTAATTTGTAATTAAGTTAAAAGTCATGATTTTTTTCTTTTTATTTTAAGTTGTTTTTTAGGATTTTTAAGTTGTTTGACCACTTAAAAAAATAAAATAAATAAATAAAACAACTTAATAATTATGATTCGGATCCATTAATTTTTACATGGAAAATACAAACTACCCTTGGTCTTATTTTTTGTCTAGATTTGACTAGTTTTGACTAGTTTTGTGTAAAATTTGCTGAGCATAGATATAAGGACTTTTAATTTGTGATTTGAAATTTCCTAGGCTGGCAAGCAAATGTGGATAGGGAAAACCGAGGAGTGACGATGCAGGCTCCAACAGCGCCGGTGGTGGAAGGTGGCATGAAGCGATAGAGTGAATTAATGCTCATCGACGTGTGTGTATATATATATATATATATGATCTTAATTAATTACTCTCTAAGTAATTGATTAAGTAAGATCATCAAGTTATATATGTTAATTGTAACTAATTATTATATGTTCCTGTAATGTATCAAATGATTTTTAAGTGTGGGAAATGACTGTTAAGTGGTGATTAAGGGATTATTAAATGGGCAGTATTAGAGCATCTCCACTCTAATACTAATGTAGTTTGTGAAAAAAAAAAAGATATCACGTAGGATTGATAGACGTTTTATTAAAAAATCTTTTTTCAATACAGCTGTATATATTCAACTTCAGACTGACATAATAAAAAAATATTAGATATTATCAACATGATCGTCTACTTTCAGACGGTCAGTTGCACAGTTCACAAGTCATTAAATCAAGATTTATTTTAATCGGAAGTATTTGAAATCAAATTTTAAGTTAATCGTTTATCAAGTTCATATTTATACCACATAGGAAACAAGTATTTTGATATTGTTGTTATGTCAATAATAATTCATATACCATTTTTACATTAAAAATACTTTTACACATGTTAACTTATTAAATATTTTATTTTTAATTTATTAAATATTTTCTTTTTAATTTTCAATATTGATAAGATCCAATATCCATATATGTTTCCAATATTGATAAGATCTATCATCCATATCTTGATAAGATCCATAATCCATTTAGTTTTCAATATTGATAAGATACATCATCCATTATGTTTCCTACTCCAGATGTAGATCGGCTTTAAATTATAAATAATAGCCCAATTTTCCTAACCACAAACGAAGAAGAATCTTTCAACGATATTTTATGGTCAAACTAAAAACCAAAAAGAAAAGGAATTCTATGAGGACGATCACATCAACTTCACAGATTTTCTACACTAGACTGTAATTTTTAATTTGCCTCTTATGGGGGTTGGCTGCTGTGCAGCTGGCTGTATCATACAGCCATGAGCAGTGACAAATTAATTATAAAAAATGAGTGTAGCAGCCGGTTGAAAACCGGTTGCCACCAAAAAAACTTTTTTTTTTTTTTTAATTTCCAACTCCTTTAAATTATAATTATAAAATTTTAAAAAATAAAATAAAATCTAAAAAAAAAGTTTCATAATTAAAAATTATATTTAATTTAAAAAAATTAATCAATTAGATATTTTGATATAATTTTGAAATCTTAACTTGTAACTATTTTTACGATTTTGGTAACTACCATCGTGGCTATGGTAACAATTTTTACGGTTTTGGTATCCATTGTTCAATTTTGGAATTTTGACATGTAACCATTTCATGGCGATGGTAACAATTTTCATGGATTCAGTAACCATTTTACGGTTTTGGTAACCAATTTTCAATTTTTAAAATTTTAACTTGTAACCAATTTCACGGCAATAGTAACCACTTTCACGGTTCCAGTAACCATTTTATGGTTTTGGTAACCACTTTTTATTTTTTAAAATTTTGACTTGTAACTATTTTCACGGTAATGGTAACTATTTTCACGGCTTTAGTAATCATTTGTACGACTTTGGTAACCATTTTATTTATATATATATATTGACTTATAATCATTTTCACAGCGATGGTAACCATTTTCACGGCTCTTGTAACCATTTAACAGCTTTAGTAATCACTTTTTATTTTTTCAAACATTGGACTGTAACCATTGTCACGGTGATGGTAACCATTTTTACGGATCTGGTTACCACTTTTTAATTTTTTAATTTTTAAACTTTTGACTTGTAACCATTTTAACAGAGATGGTAATCATTTTCACGGACCCAGTAACCATTTTACGACTTCAGTAACCACTTTCTAATTTTTATAATTTTGAATTGTAACCATTTTCACGGTACTTGTAACCATTTTCACGGTTTCAGTAACCATTTTATGGCTTCAGTAACCACTTTCTAAGTTTTGATATTTTGACTTATAACCGTTTTCATGGAGATAGTAACCATTTTCACGGTTCTAGTAATCATTTAACGGCTTTAATAACCAATTTTGAATTATTGAAATTTTGAATTGTAACCATTTTCATGGTAGAAGTAACCTTTTTCACAACTTCGGTAATCATTTATACGGTTTTGGTAACTATTTTTTTTATTTTTGATAATTTGACTTGTAACCATTTTCACGGCTCCGGTAACCATTTTTTAATTTTTGCTATTTTAACTTGTAACCATTTGCACGGCATTGGTAACCATTTGCACGGCTCCGGTAACCATTTTAAGTCTTTGATAACTATTTTTTTTATTTTGGCTATTTTGGTTATTTTAACTTGTAACCATTTGCACGGGTCCGGTAACCATTTGCACGGGTCCGGTAACCATTTTAAGGCTTTCGTAACCACTTTTTTATTTTTGATATTTTTACTTGTAACCATTTCGACGGCGATGATAACAATTTTCACGGTTTCAGTAATCATTTTCTAGGCTTCAGTAACCATTTTACTACTTCGGTAGCCATTTTTTCATTTTGTAATTTTTGACTTGCAACCATTTTCATGGCGATGGTAACCATTTTCACGGCACTGGTAACCATTTTAGGGCTTTGGTAACCATTTTGAAATTTTTGAAATTTTCAATTGTAACTATTTTCACGGCATTGATAACCACTATCACGGCTCTAGTAACCATTCATACGGATTTCGTAACCATTTTTAAATTTTTGATATTTTCTGTTGTAACCATTATCGCGGCTGTAGTAACCATTTTCACGGCGATGGTAACCATTTTCACGGCTCCAGTAACCATTTTACCACTTTTTGACAATATCTATTAATTTGAGACCATGTATTATATATTTTTTAAAGTTTATCCCGTTGGTAATATTCAATCAGGGGACACCATTTTTGGACAAATGATTTGACTCCAAATAGAAAACTAATGTTAATTGTGATTATGGAAATAAGAATATTAAATAATAAACAAATGGTGCAATTGGCACACCCCTTATAGGTCTATTTATACCCCACTTTTTAAATTTTATAATATTCCTTTTTCTTTCCTTTGTGAAAATTATTAATATTTAATAAAATATTTAATACAATTTAAGGAAAAAAAATCTTCTACAAAGTAAATATATTATAAAATAGTTTGAGAAATATATCGATCATATGGAAGAATTGTGTATATCAAACATCTGGAAGATTTGTCTACAAATGACATATTACTTCTGCAATAATTGTCTGACATTTATATCAAGTATCTGTAAGAATTAACTGAGAATTATATCAAGCATATGGAAACAATTTCATTCTCTAGAAGTAAATTTTAAGTTTACTTTTTCTTTAGTATGTTAATAGCATTTTTCTCTTTGTACAATTTCCACTTATTTGCCTAAGTACACTTCTTTACAATTGACTTCTTGGAGCTTCATTTCTCTATTTTATCTAGACATAATCAAAGTCATGGGGTGGTCTAGTTTTTGGGTATAGTGTGGAGATGTGTATTTGATATTTCCTTTACTAGTCGTAATCAAAGTCATGCTTGTTCATTTCAAGTTTTCAACGTTCTATCAATCTTAATCTACTTCTATTTCTCATAGTTAATGTTCTAGTTAGCACCGAGCGCCGGTCTGGCAGAGTCCCGACATCTTCACAACGATGGTAATAATGTCCCGATTTGTGTCTATATCTTATTATTTTTTTAAAACTTTTTCCATAGACGTATACACATATCTAAATTTGGTTTGTTTGAGACAGATTGAGATACCCTTTTTGGATAGGTGATTTGAGTCCAAATATAAATTAAACATTGATTGTGAATATTGAAATTAAAATGTTGAATAATAAACAGGTGGTGCTATTGGCACACCCTATAGGTCTATTTATGTCCCGTTTTTTAAATTATGTAAAAAATAATGATAATAATAAATTCTTTCCTTTGTCAAAATTTTTAACTTTATAATACAATTTTGTAGAAGTGTCTAAGAATGACATAATGCTTATACCAGAATTATTTGAGAATGATATTAGGATATTATAATTACTCTATCACCATGAAAGCATTATTGATTACATCAATTCTTATACATTGATTGGATTATTAATTTCATAAGTGTTTTTATGAAAATATAGTCTAAATATTTATCAAACTAGAAATAAAATCCCTTACTTTTCGGAGCAAGAGTTTTTCTACAACTAAAATCTACAAACATGGTTGATAGTTGGGTAAGGTTTTCAACATTGTTATGCTTACTTTCCACAATCACCTAGTACTACAAGTTTTGATCAACATTAGAAATACAGGTTCTCACCCATGAGAAAGCAAGAAGCAGTACTACATACGGCAACACTTATAATTAATTAACACACAGACAGACATCGCTACCATTATAAAAGGTTAGTGATTACAAACCATTTAGAAAGCAAATGAGATTCAATGGTCATCATATCAGTGGTTACCATCTTCAAAAAAGTAGTCATCTCTATCGGTGGTAGTAAGCCTGCTGATAAGCTGGTGCCAAACCGCTGTCATAGCCACCATATGCAGGATAATTCATGGGAGCACCTGGATACGATCCAGCAAGGGGAGGAGGGGCTGCTTCCGGTGAGTAAGCGTAGGAGATGAGCTTGTGGGCTCCTGCTGCCATACACAGTGGGTGGGGATTGGTAGGGCGGGGATTGGTAGGGTGAGACACCAGCAGGGTATTGTGAGTGTGGAGGAGACCTCACAAATGTAGGAGGTGCAGGAAAAGATGACAAGTATGCATTTGTTGAGCGACTAGCCTTGGCTGGAGGCATTGGACCACCATTGATAGCCCGAGTACGCTTGTTGGCAGGGACTACTGTTGGCTTTTTCTTCTCAACCTTGGCCTTCTCTAGTTGCTCAAGACGCTTCTTGATGTTTTCTGGAGGAAACTCAGCTTCCAGTTTGTACTCTTCAATGCATTTAATGACAGACCGGAGAGCTGGCTGCTCCTTGCGAGAGCAACGAGGTGTTGCAACATTGATTAACATAAAACACTTTATTAGTTGAAAGTGAAATAGACTCCTACTCAGTATGGACATCAGGAGTTCAACCAGGCAATCCATTAAATTCCTTAAAATTGAATAAAGGAACCAAGATACGTAAAAAAAAGATATATCGCAGCTCAACTAGCATTATTAGGATCCTCCAAATTAGATGCAGCAGCCTTCCTTGCATCATTAAGAAAAGCTTTAAGTAGAGGAACTGGTAGGAACTTGTTAACAAGGCCAACTTCATAAGTAAAATGCACTGCATCAAGCTGTTGTCCCCTACTGATTAATTCTTTTATCATATCTGTAAATATCAAGTAACAACAGCGAATATGCATCAGAACCTCAGCATATCCATAATAAATAATGGATCACAACCATATATACATGATAAAAGACCCACAATGTCATTGAACTTTAAAATCAAACTAGGTAACATTAATAGGTCATAACTAATCACAATGATAATATATTCACGCACACATGCGGAACATCAATTGCACTAGCCATAGGTTCTAAACTCTTTTGAGAAAGAGCAGAGAATCATACCATGAAAAATCATGAACAAGTATCAGAACAACCGGATATCAGTTTGCTAAAATCAAAGATTCTGTACATCCAATGACATTAATAAATATCTAAAGAACAACTAATAAACCCAAATGTCCAGAAACTTATCGGATTAATTACAACAAAATTATGTCATCAGAACATAACTCATCAAGGCCAATTATTCCAACACGTATGAATATAAGCTATTCAAGTACTTATCTCATTGGTTTAAATAAAGAATAAATACAATCACAGAAGGTAAACATTCAAAATGAAACAAATACTCTGATTGAACTTTGAAGAAAATTACAAAAATAGTAGTCTCCACAAAATGCAACCACTAATGTTCCAAGTGTGCTAAAAACGTATCTAAAGATTAGTCCTAAAGATAACGAAGAAACCCAAAACCCAATTTATGGATAAAATAAGTGTTGGATATTTTTGTGATAAACTCTCATTTTGAGAGCAAAAATTGAGTATGATAAATTCCATAGAAATTGAAGATTAAAGTGGATTCGAATTCTCCTCCGTGAGAACTTCAAAATGGTATACTCAAATTCACAAAATGATATACTCAAATTCACAAAATGGTTAATGGGTGGATGAGAAATTGAGTCTCAAAGTGGACCCATTGTGTAGGGAATAAAATGAATCTCACATTGCTTAGGGAAATCACTTATATTTAGTTTATAAGTGAATGTATGATATGAGCTATCAACATGTGTGGCATAGAGGCTCTCTCTTGCGCGCGCAGGGGGAGTGTAAATCATAGATCCCGAACCTTCGAATGCACGACTCGTGTGTGGGCACGGCCTGCAGATACGAATGCCGCTCTGATTGGACCGTAAGAGTCCAGTTGACCTTTTACCACTTTCCTAAACGTTTTTTGAATTGTAATGAATAAGGAAAGCTTTAATTTTTTTGGATTCTGATTTCTTACTTGATCACTAAGAATACAGAATCGGGTTTTAATTAGAAATAAATCTCTTTGGAGAATATTATCTAATTAAATTATTTCTTCATTAAATCAAAAATGAATTTTCCAAAATAATCCCGAATTAATCCCAAAACCCTAGTGTTTCGGTTTGGGTATATAATAGCTCTTATATTCTGTTCGAAATACACAAAAACAAAATTTAAAGTTTATTTTTGAGCAGCCGAATTCTCATTCTTCTTTTCTGGTTTTTCTTGGTAAGTTCAAACTCGGTCTTAAGTTCGCTGGTAGTGGTAAGTGATTTTGCCTACCACTGTAGAATCGTTGTATCCTGGGAGACAATCGCCTAATACACATACGGTGTTGTCCGGTGAAATTGTCTTAAGGACACCGTGTGAAACACGGGCCTCGGTTCAAACACTGTTTATAACGTGTTTTCTTGTGTTGTTGCTTTTTGTTTCTAGATACCGGTCAGATTTGTTTTTTGGAATTACAATTTACAATCTTAAGACAATTTCTCGTTATTAAATCTTTTACAAAAAAAAACGTTTTTTCCTCTTCAAACTTTCTGGTATCAGGGTTCTGGTTCAGATCGTCACAAACAATTTTCAACTGTGGTAATCGGGTTCTTTTAGAACACTGATTAGAATTTCGTATCTGTGGAAATAGGGTTTTTTGGAACATTGATTTCAATTTTATACATACTTAATCTGTAGAAATCAGGTATATTATTAGACATTGATTTCGAAATCAATTGTGATTTCAACTGGGTAATCGGGTCTGCAAAATCAGACACTGATTGTGATTTCCATCGTGAAATCTGATTTGATATAAACTGATATCTGTGTTATTATTTCTGTGATACTAAAACGATTTTGTTTGTGTTTCAGATATTATGGCAAACAAATCGAATGTGAACTCCAGTGTTCCACTAGAGACTCCGGAAGTTAATCCAAGTATGGGATTAGATACTTCGGCTGTGAACTCTGTGCTTGTGGGCCAGGTACCAGTAGTAATACCTACTGTGGCCACAACGACTCCAGCCATCAACTCCTTCATGAGAAACATGCCTGATCCGGTGATAAGCCAGTATATGAGTCAAGAGAATGTTCCCATGGCAAATCCCAACATGAATTCAATACTTTTACTGATGAATAATATGGAGAAGCTTGATACGTTCAGTGGATCGAATTTTAAACGATGGCAGCAAAAGATGTTGTTTTATCTGACCACACTGAACCTTGGCAGGTTATTGACTTAAGATGCTCCTAAACCTAATAATGGTAAAGAGCGTGATGTTCATGTATGGAATGCTATTGATGCATGGAATCACTCGGATTTCATGTGCCGTAATTACATACTGAACGGGCTGTCAAATTCGCTATATAGTGTCCATTCTTCAAAGAAAACAACTGAAGAACTATGGGACTCATTAGACCGAAAATACAAAACTGAGGACACTGGTTCCAAGAAGTTTATTGTGGGTCGGTTTCTTGATTACAAGATAAGGGATTCCAAAACAGTTATGAGTCAAGTCTAAGAGCTACAGGTGATTCTGCATGAGATACATGCTGAAGGGATGACCCTGAGTGAAACTTTCCAGGTGGCTGCAATCATTGAGAAGCTTCCTCCTTCATGGAAAGAGTTCAAAAACTATCTCAAACACAAGCGAAAGGAGATGAAGATCGAGGATCTGATTCTCAAGCTTCGTATTCAGGAAGATCACATGAAGTATGACAATAAAGATGTCAATGCGCCTGAAGCGAAGATCAATGTGGTTGAACATGGGTAAAGTTCTAAACTGAAAAATAACAAGTCTGGGAAAGGATCCAAATTAGGTCCTAAGGGAGGAGTCTCTAAGAAGCCAAAATTCCAAGGAAAGTGCTTCAATTGTGACAAGCTGGGTCACAAATCTTCTGAGTGCAGGTTGCTAAAGAAGAAGAAGAACCACGAGGCAAACGTGGTTGCTGGGATCTCAAAAGATGTATCTGAGATCAATCTCTCTACAGTTGTGACAGAAGCAAACCTGGTTAGGTCAAACCCAAGGGAGTGGTGGTTGGATACCGGGGCCACTCGTCATATATGCTCTGACAAGGAGATTTTCAATACATTTAAAGAAATGAAGAATGAAGAAAAGTTGTATATGGGCAACTCAGCCACATCTGACGTGAAGGGATGTGGTCAAGTTATTCTCAAGATGACCTCTGATATAACCCTGAGCTTGAACAATGTGCTGTATGTACCTGATATCCGTAAGCACTTGGTGTCCGGTTCGTTGCTCAATCAGCATGGGTTCAAGATGTTGATTGAATCAGACAAATTGGTTTTAACCAAGCAGGGAACTTATGTGGGTAAGGGATATGTAACTGAAGGGCTTTTTAAGCTTAATGTATCTATTGTCAAAAGAACAATCAATAAAGATAATTCTTCAGTTTATTTGCTTGAGTCTTCCAATTTATGGCATAGTACACTAGGACACATTAATTATGATACTTTGCGTAGATTAATTAACTTAAATCATATTCCCACATTCAATATTGATCCTAAACATAAGTGTGAAGTTTGCGTTGAAGCAAAACTAACAAGGTCATCATTTCAAACTATTGAAAGGAAATCTGAACCTCTTGATTTAATTCACACACATATATGTGATTTAAATTTTGTTCAAACAAGAGATGGCAACAATATTTCATCACATTTATAGATGATAGCACCAAATATTGCTATGTATATTTGTTGAAAAACAATGATGAAGCTATAGAGAAGTTTAGTCTCTATCAAACTGAAGTTGAGAATCAACTCAACTCAACAAGAAAATCAAGGTACTGAGAAGTGACCAAGGTGGTGAATATGTAGCATCTTTTGGTGAATTCTGTGCACAACATAGAATCATACATCAAACTACTATACCATATTCCCCTCAGCAAAACGGTGTTACAGAACGTAAAAATCGTACCTTGAAAGAGATGATAAATGCAATGCTGATAAGTTCTGGAGTGCCTCAGAACATGTGGGGTGATGCTATATTGTCTAGCAATTACCTTTTAAACAGCGTACCCCAAAATAAAGAAAACAAGACACCATATGAACTATGGAAAGGAAGAAAGTCTTCCTATAAATTCTTACGAATGTGGGGGTGTCTTGCCAAAGTAGCCATACCTATACCTAAGAAGGTGAAAATAGGTCTGAAAACTATTGACTGTATTTTCATTGGATATGCACAAAACAGTAGTGCTCATCGATTCTTGGTCTATAAATCTGACATATCAGATATACACAAAAACACGATAATGGAATCTAGAAATGTAATGTTCTTTGAACATGTATTTCCATGTAAATCCAATGATGAAGCAAGTTTGTCAAAACGAACACATGTTGATAGTTGTGAGGACCAAGAACAAGAAAATGAAGTAGAGGATGAACCTAGACGTAGCAAAAGAGCAAGGACGAAAACGTCTTTTGGTCCAAATTTTATGACCTATTTGCTAGAAGGTGAACCTCGAACTTTCAAAGAAGCGGTAAGCTCTTCTGGAAGACTCTTGTGGAAAGAGGCAATTAAGAGCGAAATTGATTACATCCTTCAAAATCATATTTGAGAATTAGTGGATCTTCCTCCGGGATGTAAACCGCTAGGATCCAAATGGATTTTCAAAAGAAAGATGAAAGCAGATGGATCAATTGATAAGTATAAGGCCAAACTTATAATTAAAAGTTACAATCAACGAGAAGGCCTAGACTACTTTGATACATATTCTCCTGTGACGAGAATAACCTCCGTTAGAATGATACTTGCAATCGCAGCTTTGTGAAATCTTGAAGTACATCAAATGGATGTGAAAACCGCTTTCTTAAATGGAACAACCTGAGGGTTTTTCTGTTCCAGGACAAGGAAAGAAAGTCTGTAAATTGATGAAGTCTGTAAATTGGTGAAGTCTTTATATGGTTTAAAGCAAGCACCAAAACAATGGCATGAGAAATTTGACAATGCTATGATTTCAAAAGGATTTAAGATCAACGAATATGACAAATGTGTTTACGTCAAGGACACGGAAAATGACTATGTCATTGTGTGCCTTTACGTTGATGACATGCTTATTGTTGGTAGTGATGATAAAATGGTCAAATCTACCAAGGATATGTTGAAATCAAGATTTGATATGAAAGATACGGGACCGGCTGATGTAATGTTGGGAATGAAAATCTCAAGGACATCTAACGGACTCATACTAAGTCAATCACACTATATTGACATGATTCTTGAGAAATTCAACAAAAATGATTCTGGAATTTCTAGAATACCAGTAGATACAAATCTACATCTATCCAAGAATAAGAGTGAGAGCATCTCTCAACTAGAATATTCTCGAGCGATAGGAAATCTGATGTACTTAACAAGTTGTACAATACCAGACATATCGAATGCAGTCAGCAAATTAAGCAGATATACGAGTAATCCAGGAACCGATCACTGGAAAGGAATAGTAAGAGTACTGAAGTATTTACGATTCACTAGTAATCATGGACTACATTATACCAGATATTCAGCGGTCCTAGAAGGATACAATGATGCTAACTGGATATCTGATATGAAGGATTCAAAATCCACTAGTGGGTATGTGTTCACACTAGGTGGTGCGGCGATATCTTGGAAATCCTCCAAACAAACATGTATAGCCAGATCCACCATGGAATCTGAGTTTATAGCATTAGATAAATGTGGAGAGAAGGCTGAATGGCTATGCCAATTCTTAGAAGATATTCCAAAATGGCCAAAGCCTGTGCCGGCGATTTGCATTCACTGTGATAGTCAATCAGCGATAAGAAGAGCACAGTGCAACATGTATAATGGGAAGTCTAGACATATACGTCGAAGACATAATACCATTAGACAACCAATCTCAACTGGGGTTATCACTATTGACTATGTAAGGTCAAAAGATAACATTACGAATCCACTAATTAAAGGGTTAAACAGAGAACTAGTTGAGACATCATCGAGAGGAATGAGACTTAAGCCCATTAGATAAAACGTCGATACAATGGACACCCAACCTAGTTGACTGGAGATCCTAAGATCTAGGTTCAATGGGACAACCAAGTTGTAAAACTCAGTTGGATCACTGTGGGGGTTACCCTCAAGTCCATTCCTATGATGAAACAGTGATGCTTGTAGGGAAAAGGTTCAACTATGGTTTTTAATGATTCTTATGCGTCGAAAATCCTAGCTATGGAAATCCGAACAGAGTAAAGCGGGTACTCTTAAAGAAATCACCTATGCGAGAGAGAAGTGGAGCCGCTTCTGAAAGAGAATAGTGAAGGGCTATATTCTTCAGAGACTCTCTCAGAACCAGGCGTATGTTCATGGCCAAAACGATCATAAAAATGAGAACCAAATCGGGTCTGGAAGATACCTATGTAAGGTGTGTGATCGTTTACAAAAAACGGCAGAAAAATTCAAGGATATCACATCTACTGATCAGCCAGAAAAGTAAGCATACCTTTACAAGGGAAGGTTCAAAGGGTAACACCTACCTATCCTATGCAGGTTTCGACCGTTTGAACTTACCAAACGTCTTCTTTGTGTCTCCTAGGTCAATTTCATTCATGTGGGGGATTGTTGGATATTTTTATGATAAACTCTCATTTTGAGAGCAAAAATTGAGTATGATAAATTTCATAGAAATGGAAGATTAAAGTGGATTCGAATTCTCCTCCGTGAGAACTTCAAAATGGTATACTCAAATTCACAAAATGGCTAATGGGTGAATGAGAAATTGAGTCTCAAAGTGGACCCATTATGTAGGGAATAAAATGAATCTCACATTGCTTAGGGAAATCACTTATATTTAGTTTATAAGTAAATGTGTGATATGAGCTATCAACATGTGTGGCATTGAGGCTCTCTCTCGGGTGGGGTGCAAATCATGGACCCTGAACCTTCGAATGCACGACTCGTGTTTGGGCACAACCTGCGGACATGAATGCCGTTCTGATTAGACCGTGAGAGTCCGATTGACCTTTTGTCACTTCCTTAAGTCAACTTTTTTTTATTGTTATGAATAAGGAAAACTTTAATTGTTTGGATTCTAATTTCTTACTTGATCACTAAGAATACAGAATTGGGTTTTAATTAGAAATAAATCTCTTTAGAGAATATTATCTAATTAAATTATTTCCTTATT
Source organism: Dipteronia dyeriana (assembly GCA_032871835.1). NCBI lineage: Eukaryota > Viridiplantae > Streptophyta > Magnoliopsida > Sapindales > Sapindaceae > Dipteronia > Dipteronia dyeriana. The sequence goes on along the minus strand of CM065303.1, from coordinate 54,064,233 downwards.
AAATCAAAAACGAATTTTCCTAAATAATCCCGAATTAATCCCAAAACCCTAGTGTTTCGGTTTGGGTATATAATAGCTCTTATATTCTGTTCGAAATACACAAACAAAATTTACAGTTTTATTTTTGAGCAGCCGAATTCTCGTTCTTCTTTTATGGTTTTTCTTGGTAAGTTCAAACTCGGTTTGAGTTCGCTGGTAGTGGCAAGTGCTTTGGCCTACCACTGTAGAACCGTTATATCTAGGGAGACAATCGCCTAATACACATACGGTGTTGTCCAGCGAAATTTTCTTAAGGACACCGTGTGAAACACGGGCCTCGATTCAAACACTGTTTATAACGTGTTTTCTTGTGTTGTTGCTTTTTGTTTCCAGATACCTGCCAGATTTGTTTTTGGAATTACGATTTACAATAAGTTTAACATCATCATCACTAATTGCCTTCCAAAGAACAAAACAAACTAGAAATATCCAATCGAAACAATCAAATTCCAACACAATAGTTAAAATTTGAGTTGCTATCATCCTCTTCGAAGTGTGCAAACAAGTAAAATCAGTCGCATCACTAAAAATGCAAAGGGGAAGGCTACCACATGGACGAGATTAGCTAAGAACCTGGTCAGTCAATAATGCTCACACTAAAAACAAAAACTCAGTCTCCACATGTAAAATATCTGTCACAGGCAAGGTTTTCAGAAAGCTAAATTTGGCAATATTCAATAGCAACTCGTTATTTCTAAGATGTGTATTAGACCTAAGTGAACATCATGTAGATGGGTCTTCAGACTCATCACTTTACCACTTGCAAGAATCAAGTTTTATACAGTTTACTCAAACCAAAACCTTGCTATTAAATCCTTTACTTCATTTGAATTCCTCATTAAATTAATCATCACACCCTATTGAGCACGAAATAAAAGGGAATAGAGAGCATAAACTGATCCATACCAGGCCCAAACCAAGCAAAACTGCAAGCTTAGGCATCTGTTTCCGCCACACTGAGCTGACAACGAGCTTCCAGTACAAATCCACATCCTCCTACTTAATTATATCGAACATGACGAGATGCTGCAAGAAAGTGTGCACGTCAGGAGTCTTCACATTCTCAATTCCACCTCTCTCCTCCAGACTGGCCTTCCACGTCTTAGCTATCTCCTTCATTTTCTCCTTCACAGTAGGTGTCACCAGTATCCTATATTTCCCTATCACAGGGTCCACCACCACCGGATTAAGCTCTCCAGCACCAACACACAATCCCACCTCAAATCATTGTTGTTCTTCTCTCTTCTCTTGTCAACAGGAAACACCTCTGATATCGCCTCTAACAAGAACTTTACTGGATCGACTCATTCAGAGAGAGCGATCGGTATCAAACTCCGCATGTCGTCAATTTCCTTCTTTTCAGTAGCTATGAACTTTCAGAAACTTCGAGCCTCCATTTTTGAACATAAATTCTTCAAAATCGTCAGCAATGCCTCACCATCGTCGACTTCACCGTCAGGGTTGTTCCATTCTTCTTCTTTTTGACGTGAGAGAGAGTTGAGTACGGCGTCAGTCCGGCCTTCGAGTTGCTCCATAGTGACCTCAATATGATATAGGGAGCATATGCCCAACCGCAACACAAATTGTAGTCAATCATAAGCATGCATGAAACAAAAAATCATTAGCGGAATAGGAATTATTTTCTTTCTGGAAGTTCTTTTACTTAAAGAAAAATGATTTCTCTTTGCAAGGAATAAGAAGACTTGTGCATAAAGGAAATAGTATTTGTGTGAAACAAGAAAGTCTTGTATGTATAGGAGATTGATTTCCTTGTATGTTTAAATTGTCTGTAACTAGTATAAATAGATTCTAATAACTACGTGTTAACCGAAAAAGTTGTAGATAGGTGAATTTTGAATTAACACTTTTAAACTGTGATAGGTCACATTTGGAGAGGTACCACTTGGTATCGGTAAATTCTTCAGGCAAAGTGTTTTTGACAATGTAGGCAATGGTAAACTTGTGCTAGTCGATAAGTAGAAAGGTGAGGATGTCTGTATTTTTTCTAATCGAGAAGTGGATGAAATTTGGATCTCCTTTGTGGAGAGAGTCTTGTCGTATTTATAGGTCCTAATTCTTGATATCCATTCCTGACAATTCGGTCAATCAATGTCAGTCAATTAGCAATTATAAGAACACCGATTTGGCTTTGACGGAGGCCTTATTTAAGTGCGGGAATTATCCCTTGAATCAAGTAAATAGCTTCCATTTTGATAAGATTTGATGAAGTTGACTGTTTCCGTTAATGGCGCTTGTGAATGATGGGAGAAGTCAACTTTCTCTTCTTCTAATAGAGGGTACTGCAGGCTTCATCCTTTTGGACATGGTTTTGTTCTAGGTTGGCTCCTTGGTGTACCGGTTCCTTCTTCCTATGTGGTTTTTTCATTGACGTGTCGAAACCTTCCTTCTGTCTTTTCCCATGCTAGGTGGATGGGTGATACTTGGTGGACCGGTCTTGGAAAGGTACTACTATACTAGGGTATCGGGTAATATAGATCACGATACCAATGACCCCAGGCATCAAGGAAACGATGTGCTGTAATATCATGGCTTTCTGGATTACGGTATCAACAACCCTCTGGTACAGAGGAACCGGTGCGACCCCAGTCCCGGTCTTGGTTTATACACGGTCACCATTGAAATGCTAATCCCGGTTCCATTATGGGGCAACTCGGTGCTCTTTATAGTGTTTTTTTACTCCAAGCAGTTTTGATAGGGAGAAAAAATTCTTCTTTAGACCCCTGCCTTTTTAGGCGGTTAACACTAGGTTATTAGTGTGGAGCATAATTGCAAATACTATAGAGATCTCAAGAAAGTAGACATTGAGTGTAATTGAGTTTGAGGTGTTTTAAGGAGAGAAACTTGAATGTGGAGTCCAAAAATTAAATGTCACTTTTTAGAGGTGGCTTTTCAACAGTCTTTGTTTTAATAACTTATGTTTAACAGGTACCTATTATGGTGAACGGGTAAAAATACCCCCAACAGTTGTTCCACGTCAGCTTTCTTTCATTTGATTTACAGTGATAGAGTTTTGAAGTAGAGAGAGAAAGCCCCATTGAAACCCATGTAATCACTTGAACGGTGATTGAATGGCGCTACGCTGACGTACTCAGGGGTCTAGCTCCCCGTTGAGCTCGCAGTGGTCGAGGGTTGGGATTTTCCATTGTTAAAATTATTGAGGATTGGGATTTTCGAGTGGGGAAGACGATGAACAATAAATAGGTTAGTGAAAGTCTCAGAGCATGTTCTAAAGTATCAATAGAAGTCTCAGAGAGTGTTATAGAAGTCTCGGAGAGTTTTACAGAAGTCTCGGGGAGTGTTAAAGAAGTCTCTAAAAGTGTTATAGATGTCCCGGAGAGTGTTACAGAAATCACGGAGAGTGTTAAAGAAGTCTTAGAGACTTTCCTTGAGACTTCTATAACACTCTCCGAGACTTCTAAAACACTCTCTAAGACTTTAGTATAGTTTTCTATAAGCTTCAATAAGCTTCATAAGCTGATCACATCCACTCGAGAGACGAGAACCAACATTATATTTGACCTAGCGGTTCATTGATGGTCTAGACTTTCGTTGATTCTGCTTTTAAATTGCAATTGCTTAGTATTTGCATTTTTCAAAGTTGCATAAGATCACTCATCTTATCAGTTTGATATTCACAAACTGATAAGATGAGTGATCTTATGCAACTATATGAATGTCGAACTCATTGGAGAAGATGATGATCTTGAATTTCAATTTACAGAGTTTTTCACTTTACAACAGTTAGAGAGAAGTAGATCTTAGACAACTTTAAAGTATCTTCCAAAAGTTAAAGTCAAAAAATAAATGTGTACCGTTAAGGCATTTTGGAATTCATTTACTTTAGTGTCTTTTAAACATAAGTTATTAAAATAAAGACAGTGTTGAAAAGTCAACTCAAAATGGTATTTCCTCCTTGAATATGTGGTTGTAACAATTTGCTACATGGTGGAACTTTTTCTTGTTGTCCTAACGGCCATGGTTTTTCCCTGTTCTTAGGTCTCCATGTAAAAATCCTTGTGTTGTGTGTAATTAGATTTGTTTACTTCTTCCTTCTTATCTTTTTTCTATCTTTCGTTGATATTATTGTGTTTATTTGTGGACTATCTAGCAACACTTCTACGTAGCGAAGCGATTGGTATTATTACTAACATGGCTAATGTATGGTGGTTGCTAGGATAGATTGTTTGTGTTTATGATGTTTTGGTGGTCTCGTGGTGGCTAGGTTAGATTTAGATTCAAGTTATAGTTATAGTTAGGTCGTTAGGATAGATTGTTTGTGTGTTTATTTATTTATTCCCCAAAGTTACCCGTTTTAACATTAAAGAAATAGAAATTTCCGTTTTGGATTATGAAATCACCATACATATACAATGTTAAACTCCAAAATTATCTTAAGGACAATCTGTTTCTTTCATATTTATGAACCAGAATTGTTTTTTATTTACAAAATAAAGTCAGAAAATAACATTCCTTCACAACCCTGGCTTCCAAGGAGTTTGGATTATTTATCAATCTCCAACAATATTACTTAGTCAACAAAGATTGATTAAAGACAATTAGGTTTCGAAAACCCATCCCTCCCTCAATCTTCTCCTTAAACAAATTTAGCTATGATGTCCGGTGTAATTTCCGAACACAAATATTGTATAGTTAGTTAAGAAGCAGACAAGGGTATATGGCCTTGTTTGGGACAGCTTTTCAGAGGTTAGGAAGCTCTTTTGAGACTAAAAAGCCTTTTAGCGATGCTTGGATAAAATATGAACAGATGTTCTTGACCTTGGAAGCTGTTTTACAAGAAGCATCGGTATAGGGCCATAGGCCCTTCTCTTAGAAGGGCTTCCAAGAAGCCAAATGAACAGTTAAATAAATCTTTTATATTGTCAATTTTACCCTTATTCGTATAAATAACAAACCAATAATTCCAATTGTATACTGAAACCAATTCCAATTGAAAGGGCTCCTCACCGTCTCGTTCTCATCTCTCTCGTCCAATCTCATCTCTCTCACTCATTCAACAAAATTAAACTCAGAAAACTACCATATATCTCTGAAACTCCATCATTCTCACAGGCACTCGCCGCCACAAAACCCCACAAATCCAGCTTCCCTCATCGCGGTGGTGATCGAGAAAGAAGAGCGATCGATTTGCATTGCGGCGACAGGATTGATTACGAGATGGGTTTGAATCATGGTGGCGGGTTGATTCACGACTGGGTTTGAATCACGACGACGAGGGAGATCGATTCGAAACTGATGTGAATCACGGCGGCGGCGGATCGATTCAGTCTGAATCGCGGCGCGGATCGAAGCTGAGAGTTGTGGCGGTTCGATTTTGTGATGGGAGGATTTTCTGGGTTCGATTTTGGTTGTGGAAGGGGTTTCAATTGAATTAAAATTACAGAAAAAAAAAACATACATGAAGAGGAAAAGAAGAAAATCCAAGCGAGGGAAAAGGAAAAAATATATAAATTCGTTTTTATGTGAATTTGTTTATAATTATGTTTTGGATTGGTTATATATGGTATAAATGGGGATTTTGTGATTTGGTGTTGATGCTATTGGCATGTCTAGGCCATGCCTGGCAGATTGTCTCTCTCGCTGATGTGACCCTTCCCCATCCCCATTTCCCCGAAATGGGGATGGGGATGGGATGGAGATGGAGATGTAGATCTTCATTTTTCCATTTCTTCCCCTATTTTTTATTTATAATGAAATGTTTGTTTGTTTTAATTTAATTTATAATTTTCAGTTAAATAGGGAAATAAAAAAATGAGGAACCGAAGATACGAGAAAATAGGGGGAAATGGGGATGGGGGACCTCCCCCAAATATCCTCATCCCTATTTTCCCATTTAATCCTCATCCCCATTTTCCCCAGATAGGGAAATGGGAGAGGTGGGGGAAGGGTCTAGGAAGTGGGGATAGGGATAGGGATAGGGATAGGGATGGGGGACGGGGGACGGGGGACGGGGGACCTATATCCATCCTCATTCCCCAAACATACATCTCTACTTATCCCCTCCCTTAAAGGGGATGAGGATTACCTCCCTCTCCATCGGATGTTAAGTGTCCAAAAATTGACCGGGGGTTAACAAATAGTACACTATCATTTTTACCCTTCTTTAAAAAACAAAAATACCTACGGCCACTCCCTAAAATCAATACCTTAACACAGCCACACCCACCATCAATCTGTTCATCACCATCACCCACAACATCATAAAAAAAACAATAAAACATTGTTTTCCCCAGAAAACTAAACACCCAAAAAAAAAATGAAATTGGAATCACCATTAATCTATTCATCACCCACAACATTGAAAAACAATAAAACATTGTCTTCTCCATAAAACTAAACAAAAAAAAAATTTGAAAAAGGAATCACCATTAATCTATTCATCACCATCGCCCACAACATCAACTAAAAACATTATCTTCTCCATAAAAATAAACCCAAAATTTGAACAAATATATATATATATTTGAAATTGGAATCACGATCACACCTCATATCACCATCTCCAGCAATCAACGCCCACGCCCACACCTACACCATCGGAAATCAAACCCACACCCATTCGACCACCACCCCACCATCAACATCCCTACCATAACTCAAATCTGCACCAGAAGCCACCGAAACCATCCTTTGTCCGTCGAAGAGTGCAACACCAGCAGAGAGAAGATCGCAACGGCTAAAGAAGAAGAAGAAGACGGTGGTGGTGTGACGACGGAAGATCGCCGCAAGAAGAGACTGTTGGAGTTGGTGCCACCGAAGAGATATCGATATAGAGAATACGATGAGAAGAGAGAATTAGTCCCGTCTTGTTTTTCGGTATGTTTTCGTTTTTATTTTCAAAAACGAAACGTTTTCGTTAACTGTTTTTCATTTTATTTTCGAAAAATAAAAGAAAAATGAAAAATAAACCAGTATTAAAAGTTAAAGATTTGAAAAACATAAAATACTTGGTTTTTTTTTCACTTTTTTATATAAAAAAACATTTTTTTTAACTATTAATTATACTGTTATGTGTTTGATATGTATAAGACAAGACGGGACAAGATTTTTAAATGACCAAAGCGCCCTTCTCATATATATATTCCAGAATAATTTATTTATAATTAGAACTAAAAGTATTCATGTAATAATATAAATATATATATATATATATATATATATATATATATATATATATTATAATATAGAATATTATAGAATATTAATATATAATATACAAAAATATTATAATAAATAATATTATAATTGATATTATATATTTATATAGGATATAATGTAATATAATACGAGATATACATCCTAGTCACTATGGGCGCATTTGCCCAATTGACACGTCTGAAGGAATCAATGTTGGACTTATTGGATCCTTAGCAATTCATGCGAGAATTGGTTATTGGGGTCTCTAGAAATCCCATTTTATGAAATCTTTGAGAAATCGAAAAAGATACGAATGCTTTATTTATCACCAAGTATAGATGAATACTATATGGTAGCGGCAGGAAATTCTTTGGCGCTGAGTCAGGGTATTCAGGAAGGTTGTTCCGACTCGATATCGTCAAGAATTCCTGACTATTTCGTGGGAACGGGTTCATCTATCAAAAAATGAATTAATTTTCGATGCGTTACTTTTGTTTAATTTAAAAATTACAATACAAAAATTATATTGGTTAATTATTTAATCAATTTGTTTATAGTTGTAATAATATTAAACAAAATACCAAAATTGATATTTCAATTTTCGATAGTTTTTGGTTAACCTACCAGATGCGTTTTTTCCATTTTTATTTTCAAAATACAGGTTTCAGTATATGCTACCAGAAGCGTTTTCAAAATTCGAAACTGAAACCAAAATACTGTTTTCATTTTCATTTTTATTTTCGAAAAACGCTTACAGAACGGACCCTTATATTTTTTATTTATGTTTTGTTTTTTAATATTACGTTTTTGAAATTTTAATACTTGTTAAAAATAATAATAATTTATTTTATAAATTTACCTATATACCCTTATTTATTTATCAAAATTTCTAATTGTTGTAGTGTTAGTTAACCTTTGGTTAACTTTTGAACACTTGGCATCCAATTGGAAGGGAGGTAATGCTGACCCCTTTAAAGGGTGGGTGAGCAAAAATGAACTCCATTTATTGAGCCCAATGAAGACTTAGTTATGACATAATTTGGGTCTACAGGTCGGGCAGCTTATCAGTGCCTAGTCTAGCCATCATAGGATGACTAACAAACAAGAGCTTGACCCTACCATGCTTTGACTTAAGTCAGTTTAAGTTACTGATAAGATTGGTCGCTAAGGATTCAAATATGAAATCCTTGCCGGAGATCTCGTAGATCTTAACCATCTTATATGGCTTACAAGTGCCTATAAATACCTGACCCCTCATTTAGAAAGGGGCGGTCGGCTTTTCTCCGATAAAACTCATGATGAAGCTTTGCTCTTCTTTACTATATTCTTTATAATTTTCTCTTCTTTACTTTAACATATATGCTAGTAAGGGTGAAGCCAAAAATTTAAGATTGAAGGGATCGATATATAAAAACAAAAATATTATAGGGATCACAGTGAAAAAAAAAATTATAACTATTTTAATTTTTTTAATATAAACTTTAGAGTTTTTTTGGAAGGAATAGGGGTCATGGCCCCCACCAGCCCTCACTACCTCCACCCCTAACTGCTACAGTGCTCCACTCGACGCGACTGTCAGTGTTTCCTAATTCTATCGACCCGACACGACACTTGCTCAAGCACTGCGGTTTGATTTGCATTGCTTTACTATTCATTTCACTATTTGATATGAGCGTCAGAGAGTCCCTCTATGGCTCGATGATCATTCTTTTCTATCTTTTTTGTAGCTTATCGCAATGCCGGGTATTGGGCAAAGCAACTAAAGCATGAACTTAGGGGCTAGGGCCTTAAAAAATGCAAAAATTTAAGGGCATCATTTATGATAAATTTTGATAATATTATTATTATAAAAAAATTACCAAACAAAATATATTTAGGGGCTTTTTTTTGTTATTATTATTATTAAATAGATAAACGTTGGAAATCATTATTGAGTATCAGAGTATCCATAATCCATTTTTCAAGCATTTTTATTAGAGTAATGCTAGGCTATCAAAAAAAATTCTATGTGGTGAGATGCCAACACAATTTAGGAAGATTTTTAAGATAAAGTTGGAAAGTCAAATATTACTCTTTTTATTATCCCCTTATAAAAGAATATTTATTATTAAAAAGAAACCTTAAACTTCTAATATATTTTTACCGTTTTAAAATTATCTATATATATTAAAAAAAATCCATTTATCTACAACAATCATTAAATCTATGTAATCATTCTTTAAGCCAAAGAGATTCCAACAAATAAAATTCGAATTTAAAAATGCTTTTTTTAATATATATATATATAATTTCGGATAAATCAAATGGTTAATTTTCTTTTGGTTACTACTTACTAATTGTGTTGTTTATCTGTTACATATTATATTGCAAGAAGAAAATAATCAGGTTTTATGTTTATTTTTTATTTTTTAGTTATAAATTGTTTTATCTTTAAATATAAATTAACTTTAATTATATAAAAATGTCTGCAAGAAAATTTGAGTTTGGCTTTAAGAAACGTCAAAAGAAAAGAAAAGCAAAGGAGTTGATTGAATCTCAAAATGGAGTAATGGATTGAGTTAGTACATAACAAAACAAGACAACCCGATAAAGTTGAGATTGAATATGTGTGTAAGAAGGATTTTGAAGAAATACTATTAGAATAGAAACCTCCGACTTAGCTTTTCAAGATATATATGATTTAGGAATATATATATATATCTGTGTGTATGTGTGTGTGTGCAAAAGTCAGTAGGTCTATAGGGTGTTTGCCGTCTACTAGGTGTGCTATAGGCTGTTGGCCCGTTTGACCAGGCCGTGAGTTAAAACTTAGGATATTTACTATTTATTTTCTTTACCATGTCTGCGAGTAGTTCTAGACCTGGGATTGAGCTTGATGATATGAATAGTTGCACAGGACAATCTGTGGCTAATTATGAGACAAACTGGGACGACAAAGATTTAATTAACTGGCAATTGCCTAACATTCAACAAAGCAGTATTTATAAGAAAAAACTTCTAGACTTCAGGACCCTTTTGGGTCAAAAGACCAAGGAAATTAATGTAAAATTTCAAAATAACACTTTTTCAACAAATCTTTTAAACAAAAACAGGTTGACTCATTACAATAAAATCGGGTTTAATGATCTACATATTGGAAGTGTCCAAGTTGGCCTAAACAACTCTCTATTAATCGTTTTAAGAGACAAAAGAATTACCAACTATAAAGAATCTGTATTAGGTATGGTGGAAACCTCCTTGACCTATGGCCCTATCTATTTTCAGTGTTATCCGAACTTTACTATAGCCTTAAACACTGACGAACACAAAGAAAAGTGCCTAGTCATAGATATCTAGACCCATAACTATCAATTCCTTAAAAAATCCAGTCCTTATAAACTTGTCTACAGAGTTCATTATAGAGTTTTAACCTCCGGACTTATTCCCAGCTACATACCTCCTGTTGTACCAGCTGGACAGACCATATGCTTTAATGCATCCCCTTCAGTTAATGTCTTAGTACCTGTTCTGGTCAAATGGGAAAACATTAAGTTTCCAGACGATTGGGTCAAAGAACAAGTTGACCAACCTACCTATAGGCCGCCTATGAGGAACCTCCATGACTGTGTTACTAAACAAGAAGGAACCCTTAGGATATCCTTCAGAAGAGGCTTGTCCCTCAGAGATGATGACAGTAACCACTCCATATCACTAAATGACTTTCAGTCAGCTAGAAATTCCCTATCTAGCCTGTCAAGACAAAACATAGCCAGACAAATACCCAGTCTAGCCCCTAGACAGACCAGACAAATAACTAACCTCATGCCAAGCACTGTTGCTCCTGACCTGGTTGCTAATTATGACCTAGAAGAAGAGTCCAACGAACCAATTATTAACTTGATCCCCAGAAGAAGAAGGCCCAGGCTCAAACCAAAAAATCCAACACATGTGACCCATGTTCAAAAAACCCCAGAACAAGTAGCCTAACCGATACACACTTATGACCAAGGTCAAACCTCACCCACTCCCTCACAAGTCTTAACTGAGATCATTGACCCTGAACCACCTATCCGTTTCATTAACGTTATTGACACCAAATCCAGTATTGATTTTGACCTTTTAATCATTGACTATTATTCCCCCCAAAACCAACGATCAAGAGAAAAATAAGAAAATAACTACTCTGAGGACAAGAGAAAACAGATTTTTAAAAGATGGAAAGAAAACATTGAAGCTCTCGACCAAAAAATACCCTTTTTCGAATGGTACGGAAATAGAAAAAACTTTGAACAAACATCCTCTGTTATTGACCAATCAAAAATCAGAACTTACAAAACTATGAGAGGAGAAGAAAAACAAATCCACCATCCTCCTAGACACTTCGAAATTGAGCTGCCTAACGAAGATGTTGGAGGTGGTACTAACACGGCTCTCTGTACGCCTTTCATATTATTAGATGAGGAATTATCCAATAACACGTCTTCGTCCTCACATCAAATAGGAGTGGTCATGAGGCAGAACAATTATACCAATTTCTACCTGAATTCCATAGGGGAACAACTTGAGAAAATCGACCTAAACCTTTCCCAAACCACTATTTCCCCTACAAAAGAAAGTCTTCCTCAACAAGTTTTCGTTCCTTATGAAACACCTACCTCATCATCCAGAAATTCCAGAAAGGCAAAAGGAAAAATGCCCGAACAGAATGTTAGGCCAATCCTGTTCCCAGACCATACCGGCATTGAGAAATGCTTCGACAACCTCGTTGATGAAAAAGAACTTCTAACAGCCCTTGAAGAAAGACCAAGAAACCTACCAAAAGAAGAACCCATCCATTACCCAACTATCCAAACCCTTAACAAAAAGATTCCAGAATCCTCCAGTGAGGAAGATGGAGAAACCATGGACTTCCATGACATGTTCCAAAGAATAACTTCTAGTAGCAAAGCTGCTAGCTACAATCAGACTAGATATTACCAGAATACCAAACCATATTACCCAAAACCCACTCCTCCAGACTTAAAATATGAAGAAACTGTTCCCTATCGTGCTTATACTAATAATGCATGTTATCGGTTCAATATTGATGGCTTATCAGAATACCAAATTATCACTGTTCTTAGACAAATGCATACCAATAGATATATTTATATCAAAAAACAAAACATGTCTCATGTTGACGCAGTCACATCCTTAACCACTGGATTTGAAAGACAATTATTTGGATTGTGGACTCATACCCTGAGTCTTAATGCCAGAAGCACTATCATTAGCCATACCAAAACTGTAACTACTACATTACCAACTAGACCTACTACTGACACAGCCTCTTTTGTGCCATCTTATTCAACACAAACTACTACCACTACGTCTGAACCTGATGGGATAGATGTCTTATGTTACACTATTTTGATGCACTTCGTTGGAAACCCTAACATCAACCAGGGAAAAGACTTTTCAAAACTTTAAAATTTAAAATGCAAAAAACTTAGCGATTTAAAATGGTATAATGATATTTTTCTTACCAGAGTTTTGCAAAGACCTGACAATGTCAACCCTTACTGGAAAGAAAAATTTATTGCCGGTTTACCAAAACTCTTTTCCAATAAAGTTAGAGATGAAATGGTTAGACAAATGGGATGGTCTGACTGGTCCCAGATGGATCTGAGTGGTTGGACTTATGGTGAAATCATTGCCACCATTAATGTTGTTGCTATGTAACTTTGTAATGACCTTAGACTCAAAAGCCAGCTCAAACAACAGAAACTAACAGCTAGAAAGGAACTAGGATCATGGTGTGAATAATTCAGTTTTGACAAAATGACTGCTCCCAAGAAAAAGAAATTTTCAAAACCTTTCCAAAAATACAAAAAGAGCAAATACCATAAAAAGGGATGGGGAACTTATAGGCAGAAAAAAGGGTGGGAGATTCCAGTAAAAAGCAACACCAATAGGAAATATGACAATTTTAAAAAACATCATAAAAAAATCAAACAGGTATTTTAAGTGTGGTAAGGAAGGCCACTACGCCAATAAGTGTCATGGCCAAAAGAACAAGATTAAAAACCTTGATCTTGGAGACGAAATTAAAGAAAAGGTTCTCTAAGTTCTATATGCTGATTCTGAATCACTAGACGAATCTTCATCTTCCCCAGATGAAGTTCTAGTCATTGAGGAATCATCCTCGGATGACACTTCCTCTGATTCATCCTCGGATGACACTTCCTCTGATTCATCCTCAGAATCAGAACCTGAAACTCAACCTTGCTTTTGTAAAGAAATTAACGTTCTTGACCAACATGATTATTCCTTAATAATTAGCATGATTGACAATATTGAAGATCCTTTACAAAAAGCCAAACACATCAGACAATTGCAACAAAAAATACCAGTGAAGCTACCCCTAGTAGCAGTAATACCCCATCCACTGACTCTAAATCTTTCAAAAATGCCCCTTTTCAAACTCCTGATTTTGAGCAAAATGTTTTGGGAAAATTCCAAACCAAATCTAGGAAAATAACCGTTTCCGATTTACAAAAAGAAATTCTTGAGATCAAAGGTGAAATAAAAGTTTTGAAAAAACAAGTCCAAGACTTGCAAATCAAAGAAAGTTTCAAAGAACAATTTCCCAAAACACCCTTGGGAGATTCCCTTGAAAAACAACCCAGTTTTAACAGCTCTGAAGAATCTGACAAAGAACAACCCGACCAAGATGACATTTCTAATTTTTCTCAAATCAACGTCATACAAGAAGTAATGATCCAAAAATGGTATGTTGAAGTTGACATTAGAGTTACCTCAAATTATAACATAAGGGCCAGTGCTCTTGTTGATACCGGAGCTGACTTAAACTGTATAAAAGAATCTCTGGTACCCACCAAATACCTAGATTCTACTAAAGAAACCCTTTACGGTGCTAATAAAACCCAATTAGACATCAAATACAAACTCACTAATGATAAAGTTTGTAACAGTGGAGTTTGTTACAATAACGAATTCCTTATAGTTAAAACTCTTTCTCATAATGTGATTCTAGGATTACCATTTCTTTACTTGATTTCTCCCTTCAAAGTTATTGCTGAAGGAATTGTTACTGAATATTTAGGAAAATAAATTATATTTCCTTTTATCTTTCTTGTTCTAAAAAGAGATTTGAATGTTTTAAAAGGAAAAAATATTTGGAATGAAACTCCTGATCATCTTAGCAATTGCATTGCCACCCTTAACCAAAAATAGACCCAATTAAACTTTTCAAAAGATGACTTAGTTTTCCAAAGACAAGAAGTCAGGTTAGAGGACTCCAGCCTCTAAGAAAAGATAAAACTTTTTAAAGAAAATTAGAAAAAGAAGTTTGTTCGACAATTCTGAATGCTTTTTGGGATAGGAAAAAACACATTGTTACTCTTCCATATACCAAAGATTTTAATGAAAAAGGAATACCGACAAAAGCGAGACCAATTCAAATGTCCGCTGATTTAATTTAGTATTGTAATAAAGAAATTCAGGACTTGCTTGACAAAAACCTTATCAGGCCGTCTAAATCCTCTTGGATTTGTCCTGCTTTCTATGTTCGAAAGAATACTGAAATAGAAAGAGGAGTTTCTAGGCTTGTTATTAATTACAAGTCTTTGAACGATGCTTTACAGTGGATTAGATACCCTATGCCTAATAAGTCTGATTTACTAAAAAGACTTTATGACTATCATTTTCTCGAAATTTGACATGAAATCAGGTTTTTGACAAATTCAGGTTGCCGAACCTGACCGTTACAAAACAGCTTTCACGGTCCCTTTTGGACAATATGAATGGAATGTTATGCCATTTGGTCTTAAAAATACTCCCAGTGAATTCCAATGCATCATGAATAACATTTTTAATTCTTTCACTAAATTTTCCATAGTTTACATAGATGATGTTTTAATATTTTCAAAAAATATTGATCAACATTGGAAACATTTGGAAATATTTCTCAAAACCGTCAAACATCACGGACTGGTTATTTTCGCTCCAAAAATTACCCTTTTCCAAACCAATATTAGATTTCTAGGCCATATTATCAAAAGAGGAACAATTGTTCCCATTCAAAGGAGTTTAGATTTTGCTGACAAATTCCCAGATGAGATTAAGGACAAAAAACAATTATAAAGGTTTTTGGGGTGTCTGAATTATATTTCAAATTTCTACAAAGAACTCGGCATCATTTGTAAACCCCATTTCCAAAGATTGAAAGTCAATCCCCTCCCTTGGACATAAGAACATACTAAAGCAGTTCAACATGTGAAAAAATATGTTAAGAAACTCCCTTGTATGTCTATTTGTCACCCTACTGCCCCCAAAACTGTCGAAATTGATGCTTCAGAAATAGGATTTGGTGGCATTCTGAAACATAGAAACAAACTATTGACAACAGAGAATGTTTAATTAGGTATGTTTCAGGATCCTGGAATGATACTCAACAGAAATATTCGACTGTTAAAAAAGAAATTTTAGTTATCGTTTTGGCAATTCAAAAATTGCAAGATGATTTGATTAATTAAAAATTTATTTTAAGAGTTGATTGCTAATAGGTAAAATTTATTTTGAAAAAAGATGTAAAAAATCTTGCATCTAAACAAATTTTTGCTAGATGGCAAGCCCTTTTATCTGTTTTTGATTTTGACATTGAATATATTAAAGGATCATAAAATAGTCTCCCAGATTTTCTGACCAGAGAATTTTTACAGGGTGACAAATGACTAGCTCAAACCGAGGTCGTGGTGGTGGCCGAAGCCCTGGTGGCAGAGGCTCCATGAGATCTGACTTATCAGACAAAGGCATGGACTTATCATTATCGACTTATCATACTTCCCCCAAAGGAAGTCATAAAGACAAGTATGTTATTTCACTAATATCTCAGCCCAAATCACCCCACACATTACCTATACAGCTTCCACAATTGCCCCCTGCTGGGCCTTCATCAAACAGAAGCCCAAGCCAAAGCCCAGTACACATAACAAATACATTTTCACCTTTAGCCTTAGACAGCAGTCCGTTCAAGACAGTAGTCTCCTCAAGAATAAGCTCACATTCAATCAAACAAGAAAAAAATTCAGCCCAAAGCTCCCAAACGGCCCTTCCTATGGTCAATCAACCGACTTATTTATATGTCAATAAACCTTTCTTTGATAGGTTTTTTGCCATGGAACAAAAATTTTTGCATGACCATTATTTTAGGGAACCTAAAAAACTAGCGGATGATACCATCAATCCCTTGTTTGGAAGGATCCCAGAAGACTTATTAAAAAGACATATATTCTATGAATTTATTCTTGTAGACACATATTCGATTTTTATTTCAGATGTTTTCGACAAAATCGATAAATAAAAAATGATTTTTAGAAAAATAAATATTTACAAAATTATTACCCTTGAACGGTGGGGAGGAGATCCCAACTCAACAAGGAGTTTTAGTAGAATTTTCCACGTCTCAGATTTCTCCTACTGGGACTATATTGAAGCTTGGACCAAATTTTTATATGGATAAAACCCAAGAAATTCGCTCTCCTGGTTTATTTATTTTGATAAAAAATTCAAAATTGACCTTCTAATCTGGTTCTTGAAATGGTGGGACAAATTTGGTCCCATAACTGATTTTCTCCCCAGTCAGGTTAAGGAAGGGTATTCCTTTTGGATTTCCAACCTTGCCAAACCAGATGATTGGGATATTTTTCCAGACTTAATTTTATTTTTTGTTCATTTCAACTTAACATGGATTATAATGCTCGAATATGCTATCCAAGACAAAATTGTGGGAAATGTTAAGGTTCCCTATTTTGGAAGACAAATCAAGATTAAATGGTGGAGTGGTATGAATCTTGCTAATCATGGAAAAGAAAGGGTTTCCAAGTGGTTCAGTGAGAATCGTACTCTCTGCAATAAAATTTCGGACCAATCAGGCTTCCTAATGGCAAAATCCCAGAATCAAGCTAGAATTGCAGCTGCAACTACTCCTGATGAGCTCATGAAGATTGCCGAAGAAATGAAGAACTCAATGGCCAGTATGTCCCAGACTGGTACTAGTTCAGACAAAAGTGATAAAGACAAAGATGATGACTCAGACAACTATGTTTATGACAGTGAGGACCCAACTACTTTCTTTGGGCATGACCCTTAGTGCTTATATCTTCTAGGAAGCAGACAAAATAAAGTGACTCGTGACAAACAAGATAAAAAGAAGATGCTCTGTGACTAGATAAAAGGAAGATGCTCCGACAATTTCAAGACAAGTCAAAAAGCATACAGTGAACAATCACGTGAAGACTTATCTTATCTTTCGTAAAGTAACTCGACTTAAGTTTACGCTTAACTATAGTTTAAATTTAGTACTATAAATATTGTAAATGCTCCTAGCCTAAGCAGGTTCAGTTTTTCTAGCTTATTTTGTTTTCCTTCTGAAAGCTCTGTGAAGCTTTACTATTCCCTCTTCTTCATACCTTGTAAATTTCTGAACTTTCACTTAAATAAAGTTTGAGACTTATTTCCGTCAATCTACTTTGTTGTCGGACATATTTTGCTTAAGCACTGTAAGCGACTATTTCTTTATCTTTTTTATGATTTATTATTCTATTATGGTCTAAAGTATATCTGGTGGAATACCTTGACATATCCGTATCCAGAGTGGTGCTGGCCAAGATAAACTTAGGTTTAACAACGCCACGTACTTGACCAATACTTGTATTTATACTGTATTATTGAACAGTTGCTTGTTTATTCCATCTTTGATTCTCTGGATGTTTCTAAAATTACTATATATTGTCTTGAGTATTTTATTTTATATTATATATATATATATATATTAAATTATGAGATTTATTGGTAGAAAATGGTCCAATCAAAGAAAATATTTAAAATTTTCCTAGGGATGGGAATGGTAGAAAAAATTCTGGTACATATTATAACCACGTGATAACAAATGGAGAAATATATGATAGGAAATAGTTGGTTTATTCAAAAGATTTGGATAAGGTATTTTGTTTCTATTGTAAATTATTCGGTTCACATTCTAACAAACATCAATAAGTAATGAGGGACTGGTGATTGGAATAATATTGGTGCAAAATTTAAAAGTCATGAAACATCAAATGAACATATCACAAACATGGGTCTTTGGATTGATTTGGAAACAAGACTTGCAAGGAACAAAACAATTGACTCTAAAATCCAAGAGCAAATTGATAGAGAAAAAGAAGATTGAAAAAAACGTGTTGGTTAGGATAATTGTTCTTATAAAAAGACTTGTCAAAAATAATATGGCATTTCTAGGAAAAAATGAGAAAATATATCAAGAAAATAAAAAAAAAATTAAGTTTCATTGAAATGATAGCCGAATTTGATCCATTTATACAAGAGCATGTTCTTCGTTTCAAAGATAGTGAGATTATGAATCATTACCTTGGAAATAATATACAAAATGAATTGATAGGTTTTTTAGCATCTGAAATAAAAAACACAATTTAAAAAAGGTAAAAGAAACAAAGTATTTTCGATTATACTTGATTGCACTCCAGATATAAGTCATCAGAAACAAATGACCCTTGTAATTCAATGTGTAAATGTTTCCTCACTTCTAGTAAAAGTAGAAGAATATTTTTTAGAGTTTATAGAAGTAGAAAATACATTAGGAAAATGACTTTATAATGAAATTATGAAAATAATGGAAAAGCTTGATCTTAGTATTTATGATATTAGAGTACAAGGATATGACAATGGATCAAATATGAAAGATAAGCGAAAAGGTGTACAAGAAAAATTGTTATATATAAATTCTAGAGCATTTTATACGCTATGTGGATGTCATTGTCCTTATTTAGTACCAAGAGATATGGCAATGTCTTGTAATAATGCTAGATCCTTTTTTGGGATTGTACAACATATATATTAATTATTTTCTTCTTCAACAAAACGGTGGAAAATTTTGTTAGATTATGTTCCCTCATTAACTATTAAGCCATTGTTATAAACTCGTTGAGAGGGTTGTATAGAAAGTGTTAAAGTCATAAGATACCAAGCTTCACAAATACAAGAAGCTTTAGATGAATTAGCCAAAACTACTAATGATCCAAAGGCAAAAGGTGATACGGAAAGTTTAGCAAAATTTGATGAGTTTTTATTGGGTATTGTTAATTGGTATGATATTTTGTTTGTTGTTGATTTAGTTAGTAAAAGTTTATAAAGAAAATATATGTCTATTGATATTGTGTTAGATCAATCGAGTGGAAAGATTAAATTTTTTGAAAATGACAGAGAATAAGGGTTTATGAAAAGACAATTTTATAAAAATATTAACACTGAGTCTATGAACTTTCAATCACCCGAAGACTCTTTTAAAGTTAATTATTTTTTATATATTATAGATCAAGCAATTTTCTCTATCCATAATAGATTTGAACAATTTCAACAATTTAAAGATATTTTTAGTTTTTTATTAGATAATAATAAATTAAAATCATTAGGTGATGATTAAAAAGGTATTGTCTTAAAAACATGATAGTTGTTGTGATATAGATGATATTGATTTATTTTATGAGTTAAAAATCTTAACTAGGATTTTGGATCGTAAAATAGAAACTGCAGTTGAAAGATTAAATATTTATATAAAAAAAAATTGATTCTCTTCCAAATACATGTATAGCCTATAGAATATTATTAACAATACACATGACATTTGCTTAAGCTGAAAGAAGTTTTGTAAAATTAAAATTGATAAAAACTTATTTAAGATCAACTATGTCACAGGAAAGATGAAATGGATTAACTCGTTTATCTCTTGAAAAAGAAATTTTAGAAAATCTTGAATACAAAAGTTTGATTAAAAAATTTGTATCTAAAAAGGCACCAAAAATTAATTTTTATTAATTTTTTTATAAAAAATAATATATATATTGGGGTATTTTTCTTCTTCCCTTAAAACATTAAAATCTGTTGAGAGGCCTCTGGTTATCAATGCCCACCTCGTATAAATTTAATTGCAGATTCAAGCTTTCAAAACTATACTGTAAAGATAAAAATTCATTCTTAAAAAAAAAATTGTATATGGTTAGGCAAGATAGTTTTCAGATAATAAAATAATATTAAATTTTCAATTCATGTTGGATACAAGAGAGAAGCAGTGATAAGTTGGATGGTTAGGATTTTGTACACATTAATAATGCTTTTGGTATTTGTTTAGTGCTAATAATAAATTTTCTATATTTAAAAAATAATAAAGTACGTGCTGATAAATTAGAGAGTCAAATATAGCCTCCAAATACTTTAGACTTTCGTTTTTGACAACATACGAAAGCTTAACGATTAATAACCATGTTTTTTGTTGATTACCCAAATACCCATTAAAACTAGATTTCATTTTTGCAAACATTTCACATTTTTACTAAAGATTTCATGTTTTCATAATAGCGAAAATGTGAAATCTTCTGGAAAACAACTTTCCAAGAGTTTAATTCGAATCTTCCTAAAACATAAACAAAAGTGATGACATAACACTAAAATCATGTTAAAATAATTGTTTGCAACTAAAATAATGAACAAATTAAAGATATTTACATATCTTAACCGATTTAGAGAAAATCCGATAAGTTTTTATTCAATAACTTCTTCAAATCTTCAACACAATTTTGAGATTAAAGTATATTCTAGTTAGTCGATTTGTAGGAACAACAATGTGGTTATTTTATTGTTGAATAATATTACTTTGTCCAAATCTGATATCCAAATGATGTGGCATCACTATAATCCAGTCATTTAAATCATGTAAATCTAATACAATTTAAATGAATGGATTATAGTGATGTCACATCATTTAAGTACCAAATTTAGAGAAAGTAGCATTACTCTTTATTGCTTTCTAAATCTTGGTTTCTCAGAAGTTCTTCGGATTTGACGAGGAAGAAGGGAGAGAAAAGACGGAAGAGAGAAGTTGTAAGAAAAAAAAGAAAATAGAAAAATTGATGTTGGGGTGTATTTTGAAATATATGGATACAGACTGAAATTAAATTTACAACGTGGTTATTAACGGTTAAACTTTCATATGTTGTCAAAAACGAATTTCATGTGTTGTATGTGATTACTTTTAGCAATTCTCACAATGAATTGGGTAAAAGAAAATTTGTACATGTGACAATCAGAGGTGACCGCAGTTCGGATCGAACTAAAACCGGTACTGTACAAACCAAACCGGAACCTATAAGGTTTCTGTTCCAGTTCAGTTCATAATTTTTTAGAACCGGGATGAAACCAGTTGTTCACGACGGGTTTGAAACCGACGGATCCAACTGGTTTCACTAATTATTTATTTATTTATTATTTTAAGAAAAAACAGATTTGCACCGTTGGGCCTGCAACGCCCAACAACGCATTTTGTTTTTTTTTTCTTTTTTTTTAATTTACCATCTTTCTAATTCCCTATAAATATCCCCTCCCTTTTCATTTCTCTCGTCACTCCAATTCTCTCTTAATTCTCAATTTCTCTTTCAACTCTCCAATTCTCTCTTATTTACTCAATTCTCTCACAATTATTCAATATTTTTTTTTATTGCAATTATATATTTTTTTAACTCAATTGAAATTCATTTCCAACAATTTTTTAAAATTTATTTCCAACAAAAGATTCATTTTTATTTCCAACAATTATTTTCAAATTTATTTCCCAAAAAAAAATATTATTCATTTTTTTTCAACGGCAAGTGGAAAATGTTCAAGGTCCTCCAACAAAGGTAAGGGTCCTATGCAAGACAATATCGTTCTACTGACATCACTTATCATGAGTTTCTACAACTTAAGCCTATCTTGAATCCACATACCCTCTTAATCCCCCTCTAACAATTTTCAAACCCAATTCCACCCCTACTACGAAAGAATATCACAAAATATGCCCTACATATCCAACTTTTGAAGCACCTGATGAGGAGAAGCAGTGCAAATCCATCTCTTCGTAATCCACATGAAGAAAATTACTGAAGAGGATGGAAGTGTTAAAGTGGTTTGCAATTACTACCACAAAGAATTTAAGTGGTCTAAATTTGGAGGATATAACACATATCAAAAGCATATATCGACCAAAAATCCAAATAAAGATGCCATTGGCCATTCCAAAGCCAAATTTGCAGGTACACTTCCTCAAACCATCAACTATTTAAATATAGTGATGTAAATAATAGATAACATTTAGCTATAATGGTTGTTGGAACACTTACCATTTACTTTTGGTGAAAATGTTGGTTTTATTATTGTCAACAAGCCGTAAATCTTGTTGCATGTCGTGTTTCTAGAACCACTCTCACACGTACATTTTACGATATTAATAAAAAAATAAATTTTCCAAAAAAAATTAATAATTATAAAGGTCGTATTTCCATATGTGCTGACATATAGAGTGACTATTAAGTGATGCATTTATACTCGAGTGTCACTTGCCATTATATGGATAATGTAAAAAAGAATTCTTGCATATAGATTTTTTGATGTTGCACATACTGTTGATAATATTTATAGAATGCTTAACATTCTTGAAGAGTATAAATTTTAAAACAAAATTTTCACAATTGGTTTTGATAATGCTTCCAACAATACCGCAATTTAGCTAGAATCTGTTGCAAAGGCTGGTTCTACTCCGACGACTTTAACGAAATCTCAAAAAGACCAGAAGCCTCCTCCATGATGCAACGAATAGACGATGGAATCTCACGATTTCAAATACATGTTCGTCACCGGTGCGGGAGAGGATATCAGTGGCACGTGAAGGAGACTGACAACGATCTCGGTGGAGCTGAAGAAGGAGGAGGAATTGGAAGTCGACGTCAGAGTTTGCAGAGGTTGACTGTTGAGTGTGTCGATGAAAAAGGAGACTGAGTTGACTTGGAGGAGGCGCCTTAGTTGACTCTATCAAGTTTTTTTGTTGTATTTCAATATGAACTGAGTTGACTCAGTTTTTTTGAATGAGTTGTTGAAAAGTGACTAAGTTGACTCTCATAATTTTTTTTGTTTAAATTTGTTATGTATTTTTTTTTATATGCTTCTTATTTATAATATTTATTGATTTTTATTTTAGTCTTTTTGTTCAATACATTTTCCATTCTTTCAAAAGTTAAGCAATTTTAAAATTTAGTTAGCCAAACACTAACATTTTTTTTTCTTAAGTTGATTATTTCTTAAGTTAAGTTATAAGCAGATTATAACTTAAGAAAAGCAATCTCAAACATAACCTTAATTGGATAAGAGATTTTTCTATTAAAATGGTAATTGTAGGGTCATACGGGTTGCCCGACAACTGTAGTGACTTGAAAATGGAAGAAACTATCATTGACAGAGGTAGGGACACTTATTGTGTGTGTGTGTGTGTGTGTGTGTGTGTAAGGTTCAAAAAATAAATGACACTTTTTGGAGGTGGCATTTCAACACTGTCACTGCTTTAATAACTTATGTTTAAAAGACACATATTATGATGAACGGATAAAAATACCCCCCAATAGTTGTTCCACATCATATTTTTTTTATTTATTTTATAGTGACAGAGTTGTGAAGTAGAGAAAAAATCTCGTTGAAACCCAGACAATCACTCGAACGACAACGGAGTGGCGCTACGCATACGCGTTCTAGGGTCGAGTTCCCCGCTAAGCTCACAGTGGTCGAGCTATCCGATCAGCTCGTGAGGGGCGCTATTTTTTCTAGTCAGTACTTAAATGGCTCGAAATGTAATTACAAAAGGCTCGGAGCATTTACTAAAATGCTCGAAGCCTTGGTAAAAAGGCTCGAAGCTAGTAAAAAAAAACCCGGGCACTTTGTAAAAAAACTCCAACTCATTAAAAAAATAAAGCTAGGGCACTTGCCAAAAAAGCTCGAACTCTTACCAAAAAAGCTCAAGTTTTTTTTTAATGCGTTCAAGTTTTTTTACCAAGGGTTCGAAAATTTTTTAGACCATATCAAAAGAGTTCGGAGACATTTAATATATGCTCGGACACTTTTAAAAAAATCTCAAACATTAACTTAACAAAAAAACTCAGAGGAGTATAAAAAAAGCTCTGAATCATACCAAAAAAGTTCGGACACTAATCAAAAAAGCTCAGAGTATTTCAAAAAAGTATCGGACAGAATCTGAAGACTAAATGTTCATACATGTTCATACAAAGACTGGGACAACAAATCATAATAAATGGATACATTGTTAAACCACACAAATATATAAAAATATATAAACAAATATCACAAATATATGTTATCTTCTTGTGCAGAATCTGGAGAGAGATAAGTTTTTTGGAGAAAGAGAGGAGTTGTAGATCGGTTTTTTGGAGAAAGAGAGGAGTTGTAGATCGATTTTTAGACAACTATTTTGGAGAGAGAGAGGGGAGTTATCGTTTTGAAAGTGTAAATGAAATCACAATGAAAATAAAAAATAGATTATTTAAGGGCAATTTAGATAGTTCACCATAATATGTGCATTTTAAACTTAAGTTATTAAAGCGGTGGTATCATTGCAACACAAAAAAAAAAAGTGATATATCTCACCATTTCTATTATATATTAGGCTAAACTAACTTAAATTTGTGATTTAAAATTTTGACTTCAACATCTCAATCACTCATGTGCTTTTAATCTAAAAGTTGTAAATATATTTAAATCTCATCCATTGGATTAAGAGCACATGAATGAGTGAGATATTGAAATCAAAATTTTAAATCATAAATTTAAATCGATTTAGTTTGAACTTATATATATTGACTTTACATATTTAACTTTTAGTTCTAGTCAACTCAAATAATATTTTCTTAATTTTGTTTATTAAACTATTAGATATCAAGCTTTTATTGGATTCAAAATTATCGGACCTGGTCCTAAAAATTATCAAGGTAGTTTTATGAAATTGGGCATAAATATACACCATTCTTTTATTACAAAAAAATTGTAACTAAAGCCCAAAGATCCAGTCCAAAATTTTTACAAAAAAGCCTTATAGAATAAGTATGTTCCTATTCAATTAATAGTTTATTAGTCTTGATAAGATGAAGTTGGGTCAATGGTTTGCCCCACACACCTATACAAGGTTGTATATTTAAATCTATCCCTCTCCCCTAAATTTTGAATTATTAAAATATTTAAAGAAACAAACAAAACAAAAATATAAAAAGTTGATTAGTGTTAGGTCCTTTTTTTGTGATTGACTTATTCTATATCAAAACAATTTATTAGCTTGTATTTTCTTAATAGTTGCTTAGGTGATTGTATTTTGTGTCCTCTAAATGGAGCAACCATTTCAAGCACAGTGGACATCTCCAGGTGGGTTGATCATCATCAAAGCTTAAGCATTCTTTTTCTCTTGAGCGATACTAGAAACATACTTGAGCACTTATACACTCATGCCATATGGACCCAAGTGAAAATGGACCTAAAGGGCACCAAATCTATATTGTGGAAGCCTGAATGGCATAAAATCTATACTGACTTTTGGGCTCTTTATTTATAATTTGAGTTTATATGGCACGAAAAGATAAAAATGCTCTCATCTTTTTCTTTGATTATTTTCTCTATCCTTTTTTGTTTTCAAAAACCTTCATTGATAGGTGGTGGCCTCCATCAATAGAGGTTATCGACCTCAACGACTTCCAATGGAGGTCGAACGAACAAATCTCCATTGGATTCGACCTCCATTAGTGGTCAAATTGACTTCCAATGGAGGTCGAGGTCGATGAAAAAACGAGAAAAATATTCTGAAAAAAAAATGCCCAATAAACCGTGGAACTTTGTAAAAATACCCAACAACACTTGAAAATACAAAATAACTCTGGAAAATATAAAATAAATCTCGTAAATACCAAAATAAGCCTCAAAAACACCATAAATAAGTCTTGAAAAAAAAACACGAGACTTATTTTTATGATTGTGTTTTAAGGGTAAAAACTCAAGTTATTAAGTAAGTGTTATTCCTAAAAGTAGAAGACTGAAGAGTACTATGAAATTTTTGAACCCTATCATCTAAGTAGCACATACAAACTAAGATAGGGAGATATGACACATCTTTAAAAACTAAGATGCAAATATAGGATACGTCAATTAAAATTATAATATATATATATATATATATATATATATATATATATATATATATATATAAACATAATTCAATAATCCATGCAAAACATGACATAATCCCCATAAGGTATAACATGACAGAAAATCCCCATAAGGTATAACATATTACAAAATTCAAATAAAACATAAAAAAAACTAATAAAACATATTCATAATTCTTAATTAATTTCATTCATCATCGTTCACATTGTCAATAGATCTAAATAATACGGATCGAATGAAATGAAACCCTAACATGTATTTTTAAAACATTACGATGATGATCCATTAACTTTTTCAAAATTGTAATTTGTCCTTGTTATTTACAAAAATGATAAAAAAAAAACTACCCCTAAAGCATGTCCTTGCCGTATCCCGTTGTGTCCACAATGTTGACTTTTTTGAAAGTCAACAAACACGTCAAAATGAATGTCGGATACGTATCTTGCCGTGTCGGATGCATGTTCAATACGGATACGTGCAGCACGGGCTAACACCAAAAAAAAAAGTGTTCGTGCCACCTTGTTTGACATTTACTTTTGTATTCATCCTCGTTTCCTCAAGATGAGGAATTGAGGATGATGATGGGATGAGGAAAAGGGTTATGGAATTGGGATGAGGACGAGGACGAGGACGAGGACGAGGACGAGGATGGGGAACCAATATTGATCCCAAATTTCCCCAATTGTTTAAGGGAGAGATGTGTAATTACATCCTTCGTTAAATATGATAGTTTTGTTTATTTTTATTTTATTATCTAAAAATATTACTAAAATTCCAAGTGATAAGATAGCGAGTTTTTTTTTATTCGAAAGGTTTATGGAAAAAAACTGAATAGAAACATCGGAGATTCGACACTTATAAAAAGGTAAAATAGGGAAGCGGAAGACCCGAGCATTGACCAAACATATAAAATTTTAACGAGTTTTAGCGGGACCCACACCTTCTTCTTTTGCACGCAATTACCGGCTTTTTGTCTGCTAAGTTGACGTGGGCCCTACTTACTTTTCCACGGACAAGCAAGTATAGCTGGACCCCATTCAACTCTCTCCAACCTCAATCACGGCTTGGTCAACATTTCAAACACGGGTTTCGTTATAATATATGTATTCTATTATTAATGCGTATTTATGAAAACGAAATATTTTCAACTTCCCTAAAAAAAAAAAAATCTCTCATAACACACCATTTAAACATACTAATACACATAATTATATGTACTAACATAGTTTTACAAATTCTATATAATAGCATTATCCCTACAAAAAAAAATCTCTCTCATAACACACCATTTAAACATACTAATACATATAATTATATGTATTGATATAATAAAAGGTAATGTTTATTAGTTTATTTGAAATAATTATATTAATTTGGACACGTGATAACAACCATATTATTTCTATTAAAGAAAATAAAAGTACAAAACAATTATTGTATTTATTATTTTGTTACAATAAATATAGTGTTTTTATTTCATTTTATAGAAATTAAGTGGTTGATATTAAGGGCACGGGTTAATATTAGCCTATTACAAATTATGTGCTTATAAAAAAAATTGTCCAACAAATATTTATACTCATTCCTTTTAATGTATGATATTGGATTGGATTAAAATGAGACTGTGATTAAATAATATTGAATTAGAATTGACGAGATTAAATTAATATTATACTACATTTGAAGAAACATGATATTTGACTGAATTAATATTATGTTTTGTATTTTTATTTAGTGAAACATGAGATTTAATTAAAAATAATAATATTTTTAATTTGATAATATTTTGAATTTGAATGATAAATTATTAAAATATGTATTTGAAGAAAATAAATGTTTTAATTTATATATTATTAAGGTAACAATATCCTAAAATATTTTTAAAATATATATTTATATTATTTTAAAATAAATTTAAATATTTTTCAATTTTATAATTTGCTTATTTATTAAAATAATTCTTTAAACATATATATATATATATATATATATATATATATATATATATATATATATATATAATTAAGGTAAGCCCAACGAATTTAGATTCTTCAATCCCGTTAAGAGTAATTAGGATTGAAATAATTTCGGTCTTTAATAATCGAATGAAAATTGAATAACAAATTAGTATTTTTCATATGTTTGGTACAACCTGAGATTGAATTAAAATAATTATGTATCATGTTATTACTTTTTTTATTAAAAATAAAGTTATATTATATAATTTAAGAAAATAAAATATTTAAAATTTATTTCAATAAAATAATCTAATCATATACTAGTGCAGTCCATCAAACGTGCTCTTAATTCTCCGATAAATACTCTTGGATTATCCGAAGTTTTTTTATAAATATTATCATAAAGCAATTATGTATTTATCTATTATAAACGTTAAATATCCCAATTTTTTTATCTTAAATTATTTATGTAACACGTGGAATATCTAATATTACTCTTTATTTATTCACCTTAAATTGAATTAATAGAAAGGAAAAGATTGTCCATAATTATTAAAAGTTAAAAATCAAGAACATCTTTTTTTAAATGTTAAAGTTACAAAATAATTTAAAATTTAGAATTGTATTTTTATTTTAAATATTAACGTAAAATTCATATGTTGTGCTTGCTGTACAAATTATGAGAGTTGTGAATAACATAATACACATAATACACGCAAATCACTTGTCACGTTTAAGGGGGTTTTTTTTTGTTTTTTTTGACCAATTTTTGTGGGTTTTCTAGAGTTAACGAAATTAAAATTTTATTAGCACAAATTTGCCAAACATTTACTAATACAGTACACTGACATTCCAAAATCAGATATAGACAAAGATTTTGTCAGATCACACGAGCTTCGGTCCTCTTAATGTCCTGTCATAAATTTTAGGAATAATGATGTATTTTAAATAAAATTAATAAACTATAGAAATTTAATATTCAAACTTTACAAATATGATGTTAACTGCAGGTATCAACATATAATTTCGTATCACACTTCTTAAAGTTTTATGTTTTACTTGTGCAACTCAGATACAGGTGTTTATATATAAAAGCAACTTTCATTTAGTGTAACACATCTCTGGATTCTTGTTATGATTCTACTATCGTATAATACCATTATCGTAACGAAAAGCATACCGTAAATGTATTGACAGGAGGATTGTAGCCAAACCCACAAGAAGTTTGGTCACATAATAATCAATGAGACGACTATCATGTACTTAAATCAATAAAATTATAAGTTTCCCCTTTGCCCTATTCTTTGGTCTGCGCAAAAAAAACAAAACAAAATTCAACTAATTGATTTTTAATGCATACCAATTTGTCTCCTCTACGCCCAACCCAACAACGACCTCATGGGATAAGCAAAAAAAATAAATATGGATATTAAGATTTTAATGCCTCTAGTTTACGTTTATCTGGATTTGGTCCACTAATTTTTTGAATTACTAACTTTAGTCCTTCCGTTTGATTTTTTGTTAAATAAGACGAAATGGAGTTGTCAGACCGTGTAATGACCATTTTACCCCTACTTTGTCTTACACGAAGGGTAATATAGTAATTTTATATTAAACTAAATAATAATAATAAAAAACAATAACAAATTAAATTTAAAAAAAAATATATAAAAAAAAAAAATTAAATCTTCACCGACCATCAACATTCAACCCTTAACCCTCCATCTTCATCATCATTAACAACTTTCAAACCAAAAAAACTTCAATCCAAACAAAAAAAAATATATAAAACTCATCACCATCATCATCAATCATCACCATCATCGATAATCAATAAAATCTATAAAAAAAAAATTACAAAACAAATCAACTCATCATCAACATCTGATGATTCTGATCCTCACCGGCTACACAAATCACCAACACCCTTACCATCCACCATCACCACCAATCAACCCATAACCACCATCTCAACCCACACAATCACCATCACCAATATAAATTAAAAAATATATATTAAAATAATTATAAAAAAACAAATTAAAATTAATATTAAAATTTAAAAGCATTCTCTCTCTCTCGTGTAAATCATCACAAAACCTAATAACAAATTTCATCAATCTCTCTTGTTCATCATCAACATCGACGGAGTCGGGAGCGAGGACGACCGGAAGCAGGGTTGACGACGAAGATGATCGGAAGCGCGACGACGACGACGACGATGATCGAAAGCGCGACGACGACGACCATATCTCTCTCTCTCTTTTTTCTAGGTTTTAGGGTGGTTGCCAATGGGTGGTTGATGGTGGTGGTGGCATGGTGAGATCGATCGATCGATCTAGAGAGAGATGAGATGAGATGAGATGAGATCCAGGTCTTTTGATTTTTGATAATTGATTTTCGATCGATCGATCGATCAAGGTTTTTTTTAATCATTCTGGTTTTTTATTTTTGATTTTTGATGATTGATTCAGACAAACAAAAGGTGGTGTTTGAGGATTTTTTAATCCAAGTCTTTTGATTGTTGATGGTGGTGTTTGAGGATTTTTTATTTTTATTTTTATTTTTTAAAGAAAAACGAACGGTGGTCAGATGAAGAAGAAGAAGAGAGTTGAATGGAGGTTATGGGTTTGATGATGATGATGAATGGAGGTTCTTGGTTCGGTGGGTTTTGGGTTCAACTTTTGTTGTTGGTGATGGTAGATGGTGATGGTAGATGATGATGGGTTTTTTTTCCCGATGATGAGGAGTTTGATGATGGGTTTTTTTTTTCTAGGTAGAACAATTTTTCTGGGTTGAATGTTGATGTTGATGATGAATGAATTTTTCTGGATTTTTCTGGGTTCGGTTGATGATGGTGATAATCGATGATAATAAAAATGTTTAATTTAATAATTTTTTAATAAAAATAAGTATTTAATTTAATAATATTTATTTGATTTTAAAATTAATTTATAAATTACTATTATACCCTTCTTCCATACGGTTTCTAGAAGCTTTTACCAAATTTTCCATAATGCCATGTTGACCTAACGAAAGTCAACGAAAAACTAACGGAATTGGACGATAGGGATTGAAATTGGTATTGTCAGAGAACTAGTGGACTAAAGTTAGTAATTCAAAAAACTTTCTCTCTCTCTCCACATTCTATAAAGAGAGAAAATCGAAAGAGAGAAAATCGAAGCTATAATACTAGTAATTTATTACATTCCATTACAATCGATAGCTTTGTTGCTTCTTCTCTCTCAAACTTTTTCTCTTTTGTTTCTCTCTTTTTCCTTCTCTCAGGCTTTTCATCGAACACTTATTATAGTAGCCCACTTATACAAAGAATTGGGAGACAACAATTTTGGGTTTTTCTTTTTTGTTGTTCTTTTGGGTTTTGTAGTGATGAGAGAGTGAGAGAAGAGAGTGTTGTTGAAAAATGGATGCAGCGGAGGAGGAGCTGGAGAGGAGGAGCAAGTTCTTGAACAGCTTGATACAGAAGAAGAAAGCTAAAGAAGAGCAAGATCAAAATGATAGCCTCAACATTCGCGTTAGAGCGTCTGATATGCCACTCCACTTGCAAAAAAAGGCATTCAAGTGTGCTCGTGATCTGCTTGACTCCATGCCTGCCAAACTTGACAGTAAACGCCTTGCTCTTGCTCTCAAGAAGGTAAAAAAAAAAAAAAAAAAACTTGGTCATCATTGATTCTTTTGTTTTAGCTTGCATTTCAGTTTTGATTATTTTTATTTGTTTATCCGGGTTGCGAGATAAATATATTTGCAAGATACATAAATACAAGGAGCTTACTAGCTTAGTTAACTAATACCAAACTTGTTTATGATTTTTATTTTCTGGTCCAAGAATAATATTTATTTTGATTGTTTATATGTGAGTATATATCTCTTTGTTGAGTGTGATCTTTAATTTGGTAGGTATTGAGAATTCTAGTTGTTTTTTGACATTTCATTCTCTAGACCGGCTGTCCTGTTGTTTCTTTGTGATCAAATTTGCTGAAAATCATTTCTTGTCATATTGTCTACTGTGTGGCTTTTATATTAAATGTCTAAATATGTGGCTTTTATTTTGATCAATGGGTGTGAACAAAGATTTGTTCAAATTATTCTCCAGTGTCCAATAATAAACTCACTAGCTTTCTTGATTGTGATTTTACTTGTATTTTCTTCTAAGTTTCATTCATTTCGTATCGATTAAGTTATATCATAAATGTACATGCGGTCCAATAAAAATTTGTTTTGCATTGAAAAGTAAAATTATTTCTTTTCTTTTTGTTTCCCTCTCACTACAGCATTGATCTTTCTTATATTGTCTAAAGATTGAGTGGATTTATTCATCAATGAATTTTGAAAGTAACTTGGTATTAAGCAATTTATATGTTTTTGGTTCCACTGTTTTGTTATTTCAGTTTATGTTGTAAAACATTTTCTTTGATTTCTGTTTATATTTTTAATTATGTACCCTATTCGTTAGTCCAAGATTAAATGGTTGTATCTATCTACATGTTCATCATGATGGGTATTGAATAAAAACTTGGATGATTGATATTAGCTTGAGCTGAAATTATATATTTGGTTTCATTTAAGGGAATTCGTGTTCTCTTCATAAAGGGGTAGGATTTAATTTTCATTTCAATTAAGTGGAAAGAAATTAAGGTGTTTAGCAGACCTATTGAAAGCCACTCAATTTCATCATCATTATGTACAAAGCGAGACTTATTTGAAAATTTAAAGAATCAAGTTGGTTTCAATGAGAATGTAAATATTATATTTACTTATTTAGTTAGGAATTCTTTTGAAAGGATAAGCTGAAGTCAATTCAGTCAAACTATTTACATTCCTATCAAGTAAAAGAATTCCTAACTAAATAAGTAAATATAATATTTACATTCTAACTGTTTCTTTTGAGAGGATAAGCTGAAGTCATTCAGTCAAACTATTTATAATCGGGCTAGGGCCAGATACAGTGTTGTAGTAGCCAGGACTCTATGTTTATGTTAATTGACTGTGTACATTGCTATTATATAGTTTCAAGAAAAAAGAAGAAGAAGAAGAAGGTTTTTGACGCTTGCCTGTAACTAAGCCATGTGGAAGCAAACCTTTCTATAATGATATGTTGCAGCGTAACATGGGACTGTATAATCTTTTTCATGTCATGTTTATAGTTAGTCCTAAAGAAAGAATGAACGTCTGTAGCAGTTAGGTTTTCTACTTTTCATAGTTGTTTTCTTCATCTCCATCATCCCTTTTTCCTTGTGTATTGAATGCAACTGGTCCATTGCTATCTTGCACATAAGCACAAATCATTTTGTTTTAAGTGTGAAATCCATTTTTCACCCTATTGTTTGAGAAGGTTGCACTAAGCTCCTGACTTATAAAATGTTGCACTAACCATTAGAGGGTAAAGAAAATTCTAATTCTAGTATGTTTTATCAACACCTATGGACTTCAGCAAAACTTCAAGTTTAGTCCCCAGTTGGCACCTTTGTGAAACCCACATGTATTAAGCTATTAACGTTGACTCTTGATCGCAAATCAGTAAAAGGGTTGAGGCAAAGAAAATTAAAATTTTTGTCTTGTTTTCCCTTCCTTTCTATAATATTGCCACCCATTTCCAATAGAAGAACACCTCAACCCCAAGAATATATGAGTTTGGCACAAATTTGATATCAGCTTCATAGAAAAAGTAAGAATGCATCCGATGCATTGTGCATATTTCATTCAATTTATGGCATGTGGGATGTGAAGAAAAGTAATTGGTTAATCATGTCACTTGGTGTAAATTGAATGGAAGATGCACAGTGCATCAATGTATTTTAGACTTTTTCTTGCTTAATAACAGTTTCTAGGATGGTTCAGTATATGCAACCTATCCATGGAAATATAATATGCATGCCT
Organism: Dipteronia dyeriana; assembly: GCA_032871835.1. NCBI lineage: Eukaryota > Viridiplantae > Streptophyta > Magnoliopsida > Sapindales > Sapindaceae > Dipteronia > Dipteronia dyeriana. The sequence goes on along the minus strand of CM065303.1, from coordinate 54,030,082 downwards.
AGCATTTCGAAGTCCCCGAGTCATTTAAGATAATGTTCAAGTCATCTACTTTGCATTTTCGTTCAAGATGACTTCAGTTGACTCTGTGTGTGATGTCTCAAATTTCACAATGGGACAATAATTAGTGTACTTATTAAGTTGTCTGTTTTAAATTACTAATTTAGATGACAAGGGTACTCTTAAGCAATAAAAATTATAGATACTACAATTGAGATGTAAACTAATAAACATTGTTATTTGCTTCTCATGGGTTTGATATGTGTCAAATAAGTTTGAACTGTAGCCTGTTTTCCATTCAGCTAGTGTAAAGTAGAACCTTGAGCGGAACATGAAGAGAGAGAGAGAGAGAGAGTGTGTTAACTATTCCGGTCACTAATTGCAGTTTTACTTCCAAAATAATGCACCAGGTGAAGCTGAGCTCGTTACGTTTAGAGTTTTAATTAAATAGTGGCATTGGCATATTACCTCCTATTTTGAAATTGTTTGCAGTTATTTATCCTTTAGCTTAGAAAAATCATTAAAACATTTTATTGTATATGGACATAACATGATGATTTTCCATTGGATTTTCAGGAATTTGACTCCACATATGGTCCGGCTTGGCACTGCATTGTCGGAACCAGCTTTGGTTCCTATGTTACACATTCCTTAGGAGGCTTCTTGTATTTTTCAATCGATAAGGTTTACATCCTTCTCTTCAAGACTGCTGTCGAACCTTTAGATCATTGACACAAATCCAAAATTTGCATTTTTACACGCCTTAAGTGGTTAATGGAATCGAGTGTCAATTAATTGTAAAATTGAAAGCGCAAAATTCATAAGTGTCCGTGTTTAACTGCAGTGAAATTTTCTGTTGTAATCTTTATAGCATAAAGAAGAGGTGAATTCTTCTTATACATTTGATGACATTGAGATATTCCTATGCTCTCTTCAATTGAAAATCTGGTGCATCAAAAAAATTTGTGGCAACACGAGTAAACTGTCTTGTTTGTTGGAGAGTCTATGTTACACCTAATGTGTGTACCTCCATCCAATTAAATCGTATCTTGTATATGCACATGGTACGATTCAATTGGATGGATGTAATAAATCCAATAACGTTGGATAAAAAAATATGATTTGGAATACTATATTTTTGGATCTGTTGTGGCTCGAAACTATTAGTCTATTATCAAGAAATCCCTACTCTTCTAATTTTTAGCTGATTTGAAATGCTAGAAATCTCCTTTTTGTGTCTTTATAATCAAATATTTACCGACAAACTTTACATTTGATTACTTTTTCAGTACAGCTAATGTCTAATAGTGATTATTTTAAAAGTTACGATAATACCAATTACTTATCGATTATAAACCCCGAAAACGATCATTCTCTAGATTGACTGATGAAGCATCTGGAAACTACTGGCTGATATGATTCTATTAATTATTTGCAGTTTAATCATGAATCGGAGAATTTATATAGAACAAGAGCTGCTTAATTTAGCAACTTACTTGTACTGTTATGCAAAGTAATTATGCTAGCTGGCTTTTAAGTTGAGAGATAGATATTGTCGAACCTTTCAGTTTCCATGTATGAAATAAGAAACTAATAATCTATGGAGACATTTAAGTTATTATACTAATCCTACATTAATTAGCTTCCATCAGTGATTTTTCTTAGTACCTAATTATATTGTTTTTATAGTGGAATGTTGTACAACATACTATATATTTTGTTTTCGAGCAAATAAACACCAAAACTTAGGTTTGTCGTTTTACGTGTAAAATCAACACGCAAACCAAGTTTGCAATACAGTGGAGCTCATGTCAGTTACTGTTTCCGAGGGTTGGGCACGGTTCTGTGATCCCTAGTTAATCGAACCGAATCGAATTGAAAATACTTGTTCGAGTCGAATCACTTACTGAGACAAATCAATCGGTTTAAAAAAATGAAAACCGAGGTTAAATGAGTTATGGATGGTCTTACCATGCTAAAAACAGAACCGATCCAACTAAATAGAGTAAATATTAAATATATATTATAAAACTAAATATAAATAAATATAAGGTTTATTTTATATATTACTTTATTAAATATTAAATTTCTATTGATTTAAGTTAATGAATATTGTTTTATTAATAGTATATATATATATATAAGTATTAACTAAAATATAAGTTTATCCAAAAAAAAACTAAAATATAAATAAAATAACACCAATACTTGTCAACCAAAATTTAACCAAAATTTCAACTCAAATGATGTGGTAAGTGATTTTTTCATTATCCATATTATCTCATATTTTGTACGATGATGATAACTCACCCTTCATTTGAATTGAAATTTGAATTAAATTTTTATATTCTCTAACACTCCTCGCGAAATAATACACCAAACCTTAACAGGGGGGACCACCATGGAGGCCAGCAGTGGCTATCCGCTTGCACGCAGAAAAAAAAAATTTAGTTAAAAAAATTACATTTTAGTGTTATAGTTTTTTAATTTTTATTATTTAACCCCTCTAATTCTATCATTCTTACTATTTGACCTCCCAGTTCCGTCCTTGAACTGTAGGAGCTAACACCTCACATCTATGACACTCACCTAGGCAGCTCAAGTCTCACCTCACAAAAAACCCAAGAATCATCACAAGCTCACCACTCATATCTCTCTCCCTCCGTCTATTATTATGGACTATAATCTAATACACCAAACCCTACAATCAATTATTATGGACTATATTTTGAATTATAATAAAATGTATTGTGGATTATTTAGAAATATATTTTTCTAATGAAAATTTTTATAAACAATCCATTAATTATCTATTTACACTATATTTTTTTTATTAATGAAAATTTTAACTTGAATTAAAATTACTAAACAAGATAATAAAGTTCTAAAGATACTCCAAACATTTTTTTTTAGAAAATAAGCTTTTTACATCTTTAGTTTTTTTTCCCTCTTTTTGCGTTTTTTTTCCTATTTTGCAAACCCTAAATTATCTTTTTTCTTCTTCATTTTTAAAATAATTTTTTTTCTCACACACCATCAAACTCTCCATAGTTATTATCACCGGTTTTTTTATATAATAATAATAATAATTTCTTGCTTTCCAATTCAAACAAATCTGAAATTAGTTTTTTTTTTTCAAATACCACACATGTTCCATCGTCACCATCACTATATATATATATAATTCTTTTTTCCCAAAAAAAAAAAGATATTTAAAATTATTTTTTTACTCAAATTAAAATCTAAAAGAGAAAAACAAATGTTATTTACCTATTTTCACATATTGATCTCCATTGCTCACTTTTATTCAGTTTTATCTTCATTTGATTACTTCACATCTCTTTTCCATTTTTCATTTCAAATTTTCTAAGGAGAGATATTAGAAATGTGTAGTATTAAAATAAAATGGAGTTTCTTTATAAATTTATTTATTTATTAAATGGAGTGTAATTAGAATAGGTGTATCAAAAGATAGAATGGATAATTTTGGAAGAAGAAAAAAAAGATGAAGTGTTTTTAGAAGAAAAGAAATAATAAAAATGTTTTTAGAAATGAAGTGTAAACGTTTAATTGTAACTTTTTTAATATCTAGAGTTTACATCTTAAGTTTTTTTTCCCTCTTTTTGCGTTTTTTTTCCTATTTTGCAAACCCTAAATTATCTTTTTTCTTCTTCATTTTTAAATAATTTTTTTTCTCACACACCATCAAACTCTCCATAGTTATTATCACCGGTTTTTTTATATAATAATAATAATAATTTCTTGCTTTCCAATTCAAACAAATCTGAAATTAGTTTTTTTTTTCAAATACCACACATGTTTCATCGTCACCATCACTATATATATATAATTCTTTTTTCCCAAAAAAAAAAGATATTTAAAATTATTTTTTTACTCAAATTAAAATCTAAAAGAGAAAAACAAATGTTATTTACCTATTTTCACATATTGATCTCCATTGCTCACTTTTATTCAGTTTTATCTTCATTTGATTACTTCACATCTCTTTTCCATTTTTCATTTCAAATTTTCTAAGGAGAGATATTAGAAATGTGTAGTATTAAAATAAAATGGAGTTTCTTTATAAATTTATTTATTTATTAAATGGAGTGTAATTAGAATAGGTGTATCAAAAGATAGAATGGATAATTTTGGAAGAAGAAAAAAAAGATGAAGTGTTTTTAGAAGAAAAGAAATAATAAAAATGTTTTTAGAAATGAAGTGTAAACGTTTAATTGTAACTTTTTTAATATCTAGAGTTTACATCTTAAGTTTTTTTTCCCTCTTTTTGCGTTTTTTTTCCTATTTTGCAAACCCTAAATTATCTTTTTTCTTCTTCATTTTTAAATATATTTTTTTCTCACACACCATCAAACTCTCCATAGTTATTATCACCGGTTTTTTTATATAATAATAATAATAATTTCTTGCTTTCCAATTCAAACAAATCTGAAATTAGTTTTTTTTTTTCAAATACCACACATGTTCCATCGTCACCATCACTATATATATATAATTCTTTTTTCCCAAAAAAAAAAGATATTTAAAATTATTTTTTTACTCAAATTAAAATCTAAAAGAGAAAAACAAATGTTATTTACCTATTTTCACATATTGATCTCCATTGCTCACTTTTATTCAGTTTTATCTTCATTTGATTACTTCACATCTCTTTTCCATTTTTCATTTCAAATTTTCTAAGGAGAGATATTAGAAATGTGTAGTATTAAAATAAAATGGAGTTTCTTTATAAATTTATTTATTTTTTAAATGGAGTGTAATTAGAATAGGTGTATCAAAAGATAGAATGGATAATTTTGGAAGAAAAAAAAATGATGAAGTATTTTTAGAAGAAAAGAAATAATAAAAATGTTTTTAGAAATGAAACGTAAACGTTTAATTGTAACTTTTTTAATATCTAGAGTTCTTGAATTTTGGTCCAAATATTAAACTCTGGATAAAATTTTTATTAAGCCCAGAAAACCCATCAGATCCAAAACCGTATTAAACGACCCGATTCAAATCAGAAAAAGCAGATTTGTGTCAAGTGGAGTCATCCTATCGAGCCAATCTGATTTAAAAAAAAAAACACAAAAACGAGTATGAACGAATCATGGATAGTTTCGGCCGAAAACCCGACTGATGTCCAAACCTACTGCTTCCTTTGGTAAAATTGACACTTGAGGCTGATTCGTCCTCGGGTCTTGCTGTCTCTCTCTCAACCAAGTAAAATCCTGCTACTCCATATCCATCATCTACAAAGTTCAATTATCATCTCCAAATCCAAAACAACAAATGGAGATTAATTCAGATACAGAGAATGACAGAGAACACGAAGGCACTGAAAAGTCGATAGAAAAGATGTCAATTAATGTCTCTGCCTCAGATTCCCAACATGAAGCTCTGTTTCTGGTGTTGGCTTATCTTCCTGTCTACCAGCTTGTGGTGATGAGTGAAGTGTGCATGGCACTGAGAGAAGCAGTGAGCAAAGATGTACTGCCATGGCTCAACATCGTCGTTCAAAACCCACTCAGCTCTCGGCTGTCTGATGACATTCTGATCAAAATCACTTCAAAATCAGACGGCAGGTTGGCAACTTTGGCTCTCATCAAATGTGTCAACATTACTGATGATGCTCTCCAACGAGTCATCCAAAACAATCCGTTTCTCCACAAGGTATTCATTCCACTCCTGAAATACATTTCTGCATTTCGATAACATTTTCACAAGATCTAGGGAATAATTCAAGTGAAACCTGTAATATTCTTTAGCTGCAACTCTGCAACTCATCCTTGGAAATATTTGATTTGCTTTGTTGCTGCATCCAAGTAAATAATTCATGTATTTGGATGAGTCACCAATTTCACCAAGTTTGGGGCTTTGTGCTGCACTCTTTCGACCAGCAATAAATTAATCAGATTTAGTAAACAAATAATAATAATAATAATAATATTCTAATCTCCATCAAAATGGAGAATATCTTATAAGTTATATCTCCACTGCTCTTGTCATAAACTAATATAAAATTATTCTACGCTCATCCCTAACATGTGTCATATTCATATATATATTTAAAACAAAAACAAAACAAAACCAAACCAATATATTATTATGGTGATACAGTCTTCAAATTTATATACATTTATGTAATGATGTTATTAAACGAGCATATAAATGATATGATATATCCAATTACTTTATTGAAGCGTTAATATCTGGCATTGTCAAGCAAAATTAACTATAGATGTAGCTTAATTTCTGCCATTGTTACCATATAAACAATTTTTTTTTAAAAAAAAAAAACATTGATGCTGCATATCCCACACACAATCATGTTATTTTCATCTCAATACACGTAGCAGTTGGGGTGTCACTTGATGAGTACTCACCGATTAATGTGTACACTTTCCAAGTGATACCCGTTTGGGATAGAAATAGTGGAATTATAGGTGACATATTTAGTATTATTAAAAAATAAAAAACAAAAAAAAACACCAAGATATTAGAACGGTGAGCATTTAAATTCATATATAAATACATATATATTTGATATTATATGGTTACTCTATTGAAGCGTCTCTGACATGTTTGTTATTGTTGTATTTGGGTTCAGCTCTACTTACCAGGTTGCACTGGCTTAACTCCAGAGGGAATCACAATAGCATTGGAGATATTATCCCAACAAAACAAGACCCTCAACACTCTTCACATAAATGGCATTTACAACATCACAAAACACCACTTCAAAACACTTCAATCCCATCTCAAACCAGCACTACATGATCAGAAGAAGCCTTTCCTGTACCATCAATACAGAAACTCCCCTGTGAATAAAGAAGGTGATCGTAATATCGATGTCGAAATCTGCCCAAGGTGTGATGAGGTGAGGCTGGTTTACGACTGTTCGAGGGCAACATGCGATAAGCAGATGAGGAAGGTAAGGTTTAAGGCCGATTGCAGGGGATGTCTTATTTGCATTGCAAGGTGTGTAGAGTGTGGTGGGTGTGTGGAATCTGAAGAGATGGAACAAGCTGTTTGCTCTGATGTTTTGTGTACAGATTGTTGGCTTTTACTTCCCAAATGTAATTTCTGTAACAGGCCTTATTGTAACCAACATTCCGATCTTCAAAGCAGTCCTCCAGGTGATCAAGGCTCTAGTACTAGTGGCTTTGTTTGTCAAGTTTGTCATGCAAAATTCATCACAAATGTGGTTGACAATGATGATGAATAACGACTTGTATGGAGTTGTATGATGTCCTAGTGATACCAAAGCATACAAATTTCAAAACGAAACCCTTAATACCAATTAAAAATATGGTTGTGTCATCCTATCATGTTCAGGTTGCTGGCTTTTGCTTTCACTTCCCAAAATGTAGTTTCTGCTACAGTTGTAGGCAGCATATATGACCAACAAAGTCAGAAATTTGTACAGCGATGTTGAATAATAAGTTGTACAGAGTCTCTTGTGTAGTGATGACATATAAATGAATTTCAGTTCAATGGTTCAAATTTCTTCAACTTTAATTTGATTTTTCAATACTTGATCTAGTTCAATCTCTCTACCTCTTCTTGTTTCCCAGAAATTTAAATTATTTGGATGAAATGACTTGAAATCAAATTAAACTAATCAAAGTGCTTGGAAGGTCAAGCTAAACCATATAAAATGTTAAAAAATGGAAAGAAAGCAGGAGACAAGACAAAGACAATATGCTAATAATTTTGTAATCAAATTAAACCTGAGAATCCAGTTCAAAGAATACAACCAAATGCAACCCCTAACAAGGTAGCTACAATAATAATCCTGAACAAATCCTTTTGGTTTGTTTGTACACAATCCAATTAACTCATCTTAGAACTAACTACTAGCCTGCCAAACGTGATATGTTCAATCAACTTTGCGACCCTGCACATCTCCTTTTCGGGAGAAACAAAATCGGGTATACTGCAAGTTTTTCCAACAGAAATGCGATAGAATGATCCGAAAAAGATCAATCTGCTGGTAAATAGTTGCACTAAATACTAATTTGTGTGCTAAAAGAAAAACGTGCTTAGAAATGCAACACCGATAATCACGGAGCTTGTAAAAAAATCGCCACAATAGAGATATTGTGACGGGCTGCCCGAACTAGTTGAATTTGAAGATGGAGCCGTTGATGTCCCGTTTGTGATGGTTCCATTTCTTCCACCACTACACTCGTAAAACAATCAGTGCAGAAGAAGATTCAGTATGTTATTGATGGTAGTCTTATATAAACCCTATTCTCAGTATGTTAAGATGATAAGAACTTTAAGCGAACACTAATAATAAGCTTTGAATTGAGACCAGATTTGGTGGGCAACTAAATGAAATGACTAAAATCATAGGCAATAAGAAATAAATGAATTAAAGCTTTTGAGCATACCTTCCAGGAAAAATACAGGAACCATGACCTGAGCCAATGAAAAGAACATTAGTAATTCCATATAAGATAAGCACAACTTACTCAACAGAAAACCTTGCAGAAATCTATTTCTATATCATGTAGGAAAAGAAATGTCCATTTTGAGAAAAGTTTTCAGCAAGTTTAACCGAACAAATTTCAAAAGAGATAGAAACTTGGCTTTGTTTTCGAAATGTAAGCAAAAGTCACCACATTCCCACTCAAAGCAAATTGTGATTTTAAACGAGTCTATGTTATCAGTAAGTGAGTAATCAATGCAAACCAAGTAAAACATTTTCACAATATAATGTGTTTAGATAACATATAGCCATGCCAATGGTTTACGTACTCGGGTCTGTGGTAGTGATGGTCGCCACCCCTTTGAAATCACAGGTCCCAGGAGATTTACCCATTTGTTGAAAATATGCATTGAAAGCATATGTTGAATGTGAAATTACATTATCTGGATCATAGCACGGCTGACCCTGTAACAAGGATGAGCAGTCAACTTTCCCCGGACCGCAAGCCCAATCCAATGCAGCCTGTAGCATCTTCTTGTCAGAACCTTCCTTTGCAACACAGAAGGTTTGGTTCGTAGTGTCATTTGCCAATACAGTACCAGCACCTATCAAGTGTAGGATATAAACCGGTACTCCATTGGCATTGAAAAGCCCCCAGTTCTTTTCAGAGACCGACCCAGGTCTCAAATCCTCATTGTAAAGCTCATAAATGTAAGTACTAACAGCAATCCCCGGGTGTTTAGGAGTTCCCGTGTTGTTAAGCACATGCCTGATCAAGTTACTGTTGTACGTGTTAGCATTTTCAACAGTTGCATCAGGCTCAGTTGAGTCACCCTTTGAAGGCCAGCCAGACTCCAATACTATAATAGGAACATTGGTAATATTTAGGTAGGACATTGCAAAATATGCTGCATCCACGACTGCATCAAACACATTAGTATAGTGTAGGAGAGTGTTAGCATCCACAGCTTCCTTGTTGGGAGGGAGGGGCCGGAAAAGTGCATAGTCCAGTGGAATAACGCCATTAGATTGCATAAAATCATAATAAGGATAGACATTGAGCATAAAATAAGAACCTGAGGACTGCAAAAATTTTAGCAAAGGAACCATGACTGGATCCCAGGAACGATTAAAAAAGGCTTGGGAAGGAGGAAAAGAGTCAAGGATAATGGAAGAAGAATGTGGGGTAGAGACTTTAATTTGACCATCTAGATTAGCTGCAACAAGGGCAGAGTGGATAAATTTTAGGGCAGATACTAGGACAGGACCAGCATTTGGGAGGACAGTTAGAACTTCAGATCCAACAGCAATGGCAGTGATGTTAGTGGCAGGGACATGAGCTATAACATTGCGAGCAACCCAGTTTGCTGCTGTGGCATTGGACTGACCAATGCCAAGGAGCTGTTCGTTGGGAATAGAAACAGTTACTTGGATCCCAGAGTTGGCAAGTGCAAGGAGCATGGCCCGGTCAGCATCATAAAGCCTTACATGTCTGATATTCTGAGCCTTGAGAAGGGCCACCGCCTGAGTTGGGCTCGGCATGTCTGAGAGGTCTGTACCAATGTTAACACCAATGAAAGCATCTGCAAATTGCACAAAAAAGCAGGTTTAGACTAGCGAATTTTCCATGTTACATCTTACAAAAGCATTATTGTTTATGATCTTCATACACTTGACTGAATTCAGCTTTAACCAACAAATTTTACACAGGAAGAAAAAGAGCACGAAACAAAAGAAGCAGTTAAAAGCGAAAGCAATAGCCAAGCATATAGTATTTTTTTTTCCCCTCACTAAAAAGAAAACTCACAGTGATAATGTTAATTTGAGATCATAAATCAAGGATCAAAATTCCCTAATTGTTACATAGAATGAAATTAATGATGGATCCATCAGATATGGTGACCCAAGTACCCCTTCAATCCTAGATTTAAAGATTCATAACTAAAAGATATGTATATATATATATAAAGACTTTATACGAAAATTAAAATTATCATCCTTGACCACATATATTACAACATAAGAATATTAATTTGCTGTGCTATGATGGAGGGCAATACTTCACATATCTGATTGCTTGGTATGGGTTCCCCTTTGTTCCTCTTTTTCAAATACACATGATAATAAGACAAAACACAAAACAGCTATGATGGGCACTTTAGGTCCTATATACATACTAAAAAGGGGAACAATTACAAATCCAGCTCATATTTCAGTATTAAGTGAAGTGGAGAATTTTAAATTCCTCCCCAACATTATTGCACACTGGATGACATTAGAGACTTTTGTTACTCTTTGATTATATCAAGTTAATGGTTCTTACATGATCAGGCTTATATATGATGCCATGAGGACAACTTGCATGGTCCCTAACAAGAGAGGTACTTTAATTCCAGAACTTAAATGAAGATAGTGATTTAGATCACTTATTTATACTTTAGGAGCTAAAATATCCATTAATGCAGGTTTCATTTGGCCCAAAATCCTGACTCACCACCACCTGAACACCTTGTGTTAAATCACAAAAGTTTAAAGTCATTTTCAGGTTGTTGCAATCTTTGGTGTGAGATAGAATAAAGCAAATTTCTTATACTAAAGACCAAATTAAACAAAATAGCAGGCTACCAAGGTACGTCACACAGCACAATCTACTGTCACAATCCCATGACAATTAAAACCGGGATGGATTTTAAACTTATAAGAAGTAAGGTAGACAAGATATATTCTGTCACAATCCCGAATCAAATAAAAACAGAATGGATTTTAAACTTATAAGTCAAAAGCAATGTTACTTTAAAGGTTGGTCAATTGAATGGGTTGTAAGTGCTAGACTATTGTCAAGGACTCAAGTGGTATGAGCCATTGGTGTCAGAGCAAACCCAGTTTTCTATCTCTAATGCTGATTATAAATTAAATTAAAGTTATAGTGCAAATTTTGATTAATCAAATAGAATCATAATCATCATCTTACTATTTCTATATAACTGATTATGATTATATTAATACTCTAAATTGCCATGTCACTTATTTAGAACTATTGTACTTCAAGTTCCAGAGATGAAGTAATGAGTAACAGCCTAACACTAACAGCTGAGAAGATGATGGCTGTATGGTGGACGAAATCAACATCATGTTATATTCCTAAACAGTGAAACGACAATAAACCCCTTTGCAGTAGATTTATAGGACCTCACTTCATTGGTAATTGACATAAAACATACCAAGGCTTAGGGGTGTTTTGGTTCTACAACATGCTCTACTGAGTTTAGGCAGGAAAGTACTGCCCATATGAGCTGGTAAGCAAAATGGATGAGATTCCCATTAAAGGCAGAGAAGATATCAAAGATTTTGAACAATAGAAAAGATTTGCCAATGAAATTACCAAACAGACCAATATTTATTACCTCTCTCACTCTCTTTCTGTGTCACCAATACAATCCTTGCAGTTTCATCGAAACTATGATATAACCTGAACCTACTCTTTCTTTATTTAGCCAGCATATTAATGACTTAACAAATCTATCAGTAAATACATTAGCAATTATTTCTAGCTAAGCATATTTCATTTAGTACTCCAAAAATCCATATAATCTAACTCCAAATCCAAATTAATGAAGATAATCTGCAGATAGATTTTGTAAATGAACTCCTTCTAAGGTCAACATTACCGGATTTTGAGTCAAAGGTAAAAAAATCAAACAAGAACAACTTTATTCAAATTGTTCACTAGAAAGCCATTGATGAATGGAGATTAATCATGAAGAATGGCTCATTTTCATACATGGAAACAAATTCACAGAGAGAAGCACAATAGTGCACATAAATGAAGAGTATTCAACAGAGATTTAAACTACAAATGAAAAGAAATCAAGGACAAACAAAGTGTAAATGTAAAACAGTAAAAGCAAACATGCCCATTAAATTAAAAATCTGTCCATCGACAGATTAGCAAAAGAAAGTTAACAACATGTTTGGATTACACAAAGAGCAGCTCAGCTACTGCAAACCAAGAAAATGTTTGACAAATGAAAGCAGCCATAAGCAAAAAAATGAAACACTCGCCTTCATCAGCAGCAGAAACGGCAGAGACTGTCAAGAGAAAAAGAAGAAGAATCATGTTCACAGACATTGAAAAGATTGAATCTTTCTCAGCAAATCCTCAACCTTTCAAAACCATACAAAACTCAAGCTACAAGTTACTTTGCAATACCTCGGATAGGAAATCGAGAACAACCCAAAAACCAAAAAAAAAAAAAAGGAAATAAATTATGGGAAAAGGGACTCCAGAGAGAGAAAAAATAAAGTGAGCTTCTTTTGAGGTATGTTTCAAGTTTAAACCATGTAAATATTATAGTGGACTGTGGTCAATATGGAGTGTTTGTAGGACTTAAAAAACCAAAACAGTGGAGCTCAGTTTAGTTGTAAAGACAAAGAGAGAGATGGGCTTTTGTCTTGTAAGAGAGTGAGTGGGGACTAAATACTACAAAGAGGGGGTTTCCTTCACTTCCACTAAATCCTGATCAAGATTGTGTGTCAGGGTATCCAACGGCCGAGATTAACAAGTAGCTGCATAGTAACAAGTGAGGCCTACCACAGAGAACAGATAACAACCTTGTGATGATGTTGTTGTTATATCAGGCTTTTTCCAATGCAATTGCAAATCCCGGTCCACGAGGATATTAAAACAGCAGATGCAGTAGAGCTGACATGGCGTCACATGGTACTAGCTGGATTCCATCAACGGTCATATTCCGGACATGGTTGCAGTTTTTTTTATTGTCTTGTTTTTGTTTGGATGTTGGGTTTTTCTTATTCCGGAACATGCTAGCCCCACAAGGGTAAATGCCTTATTAGCCAGTAAAACTAGGTTGTTTTTAAAAAAAAAAAAACAATTATGATTTATAAGATGTTTTATATATATTTATAAAAGAATTTAAAAAAAGTTTTAAAAACCCTAACATTATTATTTACGAATACTATCCTTTTTTTTATGCTTGAATAGTGAGAAAAATACTTTACAAAAGAGACCATTGCCGGCCCACTATCAAGAAAGCGACCAAGATCTGTTAATGGGTTCTTTTTGAGGTGTTACATCATTTACATACTACAATAATGTATGAAATTATGATATTCAAAAAATGTTGATGTTTCACCTATAGAAAAAAATTAGGATTAAAAAAACTATGAAAAAATCCTTAATTCGGTTATTTCTACCCAATACTTGGTAAAAAAATAAATAAAAATTTTACACGTTTTGAAAGATGTTTCTCGAAAATGAAAAAACAGTATTTATTTTATTAAATTTATAAAAATTCTGTTTTTTATTCATTTATTTATAACTTTTTCCTCAAAATAACTATTTTATTCAATTTAAAAATCAATATTGAACACACTTACATCAGTTTCCATTTTTGAAAACCACTTTTAACAAACGAACCACGTTTTTTAAATATGATTTTCATTTTTAAAAATCATTTTCAAAAACATAATTTTAAAAACGATACCAAACGTACAATTTTTATATTTTCAGATTCTGAAAACACGTTTATAACAAAAATTGAAAACAGTATTCTGACTATATATATATAATCATAATATTATAATATACCTTTAGTGTAATTGATTTGAAAATATTTTATGGAAATTATCATTTTTATTCCTATGTTTTGACCGACAATGACATTTTTAAGTGTCTTTTCAGTTTTCACTGGGCCATTCCTTTTGTTTTAACCCCATCAATTTGGTCATTTTGACCTGATTTTTAGAGATCAACCCTCACAGAAAAAGCAAAATGTCATTGTTACCCCTGTCCATATATTTATTTTTCAAATAAAAAATCTATTTAATAAAAAATGAAAAAAAGGATTGAAAAAGACAGAGAAAAAAGTGGAGATTCAGACCGTCCATCTTCCTAGATGGATGGTGGTGATTCGACCGATAAAAAAATTAAAGAAATGGAAAAAAAAATAAAAAAAATAGTAAAGCAATGGAGATCTGGATCTCCATGGGTATAGATTCAGATATCCTTGGTGGTGGAAAACTCATCTCGTGGCAGTGTTGGTGGTGGTGGGTTCAATCTCAATATATAACAGATTCATCAGTTTCAAAATCATCATCTTCACCAGCAACAACAACAGAAGAATCAAAGTAAAAAAAAAAACAGTATTAGTTTTAAATAAATTTCAAAAAAAAACCACAAATCAATTCCAAACGAGAAAGACCAAAATAATTTGGAAAAAAAAATTAAATATACACATACATTCGTCGGTCAAAATCCCTTTCAAACGCAAATCTCACCCAACAATCAAATCATCTTCTTCTTCGATCAATTCCAAAAGGAAAAAAAAAACAAAAAAAAACAAAATCTTCTTTTTCTTCTATTAATCAGTTCTTCTTCGATTGCAAATGAAGAACTCCATATGTGATGGAGTTCAATTGCATACCGCTCAGATGGAGTCTGTTAGTGTCTGGGTTTGTTTTTGAATCGATAAGCGAGTCAATCGAGTAGGGATCGAACCAACTTAGTTTGAATCATGGGTGGGTTTTGATGAACCGAGTCTGGGTTGGATTCCGGGGTTTATAGGTTCGTGGTCAGCGGCGGTGACAACTGGGTTCGTGGTCAGCAGAGACAACAGCTGGGTTCGTCGATGGCGGCGATGGTTGGTGAGTTCAATGGCGATGAGCAGTTATGGGTTTGTTTTGGTCTTGGTGAGGGCTGTTGAGCTTTAGTTTGTTTCTGGTGGTTGTGGGTTGATGATGATGATGATGGTAGTGGTGGTGGTGGTGGTGATGGTCGATAATGATGAAGGTGGAATGGGTTGCTAGGGTTTTGGTTGAATATGGATTTGTGATTTGTGGATGATGTAAAACAATATAATCTTTAATCTCTCATCTTTAATCCGATTTTTTTAACTTGTAATTTTTTTATTTTTTTATTTTAATAGCAGTTTTTTTTTAGTAAGATTTTTTTATTTGTTTTTTGATTTTTTGATTTTGATCTTGATTTTTTTGTTTTTATAATTTTTATTTTCTATTTATTTATTTTGACACGTGGACTCGTGAAGTATATATGGTTTAAGGATAAAAATACCATTTGATCCGTTAAATTTTACTAGCAGTTGACTCACAGATGGACAAAATTGATGAGATTTCTAAAACATAAGAACCACACAATGAAAAGTGGAAAAACAATGAAAAAACATAGGGACCAAAATATTTTAAAAGTAAAGTGTGTAGTTAAATTAATTTAAAATAATTTTATTAATTACAAATATAATATATTTGGGGATTTTATTTTTAAAAACCCTTCTAGTTTGGATTTTTGGTCAAAAACCAGCCCTCGGTTTCATTTTTGGTCAAAAGTCACCCTATAGTTTCATTATTGACCAAAAGCCGAGATGATTTTTGATTTATTAGCCAAAAACATCCTGCTGTTAGTTTTCTATTAAAAGATTCAAAAATTTCTTTTATTTTAAAAGGCTAAAATAGTAAATTGCAATTAATGAATTAAAAAAATAATATTAATTGAAATAAAAAAATATTTAATAAGAAACTAATAAAAACATCAAATGTGTTATTTTTCCACGATATATTAATTAAATTAAAAAAATATCTCTATTTCTCCATTCTCTCACAATCCTTCGATCTCTCTCTCGCTCTCTCCATCAACGTTATTTCTCTCAATCTATGGTGGCTGGGTTTTTGTGCAGTGGTTGGCGTTGGTATTTATAAAGGCAACTATGTGGTGGCCGGTCATAGAGAGTGAAGCTAGTGGGAGAATAGTTCGCATCCTCGTTCACCACAAAAAGGGGATGTTCATCGTGAAAAGGGAACCTGGTGGTCTGGATTCGATGTGGTTTAAGGATGACAGTGGATGGTGGTTGGTGTGTTTGGATTTGGGTGGTAATTTGATTGGTTTGGATTTTAGGGTGGTGGTGGTATTGATTTCATCGATTTTCAAGTTTCGGTTCTGGTTGTGATTTGACTTGTGTGAATTTTGAGGGTTGACTGGTGCGATTTCGAGTTTGGATTTAAGTTGTGGTGTCGATTTCGTGTGGAAAACTATGTTGATTGGTGATGTTTGGATGGTTGGGATGGTGAAGAAGGCGGTGACGAGGGCGGTGGCGGTCTGTTGAAATTGCTTAGTGGGCTTTATTTTATTTTGGATTTGGTGGAGATTTATCTCTACCGAATCCATAAGCATTTTTTTTGTTGGGATGGTGATTGAGTGGTTGAAAAGGTGAAGGAGTCTTCGATGGTGGTATGGTGGTGGTGATATAGGTAGAGGTTTCCACTGTTCGGTTTCGGTTTCGGTTTCAAACCGTCATCTCCGGTTCCGTGGAAAGGTCTAACCGTAATCGGAGTTAGACGGCTTGGTTTGGTTTCGTAATCGTCGGTTTGGCGTTTACGGTTCAGTTTCAGTTTTTGAAACCGTTATGATTCGGTTCATTTACAGGGTTTTTTTTCAAACGAAGTGCAATGTGTCAATCTCTTATTGGTTGGTTGAATTATTATTTTTTATTGGCTAACGATCACTACTGGGTACAAGTGCCTAACCGTTACCTATTAATATTTTACAAATTGTCTGCCACATGTCCCACAATATTATTGGTTAAATTTTTTATATATAAAATATATTAAAACCGACGGTTAATTGTCAGTTTTGAGACGGTTTTTGAGAAGGTTAACCGTAACCGACCCGTACGAAACCGATTTTCAACTGATTTTATAACCGACGGTTTCGATTACGATTTTTCATTGACGGTTTCGATTTAATTTCGAAACGTAGACACCTCTAAATGTAGGTCTATTTATCCATCTATGGATCTTTGAAGATCAAAAGATGAAAGAACTTTGTGGATTTTTTTTCAATCTCCACCATTTATATTTGAGATTGATGGAGATACATTTATTTATTTATTAAAAGTAATTTTATTTTTTAAATTACTTTTTATATTTAAATAGAAGGGTAAAATGGTATATTTAGTCAAAAATGTTAACATAAGTTAATAGATGGTTGTTTTGGCTAATAAATTAAAAAGTAAAGTGGTTTTTGATAAATAATGAAACTACAGGGTGCTTTGACTAATAACTCAAACTACATGGTGGTTTTTAACCATAGCCATATATATTATTTTATTTTCATTTAATAAAATAAATTTTAATTGTGTTCGAATTAACTGATATCTTTTAAACAGAATTATGATAGAAGATATGTTGGTTAATCTTATGAAAAATCTATTTATTATTAATAAAAGATAATAAATACAATTAATTTAATAGGATTCATATGCCACTTAACTGAAAAATATAGAAAACCATAAAAACATCAAATTGTTGTTTCCGGTGTTTTTCAATAAACGTGAAAAAACGGGTTTTTTGTTATTATTGTTTTCTTGTGAAAACATTGAAAACGAACGTGTTCTTACTATTTTTAGTTTTCAAAATACATAAAACATATTTGTAAAACATTAGGGGTGCGTCATGTAAACGTTTTTTATTTACTCATTTTTTTAAAATAAAAATAAAAATGAAAACGGTGTTTTTTGTTTCATATTCGAATTTTAAAAATACAATTGCATATACTGCAAGTTGTATTTTAAAAATAAAAATAGAAAATACATGTCTAGTTGATTAATTAAAATATTTATATATAAAAAAAGTAATATCAAGTTTATTTTGTTGGCATTATAACTTAAAATTATAGAATAATTTTGATTAAATATCTGGCCAATGAAAATTTTCTATTGCAATTTATTTGTTTTTATATTTAAAAGTGAGTCAATTAACCTGTCATAAATAATAATTGACTATAATTTAGAAATAATTATTATTTTTTTACAAAAAAATAAATAGTAATTTTGTTAAATATAATTAACAGTAATAAATTAAAAATTAATAAAAATGCCATAAAAAAATATCTCAAACGAAAAGAATATTAATGAGGTTGGTCAATCAGTATACCATCACACCTACAATGGTAAAATTGTGGGTTTAAGTTGTATCTCTTCCTTTGAAATATAGAATTATTAATATTTCAAAATAAAACAATATACTTTTCATTATCATTTTTTTTACAATTAACCTAAATTATTTGTCTTTTTTAGTTTTTAATAAAAAAAAAAATTGTTCTATTATACTCTTTAAAAAAATCATTAAAAAAATATAGGTAAAAAATAGGGTCAACAATCAAAATGAAATAAATTGAGATTTTTTAAATATAAAAGAAGTAATTAATGACAGGTCCCACGCTACCACCTATTTAATAGTCCTATTGTTGTGGTCTATACTTTATATAGAGAAAAAAAAAAACTTTTTTTAAGAGAAATTTATAGCATAAAAAGAGCAATTACAGAGAGTTCGGCAATCACCCAATACCAGACTTTCCACAGTTAGGGGACAATCTTCCAACCATACGGATTCACCCTTGTGAAAAAAAAAATCCTAGCAAGACTATGAACTACTTTATTAGTCTTTCTAGAAACAAAATTAACATAAGAAAGACATGGGTTCTCCAATAAGCTAAGAATTTCATGAATAACAACCCCCACATCCGTACACAAAAAGTAATGAGAATCAATCATTTTCACCACCAAAAGGGTATCAGTTTCTAGAGATGTCGGAACCAAGCTTGTCTCCAAAGCAACCTGCAAACCTCTCACAATGGCCATGGCTTCCGCAATTTGCGGCTGATATAAGGTCTCAAAGTTTCTGCAAAGGGAAGCCATTACATTACCTTTCCAATCCCGGATAACTACCTTAGCCTCTAAAACTTGTTGACCGCTGTCAACATCCGCATCCGTATTAATTTTAAAGGATCCAGCCGTCGGAGCCTTCCAATTCTAGGACCTCTACTCTATGGACACACCAAGCTGCTCCCTCTGATTTGCCTTAATATAATCCTCAATAAAATGGGGAACCCACTCAAATAAACTCTTAGTTGGCAAAAGGACCCGAAAATGAACCATATGATTTCTTATATGCCATATACACCACCAAACAACACATAGAAGCTCAAAAAACCTCACCTCCACTCTTTCCTTACAAGACAACATCAAAGAAAGATATAGGGTGCAAACTCACACCACTAACACAAATATCAGAAATCCCACGAACAACTTTAAGACACGAACAACTCCAAAGAGCATGCATTGAAGTCTCATTCTTCTTAGAGCATATCGGGTAAAGAGTTCCAACTTTTATACAATGAGACGTCAGGTTAACTTTCGTGGGAAACCAATCCTAACATGTTTTCCACAATAAAAATTTTATTTTCAAAGGTAATTGGAGTTTCCAAAAAAACTTCCACCATGAAATAGATGAGCACAACCTGGAAACACTAGGATTAGAGGTAGGATTTCTAGCAAGCCTATATCCGCTCTGCACAGAGAAAACCTCTATATCATTGAAGTGTCAAAGAAGACTATCGGCCATCTCATTACGACTAACAGGAAGACTCAGAATTGCATCAGCTTCCTCCACCGAAAAGGCTTGTCTTACAACCTCTTTATTCCAAGAACCATCCTCCAATTTCAACACATCAACGGTAGCCCATTCCCCTAAAACTGGAGGGGACATGATTTTAAAAGTCGACAACCGCGGTATCCACTTGTATTTGTAAATGTGTATAGCTCGACCATTTCCCACTCTTTATCTAGAGCCTTTTTCCACCAGCTCTCTTCCCCACACTAGGTTTTTCCATAGAAAATAACTAGACTTACTAGTCGTGGCCTCGAAAAGAGATAAAACAGGATAATAATAAGCTTTGAGGACCTTCACCGCCAAAGTATTAGGTTAACAAATGAGTTTCCAGCATTGTTTTGCAAGCAATGCTTGATTAAAAGAACCAAGGTCTCGAAACTCAAGTCCCCATTCACACCGATTCTTACACAGCAAATCCCAATTACACCAATGCAACTTTCATTTTGAGGCCCCTCAAGTCCACCAAAAATTAGCACTAAAATGATAGAGGTCAGAAATGAGAGAAACATAGAGCTATAAGAACTATTGGTTGTTTGGGTATAATTCACGAGGAGCACACATTGTGCCCTTTGTGGATTATGATTCTATAACCTACACGCTTTATGTGACCCTTGGGCATTGCTCGCACGATACACCCATGGTGAGTAGTAATCGATGGTTATGACTCTTAATCATTGCTCGTGCGATATACCCTTGGTGAGTAGTGGTCGGGGGTTCCTTTTTATGCTTAATGGTTCCATTCGTAGTTGCTTACACGTGACATGTGGTTGATACTATTTTTATCTTTTTAATATTAGTGCTTAAATGCAATCCTTGGTGGTTGTTCATGCGATATACCCTCGGTAAGTAGCAATAGAGGACAAGACGTCTCTCCCTATTTCCATACTTAGAGTTTGTACTAAAGGCTAGGTCGAACCCAATCTCGGAGTGTCGGTGCAATCAGTTATTATAGGTTATGCGAATATTGTGGTGGTCATGGGTACCTCTTGTATGTGAATATATGATAATGAAATGCAACTAAGTTAGCAAGAAATGTGTGTGAATATATGATAATGAAACTAAGGAATTGATGGATCCAACAAATAAATAATGGGTGTGTCAACAACTCTCATTAATGAAAATCTATATCATGAATCAACCTAGAGTGCATAATGTTGATTCTTAACCTCTTATGAGTGGCCAACCTAGGTGTATATTGTTGTTCACTTACATGAGATTTCTTTGAATGCACATATATCAAATACGGGTCTAATCTCTTTATAATGTAACCAACCTTAGGTGTATAATGTTGATTGTTTATCCCTCATGAGTGTCCAACCTAGGGTCTATAGAATTGTTCACTCATTTAGGATTTGTTAATAGTTGAGATTATAAGGACCAGATTTCACTTTAGGAGTGTACCAATGATCAATCCTTCCATCCAATTAAGTCTTTCAAAAACCAAGTAGAGTGTATACCAAGTTAATTACTCAAATAATTTCTAACAATCTGCAAAGGGAGTAGTGTTCAATCCAAGACAAATTGAATTTAAAAAGCAATTAAAACAAAGGATGATACATACTTGATAGATAATTAAAGATAGAGTTCAATTTACAACACCCAATATTCAGAAGTGTATCACATCAACCCCTTAATGGGTGATTTAGCTACTCATGTCTATTATAAAATAAAAACTAAGAAAAGAGAGTGAGAGGAAACCCATAAAGATAGTCCTCGTTTCTTGAAGCTTGAATCCAATCTCATAATTACCTTGTTGAGTGAAGATGGAGAAAATGGTGTGTATGGGTTTGGATATGGTGGGAGAGAAGGTTTCTAGATCTAGATGAGGTAAGAATGGGTGTTAGGTCGTATGAGTATCAATGTGGGCGTGTGCGTGAAATCAGAAAAGTTTATATTTACTTGATTACCAAAAATAGGTCTAAGAAAGCTGATGTCACAGAATATGGTGCAGTTTGTGGCCCGATATTCTCGGCTAGACACCTATGAAGTAGACCCACAAAGTGGATTTGGGCTTCTTCTACCTCTCGGCTCGCGGATAGTTCACATGTGGTTCGCTACTGTTTACCCGCGAACTACCTGTAAACTACCCGTGAACTGGGCGATTTTGCTGATTGTCTGCTTCTAGGTCCGCAGTGACTTAACTGGTATGGATCAATGAATCACCAGCGAACTGGGCACATTTTGTCTCTATGGTCGCGTGATATTACGCTGATGTGGACCAACGAACTAAGCATTTGAGGCAATTTCATGGTTTGAGTTGCGTGGGTAGGTTACTCGTGAAGTACCAACGAACTAGAATTTGAAATCTTCAGAATCTCAGTCCATGAGTGATCTTCTGGCTTGCGCAGGTAGGTTACCTGCAATGTACCAGCGAACTGGGCTCCCTTCTTTACAATTTTGACTTGATCTTCACCCGAAAGTCCCAATTTACATCTTCATTACCTGAAACACGTTGAATGCCTATTAGACACTAAAAGATATGGAAATAGGGGTCAAAATGTAACACAATTTGGCACGATCATATAGCTCACGATTAGCCCTTTGAACTTTTTTCTTTTTATCTGTAAAACAAACTTTATTATTACATAAGACCTAATAATAGAGTTCTTTTACCTGGTAAAATATTTTACTTATATGTCTATCTAACTATTTCACTACCTCTTCAAAATCCAAATAAGTATTTTACTTCACATCTTCCAATTTCAAAGATATTTTTTTTATTCTCTTAAACCACATATTCCAATTCCAAAGAGGCGTTGTACTTACTTTAGTTAAAAATAGCATGTCGATTAAAACCCTCTAGATTGTTGGTTGAAATAGCCAAGCCAACTTGGTTTAGATCGTATTTGTCCCCATAAGAGTTAGTGTTATACCATTTATGACTTTATTAAAATCTAGACTCTTTAATAAACTTGCAATGCTAAGATCTTATTGTTAGTATTTCAATACGTTTGGAGAGTCAAAATCATACTCTTAGATTCCCAAAACTTTTGCTTCCCACGTCTTCTTTAAGGTTTTTACTTCCAACAGATTCTTTTAAAAAATGAGGTTCGACTAATTTCATCTACATAAAAAATAGAATCTACATATATTCAACAAATGCTTAAAAATTAATTCATTAACTCACAACTAACTGAAAGCCCAAACAAAATTAACAAAAAGTCAACAGTGAAGAAATGCATACCATGCAAACATGATTCAATTTTCAAAAAAAAAAAACAGTCGATATATGGAGGAAAAAAATGAAGTTGAGAAAAATTCAAAAAACTATTGTTTAAAGTATTATCAACAACAAACCATGTTAGCTTACAATATTACATGCAACCTAGGATTTTTGCTGGCCATTTCAACTAGGCTTAAACTAATCTCTTTTTGGAACAAAATTTATATAGATATCAACCATTATTAACACAATTTTAATATAATCAATTTTTTTTTACCTGCATTGTTATACATCATGCTTCATATCGCACAATCTCTACACCCTTCTCTAAAATTATACTCACCCATTTCTTCCTCAAAGCTCGACGCGGTGCTTTTGTTGATATAGAAGGTTTACCTTTCTCAAAAACATCATTGACCTCTTTTGTGTTTCTACATTCATTTCGATATGTAAATGAAAGTTATCTTATAAGGGTTTGTTGCTCAACATTTAGTACAAAGTTAAAATCTTTTTTTTTTCTGAAAGAAGAAAAACAAATAATATTCAAACACTTAACTAAATCGAATAACTATATTGATAGATGTTTTTCAAATACTTACCGAACCATAGTAATCATGTTGAAAGACATTTTTCAGGTGAGACATCGGATAGCCTACGATTAGCCCTTTGACAATTTTTTTTCTTTTTATCTACAAAACAATCTTGTTAACAAGATAAATACTTATCGGTACATTAAACCTAGTAATAGAACTCGTTTGACCTGCAAAAAAATACTTACATATCTATGTAACTCGTTCGCGACTCTTCAAATTCTCAAACAGTATTTTTCTTCACATCTTCCAATTTCAAATAGATTTTTTTATTCTTTTAAACCACATCTTCCAATTCCAACGAGGTTATGTATTTCCTTAAGTAAAACATATTAAGTCATTTAAAACTCTATATATTGTTGGTTGAAATAGTCAAGCCAACTTAGGAGTTAGTGTTATACCATTTATGATTTTACTAAAATTTGTACTTTTTAATAAACTTGCGATGTTAAGATCATATTATCTAGACTTCAATACGTTTGGAGAGTCAAAATCATATTTTGAGATTCCCAGGACTTTTTCTTCCCACATCCTCTTCAAGGTTTTTGCTTCCAATATATTCTTTCAAAAAAGAGGTTCGACCAACATGCTAAAAATTTATCGTGTAATCATGTTGAAATTTCAGCGTGTAAACATGTTGATAACTCATCATATAATCACATTGATATCCCTGTAAAGATACTGAAGTAAAACTAAATATTTTCAAAAGACTTTTGAGATTGCAAATGATATTGGATTTTCACCCATAATATACCGTTGAAATCGTTTCATCGGGAAGAACAATATTTTAAAGAGAATAAGGATAAAAAATATATTTTTAGAGAGAGAAATACGAGTGAATGAGATAGATAAGAAAAACTTATAATGCGAGAGAGAAAAAGTAAAGAATTAAAAAATGATGGTAATAAAGTTACATGAGGAGAATAAATTGAGAAGGTAGATAAGAGCAATATTATCCAAAAAAAATTCTCTTTGATAAAAAAAGACAAGTTATTGGGATGTGACAGTTTTAAGTAGGGGTTGACGTTTAATGAATTGGTTCATTTTTTGAGTGAACGGATAATGTTTGGTTTTTAAAAAAGTGATTGGATCCGATAAACGTTACAATTGTCAATCGATTGAACCATAACGGTTCTTTTTTTTTTAGCCTAACATTATTCACTTTTTTGCTCATGAACGAAGTATCATTTAAAAAAAAAGTCATCGAAAAATCCAGTGCCGGTGATGATAGATTAAACAAATAATAGTTCCAAATATAATTATTTGAAAGTGAAATCATAAGTATAAGATACAACAGTCTATTTACTTTTATTTACATAATATCCAATGATATGATACAAATGAATTAAAGTAATTAAAAGGGTTGTTGTCTAAAACTTTCAATGCTTAAACTAAAAATTTTGGGTTTTTTTTTTCATACTTCGATTTTTGGTTCATGACAGTACACTGAAAATCGAACCGATAAATCTAATTTTGAAAAAAAGGAACTGAACTGAATGGACAACCTCTAAAAACCGGATAAAATACAGATCGGACTGGTTTGGTTCGGTTCAATGGATTTTTGTCCACCCCTAGTTTTAATTATTGTATTAATCTTCATACCAAAATCAATAATTATCATATTCTATTTGTCTATATAATAACTAATTCACGTATTCTCCACTCAGTGAACAAGGTATAAATTCCTTCAATTTGTGAATTAATTGAGTTCAAAACAATTAGTTTAACATGATTGTAACGATATTGCATCACTTTTTTTATGTTTTTGTGAAGAATCGAATGAATTAAACTTTCACGTTTTTTCTATAAAAATTCAAGTTTCACTTGTTCGCAAACTTGAAATCTTCTATAAAAACTCAAAACAAAACATGAAATCTGCTATAAGAATTCAAAATATTGACAAAACTTGAAATCTTAAGATGTTTACAGAGATTTAAAACATTATTTCAAGTTTCATACCCCAGAAAACGTGAAATTTTAGGAAATTTGGAAATGTATTGAAAAATTTGAAAGCTTACAAAATTTTTTGGAAATCATTTTTTTTCTTCTAGATAAATGGATTAGAAGCTAGTAACAACTATGCTGGATAGTGAGATGATTTACGATATTTCGGTGATGATACATTTATTGAGGTGGTGTTGATTCATTTAAAATATGTAGAGTTAGAGAACTTGGTATACCAATGTCACGTACTTGGCCATAATCGCAAGATATGTCTATTAGTTGACCACTCCTAACGTATGACGAGTACTTTGACTAATTGAGATACTTCTCATTAATCATTTCAATTTAAATCCATGTTCTATTATTAACTTAAGTCAAGTAAGAACCTTTTGTACGTTTTTGTGTTTCATTATGAACTTATATCATGTATGAACTCATATCATATATGAACTCATTATTGTAAGTTTATGTTTAAGTATTGTTGACTACTTTGGTTCTACCAGAAGGATGTTTGAAAAGATTACAAGTTGTATCTCCACTGTTGGTATACAAAAAATGTTGTTTTAGTTTGATTCTAGATAATCTAACCATGATTTCAAGTTCGATGGCTACGAATTAAAGAATGATTTCAAGTTTGGCGATACGTATTTATAGCATGATTTCAAGTTTTGTTAAATCCAATTCAAAATATCTGACACACCCACAAGACAATTTCTTCACAGTTTGATGCCTATGAATGAAAACAAGATTTCAAGTTCGGCGGCAATGAATTAAATCATGATTTCAAGTTTTGTTAAATCCAATTCAAAATATTTGACACACCAACAATACAATTTCTTTACAGTTTGATGCCTACGAATGAAAACAAGATTCTGAGTTCAATGACTAAGAATTAAAACATGATTTCAATCATGATTTCAAGTTTTGTTAAATCCAATTCAAAATATTTGACACACCAACAATACAATTTCTTCACAGTTTGATGCCTACGAATGAAAACAAGATTTTGAGTTCAATGACTAAGAATTAAAACATGATTTCAAGTTTGACGATTCATATTTATAGAATGATTTCAAGTTTTGTTAAATCCAATTCAATATATCTCACACACTAACAATACAATTTAACAACACATACAATTGACAACGCCATAGTTGGAATCTTAACTATGTAATACAGTTAGCAAAACATTTCAAGTTTTCCGAGGCTTTCAAGTTTTTTGATTAAATGCAAGATTTCAAGTTCATGCTATAAAAATAAATCATGATTTCAACTATTAAGCCAATATTTCAAGATTTTGAAACCGTTCACCATTTTTGTTACCATAAAACTGGTGTATACAATCTCATTGATAACCTTTAAATTTCAAGCCATTTGTAATGAATTCTATATTATTCTGTTAGGAATTATACAATTATTTGTCAAGAAAATCACAAATATCGATTTCTTCTTCTTATTATCAATCAGGATGTCTTTTAAAACCAAGAGCTTAAAATGACTAGATGTCAAACCAATCTCATTCTCATTCACCAATTTTGTCTTAACAAAAATTCGAAACCAAGAAAAGGCGAGGTCTGGCTACCAGTGGGGTTACGATGGCGATGGGCACGGACACGGCTGCTCTGGCGACGACCACAACCACTGCTCTTCTCTTCCGCTTGCACTGGCGACGCCGACAACGCCACTCCTCTTCTCTTCCGGTAGCAATGGCAATAGTGATGGGCACGACTGCTCTTGTGACGACCACAACC
Organism: Dipteronia dyeriana; assembly: GCA_032871835.1. Lineage (NCBI taxonomy): Eukaryota > Viridiplantae > Streptophyta > Magnoliopsida > Sapindales > Sapindaceae > Dipteronia > Dipteronia dyeriana. The sequence continues at coordinate 54,002,716 of CM065303.1, read as the reverse complement.
ACTCCTCTCTCTTCTCTGTTGTTTATGGTAGAAAAACTTCTTCACTGAAACAATTGTTCTCCATGGCCACTCCTCTCTTTTCTCTGTTCCAAATCTCAATCCCCAACTGTTCTCCACTTATTTTTGTTTTGACTTTAAGGTTCTTATATATATAAGGGTAATGAGGTAATTTCTTATAAATATGATTATTAACGATTAAAATTTCGTACACAGTTACAAACCAATTTCTAATATTTTCGATAGCTGCTCTTGGTTTTCTTGCTTTATTGACCTTCAAGTAATTTAATTTTATTATATATATAAAAAACATTGAAAAGAGTCCACTGTCTTGAAAAACAGTATAAATAGTGCTGCATTTTCCAATGAAGACCCGCCTGAAATGAATTGTCATAAACTGAAAAAGAAAAATGGATCAAAACCAGAGATCAGTAGTAGCAGCATCAGCTTCTGCTTCTGCTACTTCTCGGGCCTACCACCTCCACCCGGCCCGACCCGCTATTATCGATCTCTTCAATCTCTACTTGGGAGTATATTCACTATACTCTCCTCTTCTCAATTTTATTTTTATTGTTCAATTTTAGTTGTTTTAATTGTTTTTTTGTTTTTGTTTTGCAGAGAAGTAGCCGCCAAATACAAGATGATTCAACTCGAGAACCTCCGTATGTCCTCCCTCTCCCTCCCTGTTTTAGTGAATTTTTTAGGGTTTATGTTTTTTTATTATTGTAAATATTTAGCTGTCTAATTATTTAATTGAACGCAATTACGGTTTTGTTCATTCCATTTGAAACCCTTGCAATTAAAAATAACAATTCTTTTTGGGTTATTAAGGAGCGAAACTTGACCAAGAAAGAGTAAAATGGTCATAATGCGCATGTATATCGGATTACTTGGATTTTTTTTTTAAGAAGAACCTTTAAAATCGGTATTATAGACAGTTAGCATGAGAGAAGCAAAATAGGCTTGGGATATAGCACTGTGGTTTCTATTTCCAGGTTTAATGAAACTAATGATATAAACCGTATTCCTAGTATTTGTAATTCACTTGCCTATGCTAACAGTTCGTGCCTTGCATAGGCAATGCTTGAATTTGTCCAGCCTTTTTGAAGTTGATGTTGTTGATTATAGGCTTAGTTGCTTTCTGTGTAAGAAATCTGACAATAATAAAATGACTTCTCCTTCAGGAACAAGTCAAAGAAGCGTGTGCTTGCTCTTAACAGAGACCTACCTCCTCGGAATGAACAGTTCCTTTTAGATTTTGAGCAACTACAAAGTCAATTTACTGTAAGTAGAGAAATTAAAATGTGGATTCTTAGTTTGTAAACAGTGTTAATGAGCTTATATCTTGATGTTGTGTCATTCTTATACAGGATCAAGATCAACTGCGTGCTGTGACAGAATCTGTTCTTATTTCTCTGGTTGTGCCATGCTGTAGTCATGTACCACGAGCAGAGTTTCTTCTCTTTGCTATCCGAAGCTTGTGCACTATAGGCTATATTAACTGGGATACTTTTTTGCCATCCCTTCTTTCTTCCGTCTCCTCTGCAGAAATGTCAGCAGGTCAGGGCAGTCAAGCGATGCCTGCTGTTTCATCATCTAGTTTATCACAGTCTGGGATGCTGCCAACTTCAAACACAATTCCCAATTCTTCTAATTATCAATCCTCTAATCCTGCTTCTCCATTACCTTCAGTTCATGGTATTGGGTCCCCTGCCCAGTCAGCAATAGAACCATTGTCTCCAGTAAAATCATCTGATATAACAAGGGGGAATTCATCTATAAGAGATAATAGCAGTCTACGTCAACTATGTTGTAAGATTATTCTAACTGGTCTTGAATTCAACTTGAAACCTGTCACTCATGCCGATATTTTCTACCATATGCTAAATTGGCTGGTTAATTGGGATCAAAGACAGCAGGGAATTGATGAATCTGATGGGAAATCCTGGATACCTGACAAGGCTCTGATCGAATGGCTGCACAGCTGTTTGGATGTAATTTGGCTCTTGGTTGAGGAGGATAGATGTCGAGTGCCTTTTTATGAATTACTTCCTAGTGGGTTGCAGTTTATAGAGAATATACCAGATGATGAAGCTTTATTTACACTTATCTTGGAGATTCATAGGAGGCGAGATATGATGGCTATGCACATGCAGATGTTGGATCAACACCTTCATTGCCCTACATTTGGGACTGTTCGGATTTTGTCAACTCCAAATGCTTCAGTTGAACAAGTGGCGAACTTGCGATATTCACCCATCACATATCCAAGTGTGCTTGGAGAACCATTACATGGAGAGGTGATGACTTTTATTTACATGCATTATGGAAGTTTAAAATTGTAATATTTTAATTCAGTGAAATCGTATTAATATCATTGATGTGGCATATTATACTCATGACATAAGCCCATATCTTACTGTTTTATTTGATCATGAACATACCTTTTCTAGCATTTTATACTCCTGGCATATTTGAACCAAGGTTATTGCCTGTAAATTGCAAATATTGGCAATCAGACTAGAATTTAGTATTTGTCACTGCGATGCGTTTCCTTTGGATAAAAGTATAAAACAAATGCCCCTTTGTCATGATTATGCTTCGTTGAATTGGGTCTTGTTTTTTGATATTTCTTATGGTTTTAATTATTACAAATACGCTATACGGCTGCTTACGTTCTCATGTATTAGAAAGAACAAAGATGGATATTCTGTGGCCGGTGTGTTATGGTTTAATTGTGAGACTAAGATCCTGGTTGGCGGTGTTTCAATTAGCATGGGTGAAATGTATGTTGTTTTCTGAACAGAAATGGTTCATTGACATTTGATATCGTGACTTGAGGTGTAAATATATATTATCTGAATTCTCCAAAGGCTAGGTTTAGTGGTAAGACCTTTGGTTTTCCTATCAAGATATATGGGTTCAACTGTTTGAGTCTCCATGTGTTCAATAACCTGAGAATTATATCCCACAAGTTTCTTGACCACCAAGGTTTTAGAGTACGATAATAATTCCTATTTCAGAAGTCGGTAAACAGAAAAAGATCAGAGGATTTTTGGCTATTGAAAAAGTGAAAGTTAAGTCAGCATGTATGATGTAACTATGTAAGCATCTATCTTATTGGAGCTTAAATACTATTGTAGATATTTTTTTTATTGGCTAAAAGCTTTTGAAATTCATGGTTGTATACATGTTTCTGCACGCATGCAGTCTTGATTATAATGGTGCATATATTGCATAGGTCTTGATTTGTTTTTTTTTTTCTTTTGTTGGACCATGGTTTCATCTTGGTATTATATATTGGTGTGTATGAGGTTGTGGTTTTCTTATCGTTGTTGAATAAATCAGAATTGCAATACACACATTGATTTACAATATGCCAAAATCATGAATGACAAATAATAATTTAAATGCTAGGGAGCGGTTCATTGTATTTGATTTAACTACATGGGAAAATCTATTACTCTTTTCTCTTCTGTGTTTGTCTGTTTGAAGGTGGTTAAGAATTGATTTCGAAGATTACATAAGTAGATAGTGGGCTAGGAGCCTAGGATAAGAGAAATTTTGGATTTGGAGTTTGCGATTATAGAAGAAAGGGTTTAGGCGTTAGGTATGATTATGATTCAATATGCTAGCATGTGAAGATGAGAAAGTTGAAAATTTTGTAGGAACATATTTGCCAGATATTATGAAGAGCAACTAGTTTGGAGTCCATGTGCATAGTTTAATGGCTGCAAAATAAGGCGGACTAAGGGGTTTTAAGGCTTTAAAGTAAGGAATTATAATCTATTAGTGTAATAATTGAAAATTACAACAGAAAGTGGAATAAGCTGAAATGGAAGGAAAAAAGAAGAAAATAACTAGGCGACACTGTGTTCCTCCATGCATTAAACCTTTGATTTCCAATATGCTTTTAATGAAAGTGAAGAAGCCATCGATTTTTTTAACCTCTACATTTTTTTAGTGAAATTTAAGTTGATGGTCAGTTGGGTTTCATTTTTAATTTCACTTAGACCCTCTCTTTGACCCTGCATTACATCAACAATCTCTAAAAACAAAATCAAGCTCATATGCTTTTGACAATTAGCGTTATTATTATTATTATTAAATTAAAAAAAGTTGTATTAATGAGGAACAACTAAACTTTCCATGAAGGAAGTGAAAAGGCTATACAACAAGGCAGCCTCAGGGCACACATAAAGGTCCTAAAAAACCAGGCTTCAGAACCAAAAACTATAGATACATCAAAACCCCTGTTTCTGCTAATTGATCACTTTGAGTTTTATTTATAATTTATTCTAATCTATGATGCTAATTCTGAACTGGAACCTGCAAAGTTACTTTTATTTGGGATCTTGTAGTGCTAGAAACCTCTTCTGCTTTTATAAGAATACTTGTTTTTTTTAACATTTGAAATTACTCACGTCATAGCAAAAGTGTGGCTATGTTGCTTACAGGAAGAAATTTTATAGCAAACAGAATCTGTGTTTGTATTAATTAGTTTTACTATTTTTTTTTTATTCGTGTAGGAACTTGCAACTTCTATCCAGCGAGGAAGTTTAGATTGGGAGAGAGCAATGCGTTGTGTAAGGCATGCTATTCGCACTACTCCATCACCTGATTGGTGGAAGCGTGTGCTTCTTGTGGCTCCTTGCTATAGAAATCCTGCTCAAACTCCTACCCCGGGTGCTGTTTTTACTTCTGAGATGATTTCTGAGGCGGTAATTGATCGGATTGTCGAACTATTAAAGTTGACCAATGCAGGCAATAGTCTCATCCTTATATTTACTTGTTTTTGTTTTGATTTTCTGTATGTAAAATGTATTCAAGTTTGGACGCTTTGCTGATTGTGTTCTATTAGGGATATTTTGCATGCCTTTATTACACTTGATAAATACTGTAGTATAGTGTTTGGCTGATGTGTTCACAATGCTATTTTTTCTAAAGCTGTACATAATATGGTGTAATGGGGTAAAATTAATTTACTGTAGACTGTCAATAACTATAGAAGTGAACTGTTTCCGTATTCTGCACCACCTACACCCAAAATCCTATCTTAAAAACATGTGCAGTCCATTAAAGATTTTAAATATGCTAGTAACATTAAAGTAATAGAAAAGTAGTGGTCATGGCAGCCATAGTAGTCCATTATTTTCAAGCTCCAGCACATGTTCGTATATTGGCCTTTCTATTTTGTTTGTATGTTTGATCCATGGTCTAAAGATTCTGCGGGGATTTTCTATGTTGTATATGTTTGTGGGATAATTTGTAACTAAATTTATTTTACTACAGAGATAAATTGCTGGCAGGAATGGCTTGTCTTCTCAGATATATTCTTTTTTCTTGTGAAAAGTGGATGCATTGATTTTGTTGATTTTGTGGACAAGCTAGTTTCACGTCTTACAGACAGTGATAATCAAATTCTTCGAACAAATCATGTTACTTGGCTACTTGCACAGATTATTCGTGTTGAGCTTGTGATGAGTGCTTTGAATGCGGATGCTAGAAAGGTTGGTTTTGAGATTAAATATTTGTTTCCTTTCTGCTGCTGTTTAGTTTTGCATCTCTTTTTCCCACTCTAATGCTATTAAATAATTTGTTGTCTAGATACTCTCACCTTTTGAGTGCATTCAGTTTACATTCAGGAAGCATATATATTTTTCATTTAGTTATGCGACTCTTTGCATTGAATTGTAGTTCTCGAACAAGTTATATAAATTGATACCCTCTAACTTAGACATTATCATTCTTTTGGTAGGTGGAGACTACAAGAAAGATTCTATCATTTCATAGAGAAGATAGAGGGGCTGATCCTAATAATCCCCAAAGTATCTTGCTTGATTTTATAAGCAGTTGTCAAAACTTGCGTATTTGGTCATTGAACACATCAACGCGAGAATATTTGAATAATGAGCAGCTTCAGAAAGGAAAGCAAATAGATGAATGGTGGAGGCAAGTAAGCAAAGGTATGTTTCCTCAGAGTCAAGTTATTCAACAATTTGGTTACCACTACTGATGAAGTTATGACTTGCTGCTCAGTTACGGCTTTGGTTTTCTTACATTTATGATTATCTGGTTATATAAGGCTGCTTGGTATCTGCTAGATGCAAGTCACATAGATATTTGTGTCAATTGATATTGGTTGGTAATTCAGAAAGAGGGAATTTGGCATAAATAATCATTTGCACTCAATTCTTATTTGTTAGAATCAATAAGTTTGATACAGATATTACAATACATCTCGGAACACAACACCCTAATGTTTGTCACCTTAGAAATTATCTTAATTCTTGAGGAAATAATGAAACCAAATTATGTTGCCGTCTATGACAAGAACAATATTATTAATGGATCTGCAACATATGGTCTCTCTACATGCATGAATAATTTAAATTTGTTAAAATTTGTCTCCATATGTTCTCATTTATTTATAGGAATCTGCAGACCCCAAGGCCTCCTTTTATGTCTTTAAGAGTGTTAGTTTCCACTTTAGAGTGCAGTCAGAATTTTCTCCTTTATCATAGGCAAGAATAGATACATGCCATCGTTTGGGGCTGTACTGTCAACCACCATGATGGTTTCATCTTTACCTGCTGTCAAACTGAGCTCATAAAGGGAAAATAAGTAAATTTGGGTTCGTATGTAATAATTATAGTTTCTGTTTCAGGGGATCGTATGATGGATTACATGAATATGGATGATAGATCAATTGGGATGTTTTGGGTTGTGTCCTATACCATGGCACAGCCAGCTTGTGAAACAGTTATGAGTTGGTTATCCAATGCTGGAGCTACAGAATTGCTACCAGGATCAAATCTACAGCCCAATGAAAGGATAATGGTGATGCGTGAAGTAAGCCCATTGCCAATGTCATTATTATCTGGCTTTTCGTTGAACTTGTGTTTGAAGTTGGCCTACCAAATGGAAGACTCTTTATTTGCTGGGCAGGTAATCTTGATGTTTCTTGCAATCATAAAATAGTATTTAAACATAACACACCAGCTCACATGCAAGACTAACGAGTTTTTGATGTGTTCCAATCCCCGAATTCAAACACATTCATATGCAGAAAAACAAAAAATAACAAATACGAATTCAATCACATCGAGATACTCAAATTTAGGCACTCTTAGTAAAAACGACATTGATGCCATATTAAGTAACTGCAAAACCCGAAAGCTTAATGTTGCATGTAAAGATACAAATAGAGTATTAAGTTCTATAACTGTCTAACACACCCTGTTAAATACATGACTAATCCAATATGGATGTATATATTTTGATGCAGAACAAATTCAGCTAACAATTTCATAATTCACATGGAGGACTTGAACTTATGACCTTTTGGATAAATTAGTAACGATATAAGATAATTGTTAGATCAAGCTTAAAGTCAAGGACCCAAACAATAGTATAATTGAGCACTCTAAAAATATATTACATCAACCTCAAGGATAGCATTCATTTTTAAAGGTAACTTTGGAAATAATAGCATGAAATGCTATTATGTTAATTGAATCTCCTTAAACATTTGCTAAAAGGAATCGAGACACTTACTATAAGATTGATGGGAAAAATATTTAATTATAGTTTTCAAAATGTCAGTAGCAAATTTATGTATTAATTTTCAAGTTCTGTTAAGAACTTTCTGACAGTTAACAGTGAGTTTCAAAGAAATACTTGTTATCATTGTGAATGAGAAATCCCTGATTCTGTTCACCTTTGACCTTTGATTATTTAGATGTAATTGTCACGACTTAGTTGTTTATACTAAATTGATTAATTTAGATGTGATTGTCACGGCTGGATATTGACTTTCTTGCTCTTATTCTTTCTATTAGTGATCAATATGTACTATGACTGAATTATTATTATTATTATTATTATTATTATTATTATTATTATTATTATTATTATTTTGCTCTTCTTCTTTCTATAAAAGGCTTTCTTGCTCTCCACCTGTTTTGAATTTGCTGTTTGATTTTTCTTTTTCTTTTCTTTCATCTGATATTGACGCAGGTTGTGCCTAGTATTGCAATGGTTGAAACTTATACTAGATTGCTGTTACTTTCACCTCACTCTTTGTTTCGTTCACACTTCAGTGTAAGTTCCTTTACCTTTATTGCTTTAGGTATTAACTTTTCTTGTTTATAATTGTGCTTTAATAGTTCTGGAGGGAGAATATCAAGAATTCCTTTTTAAAGTATTGTATTAATTTATGTTGTGATAACCCTTGATTTGAATTTGGATTAGATAGAGCCAATAAAACATTATAATAGCAACAATCATATATTCATATTGTCCAACAAGGAAATGTAAATTTTTTTACTTGGTTCAGCCAATAGGGTTTATGTCGATGGGTAAACATTATTAAAGTTTTCACTAGACCCCATTTACCAATAGACTTTTGGCCTAAGAAAAATTTAATGAGGAATAAATATACAAAGTAGAGGGATCCCACATTCAGCTCACCTTACTAGTATAACCCGAACAATCCAACTAAATTCACATTAAGTCCTATATTGGGGCACATGGTTGACCATTAAAGCGACTATCTGGACTCTTAACCGATTTGAATTCAATTACAAGAATTTATACAGTGACACTATGGAGATTTGTGCCATGTATGAGCTGTAAGATCATATGTTCTGATGTTCATGTACTTCCATGCTCCCAGATTAACCTACATCTACAAAGTTAAATGTTAATCTTAGCCACACTTCCTTCTACCTCAAGCTCAGTACTGGCTTGTGAGGTACACAGCTCGGTGATTGTGCTTATGCTCATTACAGTATATAGGCTACTTTCTGGGGACAAATTTTTATCTTCAAACAGTAAAACTGTCTTCAACTCTTCTTCTTTAGACGATCAACTGCCTTTCTTGATGTCCTGCATGACATGCTTTATTTTGCAGCTTGAAGTTGGAATTTTTTTTTATTCTTATCAGTCAACTTGGAGGTTTCAGGAATTTAGTATTTACTTTATTTTCCCCATTAATTTCACTTTTTGTTTAACAGCGGACGATTGATTTACTGTTGAGAATCATTTTTATCTGTTATTATTTATTTGGTCTAGATGTATTGTTGCTCTCTAATACTATGATAGCATTTATTTTTACTTCTCTTTTCTGTAGCATTTGGCACAGAGGAACCCTTCCTTATTGAGCAAGGCAGGTGTAACTCTTTTGGTTCTTGAAATTATCAACTATCGGTTGCTTCCACTTTACAGGTGATCTGTTTCATCCTTTTATCAAATTTAATCAGCTCTCCAATCAGTGGTCACTAATTTAAGCATCTGGATATATATTTTTATGACTCTAAAGAATTGATGCTTGAAAGCTCCTTATGGATTTTTTGTTTTCTTTCATACCTTCTATGGGCATACGTTGGATCCCTTTTGCACTTTTGGTGGAATTACTTTACCCATATTTAATATCCCTGGAATTCCTTTACTGTTTAATTGCATTTGTTTCATCTTTTTCAATTGTGATTGTACTTCAGTGAAACAGAGTTGATTTTTTTTTTCCTCTCTTTGTAGGTATCAAGGAAAAAGCAAAACCTTGATGTATGATGTTACAAAAATAATTTCTGCCTTAAAAGGGAAACGTGGAGATCACCGTGTATTTAGATTGGCAGAAAATTTGTGCATAAATCTAATTTTGTCTTTAAGAGATCTTTTTGCTGTGAAAAGGGAAGGAAAGGTATACACTATCTTATTGAAACTGAAACTTTTTTTTTTTGGGATTTTCACCCTTCTATATGAGGTTAGTAAAAATTTATGTTTGTTTAAATATTGCAGGGTCCGGCTGAATTTACAGAAACTTTGAATAGAATAACTATAATCACTCTTGCCATCACCATAAAAACACGAGGAATTGCAGATGCTGATCACTTATTATATCTTCAAACCATGCTAGAACAAATAATGGCAACTAGTCAGCATACGTGGTCAGAAAAAACACTACGCTATTTCCCATCACTTCTCCGTGATGCCTTGATTGGGCGGATGGATAAAAGAGGCTTAGCCATTCAAGCGTGGCAACAGGTTTATTCTTACATTGTTTTTTTTTTTTCCTTTGTGTCACTAAATTATCAATTTGTTCTATTAGTTGGTGTTCTTTTATCTCTGGTGGAAATTTAAGTATGCACTTGCACTATCTTTCAATACACTCTGCAAACTTATACCCATAATCTTGGGTATGGTTCGTCTGTTTTATTTTTCAGATTTGAAATATTGAAATATGACTTATATAATGCAAAATAAGTGAGTGTAGGGACCAGCATGTCATCTTTTTCAAAAAAAAAAAGACGGTAAATTGCACAAATTTACCTTGTGTTTTGGAGATAAGGCAAAATATACCAGAAATGCCATTAATTACAGTCTGGGCCCTCCCTTCAACAGTTTGACTTTAAATAACAAGGGTAAATTGGTCATTATATCTATCCAATAAAAAACATAATTCTAAACTAATGTAAAAAATTATTTAAAAAAGAATGAATGGTGAAGATCTGATATCTCCATTCCATCAAACAACCTCCACCATTGAAAAATAATGTCTCAAAAACTAAAAAAAATAAAAAAAATAATTCAATGGGAAGAGATCTAGAAATTTTCCAGATCTCCTCCTACAAACTCCATCTCAGATGGAGAATCTCCAACTGACAGATGAAGCTTCTCCATTTGAGATGGAGCGATCTGCACCATCTGAGATGAACAACGCTCCATCTACGATGGGGCTTCTCCATCGCAGACGATGCATCAGAGATGGCAATGGGGATTCTCCATCGATGGAGATCCAAACCATCAGTGGTAAAAAGTGTCAAGACGAGATTTCTCGACCAGTATGTGGTGATATCAAGTTTATCTTTCTGCCTTTATACTTGGTAAAACGTGTCAAGATTAAATTATAGTTCTCTCTCTTACTCCTTTAGGATGCTCATGTCATTTTGTGTTGGTTCTACCTATAGAAAGGCCAATGCTTTAGTGGATTCTTTTTTTCTCCCCTTTTGGAGTCTTTCTATTCAAATGTATTCATGTTGTAAACTTTCTCAGATTCATTAATTTCCATTTTAGGAGGATTGTATTCTTGCTCTCACAACTCACAAGATTACAACTAACTATGTTTTCTTTCAACTTTTACTCAATTTTACAAGATTTTATAACAAAATGACAGTATGGAATTGCATTAGCAAGTCTTAGCATAAATCTATGTACATCAGTGGTTTTAAATGTCTTTGCCAAGCCACAAATAACGGCTTTCTGGAAATCTACTTAAAAGTTATGCCAATTGAATTCTAAAATAAAGTCATTATTAAACTTTCTCCGTTTTTCTACAGTTGTAATATATATATATATATATTAAATAATTTCTACATCTCGGGTTTTTTATGAATTATGAAGGTCTATAAAGTTTGTTTTTGTGAATATTTTTTCTTGCCATATTGATAAAGATGTATCAATTGAGGGAGGTCTGAAATAGCATGAGTTGCTAATTGATAAATTTCAATCGTCTTTTTAGGAATTCTGCTATGATTTTTCACTATAATCTGAGAGTACTTTGTACTTCTTTAGTGTTAATGTTGTTAGTAACCACTAGAACCAAAAGTTTAAGTTGTTAGGAAAGGGCTAATAATAATATTTAAGGTGCCACGTGGCTAGAGCTCAAACACAAATTCAGATAACAAATAACAAATTCAAATATAATCACATGGGAGACTCGAACCCACGACTTTGACTCGGAGTAGATATAGTCTGCATTGGGTACCCACATAGATTTGCTTTGAATCATAGTCTTGACTCAAACATCCTTCATCCACGACCCAAAACACTTTTAAGAAAATTCCGTGCAACAAGACCAATAATTATTGCAGTACTACTACTACATTGAGATTGATTAAATTATGAATTTGCAATATATTGACTTGCGTTTTGGTTGTTTGGGTGGACAGTTTTTAGGCTGGATGAAATGCCAAAGAAAGATTTATAAATTGATGTCATCTTAATTATTAGAGTACTTGAATACTATTGTTGGAGCCTTTCCTAACAACTTAAACTTTCGGGTCTAGCGGTTACTGAACATGGGATACTTATCAATTTGACTATTTCATAACATGAATGCTTATTTTCCTACTTTTTTTAATTATCTTATGGTTAAATTAACATTAGATCATCTACTCCTTTTGCAGGCAGAAACAACTGTGATTAACCAGTGCACCCAGCTTCTTTCACCATCAGCTGATCCTACTTATGTTATGACATATATCAGTCATAGCTTTCCTCAACACAGACACTATCTTTGTGCTGGTGCATGGATACTGATGCAGGGACACCCTGAAAACATCAATAGTACAAACCTGGTATGATTCCGCGGATGTTTTCCACTTTGCATGGAAAGACTGTATGATTAGTAGTCTTCAGTGTGACTAGACTGACCATTTCCATACAACTCTTATTTATTTCTGGAATATCAAATTGCTAATATGATTACTTTCCTGAAATGGAGGTCAGCTACGTGTACTGAGAGAATTTTCCCCAGAAGAAGTGACGGCAAATATCTACACAATGGTGGATGTTCTGCTTCATAATATTCATGTGGAACTTAAGCGTGGACATTCATTGCAGGTTTTTTGTCTAGTTCTTTTTCGTTTTCATTTTTCTCTTTTCTATGCAGGGTAATACCTACAATTTGTTGTGTTTGTTCAATTTGTTTCTTGTATTCACCTTTTCAGGACCTGTTACTGAAAACCTGTGCAAACCTTGCATTTTTTGTTTGGACCCATGAGTTGCTCCCTCTGGATATTTTACTTCTAGCACTTATTGACCGAGATGATGATCCCCATGCTTTGCGTATTGTGGTAAACCCTTTTTACATTTGTATCTGTTACTTATACACTTTTTTTGTTTATATGTATTCGATCAGGATGATCATCTTAATGTCACGTGCATATATAGCCTAATATGTCATAGTTTTATTTATTTTTCATTATGTTTAATAGTCAATACTAATTTTATAAAGTTTTGGTTTGCTGGGGATGTGTTCTGTTTCTGTATACCTTTTTTGTTGTGCTCTGTTAATTGGCTCTTTGGTTGTGGTAAATGTACTTTTATAGCTCAATATGGGTTTTATCAAATGCCTGTTTCAGATTTTTTTTTAATTTTTTTTTCACTTGAAAGTCAGTAAAAGATGAATTATAAATTCTTTAAACTTACTCTTATAGTTTGATATACTATTATTTTTTGCTAGCTTACTATTCTTTAAACTTATTCTTGTAGTTTTATATACTATTAATCATTGCTTGCTTGCAGATATGTTTTTTCTTGGAGATATTAGAATCAATCTTGATACATCTTGCTTAAATAATGATAATAATATATATATATATATATATTTTTATTTATGTTCTGCTGAAATAATCATCTAAATAATCTGTGTTGCAGATTAATTTACTTGACTGGCAAGAACTTCAACAAAGAGTCAAACTATATTATATGAATCGTGGCCACCCTGAACATTGGCTTTACACCGGAATGTTCAAGCGTGTTGAATTGCAAAAGGCCCTTGGGAATCATCTTTCGTGGAAGGACAGGTGATATTCTACTATTTTAATTTGACAAATAGGAAGCTAATTGATAAGCAGTGTTATACAATCTATTTACAAATCAAAGTTCAGTGGTTAAACCACTGTTAAATTATAGAATTGTAGAAGAATTCTTTCTTGGAGTAGTGGTTAATGGAGCCTTCGGTGGAGCCCAAGTGCCTTAATTACAAGTTAAGCTGATAATTCGTTGTCCTATTGAGTACATATATATCCTCTGCTGATAGCTCGTGTTGTAGGGGCAACCAAATATATTACTTTACCCAGCCCAAAGCTACTTTGAATCTTGTTGTGAGAATGTTGCCTAATAGACATTGCCTATAGAAGTAGCGAAAATGTAGGTAAGAAGAAACTAAAGTTACTCTATTATATGTAATTTCTGTTTTGGCAGTTTAAGATTTTAATTTGTGGGCTCTCATGCATCAGTTGGTGGGCTTGAACTTGAGGCTTGCATGACTTTGGTAATGGAGTTGCCACGTATGAAAAATAATCAAAAAATAAATAAATAATGGAGTTACCATTAATCTGGGGTTAAAGCAGTTTAAGACTTATTAGTGCTTAATATTTAGAGGAAGAGTTTTATTATCTGCAGTTTCTGGGTATAGGATTAATCTGGTAATATAATCAAGTCTAAGTTGAGTTATTAACTTTTTGGTGTTCTTGAGGAGATAGCTTTGTTGGATAGATCTTAATCTAGGGGATCAAATTCCCATTTCAACTTCGGTGGGAAATTTAGCTGACATGCTTGTGTCTAGGGATGTGTGGGTTGGGGTGCTACAAATAATAATTCTAAGTATTTACTGAACTGCAGTTTTTTATTTTATAAAAAAAAAAATCAAAATACTAATTCTTATGGTTCTTGTAGAGGATAAGTTCGTAGCAGATATTTTAGCTAATTTGGGTTTTCAATATCAAGATATTCAATGACGGGACTGGAAAAGAAGAAGACCTAATAGAAGATAAACATATTTGGAAGGGATAGAAATCATAATAGAGAGAACAGTTAAAAGATTAGAAAGGGGAGAAATTTCAGAGGAAAATGGCAGAAATAAGTTTGTGCTAAAAATAATAGTTCTAAGTATTTACTTAACTACAGTTTTTTTTTTTTTTGAAAAAATAATCAAAATACTAATTCTTGTGGTTCTTGTAGAGGGTAACTTCGTAGAATATATTTTAGCTAATTTGGGTTTTCAATGACGGGGATGAAAGAATAGACGGGAAAGAAGATAAAGGTCTAATAGAATATAAACAGGTTTGGGAGGGATAGAAATTAGAATAGAGAGACGGCTAAAAGAATAGAAAGGGTAGAAATTTTAGAGGAATTGGGAGAAAATAGGAAGGAGAAACTTCAATTCTTATTCATTCATCAAGTCTTAACTAAAAAACAAATAACATAGAGAGGTTTATTTATAGACAACTAAACCTAAACTGATTAAAACAAGAAAAATAAATTTAAATGTGTGCATATTTCTAAGTGTGTAAATGCAGGTTTGATATAGTGATTACGAGGTCTTGATTTATGAAATATCAAGTTATCTATTCATTAGGAACCATAGGGTTGTTTAATTCTCTTCCCCCACCCCTCTTCTCTCAGTATTTATTTTATTAGTATTGCAATCAATTTTCATTTTTTTTCTCAAAATTTATTGTTCTGAGATATTGTTTCTCTGTCAATGCCATCCAACTTATATTGTTTTTTTTTTTAATTGATCCATCTTATATTGTTGCTACAATTGAGTATTCCTTTTTGTATTATTTAAAACTTTTATGTTTCCCTCTGCGCGCGCGCACACACATACACATATATATATATATATATATATAATATTTTTCATATCAGCCACCCCCCCCAGTATATTTTAATCTTTGTATCAATCCAAGGCCAATTATTAAAAGGCCTCATTTATTAAATATTTTCAACAGAAAACCTAATAATAATAAAAATAACACAACAAAAAAATAAAAAACAGAACATGTGGGAAAAGAAACGCAGATGTGGGATCCTGGTTTATAACATCAGAGAACTAGAGAATCCTACAAAAAAAAAAGCACCTAGGATCTTACACCTAATAGTGTTGATTTTAAACTCCCTTATTGATCCTGTTTTATCGATAGACTCCGGTGATTAACTTATAGGATAATGATATGCGAATATACGGAATAAAATATGAACGATAAAAAAAGCATGCCATACACACAAGACAAGAAATTTACCAAGGTTCAACTAATTTTGCTTACGTCACCATGTGATCTCTCTTGAGAAATCACTAACACTATTATGGAGAAAAACGCTTGGTTATGAGAAACTTATTGAAACTCCTTAGCGAATTCCCCAAAACCTTGCTAGAATCTCTCTATCACTCTTGACTCTGTAGTCTCTACCACTTGTATGTTTTACTGTTTTTCTTGTGTAAAAAATAAACTCCCATCAGCCCTATATTTAGGTATAGGACTTGGGTTACATTCCTTGCTAGAATAGGAGTCTTAAATCTTCTTAGAACAAGAAAAACTAACGATTTGGGATTCTTTAGAAAATCTAATTTCCTACTCCCAATTCCCAATAGGAAATTATGTGCACACTTTATTTTCTCCTTATCCAAATAGTAATCCTTCCTAAACATTAACTTGGGTATTTTGATGGGCCAAAAAAAAAAAAACACAACAAATAGTTGCTGTCTTTTTAAGCTACTCACTTTTTAAGCTTTCCATGTATCCTATATTATTAAACCAATTTGACTGCATGGGTTTTTACTTTTACTGTATTGACATTGCTCTTTTTAAGCTGTCCAGGTATCCTACTTTCTTTGATGATATTGCTGCACATTTGCTTCCTGTCATCCCATTAATTGTCTATAGACTCATTGAAAATGATGCCATGGATCCGGCGGATAGAGTTCTGGCCACTTATTCTCCGTTTCTGGCCTACCACCCTCTCAGATTTACATTTGTTCGTGATATTCTTGCCTATTTCTATGGTCATCTTCCTGGAAAGCTCATCGTTAGGATATTGCATGTACTTGATCTTGCCAAGGTAATTATATTTCTGTTCACTTTCCTTTCTTTTTTCTTTTTCACCTGTTTGGAATGTAAATATGTTTGTGTAATTTGTTGACTCCAAATTGTTTCAGATTCCATTTTCCGAGTCATTCCCGCAGCACATTAGTTCATCGAATCCTGTCATGTGCCCACCTCTGGACTATTTTGCAACTCTGTTATTGGGTCTTGTGAATAATGTTATACCTTCATTGAATAGCAACACGAAATCTGGGTCAACTGCAGATGCTTCAATGCGCGCTCATCATAACAAAACCCAGGCAACATCTCAACCTGGTCCCACAAATGCTGCTGAAGGTCAAAAGGCATTTTATCAAATTCAGGATCCTGGAACATATACTCAGCTGGTTCTGGAAACTGCAGTCATTGAGATACTTTCACTTCCTGTCTCAGCATCCCAGATTGTATCATCTTTAGTTCAAATAGTTGTGAATATACAACCAACACTAATTCAGACCAGCAATGGTCAACATGGAGCTACTAATAGTGTTGGACAAGGTTCAGTTTTACCAACATCTCCTTCAGGAGGTAGCACAGATTCCTTGGGTGCAAGCAGATCAACTCCTTCAGTTTCAGGAATCAATACCTCTAGCTTTGTTTCCAGAAGTGGTTATACATGCCAACAACTTTCTTGCTTATTAATCCAAGCTTGCGGTCTCCTATTGGCTCAGCTCCCTTCTGATTTTCACTTGCAACTTTATATGGAGGCATCTCGTATTATAAAAGAGAGTTGGTGGCTCACTGATGGGAATAGGTCATTGGGTGAACTAGACTCTGCTGTTGGTTATGCTTTGCTGGATCCAACATGGGCTGCTCAAGACAACACCTCAACAGCCATCGGTATGGTATTCTTTGTGACTATTCTTTTGGTTAACCTTGCATGTATCTTTGTCTAAGATTCATACATTACTCCAATTCTATTTTAATTATCTTCTTGTTGGTTTTAGGCATTCCGAAATTATCTAAGGTTTGGAATCTCAACTGTTTTTCCAATTTTTTTAAATTACAAAATGGGCAGAAATTCCTTGTTTGAGGAAAATATACTACTGAGTTGATTTTTATATAGAAATAAACAGGACTACAGGAGCATTAACCTTAAATTATTTTTGAAGAACCTCAGTGAGCGAAATACAGTTGTCTTCTGGTGATACATTGATGTCCAAAATATGATAATTGTATTGACATGCACCAAGCATCAAAGTCTTACCATACGTAATTACTGCTCCTATAGTGTATAATTTTATTAGTACAAATATTACGTTCCTGACTTGATCTCTAACGTTGGTGCAAAACTTCTATTCTTCCAGGTAATATAGTTGCCTTGCTTCATTCTTTCTTCAGCAACCTCCCACAAGAGTGGCTAGAAGGGACACATGTCATCATTAAACATCTCAGGCCAGTAACATCAGTAGCAATGTTGAGAATAGTTTTCCGTATAATGGGTCCATTGCTCCCACGACTAGCCAATGCTCACACACTCTTCAACAAGGTATAGGAAGCCACTAATTTCCTTGAATGCTTTCTAAGTTGATCCTGACTTTCTCATGATTGATTGTTTCTAGATCTTTTTTCTTACCTGCTATGATGGATAGTTGCATGCATGTGCATATGTGACATGGTGGATAATCTGCATTGGTTATATGTTAATTGTATTAGTTTTAATTGGTTATACACTTATACTTGGGAGAACTTTCAGACCCTCGCACTGCTGTTAAACACGATGGGGGATGTTTTTGGGAGGAATGTGCAGCCACCAAGTCCCGTTGAAGCATCTGAAATAGCAGATCTCATTGACTTCCTGTATGTGTAGGAGAAGGTTTTGATATTATGTTTTTCTGATGAACTCAAATTACTAACATGGGTATTTTTCATCTTTTTCAGCCATCATGTTGTCCATTATGAAGGGCAGGGAGGACCTGTGCAGGCCAACAGCAAGCCTAGACCAGAGGTTTTGGCACTTTGCGGTAGGGCAGCTGAAAGTTTACGTCCAGATGTACAGCATCTTCTTTCCCACTTGAAACCTGACATGAATTCTTCAATATATGCTGCAACCCACCCAAAGTTGGTCCAGAATCCAGCTTGACAATTAGGTTCCCAGGATACCTCCTGGTAAGCGGACCTTTTGACGGCAATTACGTTCAGTTAATCTGTTGTTACAGTGAAAGCATTACTTCTATGATGCCTTATATCTAAAGTTATTGTAGCATAATAACTGATGATAGAATTTGGAGAAAGACATTCCTTGGTGAAAAATGGTTGTGGGTTGGGGTTTGGTAGTCTTCTTGTCAATCTGGGCATTGTAGTCTATTACGGCTGCTATAACGAAAGTAGACACATCAATACCATAGGGCTCTATGAGAAAGTTGTGACACTTGATACCAACTGTGACAGAATCCTTGAACCCTAGCTTTGCGTTGAAAGTATGGAAAAGTTTTTTGTATATAGCAACCTGTATGTCTTATATGAGGGGAGGAGAAGGGGTGGGGATGGAGTAAAATTAGAAAGATCAGATGGATTGATTGCAGATATACTTGGGCAATTGAGCTTTTATGGAGTAATGTTAACTTATTTTCTTTTTAACCATTACAAATTTACAATTTAGGATTTGGGAATGGACGTGACTTAAAAGTTAAAACCTCAACCTCATTGGGGCATTAATTTTAGTCATGAATAGAAATTGTCCAATACTTGTTAGGATTTTATATTTAAAATAAAAAAACATTGTAAATAATCAAATACTTTAATTATTTTATTTTACAGCGTTGGATTGAATTATAAAACTGTATATAACTTTTTAACTTATAAAAATGCTTTGATCCATTAAAAAACCTTACCTTACCTTTTTTGAACAATTTTTTTTTTTTTTAAAAGAACTAAAAAGCATTGGGAATGTTATTATAACATCGATAGACATTAAAAAAAGGAAAAACTATCCCAACCTGAATCAGAAAGTATGTGAAATGATACTGTGGTTTGTTTGTAGCTATTACATTATTTATTATCATGGTGTAGTGTAACATCACAGTTGTACTTGAAAACGATTGGGATATTTACTCTAGAAAACATTTTAATTCAAAAACTAATAAACACTATACAGGTAAATTGAAATGCATGATAATAAAATATCAGACCAACTATGATACATTAAAAAAGTGTAGATTTTATTTTTGAACGGAAAGAGAGTTTGCTCAACAACCTTTTATATTAGGGATATAACTATTTCCTCCTATAGTTTGTTATAATAGACACTTTGTCATGTTTAATTTCAGTAATGATTATCCTCCTCCCTTAAATAGTAAAACATTAGATATTTTACCCTCTCTAGTTTCAGTAATGATCATTCTCCTCCAAGACATTTTAACTCCTAACTGTTAGGAATTTCGTTAGTCTAATACTTTAACTGTAAAAAAAATTAATTAAATGATACTATTACCCTTGAACTCCTGAGTTATGTCCCATAATAAAACCATTAATTATAAAAGAATCAGAAAAAAAAAAACTAATAAAAGTATTTAAAAAACATAATTTAAAATTAAAAAATTAAAAACTTTATTTAAACAAAAATTAATATAAAGAAATTTAAAATAAAAAATTTATTTAAAGAAACATTAATATAACGAATGAAATGTAAAAATAAAAAATTCATTTAAAAACCATTAATATAAAGTATAATAAATTAATATAATAATATAATTGTAAAAAAACTAAAACAATATTAAAATTTATTTTGAAATATTGAATTGTTTTTTATTTTTTGAAATGCTGAATTTTTTTTGTTGCTAATTTTTTAATTTTTAATTCTATTTTTTTAAAAATACTTTTATTAGTTTTTTTTTTAATTTTTTTTTTCCTTTATAAACAATTAATGGTATCATTAAGGAGCATAACTCATGTGTTCAAAGGTAATAAGGTCATTTAATTGATTTTTTAACGGTCAAAGTAGTTGACTAACAGAATTTCTAATGGTCAAGAGGTAAAATGTATAATATTTTGGTTTTCAGGAAGGGAATAACCATTACTGAAACTAGATGGGTAAAATGTACATTTGCTTTGTAGGGGGAGAATAATCATTACTGAAACTAGAGAAAAAGATACATGAAGTTAATGCTATAAAAATAGACTGGCCTGGCCCATTAGGCACGGCCTGGCCAGTCCATTTTTGGAAACAAGCGTCGCGTGCTGGCCCGGTTCAGCCTGTTTTCGAAACCGCAGGCCCGGCACGGCACGACACGCCTTCCTGCCTCAGGCGGGCCGTGCCAGGCCGGGCCGCGGGCCTCTTCTGGCTGGCTTGGTCCGGCGGGCCAGGCTTGGTGGGCCTGGTCCGACGGGCTTGTCGGGTCTGGTCCAAAATATTTTTTCAAATTACGTTTGTTTGGATTTAGGGTTTAGGGTTTAGGGTTTAGGGTTTAGGGTTTAGGGTTTGAAATAAATAAAGAGAACAAACAATTATTAGGATTTGAAATGAATAAAGAAAACGAGCAATTATTTATTTATTTAATTATTTTTCACTTATGGAATTCAGTATTACATATTTACATGATTGCTTCATTAAAAACCTTACCAAGAAAAACTCAGTGAGATAAAAATTTGGTAAGGGAAAAAGAGTACAACCGTTTTACAACTTACAAGTAAATAATAAATACATATGTAAAAGTATAACATAGTTCTGGCTCTGGCCACTACCTGCAGGGTCATCGATATATAGATTGTTGAAATTTAGAATAAGCTCTTTATCTACAGTTAGATTTTGCAACATTTTTTTAGCATGCTCCCAATTCCGAAGGCATGTTAGTACCTTCACCATCTCCGGAGATAAACAACTTCTTCTTGGTTCAATTATGCGTCCATTGGTGCTGAAAGCTTGTTCTGAAGACACCGTTGACATTGGAATAACAAGTACGTCACGTGCTAAGTGTGACGGAACTGGATACCTGTACGTATAGGTCTTCCACCATAACAACAAATCAAACTCTTCCTTGTCTTCAACAGCATCGAACTGTGCTTCAAGGTACCTAATAAGTTCGGTACAAGAAGATGGGCTAGACCTTTGCCCTGAAGAAGTACTTGCTGATTTGTCCTTTTTTCGCCGTTTCAGAAGGCTCCAACTTGTTTGCTTCGGCTCTGTCTCCAGTTGTGTTGATTGGGGGGTGTCAATGCTGCCAAACCTGCTCTCATAAATACGAAAAAGCTCGAACAAATTAGTTCGAATGTCAATAATTTGTTCTGAATAATCTATTGACAAATTAATACCAATAAACTCAAGCAAAACTTCTAAACCAGATAATTTAACTCTAGGATCTACTATAGCACTTAAGGCATAAAGTAGATGAATGTTAGCCCAATATTTTTTCAACTTTGTCTCCATGGCAACAACTGCAGCGCCTAAATGTTCATCTTCTCTATAACTGTTTAACAGTTCAGACATTTCCACTATCTGATGGATTGCCTGGGAAGATGTGAGGTAATATACCCCGGAAAGAGTTACAGTGGCATTGTAAAAAATCTTTAAAAATTGAACAAAAATCTTTGCCACATACCAATCGTCTGTGGTAAGTATTTTTGGACTATGTTGACCTGTTTTGGCCAATTTCATGTTATAAAAGCATGTAATGGTTGTATCATATTCCAAACAATTTTTCAACATTAAATAAGTAGAGTTCCACCTTTACCGGCATATCAGTTTGGAATCGTCGGGGTTTGAAACCGTTTTATTTACAATGTCTCTTGAATTCACTGAATCTAGGATTAGAACTGCAAATCCAAGAAATGGCATCTCTGATACGATCTATTTGGTCGCTTACCTACTTTAAATCAGCCTGTACAACTAAATTTATAATATGGCATGCACATCGTTGATAGAAGAAATAACCTCCATCTTGCGGGATATTTCTTGCAACAAACAATGCAATAGAGCTAGTATTTGCATATGCATTATCTAATGTGATCGAAAGGATGTGATGCGTGATTTCATAAGTTTCTAAAACAGAAATAATGACATTAAAAATGTTTTCTGCGGTATGTGCAAAATCCATAGGACGAAAACCAATAATTCTTTTTGTTATCCTCCAGTCAGAATCTAAATAGTGTCTCGTGACACATAAATAGTCCTGTTTGCAACATGCATTCCAAATATCAGAAGTTAATTCAACAAAGACACTTAAATGATGTATTTCAGCAACTAAGTCATCCCTTTGGGTTTCAAACAATCGTATCAAATCATTTCTAGTGGTGGTTCTAGAAACAGGTTCATATTGAGGGTTATATGCAGATGTGATTAATTCTTTATAAAATGGACTCTCACCAATACTGATCGGTTGATCAGTTTGTGCAATGTATCGTGCCAAACACTCTCTAGTGCGCATGACATCGAACTGTCACGTCGTAACGGACCCGTCTGGGTGTCGTTGAAGTTGTGTCTGGGTTGTAGTGTCTATCTGTCTATGTGCAGGCATATATTTGTACATATGCCGTCTCAAATGTCCGGTTCCCCTCGTACTTGTAGCATAATCCTTATGATAAAACTTACATTTAGCTCTGGGGCCAGACGTTCTGTTTGGGAGTGTCATTTGGACTATGTTGAAACATTGCCACACATTTGATGTTAATTTTCTGGGACGTGATGTTGGTGTAACGGCGGAACCAGAAGGTCCTGCTTGAGTATGGGTCGGCTCTGAAATATCAAATTCATCGTTGAGCATATTCAAACCGTCCGGAAAATAAGGCTGCTGGTTAGGATCCATTACCTGAAGTAAAAATATGAGCACTATAGTAGTTAATAGTCAAATTAAAAATCAATAGTTACTAACAATAATCTTAATTTACTAACAATAATTAATATAAATAATACGACACTTACAATTATTATTTTACTTCAAAAAACAAAAAAACAAAAAAATCATAATCTACTAACAAAAAATATTAAATTCACTACTACAAATAAAATTGATAAATTTACTAACATAATATACTATTATAAAATTGATGAATTTAACCACTACTCTTAAATTCATAATATACTACAAAAAAATATTATAATAAACAACTGCACAAATAATTCATAATCTACTAACAAAAAATTTTAAATTCACTACTACACTTAAAATTCATAATATACTCACCAAAAATATTAAAATAAACAATTACACTAAAAATTAATAATTTATGAAAAAAATAATATCAAACGTAACTACTACACTTAACATTCATCATTTACTTATTACAAAAATTAAATTCAGTAATACAAATTAACTTTCTAAATTTACTAATAACAAGTATTAAAATTACTACTAAACTTAAAAGTCTTAATATACTAAACAAATAATATTAACATTAAAACCCAAAAATTGATAAACTAACTAACTAAATAAAAATGTTTTCATTTAGTAACTAAAATCTAAACATAAACATATAAATTTACTATGAAAATATGTTTGAGCAAAAGTAATAACAAAATTGTACCTTTAAATTTTGGTGTGTTGGTGGAAAATGTAGAGAATTTTGTAGAGAGAGTAATAATCAAATTGAATGAAAAAGTTTAGAGAATTGGAGAACATATTAGAGATTGAGATTTGAGAGAATGAGAGATTGAAAGAATGATAGAGAGAGTGAATGGAAAATGAAATGGATGGAAGTATTTATAGAAAAATTTGATTTGTGGGTCAAAATGTAATTTCAAAGATTTCAGATGGGGGTTTTGTAATTTTTTTAGGCTCCAACGGCTGGAATTCAAATTCCAACCGTTGGAGGGTTTTTTTTTTTAAAAAAAAACCTAGTTGATTGGACGGACTGACCGATCCGTCCGATAGGCCGGTTCAAGGGCCTGACACGTCGGCTTGGTGTGCCGTGGCGAGTCGGCCTGTCGAGCCTCTTACCAGCGGCTCGGCACACGGCCTGTCACGGGCCGGGCCGCGGCCTGGCTTGCTTCCTTCACGGGCCGTGGCACGGCCCGTTGGCTTCGTGGACCGGCCGGACCGGTCTCTCTCGGACCGGCCCATAATTACAGTACTACATCGAGTGATGAATTTTATGTGATAATGAGAAGAAGCAATGATTTGACAATTTGTTATAGAAAACCTAGACCAGGATTAAATTATTGGTCAAGCTGCAAAATAAATGTGGTCCAGTTGGTTTGGTTGTATATTTAAGGAAAGGAAAACAAAAATCAAAGTCTCGTCTTATTGGTCGGAATTACAAGATTCACATGGATGATGGATCAAACACGTGATGTCCTTTCCCTTTCGATCCGTGATTTTAAAAATCCAATTTAAATCCAATTTGTAAAATATTTGTCAAGTCGAATAAATTATGGACGTTTCAATATTCATCTAATGTCTTTAATTGCTCTTTAAAAAAAATAAAAATAATAAATATTTAATTGCACAAACATCCCTTCCGTTAAAAATAACAGCAGACTTAATTTTTTTTATGAAAAGTCTTAATTGCAACTAAGTCTCAAGCCTTATACAATCAATTTTAAACTATTAAATAAATAATAAATATAAACATTTCTTATTATTATTATTATTATTTTGTTATTATTTAAAAATATAAGTATGAGTTGTGCTAGGAGCGGTCACTTAGACAGTCGCACATGTGAGATTGACATGTGTCCTCCACCTTTTTTTTTTAAAAGAGTTTCACCTGACAGTATACAAATTACTATTTAAATTTAAATTTGATTTTATTTATTAATAATAATTTTAAATTAAATTAAAATTAGGGATTTTAGCAAAACTACCCTATTTGAAGGACTGAATAACAAATCTGCCCTAAAACCTAAAACAATTGCAAAAATGCCCTAAAATTCCCTAAATACCCTCACTTATAACTTCACTCAATTTATTACATAATTTATTAGATTTACCTAACTTCAATTAACAATTCACCAACCATCAACTAAAATTTACTAACAAACTCATAAAACCAATAACTAAACATCTAACAATTAGATTTTCTCTTCATTTTAAAATTTTAGGTTTCAAAAACATTAGGGAAATAAGGTTATTTGAAAGGTAAGTATTACATTATTAATTTTTTCCAACCTTATAATCATTATTTTGATAATGGCATTGACATATGATTAGAGTTTTAATTTTTTTTTTCATAAAATCGAAAGGGTGAATCGGGTCACCACGACCCCGACAGTTCTTTTCATTGCTTTAATTGGTTGTGAAAAATGTCGGGTCATGGTGACCCGACATCGGGTCAGCATGACCCGATGCTTTTTTCCATCTGGTCATGCTGGCCCGATGTCGGGTCACCATGACCCGACATTTTTTACATCGGGTCATGCTGACCCGATGTCGGGTCACCATGACCCGATGGAAAAAAGCATCGGGTTAGTGTGACTCGATGTCGGGTCAGCATGACCCGATGCTTTTTTCCATCGGGTCATGCTGACTCGATGTCGGGTCACCATGACCCGATGCTTTTTTCCATCAGGTCATGCTGACCCGATGTCGGGTCACCATGACCCTACCGTATTTTTCATTTTTTTTCAAACTTTCTAAAAAATATCGGGTTATGGTGACAGGATGGAAAAAAGTATCTGGTCAGTATGACTCGAGAGGTTTTTACATCGGGTCATGGTGACCCGATGGGAAAAACTATCGAGTCGATGTGACCCGAGAAGTTTTTCCATCGGGTCATGGTGACCCGATATTTTTTAGAAAGGTTGAAACCAGTGAAAAATACTGTCGGGTCATGGTGACCAGATGGAAAAACGTATCGGGTCGGTGTGACCCGATAAGTGTTTTCATCGGGTCATGGTGACCCGATGTCGGGTCAGCCTGACCCGACAGGAATTTTTATCAGGTCATAGTGACCCGCTATCGGGTCACCACGACCCGATTGTATTTTTCCTCAGGTCGTGGTGACCCGATGTCGGGTCACCACGACCTGAAAGAAATTACTGTCGGGTCATGCTGACCCGATATCGGGTCACCATGACCCGATGAAAACACTTATCGGGTCACACGGAGTTATGCTCTTTGAAATAATTATTATTATTATGTTCAAGTTTCATCAATTTTTTCTTCTTTCCCCCGACTTCAACTTGTGTAAATATTTTGGTTGAATGATCTCTATCAATATCATCATGATTATTATCATCCAAGTCATCCTCAACGTCATCCTCAACATCATCCTCATCGCCATAACCATCCACATTGGGTGATACATACTGGAGTTGATCCATACCTGTCCAATACGGTTTCCTTGTTTCTTCACCAGAGGGGCCAAGTTTTTTGTAAATGGTAAGCTGAAATTATTTTAAAACACAACGTTATAATATTATCCCTAAAAAAAACAAATTAAAATATTTAACTTAAATAAAAATTACGTTTTTGAACTTAAATATGGATTTCTGAATTTCTACAAACGTGGGAGTTTCCGTGCATTGCCAATTCAAAATTCTGGGGACGACATTGTTCACCCTAACGGCATAGCCAAGTGTGACCCATTTTGGTATTGCTTCGATTGCCCAAACCTGAAAACGAAACAAAACAAATGATATTTAGGTTAGTGTATGGAAACATACATGTTCCCTCAAATGTATTTTAATAAAATTCATCAATTACACATTACCTGGAAAGCCGTCACAAACCCATAAGCATTGTACCTCTCCACTTTCCGTTTCACTGGACCATCGACCTTCTTCTTCAACTTATCATTTAACTTATTCTTGAATTTATCATCACGGCCAAGAAGACAAGTAGAAAGAGAGTTAAATGTCCTATCATATAAGAATGATCCCCAAGGAAACTTATTAAATGCATACATGTCATCCACTAATTGTAATGCCCAATACAAAATGCTAGTCCTATCATCTTTTCCAACCAAAGTCATCTCCAATATAAGTATTAAAGCCAACTTCACAATATCATCATCACTATATTTATTATTGGGACCCAAATTCCTAAACTAATCAATAATCATTTTAACATGAACTTTACTATCTTGGAAGTAGGATCGACGAAGTCTACTGTCCTTTCGTTTGAAAATCTCTAATGTGGATTCAGAGTATGGATCAAAGGTTAGCCCACTAACCAAACAAAACTCCACTGGGCTGAACCGTATCACCTCGTTGCCAACATGGTACCACAAAGAAGATGTATTCTCATTGGCATCTTAACATGACACTCCCTAAGCAAGATATGGTGACAAAATTGCCCGGACAACACCATATCACCCACATTCAAAAAATGGCCGAAACATGTCACTCCAAACAACTCGAGTTGTTTTGGTGTCAGACGCGACTTAATAAGTCTGATACTTTCCCAGTTACAATACCCAGTAACTCGAGAGGGAAAACGATCACACTCCTTAATCTTGAGTGATTCAAGTAATTTGGTTCCACCCATGTGTATCGACCTAAACACATTTCATAATTATATTCAAACAATTTTAATTATTAAAACAAAACTAATATAAATGACAATTTCATCAAAAATACATTTTTTAATAGTAGTATTAAAGGCCAAAAGCCATAAACCAAAAACAAGCTTACAAAAATGCAATTGGAAACCACCAAGCATTCACCATTTTACAAGCCATAAACCAAAAACAAACCATTTACTATGTTTTTATCAGAATACAGACCTCAACACAACAGTAGCATGACAAGACGAAACAGAGTGAAGTAAATCCAGTTAGGTGTTCTAGTTGAAACAAATATAGGGAGTTCAAGTTTCCAGGTTCATCACCATGTGTTATAGACAGTTTCCACAATTTTACATTTATATTTAAATTCAATTCTTAAATATTCTCTCTAACTGTAAATCAAAACTATTGGAAACTATTCCGGCAGGTGTAGGTGAAGACCAGAGACTCGTTTTCGAGCAATTCCATTTAATATCAAACTATTGGAAAACCACCAAATCAAAGCTAGAAACCACAAACGACCTAATTTTAATCAAAATAAAATCAATCCCATATAATTCAACAGTTTTTCGAATCTTTTGTTAGGATTCGAAAATTGAAAACCAAATAATTTGTATTTAAAAACAAAAAAAATCCTAAATCAGTCCACTAAATCAAACCAATCAAACTAGAAAATTGAAAACCCAAATCACAATTTCAACTCAAAATCAGATTAGGGTTCGAAAATAAAATTACCTCGAAATCGACGGTGGCTGGAATGGCGACGATGGCTGGAATGGCGATGATGATTGGAATGGGATGGAGTGGGATCGACGACGATGGCTCGAAGGCGACGGCGGCTGGAATGGCGACGATTGGGATAGACGACGATGGCTCGAACGCGACGGCAGCTGGAATGGAGACGGTGGCTGGATCGATGACGATGGCTCGAAGGCGACGGTGCCTACAATGGAAACGGTGGCTGGAATGGCCACGACTGGGATCGACGATGATGGCTCGATGACGACTGGATTGGAGACACTGGCTGGAACGAGATGGAGTGGGATTGACGACGGTGGCTTGAAGGAGACGGTGGCGACGATGACTTGAACGACGACGTGATAATGTGGGCAGATCGGGGCAGGGCGACCAGATGATTTAGGTGGCCTGATGATTTGGATGTTAGGGCATAAAGCCATTCTTTTTCATTTAAGACAAGGGTAAGAGCGTCATTTTAGGCCATTTTTGCAATTGAAATAGGTTTTAGGGCAGATTTGCAAATGGTCCCTTAAAACCAGACATTTTTGCTAAAATCCCTTAAAATTATTAAACAAGACAAAAAAATTTAAAAAACACTCCTCTAGGCACAAACGAAAAAGAAATCAGAAACTTTGATAAACGATCTAAAATATCTTGAATGATAAGAGCATCCAATGCTGTCTCAAATAATTGTATAAATACTAAAATTTAGTATATTGTATAAAAACTTCCCTCCAATGCACCGTCAAATGTTGTGCCAAATTTGGTACAACAATAAATGTTTATTTTTTAAATATTTAAATTAATTTAAATTTAATGTACATTAATATTATTTCAACCAAAATTTATTACATATGCAACTATTCTTAATAAATTAAATATTTTTCTATTTTTATCTTTACCTTTTTTTTATTTAATTCCAAAAAAAAAATACAATAAATACATTAACGGTAGTTGTTGATTTTTATAATTTTAATTATTAAAATAATAAAAATAGCATTTTAAATACTACTGTGTATTAAAGTATAATATTAAATTGTTGTCCCAAATATAGCATTTTACATTTTTTTTGTACTAAATTTGACATTGACAATAACACGTGCACTAGATATGGTCTAAGCTTGAAAAGCGACACCACCATTAATCAACTCAATCATAGCTTTAGCATCGGACTATCTCCGATTATTAGTTAAAGAAAAAAATACTTAGGAATATTTTGAGTTTTTTACTTTATATATATATATATATATATATTAAAAAGTCAATACAAATACCTTTTTTAAAATAAAAAATAGGTATATGAAAACTTGATTTGTTACGATTAGATTCGATTAAACTCATAATTTTTAAGATTAATGAAAGAATTAAAGTTCTCTAGACAATCGCATACCTACAAAAGTAACAAAAAACATTTTCATATTTCGAATTTTTTTTTTTTTTGAAAAATGGGATACTTGTGTTTTTGAGTTTTTTTTAATATGTATATACACGGTTCCTAAGAATCAAGTTTTTCTGTAAGTTTTTTTTTTTTTTTAACTATTAGTTTTGTTTGAGAAAGAATGAAGATAGAAAATCATAAATATATATCGGAGAAGAGAGAGTTTACTATGATAATTCAATTAGGGAATAACGTTTAATATGTAATATTTATTCTAATGATTTAGGAGAAAGAATTTCTTATTGTAATAATTTAATTCAAAACAAATTACTCCTTCAATGTATCCGAAAACTACGATGATTCGTCCTAATTTTTGTTAAAATAAAATTGAGTGACTTTAGAATATGAGTGATAAAAGATAATAAAAATCTTGAAATAAAATAAAGTGTCTTTAAGGGCCCGTCCTGTAAGCGTTTTTCAGTTGCTGTTTTTTGAAAATAAAAATAAAAATAAAAATAAAAATAGTATTTTTGGTTTCATTTTAGATTTCTGAAAACGCGTCTGGTAGCAAATACTGAAAGCTGTATTTTAAAAATGAAAACGGAAAAAACGCGTCTGGTAGGTTAACCGAAAACTATCAAAAATTGAAATATTAATTTTAGTATTTTGTTTAATATTATTACAACTATAAACAAATTGATTAAATAATTAACCAATATAATTTTTGTATTGTAATTTTTAAATTAAACAAAAGTAACACATCAAAAATTAATTCAAAAAATCATATCAAAAAAATGAATTAATCAAAACAAAACTCTTAAATTATAAATAAATAATTATAATATATATATATAATAAAAATATAATAGTATATATTATATTAATATATATATATATATATATATATATATATACATATTGTAATAATATATTAAATATTATTACATATATTATAATTTATATATTAATAATATATATATTATTTTATATATTAAAAATTATTATATTTTTTATATATGAAATATTATTATATTTTTTATATTACATTTTTATATATAATAATACATAATATATGATATTATATCCTATGTAAATATATAATATTTGATATTATATATATATATATATATTATATAATATATTATTATATATTTATATATATATATATATATCATAATATATAATATATAATATTTTATTATTATATTGAATAATATATAATATATTATAATATATAATATAATATTTACATAATTATAAAATATATATATTATAATATATAATATTTTATATAGTAATTATATATATTATATATTAATTACATAATATTATATATATATTAATATTCTATAATATTCTATAATATTATAATATATATAAGGGGCACTTTGGTAATTTAAAAATCTTGTTCCGTCTTGTCCTAGTTATATCAAACACATAACAGTACAATTAATAGTTTAAGATTTTTTTTTAATATAAAAAAAATGAAAAACAAAATGAAAAATAAAAACGAAAAACGAAAAACAATTATTTTGTGTTTTTCAAATCTTTCACTTTTAATACTGGTTTTGTTTTTCGTTTTTTTTTTTCGAAAACAAAATGAAAAACGGTTAACGAACGCGTTTTCGAAATCGTTTTTGAAAAATAAAAACGAAAACAGATTGAAAAACGACTATAGGATGGGGTCTAAACTTTTTTTAAAATTTAAATTTTAAGAAAATCGTATGTTTAGAAAAGCAGTATAAAAAGAAAAAATTGGGCTGTTAAAAGAAATTTTCTTTTTTTTTAATTCAAATTTTATACACAATTACACTTTAATCCAAATATTGCGTGCTTGGTTTATGTGACCCCAAATTATCAAAATCCATTAATTTATTTTATTTGACCGAAATTTTATCAATCAAAAGATGCATTTATTCCAACAAACCGTTCATCTGAACCATTATTATCATTACTTACCTCGTCACTTTTAAAGTCTTGCATTTAAATCAATTCAAAATGACGACACTCCAGGAGACTCTGATTGGGTAGAGTTTGATTATGAAACTGTCAAGATGAAAAAAATTTAACGAGAAAAAAATTTGTTGAAATAATTAAGTGAAAATTAATTGGATAAATAAATTGAATAATATAATGATAAAAAATTTGGAAACAAATCATAAGAGTAATTATTTTAATTTTTTATATTATATAATT
The DNA here is from genome assembly GCA_032871835.1 of Dipteronia dyeriana. Lineage (NCBI taxonomy): Eukaryota > Viridiplantae > Streptophyta > Magnoliopsida > Sapindales > Sapindaceae > Dipteronia > Dipteronia dyeriana. The sequence goes on along the minus strand of CM065303.1, from coordinate 53,970,379 downwards.
AATTATTTAAAAATATTTTTTTTAATATTAACAAATTAATTAATATTGTATAAAATAACTAATAGAAATTAATCAGTATGATATAGAGTTTTATGAGAAGAATATTTTTATAAAGATGCTCTCTACATTCATTAAACTAGTAAAGCATCTCCAATACAAGCATGATTTGTAAAAAAAAAATTACGTAAGATTAATAGATATTCCGTTAAAAAATCTTTCTCCAATGCAACTGTGCATATTCAATCTCAAACTGATATGGTAAAAAAAAATTAGACATTGTTAACATGATTATCCACTTTCAGACGGTTTGTTGCACAACCCTTTTTTAGGTTGACCCAATAAACATTTATGATTGATTTTAATTTTTCATTTATTTTTAGTAAGGAAATAAAATAAAATAAAAATAGAAAATAAAATTGAACACATCATTAAAACAAGATGTGTTTTAAAAGAATGTATTGAAGACCAAGTTTGCTTTCAGTTTTTTTGTAAGAAAAATTAAATTCATGAGCATTTTTATAATTTATAGACATACACTAATTTTTTTTAAAAAAGTGACTATTAACGATTAAAGTTGTAAAAGTGGTTACTAACGAAAGTTTAATGTTTCCGATGACTATTTTTGTTTTCTCTCATGAATTAAATATCCAAAGTTGGTTGTAATTAATTTTATTAATTTTATTAGAAGAACAAATTTATTATATATTTTTTCTCTATAATATTTTTATTTATTTTTCTTTTGAATAAAAAATTGTATATTTTTTATTTCTTTCAAACGCGTTTTAGAAAGAAAAAAAATTGCTATCAATATAAATTGTTCCATAATTTCATGAAACACTTTTCTACTTCCAAAGCAATTGTGACATGACAAAAATCTTACGTCCTTATAACTTAATTTCACAAATCGAAAACGGGTCTCCAACTAAAAACACCTCAAACGAAGTGATTTATGGACAGAAAACAATAAAAAATAAATGGATGGAGCTGCTAGACATGATAAGAGATAAAAAAAAATGGATTTGAATTTTGTGGAAGGAAAACATAGAAGAGAAAGGAAGTGAGGGAAAAGAAAAAAATATGATATAATTAAAGATAATGAAAAAAAAATATTAATAAAGTTGATTAAATAACATTATAATATGTGTGAGTGGTATGTACTTACATAAATACAATACAATATAATTAAAGAAAGGATATATAATTTTTTTTAAAATTTTGATGGGTTTGATTATGAAAGGGATGTACCTACGGTTTGTAAGGGGTACTATTATTGTCATTTTTTCTAAAATCCTATTGATTCCAATCAAATCCATTGAATACCCCCTCTTAGTTTATATGTCTAACTCAGCACTCTACATTGGGTAAATGTTTCAAACTATTGTAAGAATAGGTTAAAAATTCAAATCATAATAGAAATGAACCCTATATGGCTTTTTGAGGCCAAAGAGTTCAATCGGAAATATCTTGACAAGATCAAGTTCACATCCTGACTTGCAAGTTTCGGATCTATCTTTCATAGTTCTAATATCCTAGTAATTTATGGACGTTTTTAACAAAGATCAATAATATTTCACAAGGCAAAGTTTCATGAATCAGAAAGGCAAACAAAGAGGAGATTGATGTAAGAGTGAAGGTATGCATTGCAGTTCTATATATCATTTCCACAATGTAACAATGATATTATAAAAGGTTACAATGTGTACTCAATTGTCCTAATCCACATTATAACAAATAATTATAGGGAAAAACCCTACAAAATCTATATATAAGCGACTAAGTTTTAAACTTAGATCAAACAGAGAGTCGTTTCCGTTTCTACAGATAAACAAAAGCCGTTTGCTTAAAATAATTTGACATACTACTTAAATTTGCATATTAAAATACTAATTTGATGTCATTACATTACGGTTACCCGGCCTTGCTTGCTGAGATATTCATGCCATTGCTTTCTGGAGATTTTGTGCTGGTGACATATGGTGCTGCATTCATCGCCCTGTATTATGCAAGAAAACAACAACTTCAAATGACTATGGTAAAATTAATTAAATAACAATTTGTTTATATCATCTTGTATAACATCTGACCTTTGCTTACGCTTCTCCAAAAATGAAGCCAGGGAAGCTTTCCGGGCCTGTGGAAAGGCTGCATAAAATTTTGAGGGTCCTTCATACGTGGCAAACAAATTACACAAGTTAGTAATATCCCAGATAATAAAAAATAAACATATTGAAAAGGGCCAATTTATAAGCTGAATATAAAAAACACTCTACTTATGTTTTGATAATTCCATCACAACTCAAAATGATTGTTTCAAAAAATATTATTTTCTGGGATGAGTCGAAAGGTTTCCAATATTATTTATGGTATTTATGAACGTTACATTGCACACAAACTATGGTATGCATGGATAATGAAAAAATCATCTAATAAATAATAGTTGATTTAAAATCAGAGATATATTTGAAACCAAGACATTAGAACTCTACCCTTCAATGATGAAAGATCATACCAGCAGGTATCATAGATGTTGCAGCAACAGATCCCACTGCATTCACTGTTTTTGAAGGTTCCAGTTTACAAACAGGAGTGGCGATAACCCCTGTGGTTTTAACAACCATCATTTCTTCAGTACTAGTAGATCCACTCCCTGAATGAGTACCAGTATGTGAAGAAATAGATATAGGGCTTGGGAGACCAGTGCAAGGTGGTGCATTTACGGGTTGGTTCACTGTAACACTATTAACTGCAGCTGGCTTTGAGCTAGGTGCCTGGACTTGAACTTTTGTCTGTGCAGCATTCGGGGATATGGAAGACCCGTTCCCAGCCAATAACATAATTGCCTGAGCCTGGAGAAGATATCAAAAGTAAGTTATATGCTTACAATTGATTCAATAGGCAACTGATATCTAAGAGCAAGAGACAGGAAACCTTCTCAGGGGAGATATCCTCATAAACTTTCACTGTACCCGCGTAAAAGATCGTCAATTGAGCAGGAGGAGGCACATGGGTTTTGACACCGTTGCTAGAAAACATGGATTGAAACATTCAGTTTTTTTTCTTCTGAAATTGCATTTGAGAGTAAACATATTGAAGTATATTTGTATATCAATTACCATTGCTCGGTTATTCCTCCACCAACAGAACCAAAGGTGGCAAGACTTGAATGTGGAGTTACAACAGGAATTCCTCCAAGTAATCGTTGCATCGTGTTATTAGCCTCGCTCAAATTCTGACCAACTGTAGCAAAATGATTCTTGAAGAAAGGGTGGTTGTTGACAGAACCTGAAATTGCTTGATTCACTGGAAATGTCTTTACATCATGAGGACGATGAATGCTCTGCGCATCATGTTGCACGGAATAAGATGTCAATGAAATATGAGTGCCACCTTGCCTATAGTGATGGATGGATTTCTATATAATGAAAAAAAATGGAGGAAACATGATATATAATATCAGTTTTTGGTAACAGATACAGGACCTAGCCGATACACCAATCAATTTATCAATATGGGCAAAAAGAAAGAGGACCTCTGTTTGAGGCAAATTATACACACAGTCAATTTAGACTCGGCTAGAATTCTTGCTTCTCATGCAGAACAAACTAAACCCTTGGCTACTATTTTTGATGCCAAAGTAGGAAAAATACCAAACCTGAATTTCAGCCGTTGATCGTCTTTTGCTCGGGTCATATGCATCGGCAGTCGGGACAGGCATGAATCCAGAGGACACCAGGGAATCAGATATAATCTTTCTAGTCTTATCTTCTTGAGCAACCTTAAAAGTCATGAAATGAGGAACTGCAGTGAACTTGCTGGAAAAGGGCCATTGTACCCCTGACCCTTTAGCAAATCCTACAATTCCAAAAACCAAGCCCAAAGACTGCTCAGTTTATATACACCGTGATTGATCAATCTCTCGCTTGGAAACAATGCATATTTAACTCCTACAACACTTAATTTCTATCAACAATTAGGTCGAGACTCCAAAATTAGAAAAATTACAATTAATATAAACTACTGGCAGTGTCCAGTTCAAAATTATTCAGTTGTTTACATTATACACAGGGATAGTTCTGCATTGAAATTAAACATTCAACAACCCAGAAAAATAAAAACAACCAAAATTTAACGCACTGTAACTACAATTGAGTTTTATTTAACTTATGCAATGAAATTACTTTAAAACTATACAGGCGACTTCTTACAATGAAATTTAATCAATCCCAACAAGCCATTGACTTTTTTCCATTCACATATAATCCATATAATTTAATTTACAAAAAGAAGTTAAATTTCGAAATCAACCAAATTCTGACAACCAAAAAGAAAAAAATGAGTATTAAAAACAGATATGACTCAAATTGGAACAACAAAAGAAGACATGAGCCCATAAAAAAGAAGTAACAAAAGTAAATGTAAAAAGAAAATTAAAAAATAAAAATAAAAATAAATAAGCAAATGAGAAGAACATGCACACCTATCTCTTTGTGCCCATCAGTGTTGACCTCTTCCTTGACCACAGCTAATGGCTCTTTAGAGCTCAAACCCATGAAATCTCTCTCCATTTTTCACTCTCAGAAAAAAAGCTTTAAAATTTCAAACCAAACCCAACAGCCATACAATTACAAACACCAGCAAAGATCACAAACCCACCACTTTTTCGCATAGAAACAGAGACGGAGACAACAACAATAACAAAAGCTTTGAACTACAGCAAAAAGCAGAGAGAGATGGTATTTGGTATTAAAGTGTGGTTTTATAAGATCTTTTTTTAAACAGGAAATAAAATAATTTATTATTTTTTTAATTTTTACCGGGTATTGGGGATTACCGGTAATATCCGGTAGGATGACCGGTTGGACCGGTTTCGTACCACGTGCTGGAGCCTTAAATTCACACATTATCAGAAAATGGTACCCACCTGTCGGTGGTACCGCACATGTCAGTAGCTTCGACTCGTAGACTGACACGTGTATTTTACACGTGACGAGTTTTGGCACTCGTGGGTTATTAGCCTAATAGGGTGGACCCGCTACTTGTTTCTGATTGGTGTCCTATTAGTCGCAGATTTTTTTTTTTTTTTTAATATTTATTTAGACAGAATTTCACTCTCACCTAAATCCCATCCTTTTTATGATTTATCATCTTTATAATTTTTATGTCATTTTCATCATTTTTAATCTATCCTTTATTCAAAATCCATTATCGTTCCTTTAATCCATAATTAATAAAAAATAACAGTTGTAAGGGTATTATAGTCCCATAGCATATTATCCACACATATAATAAAATATTTATAAAAAATAAAAGTGTAAGAAATAAAATTTTAATTAGAGTAATGATTTTTTAAAATAAAATATTTAACGGTAAAAATGTAAATAATTTTTTATAATAATGATATTTTCAACAATTAATTTAATTATAAAGTTGTAAAATTTTAAAGTGTGTTTATAAAATAATAAATAATATTATATAATGATGGTATACAATTGTTAAAGTTTTAAATTTGTTTTTAAAAAACCTAAGTAAAACAGTCATTTTAATTAAAATAAATAATAAAATGGGTAAAATTGTACTTTAACACAATTTTATAGTTTGAAGGATCAAAATGGTGGATTTTGAATAAAAAAGAAACTAAAGTGATAAAAAAGATAAAAATATTTATAAAGGTGAGAAATCGTAAAAAAAAGATAAGATTGAGGTGAAATTCTATCATATATTTATTAACCTGATTACTTGATTAGGATTTAGGATTAGCTCTAACGAGGAATAAAAGCTACAGACACATACATTGCTATAAAAGTGCCATTCAATGATTCAAGTATTTAAACTTTCGTACTATGTGCGACACGTGTTGTGCTGCAATAAGGCAGGGCATGTTTGATTCTTTTCCCTTAACAAATGTCATTAATGGGTCTCATCAACTTGTTTTATTTGATCAGTCAAATAACTCCTAAAATTACTTAATAAGTTAATTTGGAAAGCGAAAAAAAAAGTAATTAATTAACTATCAATTTTTTTACTTTGTAAACTAACCTATTTTTTTTTTATCTATTCTTAATTTTGTCTTCTCTCACAAGTCAAGGCCCTTAATCATAATATTATTTAGGGTCCGTAATGTCTTAAGTCACAGATTTTATGAGAAAATCTCTAAATAACCATTAATTTTTTAAAATGATTCAAATTAACTATTTTATAGAAAGAAAGTATCAATTATTATCACTTTGTCTATTAATTGTTTGAAGTCCGTTTCCTTATATCATAATCTGTTAAAATATAGGTCAAAATAGTAAAACATGTTTTATACCGGTTTTTGAACTGGTTTTTAACATGTTTTAAACTAGTTTTTTTACCTATATTTTGACTATTTTTTTATCACGGTTATTTTATAAAACATGAAATATTGCCCATAAAATTCTTATAATCAAATCATTTCTTTATATATAATTAAATAATCAAAAATATAAAATATTGCCCATAAAATTCTTCATAGGTGCCATGCCACAGACAACATTAATTTTCTGTTAGATTTTAATAGAATGATTGTCAATGAACAATGTTTTGTCAAAATGGTGATTTTGGAACACAATTCATGTTCTCTTTCAAGTCTATCATCCCCAAAAAGATATATTATCAAATTTATCCTAATTTGATATAGTGTATGATTCTTTCTTTTAACATATTTAATATTTTCAATAAATTTTAGAAAAGAAAAAAAAAACATCCTAATCACTTCTCATACTAATTATTTTTCTAGAATTTAACAATTAAATTTATCTTCTACCAAATCCCATAAGAACTCATTATTTATTTACTTTTATCTAAATATTCATGTAGTGTTCAATAAACTTCATATTAAGTAGATTTTGTGGTTTGAAGATGTTATAAAATAATTATATATATAGTGGTTCTCTCATAATAGATCCCTTATTTTAATTTCAGTAAAGACTTTGATGAAATCACAACCATTTGTATGAATTTCGATTTGAATTGTCGTGTGACATATATGTTAAATGAAATCTACCTATAAATAAAATTTGAGAATTTTTCAAGTATTTCAACTACTTTTCCTGAATGTTCCTATATTTAACCAATTTTTCATTGCTTCATATTTAACAAAATCTGGATAAATAGCTATAGAGCTTGAAAAATTCATAAATTTTAATCATAGGTAGAGTTCATTAAACATATCATCCATGAAAAAAAAATCAAAATTCATACAAATGGATATGATTTTATCAAAGTCCTTACAGAAATTAAAATAAGGGACTTCTTATGAAAGAACTAATATAATATTCATGCATATAACTCTGGAACCTATTAAAAAAAAATATCAAGAACCTTTTTATTTTATTTGGTTTCCTTTGCATATGATCCAGGTAACAAAAAAAAAACAAAAATGGTTTCATGAATTATATGCATTGAAAATGTGGACAACATACAAAATTGAACTTGACTTTTTTTTTACAATAAATTGAACTTTGTTTGGTCAAAAACATACAAATTCTTGTATGTGAAAATACTTTTTTAATCAGTATGGGTATAAATGTAAAATTATTTATTTTCAGATAATTTTATCTTTAAAAAACAAATATGTTGACAGTACATTCAGATGTGAGGAAAAAAAACATGTCATTCATGTTCAGGTTTCAGTACCTATTCAGTTTTCAGAAAAAATTAAGTATTGTATTGTTTAGTCTTCAGAAGAAAAAAAAACTCTAAATCTTAATTAATTGAAGACTAAAAACAAAAGAATGTAATTTTAATAGTTGAATTGAAATATGGATTCAAATTGTATGTCAACCACTATCATGTATTAAATATAAATGTTTTTTTAATAATAATTAAATGTACATTATAGTGGTTGACGTGGCTGGATTTGGTTAGTTAGACATAAATTGAGACATCATTTTAACATTTTTTTATAGAGATTTGAATCCTTGAAATATTTGAATGATATGGTGGTGGTTTGAAAACATATTAAAAGAGAAAGACTATTAAGATTATCTAAAGGGAAAGTATCATTTTCCCCTTAACTTTTACCCTTTTCTATTACGAGGTTTGACCGTCAATCCTCACGGTTAAATGACCATTTTATCCTTAATATAATTTAAAAAATGACCGTTTAACTCTTAAGATATTTATTAAATAAAAATATATATTAAAAAATAGAGAAAAAGAAACGAATTGAGAATAAAATATGGATCTCTGCCGTCTAGCCTTGAGATGGACGGTGGATATATATATTTTTATTTTTTATTTAATTTTGAAAACAGAAATCAAATATAAATGAGAATTTAAAAACAAAAATTGTAAAAAAAAAAAACATTTGTAGATTCGGTGGTCATTCAGATGAACTGTGGAGATCCAAGATCCATATGATCCATCTATTTTCATCCAAAGAAAATTAGATTTAGTGGAGATCCAACATCTCTTTATGTAAATTTTTTATAAAAAAAAAAGTGTAGAACAAAAACAAGGTTCAAAAAGCCAAGCTATTTGCTCTTGTGCATGCCAACCCCTATAGTTCAATCCATTTTTTAAATTTAAAATAAAGAATATTAAAAAAAAAACGAGGAGACCGTGGCCTCCTCATGTTACTGGAAGAAAAGCTTCTTCCAGATCGACGGAGGAAGCGTCGGCTGCTTTCTACACTCTGAAGGAACTTGGTTTCTTCCATATGAGATGGAGGAAGCCACAGATTCCTCTGGTGGATGGTGGCCTCCATTTATCTTTATTAGTTTAAATCTCTAAATCTAGTGGAGGCCACCATTCTAATGAGATGGAAGAAACAAAGTGTGTTTCGGTTTCAACTTACCCGAGAATTAATCAAAGACTTAATGATACGGATGCCTCCTGAATTAATCGCGAACTGCTGATATGTCCCTTGAATTCTTAAAATGGTCACTAAACCCCTTGAACTCTCATTTTCTTTACAGTAGAGATCCAAAACATAATGCCGTCCACTTTTCTGTTATGACATATTACAATATGTTCCCCTGCTTATATAGATAATTGTATAAAACCAGAAACTATATAATAATATGTCTTAAATACCCCTTTGACCAAATTTTAAAATTTATTTTAAAAAAAAAATTGAAATAATGGTTAAATAATAATAAATTTATGAATTTAATCTTTTGAATAATTAAATGATATTTTTTTATTTAAATATCCCTAAATATTTAATAGTAGTAGTAATAATAATAATAATAATAATAATAAATAAAATAAATAAAAATAATAATAAAAATAAATAATAATAAAATATAATAATAATAAATAATAATAATAATAATAATAATAGTGGTAGTGGCAATAACAATAATAATAACGATAATAAAATAATAATAATAATAATAATAGTGGTAGTGGTAGTGGTAATAGTAATAATAATAACGATAAAATAATAATAATAATAATAATAATAATAATAATAGTGGTAGTGGTAGTAGTAATAATAATTACGATAAAATAATAATAATAATATTAAATAAAGAAGAAGAAGAAGAAGAAGAAGAAGAAGAAGAAGAAGAATAAATATGTGAAAGTCATGGTTATTAAGTCATAATTATTATAATTCCATCCCATTAGTTATTATATGTGTTTTGGGGTTGTAGTTTATAACGTAACACATACGGCGGAGGTTCATGATATATTTTAATAATCAAATTATTCAAATATTGAAGTTTCTAGATTCAAAGAGATCCGATTTTTTAAAATAAAAAAACAAGAAAAAATTAAAATTATATTTCTAAATTTTCAGATTGGATCTCCACCATCAATTAATAACCATGATTTTCAAATAATAATAATAATAATAATAATAATAATTATTATTATTATTATTATTTATTAATTAATTTTACTATTATTATTATTATTATTATTATTATTATTAAATATTTAAGGATATATAAATAAAAAAGATAATTTAATTATTTAGAAATTTAAATTATTTGAAAGTCATGGTTATTAATGGATGGTGGAGATCCAATCTAAAAATTTGGAAATATAATTTTAATTTTTTCATGTTTTATTTAAAAAAAAAATCAGATCTCTTCGAATCTAGAAACTTTAATGTTTTGAATAAATTGGTTATTAAAATATGTCATGAACCTCCATCATGTGTTACGTTATAAACTACAATACCAAAATACATGTACTGACTTATGAGATGGAATTGAAATAATTATACTTAATAACCATGACTTTCAAATATTTATTATTTTATTATTTAATTAACGTTATTATTATTATTATTATTATTACTACTACTACTACTACTACCACTACTACCACTATACTATTATTATTATTATTATTATTATTATTATATTTTATTTTTAATATTATTTGTTATTATTTCTATTATTTTTATTTTATTTTATTCATTATTATTAGTATGATTATTATTATTATTATTACTATTAAATATTTAGGGATATACAAATAAAAAAGATCATTTAATTATTCAGAAGATTAAATTCATAATTTTATTATTATTTCACCATTATTTCAAAAAAAAATTAAAATTAATTTTTAAAATTTGATCATAAGGGTATTTAAGACATTATTATATAGTTTATGGTTTTATACAATTATCTATATAATCAGGGGAGCATATTATAATATACCATAACATAAAAATGAACAACGTTAGCAGGGGGTTTAGTGACAATTTTAAGAATTTATGGGGTATATCAGCAGTTCGTGATTAATTCAGGAGGCTTCCATGCCATTAAACCTTAATCCAATACTAAATAATAAGGCAAGATGAGCAACAGAGATGGCTAATCTTAAGTCTAGGGTTGCCTACAAATTGAGGAGATTTTTATTGACAGAAATTATATTGGACCATCTTGAATGAGATATCACATCTTTGATTATATATATCAGTCTCTTTCCTATCGGTGTACACCAATAGAATTATATAAATTTGAGTCACTCATTTATAAAAGAGTTTTCACATGTGCATACATGTCAAGTCAAAGTATGTAAAATGAGTGACTCACATTCAATGTCCTTCTATAATTCCATCAATACTCACTTATGTGAAATTTTTCGATATATATATATATATATATATATATATATAATATGAGTAATGCTAAACGTTTCATTTTTTTTTCTCAAATTCTATTCCTGGCACGTGAGGTGTCAACATTTTATGAATCAAGAGATTATACGGTGACATGAAGTGATGTTGACGCCTCACGTGCCACATCATTTGAGATATAATTTAGGAAAAAAAAAATTGGGACGTCTAGCATTACTCATAAAGTATAGATTACAATGGAGATCAATGAATCCATCGAAGGTCGACGGTGGCCCCCATTCAGTTATTTTTTTAAATCGCTAATTCAAAATAAAAGTTTTTTTTACATCACCTCTCACAAAAAGGATTGTGCACCTCCTTTCCACATTGGTGAGGGGTTCAAATCACACCATACACATTTCTCCTTTCAAATCTCACCATATGCAGTTTACAAACATATGTAAAGAGTTTTCTTCTTGATTTATTTGAGTATTTATCTCCTGTTATAAGAGTAGATATTCGGACCATACATGTATCGTTTGATATATACAGTTCTTGACAATCCTATTGTAACAGTTCTTGTAAATTTGAATATTTGTTTTTAGATTTATACTTGTAAAGGTTTTTTTTTTTTTTGAAATATAAAAGTAAAAGATTTTAAAACCCAAATATAAATATTTGGTTGATGAGTTTTAAAAAATTGAGATGGAGAAGAAGATGATAGTGAGATTGTGAGAGTAGAAATGGTAAGAACTAAGAATAAGAGGTTGAAACGATATGACAGAAGTTGTACGTTGCAGAGATTGAAACGATTGCTTTAGCGTTAACTGATTGTATATAATGGTCATGTCATCCTCTTATTTATAAAAATGTCACTTATTTAATGGTAAGTTAACGGAGTGTGATATAATGACCACCGGTGTTGCACTTCTGATAAAAAATGATCATTTTAAAACGAATTTCCGCTCAAATGATAATTTTGATAGTACCCAATTAAATGGGTGGTCACTGGGATAAGTATAACAAAAAAATAATAATTAATTTTATACTTAAGAATTGATCTTTAACTCAATCCTTCTTGTTCTTCATAAAATAATTATAAAAAAAAACATCAATCCTTGTTAGATAGCTATTAAATTGAACTCTCTCTAACTTGAGCAGACATTTTTTTTTTCCAAGCCAACATTACATTAATCAAATTTGGACAAGAATCAATAGAGAATCAAGAGAGGATGAGTAAGAAAATATTCTAAAAGTTGGAGAGTGGTGTCAGTCTTGCTTTAATTTCCTGAATTAACTTGCTTGACAAAAAGCAGCACCAAAAGCTTCTCTCTCTTTATTTATTTATTTTACCAATTTGAAGCTTTGAGCTTTGAGCTTTGAGCTTTCTTCACTTCAACTTTTCTTCAGTGATCGGTGAAGTGACTTGTTAAAAGCAAGCAGAGCATGTTGGTTGGCAATAATTTGCAATACAAGAAGAGAAGATAGAGATGGTAATTGATAAGCTCCTCACATGCTCTGCTTGTTTGAGTCACATGGGAAGATAGCCTTGATTTAGATATGCTTTTTGGATCATCAAAATCCAATAAGATTTTCCAACATGTGACTTTATCATCATTATCATAGCTTTTGAGCGTCACTGTTCCCTGTTTTGAAGTCAACATGGGGGTTTAATGTTAAAAGTTTATCATCTTAAATGGGTTTTTTTTTTTTTTTTTTGAAATACAAAACATCAAAGGAAACAAAGAAAAATGAAGTTCAGGAGAGTCGTGGGATTTTATGTATTTTGTTAGGCAAAGGTCAAACAGTAATATTTTTTTGGGTACAGATAGGATTTTCAAATTGTAAAATACGAGTAAACAATTATATTCAACTAAAAAACAATAAAATAAAATAAAAGTAAAAAATACCTGCAGTACATTTCTATTTATGAAATGAATCTCGTTATACAAATATTATTCAGATGCTTTACATGTAAAAAATTTAAACTTGCAAAAATCCAAATCTGGCAAACAATTTAATCTTGGTCCTTGATGAAGGGCATATTGACAGTATAATGGCACAATTCTTGACATGTTGCGGCCTATTTACACATTTCAAAGTGGGGATGACATAAGAAAATTTCAGCAGAACCTTATAATATAAATAAGAGTTTGTGTGAGTTACAAGATCATATATGCCCAGCAAAGGTATTGAGAAGATCAAAGCTTTATATATATGAAGCAACTGGTGAATCACACTAGTGGTTCAATGATTTCTAGGAGTTCATTGCAGAGCCCTGTGAATACAACAAAATCTGTCTCAACTGGTTTGAACTTGACTAGTGCTGAGGGGACCAAGTCCTCATCCTCTAGTGTTGTGGGTTTCTTCCCTTCTGCAGCAAAACGATGAATCACCCGTCTTCGCACTGGTATCGGATGTACTAGCTCGAATTGCAAACTGGGTTCTTTCAATGAATTGCTCACAAACTGAAAACAGAACAGAATAATAGATCAGTTCGAATTCAACCATATCTGTCCAAGTTCACTATAGCTAACATGTATCATTGCCAAGGAAAAGTGCAGCTCAAAATCCTATACTTACAAACCAATACAAAAAACTTTGTAGTTGAAACAAAAAATATTTATTTAGTTTTTAAAAATGTCATCCATGCTAAACTGTTAACACCCGAAAGGTATTGCAGAAATATGTTCGACAAGTTTGTATATTGATTGGTCAAAATGTAATTAGAACATGTTTGCTTAAAAAGGTGTTAATGCCACCAGTCAAGTTGAGAGTGACATTCAAAAAAGGCCCATTTCAAAGATGCTCAAGTTCAAGGGATATAAATAAAATGGTGTTTTGGACCAAGAGCATTCGATAAAATAGAAGTCCACAGGAGATCACATCAAATGATAACTCCAACAATGAATAAACTTTAAAAAATTCTTCTAAGATCGCTTCCGGCTCCGGGTCTTTTACGCGTTAGTCCCGGTAAAGGCCCCAGGCGGCATATTTTTTTGAAACGAGGCCCTCGGTAACGTGACATAAAAACTCCTTATTTTATTGAAATTTCATAAACCTAAATTAAAACTAAAACTGAGCTAAATTATAAATGAAACGAAATCCAATGAAGTATTGTACTACAAAGAATAATGAGATGTATCAATATCCACACTTTTTTGTATTGTTTATATATAAATATAAATCAAAAGACGGTTCTTTTTCTTTATTTATTCTGCCGAGGTCTGACTCCTCCAATTATGATTCATAATTAGAAGCTCCTACCCCATAATAAATTGATGCCCAGAATCAGAGAAGCTCAAGATATGAAGAATTCTATATTAGAGTCTTCTACCAGGAAAAATAATGCCATAGGAAACTCCATCATAAAAAAGATTAGACAGAGACATTAAACTGATATTAATTCTGCTCTAGAATTCCAACATAAAATAATTTTCTTACATTGCCAACAATACAATCCTTGAAAATCAACCGTCTTTGATCCAAAAATTGCATAAAAAATGAATCAATAGATATCCAAACATTTGTTTCTTGGCAATGAAAGCAAAATTCTTGGAACATTCGAGACATGTCATAATGATTTATGATCAGAAAGATTCACTGCACACTTGATAAAAAAAGCTGGTCTTTATTTCACTACCTCCAACACGTATATGAATAACAGTTGGTTTTAAGGAAAAAATAACATCAGATCCAGAGAGACACAATTCAAATACAAATTTCCTATTTGAACCTGACAGCGGTGGTCAGTGATTAGCATATACGAAAAGGGGGAATGAAATATTACCAACTATGTAATCCTGAATTGATTCGCAAGTATTATCATGGCCTAAGAGGAAATATTCAAGGTTCTACAATGAAAAACTGCTTTATATCATGTAAGACATCATGTTCAGTTGAGTAGTTCTTTTACAGACACTAGCCAAAAAGAGCATGTAAGAGAGACTGAAAAGTTATATACATAGAATATTGCTAATATTCCATAACTGCATTACACTAGGTTGAAAAATACCAACAAGGGAACAGCTAATCCACATATGTCAAGGACCCAAGGTCATGTACGGAAACTTAGCTTAGGCAAACTGCCAGTCATGTTTTTTACCAGATACTCCACAAAGGAAAATTCTGTGCCAACAAATTATATAGCAGTAGAGAATAATTTATCGATGATAGATATCAATCATCAGCCTAATATCTGTTCCTATGCAAATGCCAATAAATGATAATTCTATGGCCAGAATAGAAATTAAATCTTTGCAATTTTATACCATAACAAATTCAGTGCATCAAACTCAAATTACATAACATCAAGATTGAACATCAGAAACACAATAACAAATAATAAGGACTAACCTCATAGAGAGCAGTTGTTTGCTCCCAAGGACGAAAAACAGCTTGGAGAACCACTTGATCAGGAAACTGGATACGGATCATAGTTTTAGAATGCCTCTTCTTAACAGCTTGTGCCTGCTTTTCCCTGTAAGACTTGGGAATTAATAGCTGAGATTCATCAATCCTTTTCTTCCTCGATTCAGCTTCTCTTTTCAGCTCTACAATTGAAAGGTTGTAGAAAGAATCTGGCAACTGGATTCTTGCTGCTACATTTTCAGGTACAGCAAAAAAGACCTTGACCTAAACCAACCATGTTAATATGTCAGAATGTATATATATAACCATACATGAGCAGTGACATATAATATGTAGAAGAAAGCACACAAAAATTGAAGGGATTCTATTAATGTCAATATATATATATATATATATATATATGCAAACTTGCAATTATGATAATGGGAAAAGAATGTTGAAAAGTAACCATAAGCAGAATGCAGAACCTATGTACCACCGATAACATAAACACTGAACACTCACTTTGCAATTAAATAATTAATCTGAATGATCAACCAAAAAGACAACAAACAGTAAACTCTTGCCAGAAAAAGATAGTATTGCAAAAATCTACTTCAAGCAGTTAACTTGCCATAAGTTTGGTCAAAAAATCTTCAAGGTACTTTCGTGCCAATGGCAAGTTTCACCGCTTTCTTGGCAAGTAACAATAATGTAAATGAAAAGCAATTTGATATATGCACTGAAGTGTTGTTACTGCAAAGTAGCTACACTACCATGCTACAAACCACAGCAATCATTTGTTTTACTCGATCACTCTGAAGAAATCCCATTCAAAAGGCAAAGTGCATCTTACTATATCAAAGGAAATTACATTTAGCCTTACACTGAATAATTATGTTGAAATAATCATTAAATAATTGACTTTTGTACAAGAAAACTTGGCAACCCAGGTTACACAATTTTATCAGTATTTCCATTCCTCGATTCATTTTATAGATTGACGAGGAAAACAGGAAGAAGAAAGATTTTGGATATTATACAAACCCTCATTCGCCATCTTTTAAATTGATCCCTTCATTGATTTAAACAGTGCTAGGCACTTAAAAGGATAAATAATATACCTAGGCCTGTACAGATCATAGCATCAAACTTCAATTTCTTGAAGAACGAGAGAGAGTGGAAAAGCTCATCTCTTGCTTTATTTGAAACAATATACAGACATATTACGTCAATGGCCTGCCAGTTATATTGCAATTGTAGTATCAAATTCCCGAGTCAGGAGCCTGGAAAATCCTTAGAACTTGTCTATTAGGGGCCGTTTGGTATGGGGTAATCAAAATAATGTGATTCTGAGGAAAGTTAAACCATGTAATGTGATTTCTGGGAAACCTATATATATGTGTTTGGATGTACATGGAAATATTATATCGGATTTCTGGAAATATCAAGTAACAATGTTTGGTTGTCCATGGGAATTTGTTTTTTTATTTTTATTTTTTATGTTTTGAATCAATATTGAATTGTCTTTTGTTTCATTTTTTTTTTCCATAATTATATAAAAAAAATTGCACTAAAAAAAGAAAAATAAAATAAAAAGCATTTCCAAATTTGATATTCACCGTCAATCTCCAAGATGGATGGTGGTGATTGAATCTGAAAATGATGATAATTAGAAAATTACATTCAAAAAACCAAAAAAATCAAACCCAGGTTTGTTAAAAGGAAAAAAAAAAAAAATCAATCCCATAACACATAACCACCATCATCAACAATATCAAATACCAATCATCAACACCAAACCACCATCATCAAATACCAATCACCAACACCCAATCCAAACGCCCAAACCCACCCAAATCCCAGCATCATTTTCCCATCATCGTTTTCTCTGAACCCAAACCCTAACCTAAACTCAAACAACAAATTCTAGCGTCATCGATCACGATCTCAAACGAACCCAAGTCTTGTTCTCGTCGATCTCGATCTCCTCCTTTTCGCCACTCGATCTCCTCACCGCCGATCTCCTTCTCTTTCTCTTGTCATCTCTGTTCCCTCTTCTTTCCTTTTGAGTTTTGACTGAGGACCACAAGTTGCCATTCTTTCATCTCTTTCAAGAAAAAAAAAATCATGCGTCGTCGTCATCTCCTTGGCTCCACGTCATCGTCGCCTCCGTCTGGCCGGGATCTTCGTCGTCATTGCCGCCTACGTCTTGCCTCCACATCGTCGTCGCCGCCTACGTCTTGCCTCCACGTCATCGTCTACCCAAATCTTGTGTAAAAGAAGATGAAGTTTGGTGTTTGGGTAGTGAGAAATCTGGAAATTTGGTGTTTGGGTAGTGAGAAAGTGTAAGAAAATAAAATAATAATAATGGAAATTTTTTGTAAGAAATTGATAAACGGTCAAGATTGGGATTTGGGGGTGAATTGATGAGGAGAAGATTTAATCTAGGGTTTGGGGATTTTTTGTATTAATTCTTAGTAGAACGTGACGAACAAATAAGTAGAAAATAAAATAATTTTTTTTTTTTCAATAATGGTGGGTCCCACGGTGGCAATCAGATGGAGGTAATCTGAAACCCACCTATTTTTATAGGAATCACATTACCCCTCTAGAGGGTAATGTGATTCCCATGGGATTCACATTCCCGGGAAACAAAAAACCCAAACCTGCTACCAAACGTGGGAATGCTTTGAGATTCTCATTCTCTTGTAAAGATGCCACCATACCAAACGGCCCCTTAGTTTTATATGCACCTAGTTCCATTTGGAACCTAAAATGAGATTCCTAGGCATCATACAGTCCCTTAAGTGCAGATAACTGCGGAAAGTCTCCAAAGATGATCTCCTTACTTATAAGCCAATTGTACTCCTAACTGTAATCAGATCCTAGTTTCAGCATTTGGTTCCCTCACATACAAAATAATTTCCAAGCATATGCAAAATGAACATTCTAATCCTCACATGTTGCCTTCTCTTCTCTTCCTCTTCTTTTTGTTTTGTTTGATGCGTTTAATTATATTATTTTTTTTCAAAAAATAATAATTACAAGATATAAACAAAAACTCCCCCAACCTAGGTATGAGGGAGATTCGATATCAATACATTTAATATAGCTAGTAAGAGATTTAACCCGCTAAGCTATTCTTATCATGCATTATCTTCAAATTGTTGGGAATTTAAACCGATGAACGCAGAAGCGACATGACTAATATTCACCCATAACCCATAGCAAATTAACGTCAATTGCAGGAAAAATAAGATGAGAGAAAAGTATACCAATCACAACACAAGATTTACGTGGAAAACCCAAATCGGTAAAAAAAAACACAGGTCGTCAGAACGATAGAAAAAGTTCCACCAATATGATAAATTGTTATAACCATATACTCCAGGATTCTCTCTCACACCTCAACCCCAAACCACAGAGCTTTACCAAGTCTCCAAGCTCACAAACCGAGCTTTACATCATGACTCGCAGCTCACAACGCTCACAAGATCCTCACCAAGAAAACCCCAATATCCCCTAGGTCTCCCCTGAATATCACATACGGATCTCTAACCTGATCCATTGATATTCCCTTAGATCCCACACCTCCCCACCCCCCCCCCCCCCACACACACACGATATTTCTATGGGTCTCTCACCCGAATCGCACTACCCTCTGATGTTACATGGTGTTTCTTTCTTTTTTTCTCCAAACAAAATAACCTAGATACAATGTTCTATTTATACTAGTTAAGGGGAGTTTAAAATAAAAAGAAATCATACTCCTAAAGGACCTAAACATACCAGACTTTCCTTGTTTCACAAAAAATTATTTCCTTTTATGCACAAGTCTTCTTATTCCGTGTAAAGAGTATTTCTTTTCCTTTAAGCACAAAGACTTTCCTATTCAACTCAAACAGAAACTCTTTTCCTTTTCCACAGAAGATTTCCTGATCTGCACGTTTTCCTGTTTCACACTGCAACTTTTGTCTTCACCGCGGTCTGCAGCCCAGGCCCTAAACCGCGAAACACCTTCTAGACACGACCGCTCATAATACAACGGTTTGTGTCTGTTGCCTCTGTCGTGCTCCACAACGCGCTGAATCACTGGAATCTACCACTGCATGTGCCGCCGTACAGGCTCCTTGCCTTGGCCCCAGTCTACATCGCGGTTCTTCCCAGATTTCAATTCTTTTGCCTTCTTCAGTCTTCAAACCTCCCTCAAACACCATCTTCGACTTCCAAACTTTTTTCCACGTCTCTAGGAAGTTCCACATCAGTTGAGTCTCGTTTGGTTAACAATGAGTTCACTTGAGAATACGAGCCAAAACCTAACAATTCTCCCATTTGGTTTGAATTCTCAAGACCTTTGTCCACAGTCACGACTCTCTATACCGAGAATCAACATACCCCACCACAAAGTATAACCACTTAGGAACGAACCATCCTAAGATTTCTTCCTTCATTTTTTTTGTGTTCGTTGTTCCGGCACCATGTCAAAAATAACTTGTTGAAATTGTGGTGCAACTCCTCACGTCAGATTATCAAGGAGTTCGTCAGCCATCGACATCTTTGTCCACCATACTCCTTGCATCACCTTCTAACCAATGCCTTGTGCATAATTATGGACCACTAGCAGCAACATATCCTCTTTCATGACCAGTGGAGAAACTTACCAAAAAAGATAAAGGTGTCCTTGCATCACCCAATCCAATGAAAGCTTTGTTGTTTGTACGGGAGTGCTTTGCCGGATAAGGCCCACACTGCACCGAGACTTTGAGTGTTCAATTTTTTTTTATATATATTCAATCTACGCTTTTTATAAGCCAGATTGGATCTCCATGGCTTTTACCTGCCACTGCAAGCCAGACTTCTCCTCCATCTTTATTCTTCCTTTCATCAAACCCTATTGAGTTCGAAACTGCTTTCAAGACGTATCTCCTTTGTTAAACCATACTAGACAACCACGAATCATCATCCCAATACCACCAAGTACTCCATACGATTTCCAATAAAGACTTGACACCGCCATCACCAGTTGTGGCTCTAATACCAGTTGTTGGGAATTTGAATCGGTGAACGTGAAAGCAACATATGCCTAATATTCGCCCATAACTCATAACAAATTAACGTCAATAGCAGAAAAAATAAGATAAGAGAAAAATAAACCAGTCACAACACAAGATATACGTGGAAAACCCAAACCGGGTAAAAAACCCCGTGTCGTCAAGACGACAGAGAAAGTTCTACCTATATGATAAATTATTACAACCATATACTTCAGGATTCTCTCTCATACCGCAACCCCAAACCACAAAGCTTTACCAAGTCCCCAAACTCACAAGATCCTTATCAAGAAACCTCCAATATCCCTTAGGTCTCCCCTAAATATCACTCAGAGATCTCTAACTTGATCCACTGATATTCCCTTAGATTCCACCTAAGATATTCCCATGGGTCTCTCACCCGAATCTCACTACTCTCTGATGGTACATGGTGCTTCTTTTCTTTCTCCACACAAAATAACCTAGATACAAGGTTCAATTATACTATAGTTACAGGGAGTTTAAAATAAAAGGAAATCCTAATCCTAAACGTACAAAACTTTCTTGTTTCACAGAAGATTATTTCCTTTTATGCACAAGTCTTCCTATTCCATGCAAAGAGTATTCCTTTTTCTTCAAGCACAAAGACTTTCATGTTCTGCACAAAGAGAAACTCTTTTCCTTTTCCACAGAAGATTTCCTGTTCTGCACTTTTTCCAGTTTCATGCCGCAACTTTCGTCATCACCGTGGTCTGGGCTGTATTCTGCAACCCGGGCCATAAACCACGGAACACCTTCTGGACACGACCGCTCAAAATACCGCGGTTAGTGTTTGTTGCCTCTGTCGTGCTCCACACCGTGCTGAACCACTGAAATCTATTGTTGCATGTGCTGCGGTACATGCTCCTTGCCTTGGCCACGGTCTACACCGCGGTTCTTCCCAGATTTCAATTCTTCTGCTTTCTTCAGTCTTCAAACCTCCCTCAAACCCCATGTTTAACTTCCAAACGTTTTTCCATGTATATAAGATGTTCCACATTAGTTGTGTCTCGTTTGGTTAACATTGAGTTCACTTAAGAATACGAACCAAAACCTAACACAAATTTCTCTGCAAGACCATTGGTTTTAAAGAGAAAAACGTGTTCATGAAACTAATTCAATAACAAATTCATTGAATATAAGCAACTCTTAATCATAGAACATCACAACCTATCCACAAGAATACTGCAGGCGGCTTAGCATTCCTATGCAAAATCCAAGCCAAAACTACATGTAAACAACAATGGTAATTTCAGTACTACTGGTGTCTAGAAAGTATTAAAGAAGGGCGGAACTGGCAACATACAACAGTGACGATTGGGAATGAAGTCACTAACTTATGTAATGATACAGAGTGAAAACAGCCCACCCAATCCCATTTTACGCGGTGAACAAACCCTCTACTTCAAATAGCCATATTTGCTCAATTCATTCATGGGTAGATTACTTCATCTTCTTAATTCCAGTAAGCACCATTTTTATTTTCGAATTGAGTAAGGATTCAATATCCGTATAGCTATTGTATCTAATCTTAGCCATTTTCTAGTCAAGAAAAACAGATCTTCATATCAAAGACCAAAACCAAGTATGATTTTGGTTGTTTTATGATTTGTGTTAGTATTCAACACCTCGTCCCAATCAGACATTTTAACAATAATTAATTTGAGTCTTCAAGTGTGACTGTTTTTATGAATTCTGTTATACGAGAAATATTCCCAGCATAGCCACACCAGCAAAAGGAGAGAAGAAGACAAAACTGGAGTCAAAGTCAAAAGTCAAAGGAAGATGACGTGGAAAGTCATAGATGACTAAGAACACAAGAAACAATGAAAGGGTGGTTTCCCTCGAAGATCTGGTGAGCAAATAATCGATAGTATGGGAAACGAAGCCTCGACGAGACAATAAGGACAGACGACACATGCCCTACACGCATCTGTAGAATTGACACATGACAGAAGTGGCACACCAATGCACACCTTAAGCAGCAGAAGGAACAAAGGAGACCAATACTGGTAAGACCGTGAGGTGTTAATCCTTCATTGGTCGCAAGGGTAAGGTACAACCGTACCTTGTTGCCCATCTAATCGATAAGAAGCGTGTGCACCTAACTCCTTAGAAAGAGACAAGATGCGCATTATACCCATTTTCCTCCCTATAAAACGAAAACATGAACAATGTCATAGACTCGTAGGTATGCACAAAACCTAATCTTACTATCCTGCAAGTCCTTCAATATCTTTCCAACCTCTAGCTAAAGTGTCGGGGTAGAATCGGCAGAAAGATTCCAGCATTCCCTTGTGACTTGTATTTTCTCTTGCAGATAGTAGAAGCCATCTCACCCACCCACACCAGAAAGAAACCAAACCAGACATACACATGGAGTGAATCATCCTAAAAAATTAAAAATCGGTGCCACCTCCACCTCGGACCTTGTTCAAACCCGACATGTGGCGGTGGTTGAGTCTTTGACCGTTGACAGGATTTTACCGTCAACAAATTCCTACATTACTATTAATTACAATACTGTGATAACAAATATTACATGAATTTCAAAACTCTGAACTTAATATAATTCATACATCATGTTAAATAATCTTAAATGGAGTAAATGATCACAAGTGCAATATAGTTAATAACTTCATCATAGATCACAAGAGAATCTACCAACAAATAGTATCAAAAAAACTATACCTGTCTGTCAAACTTCTCAGGCTCAACACGTTCTCCATTCTTAGCTGGAGCTTCATTCGAACTCTCAACCTTTCTCGGTCCCAACAACTCGATCACCTTTGTTATCAAACCGATCCTCTTCTCATCAGGAACCTCCATTACAGCCCACATCTCCCCACCTTCATCTCTCAATTCAAACCCGATAACCTCCAAAAGCTCAACACCTCCCACGACCTCCCCAATTGCCTCCCTAATCCTCGGATTACTCATCCGAATCCTCCTGAACTTCCCGTTCTCTGGTTCCCTAACTACATTCCTCAACAACGTCCTCACCACTTCAACAGAAGCTTCATTCGGGCTCCCAGACAAAAACCCACCAACACAGACCTCAATTTCAGTCTTGGACTCATCAGCAAGAACACCAACAACTTTAGCATCATTGTTATCAATCGAATTCTCGTTGTTACTGCTATTGACACAGCTCTCAACGTGTTGCGACACCTCGTCCTCAGTCCGAAAACTGTGCCCGCAAATCGGGCATTCAAACACGTTAAGAGAATACCCGTTTTGCGATCTCTTCCCAGTAGTGATCAGCGAGTCATACGGGTCAAACCCATTAACAGGTTTCGGGTTCGACCCCTGAACGTTCACCGAACCGGACTTATTCTCGTCAGAAGCGAGCGGTTTACGAGGCAAAGAAGAATTGTTCCGATTCGACGAAGACGAAGATGGATTCGGTGGTGTCGGCTTCGGGTTCAGGTTGGGATTGAGATAGTGCGTACTGGGGCGAGCGAGGTTGGGGTTATTGGGTCCTGCAGAAGAAGAACCGAGAACTCGACCTTGGCCCTTGAATTTACCAGAAGAAGAAGAAGAAGAAGTTAAGTTGTTGACTTTCTTCATGAACCCTTTCATTTTATCTTTCATGTCGCCCATCTTTCAACACTCGATCAATAAATCAAACCCACACAGAATTTCAATAAAAAGGCAAATCGTAAAACACGAATTCAAGTGTTTTTTTTTTTTTTTTGGTTCTGACTTGACAAGAAAATATCAAATTTTTATAAGAAAGTTAATTTTTAAAACTCAAAAGGAATTCTAAAAAAAAATCCCTAAAGAAAGTGATCAAATAGGAGGGTTTTTAATTTTATTATTTGGGTTAACCTTTAATTTTATTGTAAGATCAGAAAAAAAAAATGTCTGTATTTGAGACGCCGATACAATACAAACTTCTCCTCCTCTGGCAAATTATTGCTTGTGGCCGCCTGGATTTGCCTCCTCTGGAAAATTATTGCTTGTGGCCGCCTGGATTTGCCGATTTCGCTGTGCAGTCCCCAATGAGCCACTCGGGTCGGTTTTTTTTCTTTTAAGTACAGTATTACATTTCGATTATTTATAGACGGGAATACATCGAAATCAATCAAAAAAAGCATTACAAATTTTGAGAAAACTTCCAACACGTACCATCTCTACCAAGACTGACGTGTGTATAACTTCAGGACTTCGTTTTTTTTAAATAATTATCAAACCTTTAATTATTAATTAGGTTAATTTACACCGTTGTTTTATAAACCTTTCAAATATATACACTATGCTCAAATATTTATTTTTAAACAATACTTGGATACCGACTCCATTAATGACATTGGTTTCACTTGACCTATTTTATTAGATAATTATAAAAAAATTAAAGAAAGAAGACCATGTGGCAACATCCTATTGGAAGAGTCAGTATCCAAAATACTGACTGGTCAGTATCCAAAATACTGACTGGTCAGTATCCAAATATTTTTCTTTATTTTTTTCACCAGTAAACCTTTGAACTCTCATTTTTTTTATAAATATTTGGGTTTTTTTTACCCCTATGTGGGGATATCTACTGTCATTTGTTGTCGATTTGTGAGAGTTTATAAGGTTTAATGACAACATATATAGGGATAAGATATAAATTCAGACATAGTTCAAAAGACATCGGTGTTAATTAGACTATTAATTATTATCTTAACAATTAAGGAACATACAATGACCTAAAAATATCTAATTAATTGTTTTAAAGCAAGTTGATTGATTAAAATATTTATGAAAATTATATTTTTTGACAGTTAAACATATATTCTAATTAATTAAATAATAATATTAGGTTGTCTACAAATACTCATCCAAAACCATGTCTAAAAGATATGTCATATGAGTTGTTAAGATCTTATGAATCATAAAATTATTATATAAATGATTCACATATCACAATATTTGGATATGATTTTAGATAAACATTTTAGATAGTCTAGCATTACTCTTAATTAAAATATTGTCACCCAAAAATCTTGGTTACACGCCCCATGGATTAGTAAACTCATCATATAAGTTTAAAATATTATATTTCACCTTAAGCACTCAATGTATTACACTATTACTAGAAATAAAAAGTTAGACGAGACGGACTCATTGACATGTGATAATTATGTCTAATGAAAATATGTCACGCGTCAATTTTAAAACAGGTTTTTTTATTACAAAATAAATGATATATTTTCATCGTAAGGTCTCACCACATAGTAATGAAACCGTCTCATATAAGTTTTTCTCCATTTGAAGGCCTTGTTTGATTTCACAATGTCAATTATAAACCATTAATGCAAGGTAGTTCCATGAGATAGAACACAAACATATATTATCTCAAACAGTAAGACTCTGCTTGATTTTTTCGCTTAACACTTAATGACATTTAATGTGTGTCATTAAGTTTTTTTGGTTTGATTTTTTAAGTGATAAAATCATTGGTTATGAAAAGTGAGAAAATTTCACTTTTGAATTAATAGAAAATCAACTGAATATATATTAATTTATAACTTCCAAATTTATCCTTACAAATCTTATCTAATTTCTTGTTTTATCTTCTCTCATACCCTTAACCATATTATTATTATTTTTTCTTCTTACTATTTAAATAATTTTAGCAGCCATAAAACCAAGTTTTTTCAAAACTCCAAAATAATTTATTCAAACCTATTTCGACTTCTATTTATATTTCGGTAAAGATTTTCTTATATATAATTTGGTTAGTTTTATATTATGTAATTGGAGAAAATTAGCACTTTAAAAAAAATAACCGATTTTACGAACAAAACTTAAACCGACTTAGCCATAAACTACATGCATTTTACATGTGTCGCAAGCACCACGATATCATCTCTATATGCCTAGATGAGATACTCCTTAATTCGATACTAATTTTGTTAATTCACACACACACACACACACACACACACACACACACACACACACACACACATATATATATATATAATATAATTGAATTATGTCTGTTTGTGACATATTTATATGATATGCTTACATTGATAGATAATATAATTTTCATTATATATGTATAATTATATTATTATAATTTATAAACATGAAACACATTAAAATATAAATATATAACAAATAATAGTTAAAAGGGTATAAATGTAAAAGTGTTTATTTTCAGATATTTATAACTTAAAAAAAAAACAAAAAACTTATTATTTATATTCAGTTTTCAGTAAAAAAAAAATCGAACATGTTATTCAGTTTTCAGTTTTCAGTAACTATTCAATTTTCAATACAATTCAACACTATTCAGTCTTCAGACTAAAAACCACGCAACCTAAAACTTAAGTGAGATAGCCACATTTCAATCGTGTCATATCGTATCCATCACATTGGAAGTTATAGCTATATAACATGATAAGATGAGGACATACATATTAGCATATGAATAAAATTATGAACATGTAATTTTTTGTCATTTTTAGAAATACATAAGTATTTTAATCCTCTAATTATAAGTATTGGGATAATAGTTATAAGTGCTCGACATAGCAATATTTTTAACTTTCAAACAAAGATAGATAACATTCTTAGTTTTGGTATGAGAGTATTTTAGACCTATTCACTTCGTTATATGTAGAATAGGTAGGGGTGAACGTTTAATTGATTGGTTCATTTTTTAATAGAACCGATAAAAAACTGATAAAGTTGGGTTTTTACAAAAGTGAATCGATCCAATAAAATTTATAATTGTCAATCGATAAAAAACCAACCAAATCGGACCGGTTCGGTTCGATTTTTTCGATTTTAGACCTATTGGGCTAAATTACCATTTTCTAAAGAACCAAACAAAAAAAAAAGTTGATAGTACATAACCCATCACTGAGAAACTCCATTTTTGCTAAGCTTCTCACATTAACTCCATAAAGATCAGATTTTTTTTTACCTGTAAACTGCACAAAAGCCACACAAAAAAAAACTCTGATTTTCTCTATTTTCAACCATAATCCTAGGAGAATTAAAACCCCATTAGAGACATACAAGCTATGAGCTTCCTCACATGGAAAAAAACTTAAAAAACAAGACATTTAATAATCCAATTTTGACCTGAAATACCGTCCCATTCCTCCTCAAAAAAATGAATCCGTTGATTCTTCAAAAAAATAAATCTCTCTCACACTCACACTCACTTTAACACATAAACACCAAACTACAACAAAAAAAAAAGCTTGCAGATTCAAAGTCAGAACATGAAACCCATAAAAACCCAGTCATTTTCTTTACTATTAACTCAACACGAGCAGAGGATGGTCGTTAGAGGAAGACAAACGTGTTAGGTTTTAGATTTTTTGATTTCATAACAAAACGCTTTTTGTTTGTAATGATTAGTTTCCAAGGTGATTTGTGCGGTTTCGAGCTTCAAAGACAGATGGCGGCTTCTCATGCAAACATGCCTTCAAGAGGATATGCTTTTGACTCTTATTTAGGTATTTATAATTTTTCCTCTTGACAAGGCATATGCGCACACACATATTTCATGCACATGTGTCCCTACATCGTTGCGTAAATTTGTATAACACACACTCAATTTGTATGCTTATGCATTAGTTCATAATTTGATTAAATATTCACAGTTGAACATGTTCTATAAGTTCCTCGTATTTTGATTGACTCATTTTGATTGACTCATTTCATTGACAAACCACATTGAAGATTTACTTATAAGGTTAGATTATGCCTCATTGTTCGTGATCAAGCTTCGATGGCATCCTCAAGCTCAAAAGCACTTCAAAGGTATATCACTTGCTTAAACTTATTTGAAGAGACTAGTTGCACACACACGCACACACTCACTCTCATGCATGCCTACGCATCTTGCATTTGTGTTTCATTCTTCTATATGTGTGTTATTCTTTTCACTTCTCACACATGCACCTTGGTGTTAGTTCTAAGTGTGGATGTGTTCTATGCATTTCATTTCTGTTTGTTGATCAGAAATGTCAGCGCATGCACGATGAAGTGCTTTGTTTTATCGGTTGATCAATTGGCAAGGATTCCCCAATGTTGGGAATCGGCGGTTGATTCGATGGTCAATCTAACCGTCGAACGGGACCGCTGTTTGAAGACAGAGATTCTACATTCATTATGTTGTTGAATAGGTGGCCTGGATAACCACCATTTTGACCACCTAATCATACCTGGTGTTTTTGACCTCATTATACGGTAGCATCGACGGTCAACCTAACCGCCGAATCGCACATGATGCGTTGTGATCAAACCATGGTTGGAACTACGATCTTTCTAATCGTCGTATGGCCAATTAAAGATAATTTTCATTTTTCACCAGCAACTCGTGTTTTCCCATATAAATACATCTTCTTTTTCCCCAATTCTTCTAAAAGCTCTAAAAAACATATTTTTAGTGAGAGAAATTGACTTCAACAAAGAAAGAGAGCTCCAAGACTTAATTTTTACTCAACCAAACATAAGCCCCATATGCATCTAACATCCTTCATGCATCATCTTCTCATGGGTCTTCATGCTTTCATATCTCGGTAAGTTGAAGATGTCCTAGAACTCATGTCTTATTTGTTTGTTCATTCTTGCCTAAGGTTAGCAACTATTTTGTTGATTAATTGCATGTTCTTTTGATTAAGCATGTTTAGAATATGTTTGTGGATTTACTTGTTGGTTTAGTTTGCTTGTTGATTGATAGCTAACATTTATGACCATTTTACCCTGTAGCTAAATCTACTTGTTTTTGTATTTAGATATTGATATCTATGATTAATTGATTTCATTACGAATTAAGACATGGGCCGTGTTATAAATGCCCTGGCTAAACCTATTGACGGTCGAGGTGGAATTTCAGCTTCTGAATCTCGATTAATTGAATATCCTGTTCCAAGTATTATTTCGAGACGTGCACCAATATCTGCCATATGAGGGTCGAGACATAACAGGTGAGAGGCGATACGACTCAACTCCAACATAAATACTTTGATATAGCTATCCCTTTTAGGTACTTGACTGTGAACGAATATTGGGGTTTTTTTACACAAATTTCGCCTATCAGAGCCATCGTTAACCCTTGGCCATTAAAACGTATTCTCAAAACATTTATATCTATAGTTGTGGCAATAGGCACGTGATTTGGTAATGCACTAATTTGTCCACTATTAGTAGATAAAATGGTTTCTTTCACTTCTGAATCCCAAACAATTCAATTCAATAGTCCAATACATTTTAATACAATTCAATACAGTCTAATACAGTCTAATACAATCCAATACGGTGTGCCAAACAAGCCCTAGAGGATAAGTTTGATGTCAAAATCACACGATCGATAAAGTATTGATCATATGTCAATCTGTAAGGATATAAACTATTGTTTTGCCATTCGAACAGTTGAGGTATATGAGTGCGGTTTTGGAGTTAAAAGTTGGATGTAAGACCTAAGAGCATCTCCAAAAGTCTCAATTGGAGACCCTCTTATTTAACACTATGTTTGTAAGAGGGAGAGAGAGTACGAGGGATGGATGAATTAATAAGGAGAGAAAGTGTAAGGGATGAAGATGATAATATATATCATTCATGTTGTTTGGTATTGAAAAGAGAGTTGAATGTATGGATTGTTATATAATTTATAAATCTAATAATTGAAGGATTGATTATGGTTGGTCCGGAAGGAGTCCCCCCTCCCTTCTCTTTTCCTCTCCTCTGTCTTGTCTCTCCATCCAAACAATGGATTGGAGCTCTCCTCCCATCCCTCTCCCTCCATCCATCTCCCCCTCTTACCAAACGGAGTCTAAGGGTGAATGTTGTTATAAGGGGTCATTATGAGGATATGTGTTCCAAGAATACTCATTTATATTTATATTTTTTTATTATTTTATATGGTGCCCACTTATTATTATTATTTTTTTATATACTCATGAACCATATATTTTTCTTTATATGTGGAACCCACTTAATTATGGGGGTGAACTTCACTAGATTCTAATTAAGAAATTGTTGTAATGGTTTGGTGTTGTAACTGGATTGGATGTTATATACTGGAAGTTAATTGATTTTTTTCACCAATATTTTTCATCAGATGGAACGCAGATCTTTCATCAAATTTTTTTTTTTGAATTAGTTTTCTTTATTTGTGGAATTATTTGTGCTTCTTTTTTGGAATTATTTGTGAAAGAGATTTTGGTTTTCTAAATAAAGATTTTGTTTTGATTGATGAAATATGATGGTTGCTGGGTTGATGTTCTGAGTTGAATTTGATGATTGATGATCTGGGTTGCATTAACTTCGAAAGGTGATAGTCTGGGTTGGATGATCTTCGAAGTGATTCACAATTTTTAAGGTGTAAACTTCTCTTTCTATTGGTCAATCACTTGTTTTGATTGAGATTATATTATGATTATTCTCATGTAACTGATGTAATATCGAAATGTCTCGGTAAATATTTTGTCAAACAACATTCGAACATAACATTTTCAAATAAATATTACAACCAATATATAATTATAACTGTTATCCATAAATTGTTATTACTTGGGGAAGTTCGAGTCTTATGCAGAATATGTTCAAAAAACTACATGTTTAGCGGTGTATGTTTTGCCTCAAAGTTCTTGTGTTTATGCTTTAACAAAACATGAAAGAACATAATTATTATTTAACTTTTTATGAAACAAATATGATATATTATTTTTCAATCACAATATTTTTCAATTATTAGTTAAGAATATTTTTCAATCACAACATAGACACTCTAGTCATTTGAACATTTTGTCCAGTCATGTCTCAGTCATACCAAAAGTATAATAGTACAGTTAATGGTTATGTCCCGAATATTCCAAACATATTACATAACAACTATATTGTCCTATTCTATCCGTTCCATCTCGTCCTATCTTATCCAGCCTCTTTACTAACGCACTCTAAAGGATTTCTTGGAGCTGTAAAAATTACAGCTACTCCTTTAATTAAATTAAGGGATTTGATCAAGGGATTTCTTGGAGATGCTCTTAATTTTATATAAAATGCTCAATGCAAATCCATAAATTTGTTATATTATATTGTCACATGTTTCACACTTATTATTATTATTATTATTATTATTATTATTATTATTATTATGTTAAACATTTCATTGGATATTAATTGAATGAAATTTTAATAGCCAAAGGCCCCAAACCGGGTAAGAATTCCCTCACGAGTCATGGGTACATATATGACAACAAATTATGGGTTTTTGCGTGTTAAATGATTTTATAATTTCCGTAAGGGTTTTAGTTTTAAAATCGTTAAGTGGTTTCGGGGGATTTTTGGATAATTAAAAAAAAATCCATTATCAATTTGATTGTCATCTACTTATCTCCATCCATTCATTTAATCAATTTATATTGTCCAAAATTCATATCCGAATGATACATTATATGCATCGCAAGTTGTAGATAAGTGTGCTATAAGTATGTACAATTATATATATCCACTAGAGAAAAATTCAAGTTGTAACCATGAAAATGCGATAAATAATGTTAGTTATAAAACTTATGTCAAATTGTTTCAGTTTGAGACTTTGAATTACTGTCACCGCATATTATATATACGAACATAAAAAATTAACTCATAAATTGTTATTAAAAATTGTTATAACAATTTTGTGAATTCTTTTCTAATTCAATAACTACAATACACACAACACCGTAAACAATGTTTAAAATTTTTGTTTCAAATAATGTCACTGTCGATTTGTAAATGATGATTTTCTATAAGATCTTTTTATTACTGATATGAACAAAAGTGATGAAAAATATTTGAAAGAAAAAAAAAGGGATAGAGTTAAAGTTCATGTTTAGTCTTATTAATCAATATCTCCATAACATAAACATGTTAGTAATTTTTTTTTTCTTTCATCATAAGATGGTAGACTTTAGTTCATTTTTTTATAAAAATAAAAATAAAATTTTGGACACTAAAATATTCAAATTTATCGGGATTAAAAACTACAATGCAACCTCAATAAATGAATATTCGATAAATTAATAACCTCACTTAAATAATAAATTCTTTCGGTCTCGACTCGGGCATGTATACTAAATTAATAACATCTCTAAATGCATAAGGTATTTTTTTTGGAATCTTTTAGGTCCCAATGAATATATAAAGTAATAATTGATAAAATATATAAAAAATATAGCACATAAAAATTCATAATACATATCAATAAACTTTTAATTTAACAACTTCATTTAAAAAAAAAAAAAAAACTTAACAACAATTCAAATATTTATTAAAATATGTATCTAAAGTCATTTGACTTTTCTTTGTACTGAAAATAAACTCAATCTGATCCTTGTTTTTTAACAAATCATACACTATATTGGTTTTTTTTTTCATTTTATAATAAGAAGTTATTTAATGTTACTGTTGCTTAAAATGCCTCTTTTGGATAAAAACATTGATGTCATCTGAATCATGAACATCAACAGACACATTCATTACCTTTTGAATATTTTTTTATCAGTAGGCGATTCTACCACTGTATCATTTTCACTGGGATAATTCAAAATATGATCAACACCCATCACATTTCTATAGTGTAAACCATAAATGATTTCACGTCATCTATCGATGCCTTTATCTTCACCAACTTGTGGTTCAGAAGCCATATCAGTGACATATTTTCATTTAAACGGATCTTCCAATGTCAAAACCAAATTGCAATGATTGTTGTCTTCGTATCAATGTTCGAAGCCGTATTAATAAATTTAAGAGTATTCAATATGTTGATTTTTTTGTGTTTTGTTTTTCCTACCTCGTAGCCCTCCAAGATGCTAGAGTAGAAACGTCATCGATACTGAATTTTTAGTGCTCGAATAATCCCAGCATCGTATGATTGAATATTTGATGTTGCATTATGAGGTAAGAAAAATATTCCAATATTTATCAAACCTTCGATAACCTTTAATATATAAGTACTTATTAACTTCTATGTACTTATATATTTTGGTCGAAAATATGTATAATACATGTATAAGTAAAAACATAAAACTTCTTTTTAAATTAATAAATATTCATTTATCGATAAATTAATAATTTATTAATTTATCGATAAATAAATAATCTCTTTAAAATAATATTTTTCTCCGATCTCAACGATATTATTTTATAGGTGTTTTACTGTATATACACTATCAAGTGATTTAAATTAAATACATACTCTTATAAAGGATATGTCGAGATTAAACGGGCACGATTGGAAGATAAGTAAAAAAAAAAAAAGAGTTCACTTTTACTCACTCCCTTGGGAATAAATTTACCCCCTCCATGAATACATGTCATCCATACAGAAAGAGGGTAATGCTCACCCACCCTCAATGTGGGTGAGCAAAAATGGACTAAAAAATGGGTAGTTAAAAAAAGAAAACTATTAATTAAATAATTGTTTTATTCAATACAATAAATATTTACGGTTAATAAATGTTTTTTTTTAACTAAATATGCATTTGTTAACCTATGTCCTTAAGGTACACGTTAATACTATTAAAAAAATAAGATTCAAATCAGTAGTCTAAAAGTTATATCTCAATTCATATTTAACCAATTAAATTGATATATATATATATATATATATTTATTTATTTAAAGAATTTAATTGGTTAGACACAAATTAAATTATAGGTTTTTAACCGTTGATTTGAATATATATATATATATTTAAAAAACAAAATAACAAAGCTTAGTCAAGAAGAATACCTAAAACTTATCGGTTAAGGCAACCGTCTATGGGGGATTGATTTCCAGCTGAATAAAAAAACCTGCCATCTGTCCCAGAGTCATGCCACGTGTCATCCTCAACTCCTCAAAGATTTAAATAAACACACGTTTTAGCTTCTCAAAATCTACACAGAATAATAGATCGACGAAGAAAATTATCTCGTTCGCTCTTTGAAAAAAAGAAGAAGCAAGATCTAGGGTTTCTATTGTTTTTCGAATTCGATGGCTCTGGAATGGGTTGTGCTAGGGTACGCCGCGGCCGCAGAAGCAATCATGGTCCTCTTATTGACGATCCCCGGCCTTGACGGTCTCAGGAGAGGGTTGATCGCGGTGACGCGCAATCTGCTGAAGCCGTTCTTGTCGGTGGTGCCGTTTTGTCTGTTCTTGTTCATGGACATCTACTGGAAGTACGAGACGCGCCCCAAGTGCGAGGCCGACTCTTGCACGCCGACGGAGCACTTGCGCCACCAGAAATCCATCATGAAGAGCCAGCGCAACGCGCTCCTGATCGCCTCGGCTTTGGTTTTCTACTGGTTGCTTTACTCGGTCACCAATCTCGTTGTCAAGATCGAGCTGTTGAATCAGAGGGTCGAGAGGCTCAAGAACAAGGATTGATTCATTCGTCGGTTGGTGATTGAGGTTGTTGTTCAAATCCGAATCTTTTTACTCTTTTTTTAATGGGTTTTTGTTGTAGTTTGAGAAATGCAGACTGATTTGGTTTAATTTAGGTGGTGTTTCTAATGTTATTTTTGATGTTTCATAGAATTGTGTCGTCTTTGGACTTTGTTTCTTTGTTTCTAGTGTGGCACTGCATTTTTATACATTTTGTTTGAATCTGGTACACAAAGTTACCGTCTACCATACGTAGAAATAAAATTTGGTTATATACTCTGCAATTCCAGTCTTCAAGTCTCATGTTTTTCAACCAGATGCAATTTAAGTTTTTTTGTGTGTAATTGATATGTTGTGTTTGTTTTGGGAACATTCTTCTATGTCTAATGAACTGGCTTCCCATTCTCGAATGTTGATTGACTGTAGAGAGTTTGTGAATGATTTTTGCAGTATTAAGTTGAATGCTTCGGATGGACGAAAATCCTCTTGAAGAATGATAAGTATGTTTTGAATTGTTATATGGGTGTTGTTGGTTCTGCAACGTCTGAACAAATTGTGCAGATGCTTGGTTTAACCAAATCGAGATTTATAAGAATGTTAACACTGTTTTTATGACCTTGAGCAAGTGCAGTCTTTCTCCAAATAGATGCTAGTTAGATTATTTTTTTTCGCCTTCTTTAGGCCTTCTGTCCCTTATCATGGTCTTTTCAATAATACATTTGGCTGCTCTTCTGAGGGCATGTTTCTTATACCTTCTAAAGTTCCAATGTAGTCGTTTTCCAGCTCAATAACTGTGCTCTGGATACTTCAACCTCAAATTTTCATGTACATATTTTGTTTCCTATTTGGTGCATTCTCTTTATATTTTTGTGAATGTTAGGGAACATATGTTTCCAGCTCCACCGTGCTTGATATACTGTATAGCTAGAGTAGCTTTTCGTTTCCGTAACTGTCTCACTCCTTCCAAATTCCTGCTTTCAGACATTACTATTGTGAACTTGACAAAAGTGCGATTTAGTTAGGAATGTTCGTTTTCCATGCCTAGGCATTAATTTTTTGAACATCAGCTGTTAATCTCTCCAATCTTCAGCTGTGCTCTGGATACTTCAACCAAAATTATTCACGTATGTATTTTCTTTCCAATTTGGTGCATTCTCTCTATATTTTTATGAAAGCTAGGGAACATATGTTTCCAGCTCCACTGTGCTTGATACACTGTATAGCTAGAGTAGCTTTTCATTTCCATATCTGTCTCTGTACCTCCTTTTTTCCATTGCAAATTCTTGCTTTTAAACATTACTATTGTGAACTTGACAAAATGCGATCTAGTTAGGAATGTTCGTTTTCCACGCCTAGGCATTAATTTTTTGAACCTGACAAAGTTTGAATTAACCATAATCATGCTGAGACTTAAATGTGTATGTGTTTGATAATAACTTAATATGGTTTAATATTGCAAGTTATTTTCCTATTCTCTTTAGTCTTTGCTTTTATATTACACTTGCACTCTTTTGCTTTCGAATTGTGGTATCACTTTCTTATGCTGTATAGCTGCTATGTGTCATTGTTTAAATTTGATATACCTCATGTACTTCCTTTGCTTTTTGCATGCTCACATTTTTCTTAGTTTTCAAAATTTCAGTTCAGCTTCTCTATGTACTCGCATGCTAGTCTCTTCCATTGTTTTTTTTTTTTTTCAAAATAAAGAAGTATCAAGTTATCAATACTTTACTTGCTACAAAGGGTAGTTGCATTTGAGTTTGATTTCTTTGTTAGTCAATTTTACAACTCACTCCTTTCTACCTCAAATTACTCATATTTACATCTTCTTTGGCCCTTGTTACTTGTATAATTTAACGTTACCATACACATGAATCTGAGTACCTGCAAAAAGTTATATGGATGTTGGAATCACTATTGGTGCAATATACTCATTTTATTTGCATTCTATACAAGTGATTGTGGAGTTGGAACTATGAGGTCGGAAGTTTTGTTTTTTCATACTATTGTAAGCAAGCTAGTGATGACCAAAAAGACAAGCTGTTAGCATGTGCATGCTATCTTGAAATTTGTCATCTCGATTCTTAGAAATGGCTAGTATGATTTCGCAGGCTGGAATTATATTTAGATTTAGAATTCGATGAAAATTTCGCGCAGTGAACCATTTTCAGTTGTAGGTTTCATCACATTGGACATAATACATTCAAATCTGATTTGAAAAATATTGACATGAAAGGGGCATAGTTGATAACTGTATATATTTTTAATAAAATGTCAACCTTTGAATGGGTATTATTTGTGTATTAATTGCTTAGTAACTACTAACTAATAATAGCATGACCCTCTGTATATAATTTACTAAACTAATTTATTTTTAAGTGGACCCTTTGTACTCGGATTTTTATGAAATATTAATGGCGCTTATGACGAATTTCATAAATTTATATAAAAAATATCAATTATTTTCAAAACCATTTCATTTGTGAGAATATAATCGAATTTGATGAGATCAAATTCAATCTCTATTTGGTGTAGAAATAAGTGATTTTGAAAGTTAGCTCCAGCCAAGCTTAAGAAATACTATTTCAATGTTTGGTTTGTTAATATTTTTCAAAAATGTTTTAGAAGAATAATTCGTTTTTAAAAGGACGGAATTGGGCTTCTCGCTGAACTGGCCTATAAATGTTTCGGTTAGGGTATCTCCATTAGTCTTCAAGGTATTCTTTAAATAGCAGAGTGACGATAATGATAATCATTAAAAATTGTATATGTACCTTTTTTGTAAGTATATCTATAAAATATTTTAAAAATATATATTTTGTAAATAAACTCCATTTAATGTCAAAAATATTCTTTCTTTAATTTTATTATATTATATTTTTATTAGTATATTCCACTATTTTGTTATCTAATCATAGTTATTTAAAATTTTATTATATTATATCTTTTTATTCAAATAAATAATTTCTCTTAAAAAAAAATCTAACTCTTGAAAAAATATTTGATGTTTCTAAAAAAATTGTTTGAATTTTTTTTATTAACATTGTATTAAAACTTAATTATTTAATTTTTTTAAGTTCAAAATTCTATAATTCCACCAACTTGAAAAAGGGATATTATTGATTTTATCATTATGTTTTTTTTTTTTACTTATTTATCCAATTTTCATTAGATTGGGTCCTATGTTTTGGTCCCTCTGACCAGAAATTAGATGGTCTACCCTTATAGAAAAAATAAATTGACCATTTTACCATTAATTTAAGGCAAATAACCAGTTTACCTTCTAACTTAATACATACTCGGATTTTAAGGAAAAAAACAAAGAGATATTATTTAACTTTTGTTTAATCAAAAGGAAAGAATTTAACTTCAAAACCAAATTCATCATCGTCAATTCATCGATCTCCAACTGAAAAAAATTGAAAAAGATATTTTTTTATCTCCATCTGAAATTATCAACAAAACCAGTAAACCACCATCAAATCATCAACACCAACACACACAAATGCAACTGGTACAATCCCCTAATACTCTCACCATCACCGATCACCAAATCCACAAAATCCAGCCATAACAATCCTCTACCATCACACCATCAAATCATCATAAAATCATCATCAAAACCACAATCAAATCATTAACGCCAAACCCAGAAACCCAGAAAACCAAACCACCATCATCAATCATTATCACCACCACCATACAATAACCTCAAACCCAGAAAACTAAACCACCATCATCAACCCATGAAATCAAACCCAGTCACCTAACCCTACCACCGAAATCAATTTGC
This sequence comes from Dipteronia dyeriana, assembly GCA_032871835.1. Taxonomy (NCBI): domain Eukaryota; kingdom Viridiplantae; phylum Streptophyta; class Magnoliopsida; order Sapindales; family Sapindaceae; genus Dipteronia; species Dipteronia dyeriana. The sequence continues at coordinate 53,931,759 of CM065303.1, read as the reverse complement.
AGCCATCGATCCACCAATATCGACCTAGAAAACCTAAAAAATCCACCACCACCGCTACTGAAGCCAAACCCCGTCCACCTCCTACCACCAAAATCCAAACTTGAGCTTGTTTCAGTTCGAACCTAGATTTAGTTAGAAGTAAATATGGGTTTCTTTAGGTTCGAACCAGATCTTGGTTCGTATCATGACGACCGACGGGAGTAAGAGAGATGGGTTTTTAAGATGGCCAGAGAGTAGCTTCTTCTAGGTTTCATGGAGGTCGGAGAGGTCGAGAAAGGAGAAAGAGATGGATTTACGGAGAGGTCGAGAAAAAGAGAGATCGAGATTGAGAAGGATTTTGAACGATTATGTTTAAGTTGAGAGAGAGAGATTGGTTTTTGGGTTTAGGTTTTATTGGTAGCTGGGTTTGATTTTTATTGAAGAACTAATTTTCAGCCACCATCATTCTAAGAACTACTGATTTTTGTCGGGATTGGTTATAGGTTTTGAGTGAGATATATATATTTTTTTAGTTTTTTTTTTTTACCTTTTTAGTTTTGTAATTATTTTTTTTTTATAATTTTTATAATTTGAATTTATATATTAATTTAATTTTTATTATTTGATTTTTTCTATTTATTTATATGTTGACACATGTTGTATAATTGTTTAAAGACAAAAATACCCTTATAGTCGTTCAATTTGACTAACGGTTCACTAACAGAAGTACTAAATTGAGTGGTTCTGAAAAATATAGGGTCCAATACAGTGAAAATTGGACAAGTGAGTAAAAAAAACAATTCAAAAATACATAGGGACTAAATCAATAATATCTCAATTGAAAAACTATTAACTCTCAACATATAACAATATATATTAATTTCTTTGTTCTTAAGATTTTTTTTTTTTTTTTTTAGAATATAAAGTTGCTGTTATTGATTTTAGTTTCACTCAATTATAGCAGTAAATTATTGATCAACTCAATAAATTTGTATTCCTTAAAATAAATTGAAATTAATATTTAAAATAGAAGTTAGTATTTGATAAAATAGAAAGGTTTTTATTATCATATCAAATAATTAATAGGATTTTTTTTTAAAGAATTGATATGAAACCAATTAATAATTATTGGTGTATACTTACAAACTATTTAGTCCTTTAAGTAATTTTACTCGGGAGTAATATTGGATTTTTAAAAATATACTAAATTTGGGTGTATATATAGTTTTTAAGGGGTGTAAATATCACCACTCAAATAATAGATGTTGTAAAGGACAAATTAAGAGGTACGTGTTCTAAGAGTACCTTCTTAAATGACTCATTTAATATATTTTTTTTTATCCCTTGTTTTACTTTATGGGCCCATTTGGCACATGGGATGAGATGAAAATCGGTTTGTTTTTATTTTTATTCCCATTCCTATGTTTGACTGGTCGATGGGATGAGATAAATTAGTCTCATCTAAATTTTTTAACCAACTGATGTGAGATAGATTAGTCCCAACCAAAATGATGAGATTCAAATGAATTCCATCCAATTTTTCAATCAATTTAAAAAGATATAGAAAAAACTTCTTCAATCAATTAAAAAACCCAAAAAAAAAACAATCGAGATCCAGACACACGTTTATCGATCTTCAATCTGTTCTATAAAAAAAAACAATCAATTTTTTTATTGGTCATATTAACATTTGTTGCTCACGAAAACACAATTTATTACAATAAATAAAGAAAAAGAATTATGAGATGAACAAACCCAAATTAACAAAAACCACAAAGAAGGTCTGGAATTTCTCTCTATTTTTCGTTGGTATAACATCCAGCGGCGAGATCGAGCGCAAATATGAGGAGATCGGTGTTGGTTGTGTTCTCTCAATCGTCTTTCACTGGTTTGGGTTTTAAATGACAGTGACTTTTTTTGTTTTGTTTGATGATCGTGTTGAATTTGGATGAAATATGGATGGATGAGTTTTGATTTAATATTTTTTGTAATCAATCTGATGATTAATTTTGGTGAGAGAAAGAGATGAGAGAAGGAGAGAGATCGATTTTTCTTTTCAATAAAGTGGTAACATGGAAAAGAAGAGAAAGAGATAAATGAGAGAAGATACGATTCATTGATTCTCTATTGTTTTTTTTTTAATTTATTATTACATTATTTTTCTCCAATCTCATTACATGCCACACACAATATAACACTATTTTTAGTCCAATCTCATATTGCACTAAACACGGGAAACACTATAATTAATCTAATCCAATCTCATCTCTTAAAAATAGTTCAATCTTATCCCACACACCAAACATATCCTATAATTATTATTTATAGTTAAAAAATGAGTTATCGGTAATTAAAAAAAAATTACCCATTGGACAATAGAAGAGCGGTTAAGATTTAAAACTTAAATATGTTGATTTTTTAAAAATAAAATAAATTAAATACATAGAGCCCATTTAAGGTAATTTTTCTTTCATGAGCATATACTTTGAGTGTATCTTGAGTATACTAATACACATCATCACACTTTTGTCATGTATTATTATGACTGATGTTATGTTGCTGACACGGTAAAAGTGTAGTGATGTTTATTAGTATGCTCAACATATGCTCACAGTTGTGTGCTCATGAGAGAAAAATTGCATTTAAAGGGCTGAAGTCATTCCTTAATTAAGTGTGTGAGCTCCACCATAACTCATTTAAGGGACAGATCGCTTAATCAAGCCCATTAGCTTAATTAAGGGAAGTGTTGCAATTTTAACGACTCTTTTAATTAAAATGCAGTGGAACTCACTTCCTTAATTAAGAGGTGGTTTTAGCCTACCTTAATTAAATGGGCTCCATATAAAAAAGAGACGTAGGGCTCCATATAAAAAAGAGATGTAGTTAATGAATATATAAAATAATAATAAAGAATAAGTGGGTTCCATATAAAATAATAATTATAAATTATAAATGAATCATTTAAGGAAATATTCTTGGAACACATACTCCTTTAACGGTCCCTTACAATAACATCGACTCTTAAATAAGAGGGTCTCCAAAGGAGACAATTAGAGATGCTCTTAACTAAGCTAAATCGGGGTCTTTGAGGGAGTTTCTTGAAGATGTTTTTGAACAACTGAAATTGTATGTACACTCTTGTTATTATTATTATTATTATTATTATTTAAACTCTCATAAGGAGATTGTTATTTATTTAAATTTTGAAGTTTTTTTATAAATAAATAAAAAGAATTTCTCTTTACAATTCTATGTTTTTTTTAAAGTAAATTTCTAAAGATACTTCATTGTAATTTTTTTTTAAAAAAAAAATCTAAGACACTTTCCTTTTTCCAAAATTATGCATTTTATGGTTTGGCACTCCTATTCTAATTTTCTTGAATTTTCCTTTATTTCTTCTATTTTTCTAATACCTTCATATTTAATAAAATCGGGATAAATTGTTCTAGCGTTTAAAAAAATTTCAAATTTTATTCATAAGTACTTTTTATTGAACTTATCATCCACCAAAAAATTCAGATCAAATTCATAAAAAACAATATGATTTTATCAATATCTTTATTGAAATTAAAATAAAAAATCCCTTATTAATAGACTTACTCATATATATATATATATAATAAACGAACTAAGCGGTTGTAAGATAAATGATGTATGCTGGAGTTGGCTAACAAAGTGGTTGTAAAATATATGATGTATGCTGGAGTTGGCTATGGGTAATAAAATGACATTAAAAACAGACAGCATTTTAAATAAATGATTTTTTTTTTTTGGACATATTATGCATCTTATGTGTATGGTGAAAGTGTCTCCATTTTATTATAAGGTAGATTCTCTACCTTTTGATTAATTAATTAGATTACGTAGTATTATATATTGTCCCATAATATAAACTCTTATAGGTAAGATGTAGTTGTTTAGATAATAAACCCCCAACATCTGCACTATAAGATTATATATTTGAATCATTTTTCTCCGTAAAAAATTCGAAATTAATATAATGGTATAATAATTCAAAATATATAAATTCTTATATCATTTATGCCGTACTTTTCCTTAAATGAACATATTTGTATCATACACGTGGCCACACAAACGTACAAATATTTAAAGTAAGGGTTATATTATATCAAAATACTGTATATATTCTTCATTTGCTAATAAATTTTGCCTTTTTTTACTTTCCAAATTATACATATAAAATCTTATCCATTTATTGTATATATAGGTAGGGGTGGGCAGTGGGCACCATACCACCAAACTGATCAATCCGTTCAAACCAAACCAATTTAAATATGTTGGTTTGGTTTTGTTACCGAAAAAAATCGATTGAGTTATTTTTTAGTAACCCAATTGATTTGGGTAGGTTTATGGGTTGTCTTTTATCAACCCTTATTAAGCAACAAGTAACTATTTTTCTTTATTGTTTCGTACAAAAATACATTAAGCAATACAGTTTAGTTAAGTTTTATGTATTCTACACTTGAGGTTTTTTTTTACTATTACGGTTACACACTTGGGTTAAATTTAATATTATTGTTTATCTTATTGATAATAAGTTTAACTACTTGTATTGAAATTATTATATTTATTTAAATAAAAAAATAATTATTTTCTTAAACCGTTAAACCAAACCGAACCAAACCGATTTTTATTGGTTTGGTTTAACATCATAATTGGTTTGGTTTGGGTTGTAAAAAATTAACCTGACTAAATAATGGTTTGACGATACCTAAACAAAACCATTATTTAATCGGGTTAGTTTTTTACAATCCAATCCAAACCAATTATAAGGTAAAGCTAAACCAAACAAAACCAATAAAAATCAGGTTGATTCGTTTTGGTTTGGTGGTTTAAAAAAATTCTTTCATTATTTTTTTATTTGGACAAATATAATAATATCAGTATAAACAGTTAAACCCATTAACTATAAGATAAACAATAATACTAAATTTAATACAAGTGCGTAACAATAATAGTTAAAAAAACAAAACAATGTGTAGAACACATAAAACTTATATAAAAAAAATTAAACCGTATTGCTTATTGCATTTTTGTAGGAAACAATAATTTTTTTTTTACTTATTCTTAATAAATTTGTTTAGTGCTAGTAACTTTGAATGAGATGAAATAGCTTTAATAATAAATAGAGAGGGTTGGAATTTAGAACTGAAAAAACGATAACTTTGGAAATAAATATAATATAAAATTAGGTTAACTTTAATTTTTCATATGATAATTTAATATATATATATATAATCAAGTATGAAGGATTTGAGTTGTAATATACGGGTTGATAAAACACAACACACAACCCACAAACCAATCCAAACCAATCCAAACCAATTAGGTTACTAAAAAATAACCCAATTGTTTTTTTTTTTTAACAAGACTAAACCAATCCACTTAAATTGGTTTGGTTTGGACGGATTGATCGGTTTGACCATCCAATCGGGTGATCATTTTAAAATATGTTAATACAAATATACAAAGAAATCTTTAAATTATTTAATTTGAAGTCTATTTTTTTTTAAATAATCATAATTATAAAATATCCATGGGCTAAGAGAGAGAAGAGATTGTAATTTATAATATTAATGGGGATTAAGAGAAGAGATTTAAAGTGATTATGTGGTGCTAAGGATAAGCCAAAAGACGCATAAATGTAGGTTGTGGGTGGAAATTACAAGGACAAGATTGGGACATAAATGAAAACAAATAGGTTAAAAAGCAAAGCTAAAAGCAATTGATAATGGATGAGAGAGAGAAGATTCTCTCACACCAGTCTTTAGTATTACCCACTAGTATCATTATTGACCCTTTAATCCCATTCTAATTGTCTCCGCTTTAATTAACTAATCAATTGTCATTTCATGCATATATTAAAACAGATCACACAGAATATTAATGTCTTGTTCAGCATAAGAATAATCAATAGACAATCTTTAAAGTACTCAATAATGAGTTTTCTTGGCCTAAAACATCAGCTTATATAATTGGCAGATAATGATCATGTAATTAACCATAATTTTGAAAAACAAAATTAACCTTAATTTTGTTCTAAAGTTAAGATATAATCTGATGGTACTGAAAAGTAGGCTATAAAATTTTTTAAATTGAAAGCTTGCTATATAAAATTAAAAGGTAAATTACCTTAAAAAGTGAAGTTTTTTTTTTTAAATTTTAAAAATGAATTTAAGAAAAGCTATATAAACAAACAAGTGTTTTTTTATTTATTTTGTTTTTGTGATATGATGAACTATATTTAGCAATTAAGGTGTTTATATACTTTGGAATATAATTCAATTCGAACAAAAAGTTTATAATAACAAATATCTATTGCACAATCGAAGTTATATATGAACACTTATAGCAAGTTTATCTACCTCATTACGTTTTTTTGAAAAATCATTGCAATCGAGTCAAATAATGCTTACGTGGAAAAAAGTGATAAGGTGGATAAATATACTATAAGTATACTCATAGTTATATGTCTACCGGATAAAAACTCTACTTTTATTTACAACATGTAGTTCATCGATCATATCACAAAAAATTAACCCACTTGCTTTCAAGACACAAAAAGTGTTTAAATTCCTCGTAACAATTAACAAATGAATCCATATCTATTATGGTTGGAGGCCAATACTTCATAGCTAAGTTAAAGGATTATTAGGCAGACAAAATAAAGGATGACATGATAGAAAAGTAGGATTATGATACAAATACAAATTAAACATAATGAAGTTTGAATTGACATGAAATCCAACAAGTATTGTGTAACTTTTTGGTTGAAATAACACTCAATAATAACAGCAGTATAACTACAAATTAACATCACAAAAAAAGCACTTGTACACAAGTGTTTTCTTGCTTTCTTCACTATCAGCACAAATTATTAGAGACAAAGCTTACATGGTTATTAAGAGAGGCTTAAGTGGGTGTGGAGGAATCTTTATATGGCTTTTCATCATCTTATTGCAACTTTTTTTTTTTTTTTTTTGCACTTGTTTCAAGGTACCGACTTGTTTCCATAAACATCTCTCTATCTGCCTTTTAAGGCTTCTTTAGAGGAAATAACAAAAGGGATAAAAAGCAAAAGTAGAGAGACCAAACAAAAGTGAAGCAAATAGGTCCACCCAAAGAAATACACTTAATTTACCAGCTGAGAAATGAAGTAGAGGAGACTATGGTATTTGCTTATAATATTCACAAATTTTGATCATTTCCCACCTGCAATATTCAAAGAAGAACATAATTAATAAAATCACTAACAATTTTAATTTTGTTTGATAGAAGGGAAATAAGTGAGAAAAAAAACAAGAAAATTCATCCATGTATACCTTTACCTTTCTCGCACAATTTTCTCAAGAAAGAAAGAAATATAATGAGCAGTGCAACCCCAGCAATGAGCCCAATTAGAATTGCAAGTGTCTTCTCAACCTCCTCATCATTGTTATCTTCATTGTTATCTTCATCTACAACATTCAAAAGTAAAAAACAATAATTAAAAAACATCTCAATTATATGTTCACACAACTAATAATCAAGCAACGATCACAAATACATGATTTTAGTGGTTAAAAAGCTTTTGAAGTTAATTTGAGTTAAAATTAGTTATTCATGACAACCTTTTGGGTGTTCTCAAATTTAGAGCTTCGAATTAGGTTGCATTTGATTTGATTTGACTGGGAAATTGCATTAGTAGCTTTGAACCCTTCATAAATAATGCCCTCATGATCAACTAATCAAACATTGGATTCTTGATTCCTAAGAAGACCATTAGACATTAAATCAAAGTGGGACAATGTAATTTTTCTCTTTAGGCCATGAAAAATTTAAAATCATGTGCTTTACAGGTAGGTTTACTACTTGTATATTATTAAAAAAGGCATTGAACTTTGACATTTTAAATATGTTTTCAACTACCAAATAAAATGGACGAACAAGAGTGCTCTCAGCCAAATTCAAAATCGAAAACTTAATTACATTTCATGCCGTCACTTTTTACACTTTTTCACATAAGTCCCAGCACTATATATATATATATATATATATATATATATATATATATATATATATATATATATATATATCATCTTTAGCGCAATATCTTTTTTTTAAAAAAAAACATTCAACTACCTTATTTTGAATTAAATATTTAATATACTGTTAAAATTTCCATGATACTATCACATTTTTCCAAAACAAAGGCATTAGCAAGTGATGCAAAACCCAGAAGGAGATGGTTCCATTAACTTGGTATTATAAAGAAAGTCTTTACGGATAGAAATGAAATCAGGTTTAAGTCAAATTGGATTATAAACCTATCGAGTTTTTTGATAGAGAAAAAAATAAAATAAAAATAAGACTAATTTTTTTTTCCATATATATATATATATATACCTAATCTAATTTAACTTGTTATTGATTAATCACCTTAATCCAATTCGATCGATTTGAATTTCTCAAATTGTCCCTAAAATAATTTTTTAGTCTCAAAAACTATAATACACTTACAATTGTATCATAAAAAAAAGATAAATAAATGTAAATCACTAGAAAATTCAAGAGAAATCATGCTATTCTCAATTTGAATTCCTGGATCTGTCCCTAAAATCAATTACTAGAATTAACACAAGTGTTTTTAAACCATTCAAGCCACCATAAATAATAAATATAAAAATTACCAGATATTAGAAATTTACAGTTTTTACAAGGACCAGCAGTAAAATTTCATAAAAGCCCACTTAAAATAAAACCAAAAACCAAAAACCAAAAAAAAGGCGAAAACCACCACCACGCGAGGTGGCGGAGCCGCTTACCATGACCGCCGTGGGAGTGATCTCCCCCCACCGAGTAGCGCGCGTAGCACTTGGCCAAGTAGACGTCCCCCCACCTGGCGGCCCCACAATCAGTTTTGAGCCGTCCGATTGCCTCCGACAGGCAATCCTGGCACTCGCTGATGCTCAAATCACCCACACACTGTGCGACGCCGTTTACGTTCCCGGACCCACCCACCCGGTAGGACCCGTCACCACTCCCCAAATAACCCAAAACCGAGTCACGCCGGGTCAACCCGTCCGAGTCATACGATGCAAACGGGCCACATTTCTTGACAACCACCGTCTTGTCCTCCACACCCAGAAAGGAAATGTTATCGTACTTGACGAAACAGCCTTCGAGCTGCAACGAGCCGCCGGATGAGTCGAGGCAGATGGTGCCGAGTTGACTCACCGCGCGGGCGACGCAGCGGCTGCAGTCGGCGGTGGTGAGGTCGCCGCGGCACTGGTAAAGGCCGTAGAGGGTCTGTTGGGAGGTGGGTCCTGGGAAGGTGAAGTTGTTGTAGTTGGTTAACATGGCTGAGTTGACAAGAGAAGTGAGTAGTGAGTTGACGTTGTTCTCGTAGGGAGAGCCTTGTGTGTACTTCAGCTGTGAGCAGCCGCCGAAGACGAAGGAGTCCGTGGCGGAGGATGATGGGGTGGTGAGGAGTGACAGAGTGACCGTGATGACCCAAAACAGAGTTGTTTGAGTTGCAGACATAATTGGCTTTTGATGAAGAAGAAGAAGATGATGATGAGTGACGAGTAAGTGAGTTTTTGAAATTATAATATTTTCAAACACAAGTTTTTGAAGAGACTTGCTTTCTTCAGAATTTACGTAAACAAGACTAACTCTTTATATATCTCTTCCTTTTCTCTTTTTATCATTCATTCATTCATTCATTCATTGTTTTTTTTTTTTTTAATTTCTCTGTTTATATACGAATTGAAGTTGGTTTAAGAAATGATTAATGCTGTTTTCCCAATACAGCTTTCCTATTCTTTCCCCCCCTACAAGGCTACAAATTTAAAATACGTGCATGATGCAGCATGAGTTTGATTATTTTTTATCATTCGCGTAGTGTTTTTGTTCATACATTTTATTAAAGCCATTCAATAATATATACATTCTCACTATTGGTTTTTACCTTTCTAATATTAACGGTAATTTTATTTTGAGAAACAAATTATAAAATGTTTATAGAAAACATATATGATAATAAGATTCAATCAATGTAGATGATATGTTGATGAATGGAGACATAGGAACCTTATTAGTTAGAATTTCACATACTCTCTCACACTAGGAGAATTATGGCAGCGAATCTTAAAAAGTGGGAGATATATCACAGTTGTTTAGATTTGACAAAAATATATATATGTACAGTACTTTTATCATGCATTTTCAGATATTAATTTTGATTTTATATATAAATTTTTAAATCTCAACCAATAAATTAAATCCATCCTTTTGTTTTGATGTAAAGACTCGTATAGTTGTGAGTCAATGTTTTAGACTATATATATATATATATATATATTGTTTAAAAGTCAGTTGTAGTTAAACGAGTCAGTTGTGGTTATAAGTGTAGCGTGGAAAATGGTTCAAACCTGTAAGCTATCACAACTTCCATCTACTCATTCAACCTTCTTTACCACGCCACTTCAAATCTGCACTTATATGCACTTTATTTTCCTAATATTTTAAGACTAAGTTTAGTATTGCTGTGCTGTGGGGAGAAATGTTTTTAAAATTGCTTTTGGAATTACTGTGGGAAGAATCAGCTGAGTGTTTGGTAAACTGATTTTCAAAAGTGTTGTGAGAACTAAAAGCAATTTTAATGTGTCTGGTAAACTGAAATAAAAAGTGTTGTGAGTGTATAAAATTACTAAAAGGATATAGACATCTAAATGGTACTAATATGCTATACTTTACATTTTTCTTGTTTATTTGTGTTTAGTGTTAAGTGTTATATAATTATGGTATTTTATTGAATTAATTAGCCCCATTTTTTATTATACTTTATTTAATTAATTAATCTCATTTATTTATTTATTTTATTCTACTTTATTTATTTTATTTCATTTTTATTATACTTTATTGAATTAATTATCCCATTTTTTTTATACAGTTATGACAACATTTGTCTTTTACAGAAATATAAGTCCAATATTTTTTGTTAAATTTCGTTAAAGGCAAGAATAAAGTTGGAAAGTTAGTAAAATTTCATTTAATATCACTGTAACACGTTTTCTAAAAGCAGAAACCAAAATCTAAAAGCAGAAACCAAAATCTAAAAGCATGTATTTGTAGCTTCTCAAAAACTTAGTTGGGGGAAGCTAAAAGTGACTAAAAGCACTTCTCCGCGATTTTACCAAACACCTTGTCTTAGGTCCATAATCACTTTTAGCCCCAAAAGCAGATGAGGAAACAATGTCAAACTGAGCCTAAGTTAATTTTAAGGTTTTAGATCTAACAAAAAAACATTAAACACACCACTAATTTGTCTCATTTGGATATTATTAGTTACTTTAACAAAACAAAACACAATTTTCTGATTTATTATTTTTGTTATATATATATTACATACGATCGGTATTGCGATTCAATTTAAAACTTTCTATTTATTTATAAAATTGAAACTAAATCGCTAACTAGAATATACCGGTGAAGTTTAGCTATAGAGAGTGACGTGGGTATGATAATGATCCAACTACAATAATTTGAATTTAGAATACGATTTGTTATCTAATTAATGTTTTAGTCATAACTTATAACCACATATATATAGAATATGATTTTTTTATCTAATTAATTGTTGAGATAATTGTTGAATTGAAATGCATTTACAAGCAGTGGTGAAGCTAAAGATACAAAAATAATTTTTTTAGTATGCTAAAATGAAAAATTGAACGAATAGATATCCAAAGTTAAGTCAAAAAATTAAGTTATAAATTTAAGTAACAATGGACATCCTAAAAGTAATGAGTTAGTTTTTTCATTAATTAATTTCTCAAAAGCTAATGGTACGTTGAAAAAATATATTATAAAATAAGTGAATTTTAATAAGTTAATAAACACTTTTTTTTTTCTACAGTAATGATTAATTTTGATGTTACAATAATACAGTTCACCCTAACACTTAATTTATAACGTGGGTGTCTGCACATTATTTTCTTAGAGGAAATTTACAAAATTAACAATCTTTGTTTTATAAAATATTGTTTTTATTATTTGTTTTTATAAAAAGGAAAAGTGGCATTATTATTATTATTACTTTTCAGAAATGACATTCTTCTATTGGTTACAAAAAAAAATGAGAACTTTTATGTCAAGCAAATCCCTAAAGAACATGTTTCGATTTGTCATTATGTCCAATTTTTAAAAGCTTGATTACCAAATCTCAATATTCAATCTACCTAATAATATTGACGCATGTTTAATTTGGTGCCTACGAATCAATTCTCTTATAAAATACATTATTTCATGGTCTCAATTATTGCTAAAATCCCTACTCTATATGTAAGATTTTATATGAAATAATATGACTATAATCATACTGTAACCACCAAATTTATTCATAAAATGATAAAAGAAAGGAAAAAGTAATGCACGGACATCCACGTGTAGGGAAAATTTTCCAAGACTCCACTACATTATTTGGCACGGTATCGAATTGATGTAATATATGAAACTGCAAGGAAAATTCATGCTTGCTTTCTTTAAGAACACTTGATGCCGTTCCTTTGGGGCTTGTAATTTAAGGGGAAGTCTTTTTATATGTTAAAATAATTATAAATGACTAATTTTAATATGTATTTTTTTTGTTATTTTCTAGAGAAACAAGCATCTCATTAATTGGTGGGGAAGTAAATTTAAGCTTGAATTACAAATAAGAAATCCAGCTTGGATGGCAAAAGAAATGAAATCTCTAGTTATATATAGCCATATAGGAGTGGAGTGTTCATCGACTACATTACCATGATTGATTTTGAAAACTTGTATTATTATTTTACAAATAATAATCTTATATTTTAAAAATTTTATAATAATTTTTTAAAATTATATCTGAATAGATATTACATATTACATATAATTTTCTACTCCTTCAACCAGTGGCAAAGTCATGTTATGGCCAGGGAATATGATCATGGCTCCTATGCGCACAAAACTTTATTATTATTATTATTTTATTTTGCCCTAATTTTTTTATGTTTATATTTTTCCTTTAAAGTTATAGAAGTTTTTCAAAATGGCCCTCTTGGATAGGTAGATTGTCTTTCTGAAAAATCGAACCACGTAAATTCAAAGTTTATTTTCTTCTTACTTTACTCTCTTTTATTTTCCGGTTAGGATTGTTTGTTCTATAATTAGCTCTTAAGCGAACACGAATACTTGGTTACAACCAGACGCCTAATAAAGTAATCATAATTTAGATGGAATGAATCCTAGAAATTGAATTGAATCTTTACATTAAAAGTGGACTAATTTCGTTGAGTTGGATTGTACGGTGAAGTCTGATACCTAGTGTTTTCATCCATCGTTACAGATCAATCTCAAAATCTTTCTTTAATTTATTGCAATTTAGATTAGCTGTTTTCAGTAATAGATTTGCCTTCAATTAGTTTCTTTAATATTCAACAGTTTTCTTTTCATTCATTTTATTATTGTTTGTTTTTAGGGTACTGCATGATCGATTTAGTTGAGTCTTGCGTTATTAATTATGCATGTGTGAGTTCTCTGGATTTCTGGAGAGTTTGTCACAATCAAGTTTTGTGAAAGAATTTGTAAAGAGTTCATGAGTTCTCTAGCTATACATACATGTAGTCAACACAATTGTAAAAGTCAGCCAGTTAAATAAAATTTCTCAAGAAAAATTTATGTCAAGTATTTTTTTTTTCTTTTGTTCTATATTAGTTCTTACTAGTTTTTTAATAATTTAGCAGCTAAGTTGCAAAAGAATTCAATTTAAAAATGCAGACGATAGAAAAAAGTGTAAAGAATATATACACTATCATCTATGGATATATACTATGTTCGATTGTTATATATCATTGATGCTAGATAATCTAAATTTTTTTTCAAAAAATCAATCCAAATGATATACATAGCTTCAAACTGTTCCTTATATGTGGACCATTAGATTTAAAAGATGTTTTCACAATAAATAAGTAAAAACATTAAATACAATATCTCATATATAAGGAACTAACAATTCAAACCGTTAATAGAATATCTTTATATATATATATATATATATATATATATATATATATATATATATATAAACCTCCTATAGATGATTCCTTTGAATATGACTTTCTATTTTATTCACAAAATTACATAAATATATTCTCTTCCATGCGGACCCACATTGCAATTTCGTCGGTCCAATCCGACATATGTGAATGGCCTTGAAAAGTTTTTCAATATTTAACTTGGTAATGCTTGCTGCACCATAAAATTATTAATAGTACGTTCTTTTTAATTTGTTTTCAATACTTCAACAACTAATTAACAACTATACGTACAAAACTTATTTTAGAATCACAAATTTTCTCACTACGAATTAAATCACATGAATAATTCGAATTAATAATTATGTGAGTACAGACTAGATTCTATGTAAATTAATATTAACAAACTTTAATATATTTCTCTGTAAATTATTAATTAGTTATCATTTTTTTTCCTAATCATTAGAAAATATACCATACATATATAACAAATGTGATTTGAAAATTATATATAAGATTAAATCTCAACCATCAAAACTTTCTAATATACCACCACCTAATGTGGTTTGATGATAGGAACATTCATTCAGCCTAACAATGTCTCATATTCAAGTCGTCTCACCGCATGTGATATATATATATATATATATATATATAGAGAGAGAGAGAGAGAGAGAGAGAGAGAGAGAGAGAGAGAGAGAGAGAGCACTTTTTTGAGAGTGACTTTTGGAATTAACACCGCTTAAATAACTATAGTTTAAATAGAACCAAAGATTGATTTGGGATAAAAATACCCCCAATTTTCTATAATTGTCTCTTATTAGTCCCCTTTTTTTTTTTCAAAAACCTTCATCAATGGAGTCACTGAAGTTCAAAGCTCCATCAATGAAGGTCGAACAAACCTCAAAAAATCTGAGCCTTCATCGTCTTCATCGAACTATTTCTCGAGCCTTCGTTGTCTTCATCATTTTCGTCGTCGTATGAAAACGACATCATCTTCGTCGGTTCACACGACGAATTTCGGAGACAAAATTAGCTTGAAATGAAGGCGCAACGAAATTAGATGAGTAGTCTCCGGAGACAAAATCGAGCCTTCGTTGCGTCTTCTCGCTGGATTTCTCAGTAGCTATTCCGGAGACAAAGGCTTGAGAAGGCGAGTAGCCTTCTCGTGGGATGATATCCGAAATCAGATAAGAAACGGTTCGATGAAGGCTTGAGAAGCTGAAATCTAGAGATTAAATCAAGCCTTCATCGTCGATCTGGAAACGATGTCATCCTCCGTTGATGGATGAAGAAGATGACCAAAAAAAAAAAAAATCTTTTTTTTTGCCCATTAAATCTCAAAATTGTGAAAATACGCTATAATTTAAGTCTCGATTTTTCAAAATAAGTATTGAATTTGCCTGAGTTTGTCTCAGATTTACGGAATAAGTCTTGAATTTTATGCAATAAATCTTGGATTTGCAAAATAAGTCTCGATTTTTTTGAAAACAAAATTTGCAAAGGAAAAAATGAAGTGAGGAAATTTTTGTCTCAAACCATACTTTTGTACGTGCTATTTAAATTAGAATTATTAAAGCTATGCTAGTCCTAAAACTATGGTAGCTGAGTAATGAAAGTTATTTACACCCATTTTCTCTATTATCATTTATAAAAAATTGTGTAAAGGAAAGATAGACCGTTGATTCTAATCCATTATTTGTGGTTGTTGTAGTTTAAAGTATAGTAATTGGCCAAGAAGCACGTAAACTTGAGCAACACAAAGACAAATTAAGTTGGAGTGATATATATATATATATATGGGTTTGTTTACTTTCTCATATATACTTTGTCTTTTGTAATATGAAAAGCGAGTCCGTGAAACATGGTGGTTGGAGTGGTGGAGGAGCAGCAAGTGGTTGTTCCATCAAAGCTAAAGAGAGAGATGGAAGAGTGAGAGTGAGAGAAGGTCACCTTCAATAATTAATAATTAATAATAATGTCTTCATGCAGGTTTTTACATGTATATTTATATATTTATGTGTGAAATTTGATGTTATGTGCTCACAAAACACTTGAGGTTCTGCCTTAATTTCAGACCAAAGGTATTGTCATTTTGCCCTTTAGATAAGGATGTGCACGATCCCCTCCCGGTAGCTCCATGCATTCTTGCTTCTCCATTTGGCCTTTGTTGATTCCTACCTAGCTTGGTTGGTGACGGATCATGCAATTTATGTCTACACTTCGAGCTGCCCTACCATGCCTAGGGTTTCTCAGTCACATATATAAATGATAAATCATTGTTTCAATTTTTTCTATGTTTTCCTTTTCTTTTCTTTTTTAATATTTTACCTTAACAAATTTAGAAAAAATAGTTCTTGTACTTTTTTTTTTTTTGAATTTTGTATATATGTATATTTTATTTTTCATATAATCCATGCATGATTTGGACATAAAATGCACTATAAGAAAATTGGACTATAAGAACGAATTTTTTGGGACAAACAAAATTCATCCCAATAGAACACCTGTTGAGACAAAATAACATATTCGTTTGTAAAAACTCAAACTTGAAGAAATCTTTATGGACAGAAAAATTCGTCCAAATAAAACGTATATTGGGACGAAACAAATTATTCATCCCTAAAATGGACAAACTTTACCAGACTTTTAGGAGTGAAAAATAGTTGTCCCACAAAAAAAAATTATTCATCTTTAAAAGAACAAACCTGAAGAGACTGTTAGGGACGAAAAATATTTGTTCCGATAGAATGATTATTGGGTTGAAAGAAATTATTCATCCCTAAAAAGTGTTTAAATAACGAGACTTTTAGGGATAATTTTTTTTTTGTCCCAATAGGATATGTATCAGGACGAAATAAATTATTCATCCTAATAAGATGTCTTTTAGGACGAAATAAATTATTTATCCCAAAAATTCTCGTGTGTATGAGATGCGATAAACAAAAATCCCGTAAGAAAAAACATACAGATCCTGCACAATCATTATTATTATTATTATTATTATTATTATTATTATTATGTATGATGTGCTTTTGAGTGTTTTAATGCTTTGAGTAATAAAAGTCATGGTGGTCACTTGACTTTGAAAATTGACATTCACAAGGCTTTTGTTTTTATTAGCCGGTTTTTTCTCGTTGAGGTCCTTAGATGTTTTGGCTTCTCTGAAGATTGATCTCTCAGTGCTAAATGATGGTTCTCCTAAGGGTTATTTTTCATGTTCGATGGTGTGCTGCAGAAAGATCCTTTGTCTCCCCCTCCTCCCCGTTTTTTTGGAGAAGATTTTTTGAGAAGATATCTTACTCACCTAGTAGACGTCCATGTCCGTGAGAGAGTTCCAATTCAGAATCCGAAAATTGATTCGAAATTCGAGTTCGAAGGCCGAAATACGATCAAAGAACACGAGAGGTGCTCGAGAGAGAGATGAGTGGCAAAATGCCATATGCACCCCTCATGGAGGCGCGTGAGCCTCACGGGGAGGGATCCTCTCTGTCCCCATGGAGGCCACACGCCACCACGGGGTGCCTATGTGGCGTGCCACATATGGGCAGCCGTAGCCCCCTTCATCCACCTTGAATTCCCTCTCAATCACTCTTTTAAATACTCTCCCCCTATCATTTTTCAAATCTATGAAGACTTGTACAGATTTTTTCTTTGATTTTCCCTCAACTTCAAATCTTCATATCTTACTCATTTCTCAACAAAATTGAGTGATTCAAAAAGTGAGAGAATCATTTTGAAGTCAACTATCTTCTTTAAGTGATCTTCTAGTCTTTTGTTAAAACATTTTAGATGTTCTACATCAATTTCGTGACTGCACTCAAATTGGCAATGTATTTGTTTATTTTTTGATTTCTAAGCTTTTAAATATTCAAATACATTAGATCTTCTTCTTATTTTAATGTATGTGACTTGAAAAAATATTGTTAGAAGATAAAGCTTCAATTATAAGCTAGATTTATCTAATTAGAGACTTGAATGTGATTTAGGTTTTCTTAAATTTAAAATTTCACATGTTTGGGTGTTGTATTGTGACTAGCTTATATCCTAGGGCTATTTGTGTGTTAAATGATTTTATCTTGAAGATTGATAGTCTTTACATGTGATAGGAATCTTTAGTTGAATATATTTAGAATTAACACATTTAATTTTATATTTAGAGCTTTAGATAGTTAATTGATTATTTTGTGAATATGTGCTCTAAATATATGCTAAAGAATTTCATTGAACATTTTTTTTTTGATTTTAGCATTTTTGATTTTAGTTCTAAAGTCTTGAATATGTGCTTAATGAATATGTTATGTTTCAAGCTTTAGTTTGGATGAACAATATCTAGGATTTAAGTGTTAATTGATTAAACTGCATATTCAAGGTTTTTGTTCATTTAAAAAGTACTAGGCAACTTTGTTTGTGAGCTTTCATGCCTATATCAAGTTCATCTTGGAGTGTACCTAATCCATACATTTCATATATAATTTGCATCATTTGTGTGATGACAATTGTTTGTATTATAAACTAGAAAAATATATGTTGTGTGCTCATCGATCATTTCTAGTTTCCATAGGATATCTTGATCATATATTCTATGTTGCCCCTGTTTGCATTTGTATTTGATCACGTTTAGGAAGTCCTTGTAAAAGGCATGAAGTCTCTGGTTAGAATATAAAGTTCTAACTTGAGCAAGGAAGTCTTAATTTGGATAGGGGTGATCCAGAAAGTTGAGCAACAAACACAAATTCTGGATTATAATCAATTTGACCTCGAATGAAAAAGATTAAGATGAATAGATGTTGATATAGTTTGCATGTTGATTATCCAATTACGCCTTTACATATGCTTGAAGCAAATTCACACACACACACACACACACACACACACACACACACACACACACACATACACACATGTTTTGCTTTTAAGTGAACTTGATTTGGTAGCAATTTTAGAAGAATTATAAGAGAGATTGAAAATCTTGGTGTATCTCTCATAGTTTTTGGAGCTTATTTTATTGAATATATTTCAAATTGTTTGAATGTGTGATTGTGTGGATATCATTATGAATAATACCCTATCTTGATATTAGATAGAGCATTTATTGAGGGGGATCATTATACATTAAACTTGGTTCTCTTTTATGATATGTTCACATGATTTGATTTGGTAGACATTGGCATATTGTTTGTTTAAAATATTGGATCTTGATAATGCATGACACTTATCTCAGATTCCTTATTTTGCATTGTGATTCAATATTTTATCATATGCCTCTCTATTTTTTGCTGTCACTAACTAGTTTTGTCATTTCCACTCGTGTTTGTTTTTGTGTTAGTTTCTCTTCTACTCAAGCTATGAGAAGATCTAAACCAGTCGGTCTTGGTAACCCTCCTAAACCCATAGAAAAACAAAAATCTACCGCATTAACCTCTAAGAAAATCAAGACCAAAAGATTGAATCCATTAGGTGTGATGGGAACTAAAAAGCTTATTCTTGAAAGGGGTGTAGGTAGAGGTTCTTATCTTCATCAAATCATTATTGATAGGCATTGGGGAACATGGATTAATATACTTGGTATTGTTAATGATAGTAAAGTTAGAGAATTCTACCATGAGTATAGGCATATCACCAACTTTGAAAATGCCTTGGTGACTGTGAGAGGTGTTGTCTTTAGAGTTTGTAAAGAAAATATCAACAAGTTTCTTGGGCTTCCCATTAACATTTCATCGGGCTTCCTTGATGTTGAAAATATTGAGCATCTTAATGAGATGATGAGAAAATTTTGTGAGGATAATGTTTTTAAGTGGAGTAAGCGTACTTTCATTTGTCAAAATGAGTTGACCAAAGTAAATGCCTTCTGGAATATTTTGTTTGTGCAAACCTTGTACCTTCATCAAAAGCAACCGAATTGAACAAGAAGAATGCCAAGTTTTTTTTTATGTCTTGGTGACTTACAAGCCCATAAACCTTAGAGAATTCTTAATGGAACATACAGAAAGCTCAGCTTATACAACTAGGTTGGATAAAAAGCTAGCTTTTTCAGGGTTTATTACTCATTTGTGTATGGCTTTTGGTGTTAAAAAGCTTGAAGGAGATGTGCTTTTACCACTGTAGTGGTCAAAAAATGATCAGATCCATAAATCCATAAATGATAAAAGTAGGCCCTAAAATGCCCAATCAATTGAACAAGGACGAGCCCAATGCTAAGCCTAACCCAATAAGGAAATCGACCATCATAAACAAGTGGTCTACATTGCTTTAAAAATCACAATCATAGCGGGCGTACAACGGATCCTAAATTTTGGTGTTTGATTGTCCGATTCCAATGAATCAAAACGAACAATTAATGGCTCTTGATCCATACTCTCATAACAAGCTCCAATGATGAAGGCTCCCATGCCTCACTATATAAACTATACCCTTCTTCAAAGAAAGGGTTTGAAATTCTCCTTTTCTACTATAGAGAAAGCTCTATCTCTCTCAACATCTTTTCTATATTCATCATTTATTGCAGCCCCCACCTCTACATTAATAGCAGATCCTCCAAACAATCGAGGTCGATCCAATTGACCACAAAACTCGATCAATCCAATTCCCGATCGACCCACATTGATAGAACGTACACACTTGGGCATCGATTCATTACACTCATCGATATTTGACATCGACCCAACTCACGCTCGATCCACAACGACTCAACGAATCCATAGGGAGTAGATTCACCAATATATCCATTACCCATAGTCGGTCTAACAAGATCGACCCACAACTCGACTCAAGTAATCGAGTAACACGGTTTGTCATTCCTTACCTCTGTTTATCATTCATCGAACATTTACTAACTTGAGCGTCGGGGAGTCTCCCTAAAAGGGCACCTCCTCTTGTAGCCCGCCACCGCTCTTTTCTTTGTTTTTCTGGTTGTCAATGCCCACCTGGACGATTAAAAATCAATTGTAGATCTGATCGACTACAACCACCATTGGAGAAGTTTAGTGATAAACGTGTGGCATTTAAGTCATACAAAAATAAGGGTGGATCTAATGATACTTTTAGGTTTTTTGGTGATACTCAAGAGTCTAGCAATGTATCAAGCATAAAATATCTTTCGGATTGGACCATACAAATGCAAGAAGAGCTTGTAGAATCAATGAAGAATATATAGAAGCTAAATAGGAAAATGGTACAACAAGATGCAAATATCAAGGGCTTGGAAGAAAACATTTCTTCAAGCAAGGCATTCACCTCCAAATGCTATGTGAGATCATCAAACCGTTCAAACTTCTTTGGTGGAAAAAATGGCTAGCAAAGATCCATGTGATATTGAGGTATATTTTCTTTTCCTTTTGGATTCATTTCAAGTCAAAAGGGGGAGAAATATTGTATTTGATTTAGCTTATCTTGATCTCATTTTAGTTTTTTTTTTAAATTGGTATCTAGTGTTTTTGAACTTTTTAAGGCATGTAATAACTTGGACAAGACTTTTTTTTTTGTGATAGATATTGTGCGTGTATTAAAGGGGAGTATACATGTATCATTTTGAACTTTATTGCTTTATTCTTGTCAAGTATGTATATTGCCTCATATATTCTCTTGTATATACATTGTTCTTTAAGTTGATTTTAGGTCATATCAAGAGATGATCAAATGAAGAAGTTCGAGACTTGTTGAAGATTAGTCTAGGTTTTACAAACTTATTGTAATGTGAGGGTGTGTTTGTGATCAATCTTCATTTTGTATGTTTAGATATTTGTAAAGGTATTTTGACTTGGAATTTGCCAAAAGGAGAGATTGTTTGGTTTTTGAGTCATGTTTGCGTAATTCTATATCAAAACGATATTTTTTTAATGATTAGTTGTCTAGGTTCATGTTTATTCAAGTTTCAATGAAGATTGAAAACTCATCAAGCAAAGAGAAGTCTTCAAGAGGAAAAAGGTTTGTTGTACATCAAAGGTATATCCAGACATCATTCCAGGCATACATACACACACACATTGCATAACATTTGTGTCTCTGCATCATTGTGCTCATATTGGTATAACACATACACATATATATTATTGTATGTACATGCATTTAAGTTGACAACTTTCGTAAAAATGCATGTTCTAGGACTATCATTAGGAAATAGCATACGTGTGTGTTCTTGTATTTGTTTGTTCATATTTTATTGGTATCAGACTTGAATAAGTTCTTATATCGTTTCTTATTGAGTTCTAAGCGTTTCGGTTACTCATTCATAAGTTTTCGAGTTCCAAATTGAAAGTTACAAGACTTTCTGTGTGTTTATCGTGCATCGCTTCGTCTTTGTGTATCAAGTCGAATTCTAAGTTTTAGATCTAAGCTTCATGGACGTCCATGTCCGTGAGAGAGTTCCAGTTCATAATCCAGTTTCTGATTCAAAATCATTGTTCAGAGGCCGAAATACGGTTGAAGAACGCAATAGGTGCGTGAGGGAGAAATGAGTGGCAAAATGCCACATGCACCCTATAGAGCCATTCTGCCCCCGTGGAGGACACACACCTCCACGGGGTGCCCATATGGCATGCCACATATGGGCAGTGATTCAAAAGTGAGAGAATCATTTTAAAGTCTACTATATTCTTCAAGTTGTCTTGAAGCCTTTTGTTCAAGTATTTTTGGTGTTTTACACCAATTTCGTGGTTGTACTCAAATTGATAAGGTATTTGTTTATCGTTTGACTTCTAAGCTTTTAAATGCTTAAATACCTTAAGACTTCTTCTTATTTTAATGCATGTGACTTGAACAAATTTTTTAAAAGATAGAGCTTCAATTATAAGCTAGATTTGTCTAATTAGAGACTTGAATGTGATTTAGGTTCTTTTTTTAATTTAAAATTTCACATGTTTGGGAGTTGTATTGTGACTAACTTATATTCTAGGGCTATTTTTTTGTTAATTGATTTTATCTTGATGATTGATGGCCTTTACATGTACTAGGTCTCTTTAGTTGATTATATTTAGAATTAGCACATTTAATTTTATATTTAGAGCCTTAGAGAGATAATTGATTATTTTGTAAATATGTGCTCTTTTCATATGTGAATTTTATTAGATGAACACGTCATCAAACAAAGAGGATAAATTGCTAGGTGGACATCCGAATAGGCATTCAAAAAATATCCTACAAGACATTACCGAAGAAGAGAACATAGGAATAAACAGATGTTGAATGAAACCTATTCGGGATCAGTTAACGGCACTCGGGACTGGTTAAATGACGCTTCCACTCGGGCTCAAACGATGATACTCGGGCTGCTGGTATTATTCTTGCACGGGATAAATATGAAGAAAACCGAATAAGAAGCTCAGTGCTTAGTTCACACGGATTAGGTCATTAAATACATGAAGATATCCATATCAAGGAATCTCAAAGCGAACAGAATACTGAGCTGGAAGGGTTCCCAATCAGGCAACAACTTTATTTCTTTAAAAAGACTACGTTCTTATATAAGGAAACAAGTCTAAATTGGACTGCACTACTAGAATCCCATTCGACTTCAATACAAGACTCCGAAACAGGAAAGAAGACGATCAACTTCAAACAAGCAAATAATTGTAATTAAAGACAAAGATCTATTATTTGTACAAAGAAGATTAGGGCTCTATAAACATATAAATAGACCCATAATCTCACAAAAAAAAGACACAGAAATCATAGAAAAATACAGAGAGAAGAAAGAGAGACCGAGAGCTTGTAACATTCCAAATTCATAGTGGATTTTGGCTAGGTTGATCATTCAACCGCCCGTAGACGTTTCTCCGGTCATTGGAGTTTTACCACGTAAAAATATCATGTCTTGTTTACTTTCTCTTTCTCTCTCTCTTTGAAATCTCAGCCAAAATCCAATCCTTGTTGGCTTTTTTGATACAATCCAAAAATGCACGTCAATAATTGGCGCTAGAAGAAGAGGGCTTGAACCTTCGACTTAATCAATAGCCATGGCAGGAAGCAGAAACAGTTCCGGGAATGGCCAAAGATCTCTGGATAACTTCCATGTTGGCAGTACCTCATGGGATCCTGCTACAAACACGGAAAGCCAACCCACACTCCTGGCAGAGATCCAGCAAGTTTCTCTGACCAGTAGAGACCTGACACTACGCTTCCGAGAGGTGCTGCAACAATTGGTGGCAGACGCAACAAAGGAAGAAGTTGATTTACTGGCTGCAGAAGCACAAACTCCTAACCTTTCACCGGCAAGGCTTCGTTCGGTTGTAGTAGGGCAAGAAATAAATACACCAGAAACCGGAAGGAACTTAACCCCAATCAATCAGTCTGGACGTGAAACACCTGAAGAGGAACGACCAAGCCAGAAGCAGAACCAGGATCAGACAGTACGTGCTAGACACCGTAAATATGACCGGCACAAAGATCGGTCAACATCAGAAGATAGTGATCGGCACCATCGTAATCGCCATCATGGAGTCATACGAGAAACTCGGCATCAAAGTGAAGAGCTAAAAAGAATGACAGTCACCCAACGGTTCAACCGTCGGGGTAGCCCGGTGGGAGACAGAGATATTAGAATCCAGAGCCTAACTCAAGAAGTCAAGAACAATAGGCGTCAAATGGATGCACTGGTCAGACGTTACGGGTATAATGATTTGTCTGATGACGATTCTGACAGTCCATTCACCAAGGAAATCCTGCGGACCCCATTCTTAGAAAGGTTCAGGATGCCACACGTGGAGCAATTTAAGAAAGATACAGATCCAAAAGAGCACGTGAGACGCTATAAAAGTGTCATGGCTTAGTATGCCCACAGTGATCCCTTACTATGTCTAAACTTTCCACAAACTCTGGGAGATATGGGTTCAAGGTGGTTCGGGAGATTACCCCCATCAAGTATCAGAAATTTCAATGAACTGAGCAGGAGCTTTTCAAGGCAATTTATGAGTAATGTTCACAGGAAAAAGTCAGTAGCTCACCTTTCTCAAATAAAGCAAGGGAAGGATGAGTCACTGAAGAAATACTTGGGAAGATTCGGTCAAGTAGTGTCAGAAATTGACAGTGCAAACGATGAAGCAATAATTGCTGCATTCATCAACAACTTACAGAATGGTCGGCTATCTTTTGATTTAAGGAAAGCCCGACTGACTAGATATGCAGACATGATGGATATGACGGGAGGATATGCACTGGCCGAGAAAGAAGAATTGGCGACCGGAGGATGCTATATGCATAGAGGAAAACCCAAACAGAAGGATGTCGAGTCTAAAGGCCAGAACCAGAAGGGAAAACAGAAGGAAAAACAGAAGGGAAATGATAAATAAAAAAGCAAGGACGGGGGTAATGGGCGTAATACCTAACAGACCACCGAGAAGTATCGAGGTAGATACACCAATTACACCCCTCTTCAGAAAAAACAGGAGGAAATCCTAGCCGTCATAGAGGAGAAGAATATGGTACAAGAGCCATACCGTCAATCTCAGTTTGCTTAATGAGACACAACCAAATACTGTCTGTTCCATAAGGAAATCGGTTATGAGACCTCCAAGTGTTACCAGCTCAGGGATTACATAGAAACCCTTATTTGGGAAGAACATCTACAAGATGTGATTTTGAGAAGGGATGAAAAATCAGAAGCAAAGAAAGAGATCAAGACCGATCACGGCTCTGGTCAAAATCAAAGAGCCAGTCCAGAGGCCAATCAAGTAATACACATGATCTTTGGAGGCTCATCCACTGGAAGAAGTAACTGAGAACTAACTCAGGAAATCAGAGAAGCAGTAGAAGCAAGAAATAACTTTAATGTAAACTCGGTCTAGCCAGACCCGAAGAGGGTAAAGGAAGGATAGGACCTAATAACATTCATAGAAGCAAACTCACATGGCGTCGATGTTCGGACAAATGAAGCATTGGTCATAAATGCCCGGATTGGTCACCGGGAAGTCAAAAGAATCCTGATAGATAATGGAAGCTCAGCAGATATCCTCAATGTAGCTGTTTATGATCAACTCAGGTTAGACCGAAAGGACCTACAACCCTTCCATACCCCACTAAGAGGATTCAGGGGAGTTGAGGTCAGATCACTCGGGACGGTAAAGCTACATATGAAGATTAGATTAGCACCTTGCTAGAGAACTGTATTGCTCGACTTCGTGGTAGTAGACTTGGAGAATTGACCATATAATGCACTATTATGATGACCATTCCTGAATAAAACTGAGGCCGTAACATCCTCTTATGCCTTAATGATGAAATTTCCGACCGAACATGAGGTCAAGGTAGTCAAAGGATCTCAGGAGATGGCCCGAAGAGCTAACCTGTCAGTATACAAGGACAAGAATGAACATGTTTGCACTATAACACAGCCGAGTCAGAACGAAAAGCCCCTAACATTTGAATTCGATCCAAGAGAAGGGTCGAATGAATCCAAAACTCAACTGAGTGAAGAAATCACTCTACAAGAAGATGAACCAGACAAAAAGGTCAAGATCGAGGCTAACCTGGAAGGAAAAATCAAACAAAGCCTAATCGATCTACTTAAAGAATACAAGGATGTGTTCGCTTGGAGTTATAAAGACATGGTCGGGATAGATGCCCAAAAATATCCCACCATCTCACAGTAGACCCGAATGCAAAACTAGTGATACAAAAGAGATGATCATTCAACCTTGAGAGAAGTCAGGCGATCAAACAGAAAGTAGAGAAGCTACTCGCAGTAGGATCAATTAGAGAGGTCAATTACCCTCAATGGTGGCTAATGTAGTCCTCGTCCAAAAGAAGAATGGATAGTTGAGGATGTGTGTAGATTTCACATATCTAAACACAGCATGCCCGAAAGATAGTTTTCCACTTCCGAGGATAGATCATTTGGTGGACGCTACATCAGGCCATGAGTTACTCAATTTCATGGATGCTTACTCAAGGTATAACCAGATCAGGATGAACATGGCTGACAAAGAAAAAACAGCATTCATAACTGATCAGGGTTTGTACTGCTATATTGTGATGCCCTTTGGATTGAAAAATGCAGGAGCAACTTATCAAAGGTTGGTCAACAAAATATTTTCACGGTAAATAGGAAGGAACATGGAAGTATACATTGATGACATGCTGACCAAGAGCATCACAACAGACAAGCACACTTCAGATCTGCGGGAGACATTTGATGTCTTAAAGAGATACCAAATGAAGCTAAATCTGAACAAATGTTTATTCAGGGTTCCTTCAGGAAGATTCCTAGGTTTTAAGGTCCATCAAAGAGGAATCGAAGTCAACCCCGAGAAGATCCAGGCCCTGCAGAGAATGACTTTACCGAGGACACTCAAAGAAGTACAGTGCCTAACAGGATGTCTGGCTTCCTTAGGAAGATTCATCTCAAAAGCCACAGACAGATGTGCACCATTTTTCAAAGTAATTAGAAAAGGGAAAGGACTTGAATGGAATGAAGAGTGCGAACACGCATTCTTAAAAATTAAAGAGTACTTAGGACAAACTCCCATCATTTCAAAACCTCAGATGGGGGAGACACTCCAACTGTACTTGTCAATTACAGAACTGACAGCAAGCTCTGTTCTAGTCAGAACAGAAGATGGAGTACAAAAGCCAGTGTATTACACCAGTAAGGCACTTCTACCGGCTAAGACCAGATATTCACAGGTAGAAAAGATTGCCCTAGCACTAGTTTCAGCTGCAAGAAAGCTAAGGCCATACTTCCAGGCTCATACAATCCAGGTTCTCACCAATTGCCCATTAAAGCAGATTTTACAGAAGCCTGAGATTTCAGGGAGATTAACCAAATGGGCAATCAAGTTAAGTGAATTCGACATCCACTATGTTCCCAGAACATCCCTTAAAGGACAATCAGTGGCAGATTTTATAGCAGAATTCACAGAGCCAAACCTAGAAGCAAAAAAGATGTTGGACAAAAATTTCCCATGGAAATTGTATGTTGATGGCTCTTCAAACACTCATGGCAGCGGGGCAGGGATCTTAGTGTGCACTCCAGAAAGAGATGATGTCGAATGTGCCATGAGATTTGACTTCAAAGCAACCAACAATCAAGCCGAGTACGAGACGCTACTAGCTGGACTCAGAGTCTGTATAGCTCTCGAGGCAGATGCAGTTGAGATATTTAGCGATTCGCAGGTAGTTGTCAACCAGGTTCTGGACGAGTACCAAGCCAAGGATGAAGGTATGATAGCCTACCGTAACATCGTAAAATAGCTCCTCCAAAAATTTAAAGAATACAAGATTGCTCAGATCCCTAGGGAGGAGAATGAAAAGGCAGACACATTGTCTAAACTAGCGTCAGCAATAACCACAATCAGACCAAAGACCATTCCGGTCGCACATCTCCTCAAACCGAGTAAAGTTGAACCGAAACACTTAGATATTTTAGAAATCCGAACACCGCCAGACGGTTGGATAACTCTGCTGAAAAGGTTTTTAGAAGAAAGTGTGCTCCCGGAAGATCCTATACAAGCAAAACGTATCAGGTACAGATCAACAAGATACACATTGGTTGGTAGAGAGTTATACAGAAGAGGGTATTCCCGAACACTCCAGAGATGAGTGTCAGAAGAAAATGCATACCGGATATTACAGGAAGTCCATGGAGGAATTTGTGGAAACCACACTGGGGGTAAAAGCTTAGCACACAAAGTACTCAGATAAGGCTATTATTGGTTTACTCTTTTATCAGATGCACATCAGTGTTCGGAGAGCTGCAATACTTGCTAGAGGATTGCCAACGATATCTGACAACCCTCTGAACAGCTCAGAAACCTCATGTCCCCATGGCCATTCGCCATGTGGGGTTTGGATTTAATCGGCCCAATACCAGTTGGGACAGGGGGTGGAGCGAAGTATGTAATAGTAGCCGTTGACTATTTCACGAAATGGGCAGAAGCTGAAGCTTTGGTACACATCACATAAGCAAACACCATGAATTTCGTGAAAAAGAATATACTTTATAGGTTTGGAGTCCCAAACACTATAATCACTGACAACGACACCCAATTCGATAACCTGAAATTCAGACAACTGTGTGAGGAATATCAGATTGCCAATTACTATGCCACACCGGCCCACACTCAAACAAATGGGCAGGTAGAAGCATTAAACAAAATCATCAAGCACATTATCAAAGCAAAGCTAGATGCCAAGAAAGGAAGCTGGGTTGAAAAACTCCCCGAAGTATTATGGGCATATCGGACGACAACAAGAACTTCAACATGAGAGACTCCGTTCACTTTAGCGTTCAGAACAGATGCTGTTATTCCTATAGAAACGTTGTATGCATCACCCCGGGTCAGGATATACGATGAAGAACAGAATATTGATATGCTATTACAAAGTCTAGATGAGCTAGAAGAGAAAAGGTAGAAGTTCCAAATAAGAAATATGGCATATCAGCAAAGAGTAGCTCGCCACTACAACTCTCATGTCTGAGTAAGGAAATTCCAGCTAGGAGACCTGGTACTCAAGAATTTTTCATTAAACACAAAAAATAAAGCTGCAGGTTCCCTGGCTGATAAATGGGAAGGCCCATACAAGATCGAGGGAATAGCTGGCCATGGAGCATATTGGATTGCACGACCCAATGAAGGGGGTTTTACCCCGACCATGCAATGCCCAATATCTGAAGATTTTCTATCCTTAAATTATTATTTTTCCTTTTTCTAGTTAGGAAAATTTTTAGTTAGGTCAAATATTAGCCGTGGAATTTAAATCTTTGTCTATTTTGCAGTGATAAATAAAAAATTACTCGGGATTTTCGAAAGATAGCATATGATAATAAGAGCATATGGAAGAGCATGATAATAAGAACATGCATATAGAATACTCGGGACCATTAAATCCCGAATGGGAGGAGAAGCTCGAAGGAGCATGCAAGCCTAGCAAGGTCAAATTGGCCTTAGCAAAAAGGCAAACCCGATGCACCAGATTCTGGAAAAATGTTCGGGACGCTATCGGGAGAAATTCCGGTGAAATGTGTAGTTGTGTTGAGCAATTTTTATTTAAAGAGAGCTTAACGATTCGACAAACCCTTGCGTATGAAAAATGGTGAGACGTCCTTGGTATTGCGTAAGGACTCGAACATATGATCATGGTGAGCCTTGATGTAATATTCGGGTAGCAACCGAGTATGAAACACAAGTATAAACTTGCCTGTTTTAAGATGACTCGGTTAATAATAAAGAGACAGTTTAATTAGACACTTGGCAATTAAAGTTATTTGGGTAACTACGGGTTTAATAAGATACTCTGTTAAATTACCCGAACATTGAAGAGCCAGTTTAATAAGATACTTGGCAATTAGAGTTATTTGGGTAACTACCGGTTTAATAAGATATTCGGTTAAGTTACCCGAACATCGAAGAGCCAGTTTAATAAGATACTTGGCGATTAAAGTTATTTGGGTAACTACCGGTTTAATAAGATACTCGGTTAAGTTACCCTAACATCGAGGAGCCAGTTTAATAAGATACTTGGTGATTAAAGTTATTTGGGTAACCGGTTTAATAAGATACTCTATTAAATTACCCGAACATCAATGAGTCAGTTTAATAAGATACTTGGCGATTAAAGTTATTTGGGTAACTGGTTTAATAAGATACTCGGTTAAATTACCCGAACATCGAAAAACCAGTTTAATAAGACTCAGCAACCATAGTCAAGTCAAAAACTCGTGAGCAATAAAATTAAAACACCAGGTTGAGAAAGCTACTCGGAATTTTATTCGTCTTTCAAAAAGAATTATTACAGTATTCTTTACAAAAGAATAAATTAAGAGTACAAAAAAAAAATCCTATATACAAAAATTAGGATTGTGAGGATTTAGAGCCCTTGCCAATACTCGGGTCTGGCACCATATCGTATTCACGAAGCAGACTCTCATTAGAAGGTCAACTGATTGTATCAACTAAGTCGTCCATCCACTGGCTAAAGTCTTCTTCTTAGATCGGTTCGACATCAGGCTCCACACCCTCCACGATCGACTCTTGACTAGCATAGAAGGTCGAGATGGAGTGTTCAGACGAAACCTCTAAATGCATAGGATGAGGCTCTTTGCCTCGGCTGCGGCAATAGGCTCTCCATTCCCTCATCTGAGTCCACAGAGATTCCAGGGACCGATCCACCTGATTTTTGATCGACAACTCCCAGTTGACTCGGGCCTTCTCAGTCGCCCTATTCTTAACTTTAAAGAACTCACCTGCTGAAACTAGCCCGGGCTGAAACTCCCGAAGAAGAAGGGCATCAAAGGCAGGGGCTTTTAAAATGATGGACCCCTGAACCTCAAGTTCCAGCCTGGCCTCTTTAGATAGGGATTCGACCGTCAGAGCTTGGTGTTCCAAGTCCTCGAGCTTCTGTTCATATGCCGACTTGGACTGCTCCGCTTCCTGCTCGGCCTTGAGCATCGATTCTTGGGTAGAAGATAATAAATTTTGAAGTGATGTTGCTATCTCTTCTGCAGAAGAAGCCCCTTCTTCAGCCTCTATCTGCTTCGCTAGACAATGGTCGACAAAAACCTGTACAAAACCAACTTCTTACTGATAAGCCGCTTCGACCCGAGCATGACTATCCTCACTTTCCTTTAGCTGAGCCTCCAGACGCCTTATTCGATCACCTTGATGTTGCTGCGTCTGAACTAGCTCAGCAAATTCGGCCACCATCTACAAATGAGTACAATTGAAAATCTGGCAGACAAGCAAAACATTTAAAAAAAAAAAGAAAAGTCGGGTATAACTTACGTAAGATTCACCATTAAAGACATTCTGAAGATGTTCGGTCAATGAGCCATCCCGAAAACTGCTTCAGCAGTCTTCCCCGATAAAAGCCCGACCGGAGGACATCTCCTACAATATATTATTGGGAGAAGGATATGAAAGAACCTCCGAGGGTTCAGCCCCTAGATTTCCAACTTCGGGGGTAGGGGAAGCCCTGTTCGGTTCTGAAGCCGGAGAAAGATATGAAGGAACCTCTGAGGGTTCAGCCCCCAGATTTCCAACCTCGGGGGTAGGGGAAGCCCTGTTCTGTTCTAAAGTTGCTGCATCTACTGACGCTCTAGTACCAACACCCAGGGTAATCTCATCCGTAACATCTTCATCGCTGGAGTCGATGAATGAGACCACCCGAGGAAATTTAAGAGGGCGAGTCGGCTAACTAACTGCCTTCGGCTTCTCACCTTGAGAACGGTGAAAGCCGAGATCAGCTGTGGGGTCCTCCTGGACATCATCTTGGAAAGATTCAAAAAAGTCAGGACCTGCAGACACTTGGCTTGTGGAAGTATAACCTCCGTTTTTGGCGTCTGACCGCTCGGCAGGCTCCTCACCGAGACCTCCACTTTGCCTTTACCGATCGACAGGCAGCTGAGTATCGGTCGGGCTACTCAGACCGCTAGTCTCCCCAGTTGTCGGCTGAACGTCCTCAGGGACGTACTCGGGGATCTGCTCTTCAGCGGCATCAGACTCCTCATCAGACTCAGGCGGAGCGATGCCTTCAATGCCTTGACGAGAAGCCTCTTTCCGACTCGCCTGAATGATTGAATTCACTTGGCGAGCCTGAAGATCGCAGACGACATCTGTATCAAACACTTAGAAGAAAAGGAATCACATCAGAATGCAAAATAAAAATAATAATAAATAATAATATATAAAAGGAAAAGGTTGTAAAAATCGCTTATATCGTCTGCGTTGGCTCGAAATCTTTTTGAAGAAGCCGAACTTGATCATACTCAACTCAACGAAGAGATAAGTCTTGCTCCTCTTCTCTAAAGTGTGAACCGCTGCCCGAGCAATCCTGGTCAGCTCCGTATCACTATACTCGATTTTATTCTTGTTCCAAATCTCGGGGGAACAAAAGAAATGGGGGAATTTCAACACCGTTCAAGTACCCTTAACCAAAACAGTAACTTCGAGCCCGAGACTCCCTCAGGCAAAAAACCAATTGTTCTTCCAGAACTTGTTGGATGTAGGAAATTCCCTTATGAAACCCCTCTTTTTAGGGTCATCGGAGATATCAGCTTCCCGACTCACTTTTGTCCCCTTAGAGACCCATCAATATGGCGAGTTAGACATGAGGAAGTAAGTCCCCGACTTGTCTGATTTCCTTAGCGTAAAGAAGTGCCTGATTTCATTCGGGGATGGCGGTGATAAGTTCATCCGGCTGAACATGTTCCACAGGCACATCAAAATTTTATAGCTCTTCGGGGCCAGTTGAGCCGGAGCAATCTCTGCTTCATCCAAAAACCATGCAATGAATGGCTGGAAGGGAAGAGTGACATCGCAGCAGAGCATGGATCCGTAGATCGTCACCATACCAGGGGGAGGGTTCCACGTAACTCTATCACCCGCTGGAATCAGAGTGACTGAATTAGGCAAATCGAATCGGGAGCGATACTTCATTATCTCATCTGACCCGACCACATTAGGCTCGGTGTCAAACCCACTCGGGCGTTCAGTAGGAAAAGTAAGACGAGATGCCCTTAATGTCTCTTCAACTTCATTCTCGTTGACAGTTTTCTTCCTGATCAGAATATCGCTCGAGTTGTGTTTGCGGACTGCACTTTTACTTTGATGTTTTCCCATCCTTCGAAGAGGTACCCTGTGGTCAGAAATATCATAATCAGAACTAGATGAAGAACTCGATACAGGGTAAAAAGTGATGTCAGGATGAAGTCCCGAAACATCAACTTCTAGAAATGGAGGTTCATCTATAGGGATTTCCCCCAGTAATCTTCTAATACAAGAAACTAACTGGAAATCCCCACGTTCTAATGCATCAAGAGCGACATTAAAAAGACAATGACGGGAAGATGGCTCCATTAAAAACTAACCTTGAATAAAATCTGGTGCAAGATCTTCAATGAAAAGTCACGACCTTCTGCGTAGGGAAATCTGGGCTCAAGAAATTTTTTCTACTGAGAAATCTAGGATTAAGAAATCTCTTCCGTTGAGTGAAGAATTTAAAGAAATCAAAGCACGAAACCCTAGATCTCAAGGCGGGAAAAACAATTGATGACGTAGGCGGTTCACGGGGAAACGATTAGGTCGTTTCTCATAAATGATATCGAAAAACGAAGAGGCAAGAGACACGTGTCAAAAGGAGAACTAGCTTTCGCCGTCAGAACTCCAAAATGTCACCGTCATTAAAGATCTCACGTAAGGAGGCAAATCAAATTTACAGGGTCGTCATTACAAGATATTTACTCGGATACTGAAAAGATGTTGATAACTAATTAAAATACTTTTTCCAGAACAAACCTTGTTCAGCAAAAATATTTTAAGGGGGTATTGTCATATGTGAATTTTATCATATGAACACGTCATCAAACAAAGAGGATAAATTGTCAGGTGGACATCCGAATAGGCATTCAGAAAATATTCTACAAGACATTGCCGAAGAAGAGAAAACAGGAATAAGCAGATGTTGAATTAAACATATTCGGGATCAGTTAACGGCACTTGGGATTGGTTAAATGACGCTTCCACTCAGGCTCAAACGATGATACTCAGGCAGCTGGTATTATTCTTGCTTGAGATAAATATGAAGAAAACCGAATAAGAAGCTTAGTGCTTAGTTCACACGGATTAGGTCATTAAATACATGAAGATATCCATATCAAGGAATCCCAAAGAGAACAGAATACTGAGCTGGAAGGGTTCCCAATCAGGTAACAAATTTATTTCTTTAAAAAGATTACGTTCTTATAAAAGGAAACAAGTCTAAATTGGACTGCACTACTAGAATCCCATTCGACTTCAATACAAGACTTCGAAACAGGAAAGAAGACAATCAGTTTCAAACAAGCAAATAATTGTAATTAAAGGCAAAGATCTATTACTTTTACAAAGCAAATTAGGGCTATATAAACATATAAATAAACCCATAATCTCACCAAAAAAAGACACAGAAATCATAGAAAAATACAGAGAGAAGAAAGAGTGATCGAGAGCTTGTAACATTCCAAATTCATAGTGGATTTTGGTTAGGTTGATCATTCAACCATCCGTGGACGTTTCTCCGGTCATCGGAGTTTTACCATATAAAAAACTCGTGTCTTGTTTACTTTCTCCTTCTCTCTCTCTTTGAAATCTCAGCCGAAATTCAATCCTTGTTGGCTTTTCTGATACAATCCAAAAGCGCACGTCAACAACTCTAAATATTTGCTAGAGAATTTCATTGAACATTTTTTTTATTCTAGTATTGTTAATTTTTGTTCTAAAGTCTTGAATATGTGCTTAAGGAATATGTTATGTTTCAAGCTTTAGTTTGCATGAATAATGTCTAGGATTTAAGCGTGAATTGATTAAATTGCATGTTCTCGATTTTTGTTAATGTACAGAGAAATACTTTGTTTGTGAACTTTCTTTCCTATGTCTAGTTCATCATGAAGTGTACCTAGTTCATACATTTCATATGTAAGTTGCATCATTTGTGTGATGTCAATTATTTGGATTAAAAACTAGAAAAATATACATTGTGTTCTCATAGATCATTTCTAGTTTCCATAGGATATCTTGATCACATTTAGGAAGTTCTTATACAAGGCATGAAGTCTCTTGTTGGAATGTGAAGTTGTAACTTGAGCAAGGAAGTTTTGACTTCGATCGGGATGATCCGGAAAGTTGAGCAATGAAACTTTCTAGATACATGTTAAGAGTCTTGGATAGAAAGTGACAAGTCTTTCATTAGTAAAAGACCCGCGAGTAATGTAAAATAGATATCCAATAGGAATAGACAATCATGAGAGTTGGTCTCTTTTGAGGGTATACTTTTATCCAACTAGTGAAATGTGGTGTTACCGATGGTTAGGGGCGGACGTTGATTGGATCGGTTCGTTTTTCCATAGAACTGATAAAAAACCAATAAAGTTCGGTTTTTGAAAAAGTGAACTGATCCACTCAAATTGACATTTGTCAACCAATCAAAAACCAACCGAATTGAACCGGTTCGGTTCGGTTTAGTTTTATCGATTTTGGGCCTAGTGGGCCAAATTTCTAGACTTGTTCAATTACATAGTTTTTTTCCCATGTAATGGGCCTATTGGGTTGATTTTGACCAAATTAAAAAAGAAACTCCAAATATAGCACCATATTATATAAAAAAAATTGATGCAAAAGGCCCAATAATGCCAATACAATACCAAACAGTACACACCAAACACATATTATATATTAAATTGAAAACAAATAAACAATTCATCATTCCATAAACACAAATAAATACATACTCATAATAACATTAATCCAGTAAGCATTCCATCATTTCATATACCAAGTCTAATAAATCCAGCCACATAATAACAATCTTCAACATAATAAGTTAATAACTAAGCACATAAACAATCCATTTACCAAGTGGCCCAAGTCTAATAACTAAGCAAATAGACAATCCAACTTTCCATAAAGTTCTTCATTGCTCTATAGTCCATAACATAACATAAATAACTTAATAAAAACAGTCAATGATATTTAAATTCTTGAAGGTCTTCATTTGTCCATAAAACGCATTGATTGTTCCAAAGTCCAAACCTACTTAACAATTTTCTTAATCATCGATTCACCCTTTAATCGACATAATTGTCACCATAAAAGCATACAATTCCTCCATTCAAAGAAAAAAAGAAGAAAAAGTTAAAAAGCTTCAATTTCTCTAAGCGATATAGTGTACATAAGAATTGTTTTTTTTTTTTAAGGAAGTACATAAGAATTTATTTGCCATTCCATATTGAGTTCACAACATATGTACATAAGAATTTCATTAACCTCCTATCAAATTTAATTTAGTTACACAAATTTGATATAATTATTTTATAAAATATAGTAAGGACCTCATATAAGGAAGATTACTGATGGTAAATTTAATTTATAAATTTGTAGTGACAATTTTAAGAAGAAGTTTATACTAATCAAATGGGTTTAAATTATAGTTTTGAGAATTACTAGAAAGTTATTCCAAATAACTAAAATCTATTCATAATAACTCAAAAGTTTAATGCAAATCTTCTTTGTTACAAAAAAAAAACAAAACAAAAAAAATAGTTTCTTCATTTTCAATGAGCATCTTTTTACAACATCTAAATCTAATTGTGTTTATCTTTACTAGGATGGTGAGATGTGATATACTTATATGATATCTTGTGATGGAAAATAAAAAAGACGAGGATCAATCGACGATATATAATCACTAATCAAAAAACACACACAAAATTTATACTGAATTAGGCTAGAATTAAACAAAAAAAAGAAGAGATGGATCTAGAATTTGTACCTGAGATTCTAGTTGAGTGAGTGAAGAGGTTGAAGGTCGTTGATGGCAGTGGCGTTGAGAAGGTCCAGACGATGAGGTCAAACTTGAGAGAGAGATGTTGTGCAGTAGGCTAGGTCTAAGAATGAGAAGAGAAATTAAAATAATTAAACAAAAAAAAAATAGAAGAAGAGATAGATGTTGTCATATTACTTATATAGATTTTGTACCTGAGATCGAGAGAGAGGTTGAGGGTCATTGATGGCCGGCTGCGGCGTTGAGGATCGAGGAATAAGGAGATCAGACTTGAGAAGTGTAGCATTGAGGAGAAAGAGAGAGATGTGTGGCGGGCTAGGTTAGATTTGAGTGAAGAGAATAGAGATTGTCTGAAGGGGTTAGATGAGTGATGACTGACGACATTTTTTTTTATTTTATACTCAATACCGGTTCAATTTTACCAGTTTTGAGGACCAAACCGGATAAAAACCGAACCAGTCTGTTTTCTAAAAAAATCAACCGGAATAAACCGATAAGACAACTAAAACCTGAAAAAAACAGATTGGATCGGTTCAGTTCGGTTGGCCGGTTTTATACCACCCCTACCGGTGGTTGTAGAATCAACCCGTGGATGTTTCATCTTAGGAGATTTTACCACGTAAAAAATAACATGTCAAATATCTCTTTCTCTTTCTCTTTCTCTTTATATTTGTATATGTGATTGATCGTATCTTGTTTAGATCATCATTTCTTCATATTTTTTTAAAGAAAGAGATGCAAACATTCTTTTAATTAAAATTATATATATCATTTATCTTTGTGAACTGACTTATTTGTATATAGTCATTCATTCATTTGTACTTTTGTATATCATACATATGTATAAATACATGTGTTAGTTGATTTATGTTTTAGTTTGATCTTTTCACTTGCAAATTGTAGACTTTAATTGACATGCCTAATTGAATATGCTTTTCAATAGTTTATATGTGCTTTCATATTTTTATTGTGTTGTAATACAAGTTATCTAGAGGGACAACCTTTTATTTGTTTAAAAGGGATTGAAAAGAGGTTTAAAAACATATTCACCCCCCTCTAGGTTAGCTTTTGGCAATTTAAACTTGTTTGTATATTTCATATATTGGTTCTTATCAATTACACAAAACAAAACATGCATTGCCTTGTTGTTCCACTTTAAAGCCTCGAATTCTTGAGCATCCCATTGCGATTTAGGCTTTGGCACTACACTTCCATCTCTCGTTGTCATAGTAGGAGGGGTGTATCCGTCTTCAATCACCATCCACACTCTATCATCAATAGTTGACAAATATGACTCCACCTTCCCTTTCATGACAAATAGTTTACACCGGTAAGCAAAGACGACCTTGTGCTAGAAGCACATTCTTGACCCATTCCATTACCACTCACCGTGTTTGGTGAAATGAATGCAAATGAATGCAATGATTAAAATGTACACAAATGCAGGAAACACAAAAATAGCAAGGATCACCTATGTATGTCTAGGAACCTTCTCAGATATCAATTGAAAATACATGAAGTGTGTCTAAATCAACCTAGGGGGGAGGGGGGTGAATGGGTTGTTT
The DNA here is from genome assembly GCA_032871835.1 of Dipteronia dyeriana. Lineage (NCBI taxonomy): Eukaryota > Viridiplantae > Streptophyta > Magnoliopsida > Sapindales > Sapindaceae > Dipteronia > Dipteronia dyeriana. Next base: position 53,892,908 of record CM065303.1, on the reverse strand, counting down.
ATCAAGATTAATTACCAACTTTCAATTAGAAAAGATTAACAAAATTCAAGCCAGCACAAAAAACATACAATCATCATAATATAATAAGAAAAACAATAAAAACATGTTGAATTGATTTACATGAAAAACCCTCCAACTAGGTAAAACTCACGGGCTAGTCTATCCAGCCACTTCGGTCCTCATCCACTATTTGAATACTTGCTTACAACCTAAGTTGACAACCTAGTCACACTATTCTTGGAAGTAACACGCATAATTTTAATAGTGTTTATTGACCATTTACTTGCCAATCAATCATTTGATTGCAAGGCTTGCCTGTTTGTGCTACTTCAACTAGAAGCCACACTACTTTGACACAATAAAGAGATTAAGTCTAAGTGAATATGAAGAAATATCCAAGATGCAATATAACACAAGACCACACACAATATGCTTAACTTGAGATTAAAGATGCAATCTAACATTCCTACCTATCAAGATGTTAAAATGTAAATACTGTTGGGGTTTATGCCCTAAAGATGTAATTTGTAAATGGATTTATAAAATAAATAAAAGAAAAGTTCAATTCAGTCTTGCTGTGTTGTTTATTTTATAACTTGTACATATTAACATCCTAGATTAACGGATGTAATCTCAAACTGTATTTATGAGTGTAATATACACATGGATACAGTAAGAGATGTGCAATCTAAAGAATCCATAGATAACAAATAAAGTTGGGTACTTTATTTGCGGTTAATCCAAAGTTGTGATTCATTCTGTAATGTACGGTGATTCTATCCTGAATCATTCATATGAAAATAGGGGAATGGAGACTCCTTGTATGTTGTGATCATATATGACTGGGTCATGATCTATATGAATCTCTCACCAAGATTTGTTTATAGATGATATTCATATATATCAACTAATGATGGCTATATGTGGGTGATCTTAATCCTGAGTGTCTTATCGACTCCTTCAGGTTAGATCGTGGTCTTTGATATACCATAGGTGAGGTCGGATGAAGTTCCTGATCAATATGCTCCGTATGCTGGGATTGCGGTTTGACTTGTGACTGAAAAGGTTTGTACACAATAGTATAATCCACTCTTTTTTGTGAAATGTAGATGGTAGTTCCCTTAATGGTTGATTCGGGGCTTGCACAATATAAGTGCTCTCCTAATTCTGTGAGGAAATAGGATTTATTGTCCATTAGAGAATCAACGGTACTTAAATGATATATGTAATTAGAGATGTATAACGGACATTATGACTCAGCTCTAATTATGAACTACTGTAGAGGATCACACCATGTGTTATAGATATGGATATTGAGTTGTATCGGTCTGTGTAAAAACGTATGCAGTTGAGAGAGTGCAGCTTCGGGTTTTTAGTGGAATAACACCGGAGTTAATAATCAAGAAATATTAATTAAAGAGTTTAATTAATGATTCCTAGGATTACTGAAGCACAAAATATTATGGGTCCATTAGGTCTCCTTGTTAGCCCGATCGATTTAGGTAACAATGGTCACAATTAATTAATTAGATTGTTCAATTAATAGTGTTACGAAAGTTATACGTATTTATTCGAGAATTAATTGAATAATGGTGATTAAATAAATTAAATAATGATATTATTTAATTATGTTATTAATCACTAAATAGAGAGTGTTAATTGATATTTGATTTTGAATAGATTAAGATAATATGATTATTTTATTTTATTAAATTAAATATTTGAAATTGAATTTAAAATGTTTAAATTCAAAATAAATATTTAATTATCTTTTAAAGATATGAGTTATTTTTCAAAAGTTTTTAAAATCAAAGAAAAGATATCATTTAGTTTTTAAGAGATAAAAAAAAAAATATTTGATGTATATTTAATTCTTTGAAAAATGAATGTGTAACTGATATCAAACTTAAAAATCACATTAACACAAAAGTGAAAAAAACTGATCATGCATTTGATGCATGTTAAAAGTCATATATTAGATATGCAAGCGTTGAACCAAAAAAGTAAAGACATATGCATCAACACATCAATTTTGTTTTTGTGTGATTTTGTGCAAGTGTGCGTGAAGCACTAAAGAGAAAAAAAGAGAGAAAAGCTTTTGATCGTGGGTTGGTGCAAACAAAAAGAAAGAAAAGAAATATTGTTAATATTTTTTTTACTATACTAGAATTGTTTTTGTTTGTGAACATGGAAGAAAAAGTGTCTTCATATTCTCTCCTCTACATCCTCCTAAGTTCCTGAATAAGTGACACGCTCACACATAGTTACCAGTTCCGAAAATAGCTAGGAAGATCGGTGGTATAGACTACGAGCATTCCTCCAAACGTTGGTAATGTTCTAACATATTCTTCTAATTATATTGATTTCAGTATACTGTGTATGCATATATTTTATTAATGTAATAATTTTATATGTATAAGTTTCAAAAAATTACGATCCAAAATTTACTGGTCCCATATCGTTTATGATCTTCATAAAAAAATTAAAAATCTATTTCTGTTGCTTTACCAGTGAACCGGGTTCCAACATATACTAAAAGACTTAGCTAAATGAGGTAAATGAATCCCTAACATGTTAGCTATTAAATAACACCAATCAAATCTGAAGACTTCAACAAATATTCATTAAAGTAGAAGGCTCTGCAAAAAAAAGGTGCAATAAAGGATATTTCTTAGCTAAGAAGAACAATAAAACAAAAGAAGTGTTTGTTCAAACATATAAGTGATGAAAACTGAGTACTGTTAGGTTTTATATTTGTGTTGGTTTTATTCTATAACAAAAATTTATTTGTTTGTATTGATTAGTTGCGTAGGTTATTCGTGTTTGATGTGAGCTTCAACGATGGAAAGCAACATCTCATGTAAATTTCATCTTTAAGAGGAAAGAAGCTTACTTGGATGCTAAGGTATCGAGATTCTTTCTCCTCTTACAAGGCTTAAGGCGTGCGTGCACGCGCGCACACATACACACACACACACACACACACACACACACACACACACACTCACACATTACATAACATTTATGTACCTGTATTGTTTTTCTCATTTGTTATAACACATACCCACACATATTATTGTATGCACATACATTATATTTAAATTGACAACTTTTATTAAAATACATGTTCTAGGACTATCTCTTTGAAATGGAATACCTGTGTGTTATTGTGTTTGTTTGTTTATGTTTTATTAGTATCGGATTTGAAAATTTTCTCATATTTTTCCTTATTGAGTTCTGAACATTTTGCTTACTCATTCATAAGTTTTTGAGTTTGAGTTGGATTTTATGAAACTTTCCTTGCATTTATCGTACATGATTTTTATCCTTATGTATCGAGTCGAATTTCAAGTTTTTGATAACATTTTTGTAGACGTCCATGTCCATGAGTGAGTCAGTTAGGGTTTGTAATATGAAAACGGATTCGAATTATGAGTTTTGAGGCTAAAGAACGGTCGAAGAAATACGAGAGGGGAGCGAAAGGGTAGAAAAGTGAAGAAGGGTGGCAAATTGCCAAAACACCCCCTTTCCCGTGGAGGCCACACACCTCCAATGACTCCTGAGGTGATGTGGTGTATTCTTCTTCCCGTGGTCCTTCCAACACCATATCATTTCCCTATCTTTTAAATTGAAATTTTGTGTTGAAATTTCATAACTTGTCCATTTTTGTTTTTGTGATATCCCACTCATTTTAGATCCGATTTTAGTGATTCAAATACCAATTTTTTTTTTCAAGGGAGTACAAGTCCTAAGTAATTAGAGAGCTAATTGGTCTCTACATTTTCTTATTTACATTGATCTTCATCAAGTGTTCATCATTTTGTAAGTACATCATATTCTCTATAATTTTCTTGCGATCAATTTCTTCTTTTGATTTGAATATGAAATGTGTTTAGAATGATTTGGATTCTATTTTTGGACTTGCTTGAGTGATTTTTGAAATTAACTTTTATGATTTTAATTGAATATATTTCTAGCTAATTTTGATTAACATGAACTTGATTATAGAAAAAATTGTATTTGGTCTTGATTGTTGATTTTTAGGTTTTAGTCACATGTTTTAGAACTAGAATATTTTGATTGTGATGTCATTTATTTTAAATCTAGTACACCTTTGAGTGAATATGTTGTAGATTTCAATATTGATTTGTCCACTTGATTTCAAAACTAGTTTTGTGCTCTTTGTTGCAAATATACTATTTTAGCTTTGACTGACATGTTTAGGTTTCTATATATATTTGTGTATGAGTTGAATTGCATATTCTAGATTTCCTATTACATGTTCAAAAGGATTAGTTTCATGTGTTTGTGATATTGAATTGTGATAACTAATCCTTCATAGAGTTTATTTGATCTACATACTCTATTTGCTTGTGTTAACAACATGTTCGTATGTTTGCACTTCACTTAGATCATTGCCTTGTAAAAGGATAAAGTCTCAATTAGATCAAGCGGGTCGAGATTTAGCAAGAAGTCTTGCCTAGGTTCAAGCGATCCAAAAGTTTAGCACGGAGTCTTGACTAGGAACAAGTTAATCCATAAGTTGATTAAGAAACTTTCCAGAGACACATGCGCTGCCTTGGATAGAAAGAGATAAGTCTCTCACTAGTAAAATGCTTGAGTGTAGGTTAGAGTGAGACGTTCCAATAGGGTGGATCTAAAATATCCTAAGATGGATAATTAGCAACTTAGGGGGGGGGGGGGGGGGGGGGGATAGGTTGGATCTAATTTCAACAAATTTATTGGACTTTGATTGTTGCATAAAAAAATTATCAAAACGCTTCTTATAAACAAACACAAAAGTTTTACAAGATGGTTAGTAGTAACAAGTATAAAAAATATAGCAATATAGAGTAACTACTATATTGTAAAATAAATGAATTCAATAAAAGAAAAGATCAACACAAAAGACTTTTTTAACATGGTAAAACATCACAACTTAATGAAACATCCACAGGTTGATTCCACAACCACCGGCAACACTATCTTCACTAGTTGGTAGAAAAAATACATACTGCATGCTCATTTAACACTACTTTAATAGAGATATCCTATAGGAGATATTTTCCTAGTCATCCCAACGATAATAGTGCAAGTTTGTGATGGTAAGGTAGGGGAGTGACCCTGAATGAAATCAGGGTAAGTATACTCTTGCAAGGTATAGGTCACATGTACCTTTGGAGAAATCACCTAAGTAAGAGTAGTCGTGAGGCCATGATTGTTTAAACTGGACTATTCTTGAAAATCAAGATACTAGTGAATAGCCATTAATAACACTAACCCGTAAAAACCAATTCCTTGTTGATATTACGTGTGTGACAGTTGAAACCTGATTAAACGGACCGAGTTTAAGACATAGTTCACTCAGGTAATTCAAGTGGATATTATCAACACTAAGTGTAGGTTCAAACTTGAAAAACACTTACACCTATTGCATAATATAATGTTGCTAAGATACGCTAAACTTTTAAAATCTATTAAGATTTCAAAACTATTGTGGGGGAATGTTAGTATTAAAAGTTTTGAAACAAAAAACAATATTAATTCTTTTAATTACAAATTCAAATTCAAATTGGGAGTTACAAACTTTAAAACACATTCAAATTAGGCGTTACAAAAATATTAATATATATTTTAATATCTAGGGTTACATAAAATTTAAATCAAACATTAAAATAGTCGTTACAAATCTTTAAAGACACATTAATTCTATTGGTTCTAACTCCCTATAAATAGGTGGTTTGAGACCAACAAATGGTCACACAAAAACTATTAATCAAAACAACAAACTATACACATAAACAAAACACTTTGTAACTTCAACTTGGTAGACCTGATATTGTCTTATGGTAATGGTGTTTATCAAAGAGACCAGTTGTGAGCACTAAAGGTTGTGTCTTGAAGACAAGATATTTGCTACTACCTGAAAATACACGGGATGTGTCTATTACAACCTGGATAGGGACTTAATAGGTTGTTAATTCAATTAGTTACAATTTTTTCTGTTTAGTCAAGATTACAAAAATAACCCAACACAACCAAATACAACACACAAAATAATCAATAAATTAAAGTGTGGAAAACAATAAAAACACTTTGATTGATTTACGTGAGAAAACCCTCCAACTGGATAAAAACTCACGGGCTATACACCTAGTCACTCTGGTCCTCAAATCCACTATATGTAATGATGTTTACAACCTAGATTGACCTCTAATCACACTATTGTCAGAACATAACACACAACTACTACCCACAGGCCTTTTATAGTGATTCTAGACCTTGCTTGTGCACTATAGTACTCCCGTAGTCAAAATTCTTGACACTTAATGATGAGATAGACAACCTAAGTGAATATATAACAATATTCAAATATGCAAATAATGTTAGGCGACACTGAATGCTTACCTAGAGATTTATGATGGCAATCAAACTGTAAGTTTCTTGGTTTTTGATTGGCTTATTTCATTGACAACCACATTTTGGGATCATTATGTAAGGGTAGTTTATGTTTTCATTGCTCAAGTCCCTTCTCAAGCATCAAAGGTAAAATATTTTGCTTAATCTTCATTGAAGAGATTTAGTGCACACACTCACTCTCATGCATTTTATTTTAATCATCTTGCTTGCATGCTTATTTGCCATTTTGTGTGCTTTGTGTGTTCTATTTTTATTCGAGTGTTGATTGTATGGTTGTGCCTCAAAATGAGGATTTTTTCCTCTTTACCACGGTCTAGACCGCTCTCTGTGCAGTGCCCTCGCCGTGGCCTGCACAACTGTGTTTGGCAGAGGATGCACGTTGTGTCTACCACGGTCTATGCATGTTGCCTACGCCGCGGTCTCCTAAGCGGAGTTTCACAGAGGATGCATGCTGTCCAAACCGCGGTCTGTACACATTGCATGCACAGCGGCCTACAGAGCGGCGTTGTCCAGACGATACACCGCTCTCTGTGCCGCGGTTTGGAAACTTACCTAGACCGCGGTACAACCAGCGGTCCTGATGAGTTTTTGTTGCCTTTCGCCTAAAACGACGCAGTTTCACTTTAGGCTTCATATATATGAACCATCTTCTTCCCAACTCATTTTTTGAGAGCTTCCTAACCTATTTTTAAGAGAGAGATAAGGTTCTTTAGAGAAAGAAGCTCCAAGAAGGCATTTTTACTCAACCATCCTTAATATTCAAATCATCAAGCATCTTTCAAGCATGGATTTCTTGTGTTGTTCATGACTAGCTTTCTTCACAAGTTCTCGACTTTATGTTTTCATTACTAAGACATGTATACCTAGGGTTTTAGTCTTTATTGTATATTAATTGCTTGCTTGTATGTTTAATTGCTTTTATGACATGCTTGTGTATTGATTGTTGGTTGAGATGCATTAATTTTTGATAGCTAGCATTTAAGACGATTTTACCCTTCTAGCTAATTCTTCTTGCTTTTGCATTTAGAACATTGATATCTAGGATTTGCTTTAATTGTCATTATTAATCCTAGATAAGCATGAATGTCTTGACCTAGCATTTTTGCATATTGAATATTGTTGCATATTCACTTAGGTTGCCATTATCTCTTCATTGTTGAGTTAGCTTGTGGCAAAGTGGTTAATGCATAAGGCTAGTGATCCAAAATCATTATTAAGGCCTGTTGGGTAGAGTGAAAGGGTTAGTAACTGGAGGGTTAGACAGGAGGTCAACCTAGGTTGTAAACTTTTACTCAATAGTGGATTTTGTGGATCAAGGGTGACACTCTAAACAGCCCATGGTTTTTCCCATTTGGAGGGTTTCCACGTATACATTACGTGTTTTTATTGTTTTATGCTTGTTATCTTTTAATTGATCACTTAGTAGAATGGGATAAATTTGATAACATTGACTAATTCGCAAAATCGGTAATTTATCGAATTAAAACCTATTCACCCCCCATTTAGGTTATAGTCACACACTTTCTAGAGAATTTCAATTGGTATCAGAGCCGGTGCCTAGATATACTTACGTGATTCGTGCATTATGTGTGTCTTACCTTGTGCATTTTGATTGTTTGATTTTGCTTGGTTGTTTTTGCATTTCATTTGCATCTCTTTTATAACCCAAACACTATAAGTGAGTCTGGGATGAGTAAAGATGGAGCTTAAAGCTTAAGACCACATATGCTTAAGGGTGACAATTACGCCTCATGGAAGGCAAGATGGAGGCTTATATTTGCCAAATAGATGACCGTGCATGGATGACAATTGAAGATGGCTACACTTCTCCAACAATGACCACCGAAGAAGGAGATGAAGTTCCAAAGCCTAAGTCTCAATGAAGAACACAAGAATTTGAAGCTTTCAAGTGGAACAACAAGGCAATGCATGCCATCTTATATGCCATGGACGACAATCAATACAAGTTGGTTCAAAACACTAGGAATGCAAAGAAGGCTTGGGAGATTCTTCAAACGGCTTATGAAGGAACCAAAGTGGTTAATGACTCTAAACTTCAAATCCTCCAAACATAATTTGAGATGATTAGGATGGAGGAGGAAGAGTGCTTTAATGACTTCCAAGTGAAGTTAATAGACATCGTAAATCAAGGCCATCAACTAGGTGACCCATATTCGGACAGAAGAATCAAGCAAAAGATCATGAGGTCACTTCCTCCTAGATTCGAATCCAAGGTGACATCTCTTGAAGAAAATAGTGATTATAAGTCAATGAAGCCGAGTGAAGTTATTGGAAGTCTTCTAGCCTATGAGTCGATGTGGACCTCTACATCTACACCATCCATGAAGAAACAGAGCATGGCTTTGAAGACTTCCAAATTGGAGAAGGAAGAGGATGACTCAGATTGGGGAGATGGCCCTTATGGTGAAGAAATTTAAGAAGTTTATCAAATTTAACAAGAAGGGGTTTGGATCCAAAGGAAAGGAATTGAAGCAAAAGAATCCATTTAAAAAGGTGGAGAAATCTCACAACATGGATTCCAAGAAGGGAATTCAATGCTATGAGTGTAGTGGGTTCGGTCACATTGCCACTGAGTGTGCTAATTTGAAGAAAAATAAGAAGAGAGGAAAGATGGTGGTTGCCTCATCAAGTGACAGTGGAAGTGAAGGAGATTCCTCAAGTAATGAAGAGGTTGTTCTTAACTACGCGACTTTTGGAGCCTTCTTTGTGGAAGATGTAGAAAAAGACAACAAAGCCTTAAGTAGTGACCTTGAAAAAAGAGTAGGTGAAGAAGTAGCTAGAAGTAATTTTTATGAAGCTACCAAGGGGAAAAGTGATGAGAGATTCACATCCTCAAGTGATGAAGAGGTGGAAGCACGAAAAGAAGATGACGTAAGTAATGAGAGTTCCTCATCTCACTCTACAAATGGAAATGTAGAGAGTATGAACCTTGAAGGGTTCATTAAGCATTTTCAAAGCTCAAGGTTGAAGATAAAGAAAGAGGTTCGAAGGCTAAAGGAAGAGAACCTCAATCTATCAACTGAGGTGACTCACTTAAGTGAGAAAGTGAAAAAAGGAAGAAAGGTGGAAGAAAGCTTGAAAGAGGAGCTTAGAGAGGCTAGAGAGTTGATTGCTAAGATAACCTCTAGTACGGAGTACTTGACCATATATTGGGAGTTGGTAAGAAGCCAAGTGACAAGAGAGGTTTAGGGTTTGAAGATGACAAAGAGACCACAACTCCTAGCAAGACAGAATTTGTCAAGAGCATGGATGTCAAAGAACCTCTTCCTCCACAACATCCTAGGAAGAAAATTGAACTAGGAGAGTGCTCTAAAAATGCCCAAGTCAATATGGCATCAAGTAGTCAAGCACAAGCTCAAACAAAGAGAGCATATCAAGCAAGTCTTCCTCAACACAAATTCCACCAATCGAAGAAGAAAGCTTCTCCAACTCAACAACAAAGGAGAAGAACACCAATACCACACCAACGGCAAGCTCAAAGACATGGGAAAACTCCTTTGTTCTCACAAAGGAATGGTATGACCCCTCATTTTATTCCTATATGTCATTTTTATGGTGTAGATGGTCATATTAAACCAAATTGCTTCAAGTATATTAACGTGTGTAGAACTAGAAGCATGATTGAAAAGAATAGGGCTAGAGCCAATATGCATGTGCTTAGGAAGTCTAGAATTAATGATCCTAGGAGAAATATGACGATTATGACCACTAGGAATGACATTGTGTCACCTAAATAGATTAGAAGAGCCATATGTCATTGTGCTAAGATTTCACCCATAGGCTCAACTAGGTCCAATAGACTTGGAAGGTCTATAGGGACTCATAACCCTTTTTGACATGATTTCAGTTGCCCATATGGGGAGCTCAAGCAAAGAGAGCGAACTTGCATTTTAATAAGCAAATAATTGTTCAATTTTATGCTCTTTAATTAATTGCTTGAGTATCTTGAATGCATATCTTAGTATATGTCTTTTTATTCAATAAGTGTGTTTTTGCCTTATTTGAAATGCATGTCTCATTTGTGTTCAAACATGCATTTTTGGACTAAGAAATTTGATTGGGAAGTACATTTGATTGACCCAAAGTTTATCTCCATGTTTATGAAAACTTGATCTTGACATGCTTAAAGTGTTTGCATGATGAATTTATTGAATGCTTACAAAATGTTTGCAAATATTGTGCAAGTGACTTTTGAGACTTTATTCAATAAGGATATTGTATCCATTTCAAGGATTTCACGATCCAATAGTCTCTCTCTCTTTACTTTTGAATAAGGCTACTATCGTACGGGCATCTTGCCCGGAAAAATCTAATAGGGCACAATAGTCGCTCATGGCTTGTTCAACTTGTAAAGTTTGATAGTTGTTCAATTTTTTTTGGTTAAACTATATCTTGTTTTCCATTGACATTTTGGTACAAATTGGTTTGACTTCTCTTGGAACCTCATGTGCTATTTTTCTTTGCCAAATACCATGCTTTTGGAAGTTGATGTTGCATTTATTTCACTCACAGCAAATCTTTCGCACATATTCAAATCAATAAAACTTTCATGAATTTCTCTCTCTCTTTTAATTAACCTGTATAAAGTTGTTGTATATGATTATGCATTTACATTGCAAATATCTCTCTTTGCTACAGCATTCCGGTTGGAGAATACTCATTTGCCTATCTTGTGACAAAAGGGGGGGGTTGTGTTGGATTCATGGGGAGTCGATATTAGCATGTTTTAAGGGGAGATTGACCTATTGTGAGGAAGTTGATCTATTTAGGGGGAGCATTTGCTTTGTGCATTGATGATTGCATGTTACTTGTGTCTATTTCATGCAAATTGCACTTGTTTTTATTTTTCTTGATCATTCTCATACACTTGCCTTGGAAAGTGTAGTTCTTTGTTTTGTAGGGATGATCATGCTACAAGAGATGAAAGATTTGAAGATTTAGCTTTAGGTATCTCTGGTAACATAGAATGTTTATTTGTTGACCTCTTGTTGTTTCTTGTTATTTGTTGTGAGGATACCTTGTGAGTGAGTGGTTTTGTCACGAAATAGCCAAAGGGGGAGATTGTAAGTTCTTCGGTTTTTGATTGGCTTATTTCGTTGACAACCACATTTTGAGATCAATATGTAAGGGTAGTTTAGGTCTTCATTGCTCAAGTCCCTTCTCAAGCATGAAAGGTAAAATCTTTTTCTTAATCTTCATTGAAGAGATTTAGTTCACACACTCACTCTCGTGCATTTTATTTTAATCATCTTGCTTGCATGCTTATTTGCCATTTTGTGTGCTTTGTGTGTCTTATTTTTATTTGAGTGTTGATTGTGTGGTTGTGCCTCAAAAATGAGGATTTTTTCCTCTTTACCGGGGTCTAGATCGCTCTCTGTGCAGTGATCTCACCGCGAGCTGCACATCGATGTTTGGCAGAGGATGCACGCTGTGTCTACCGCGGTCTGTGCATGTTGCCTATGCCGCGGTCTCCCAAGCAGAGTTTCACAGAGGATGCATGTTGTCCAGACCACGGTCTGTGCACACTGCATGCACAACGACCTACAGAGCGGCGTTGTCCAGATGATACACCACACTCTGTGCCGCGGTCCGGACACTTACCTAGACAGTGGTACAACCAGCGGTCCTGACAAGTTTTTGTTGCCTTTCGCCCAAAACGACGCAATTTCACTTTAGGCTTCATATATATGAACCATCTTCTTCCCAACTCGTTTTTTGAGAGCTTCCTAACCTATTTTTGAGAGAGAGAAGCTCCAAGAAGGCATTTTTACTCAACCATCCTTAATATCCAAATCATCAAGCGTCTTACATGCATGGATTTCTTGTGTTGTTCATGACTAGGTATTCTTCACAAGTTCTAGACTTTATGTTTTCATTACTAAGACATGTATACCTAGGGTTTTAGTCTTTATTGTATATTAATTGCTTACTTGTATGTTTAATTGCTTTTATGACATGCTTGTGTATTGATTGTTGGTTAAGATGCATTAATTTGTGATAGCTAGCATTTAGAACGATTTTACCCTTCTAGCTAATTTTTCTTGCTTTTGCATTTAGAACATTGATATCTAGTATTTGCTTTATTTGTCATTATTAATCCTAGATAAGCATGAATGTCTTGACCTAGCATTTTTGCATGTTAAATATTGTTGCATATTCACTTAGGTTGCCATTATCTCTTCATTGTTGAGTTAGCTTGTGGCTAAGTGGTTAGTGCACAAGGCTAGTGATCCAAAATCACTATTAAGGCCAGTTGGGTAGAGTGAAAGGGTTAGTAACTGGAGGGTTAGATGGGAGGTCAACCTAGGTTGTAAAATTTTACTCAATAGTGGATTTTGTTGATCAAGGGTGGCGCTTTAAACAGCCCGTGGTTTTTTCCATTTGGATGGTTTCCACGTATACATTACGTGTTTTTATTGTTTTTTGCTTGTTATCTTTTAATTGATCACTTAGTAGAATGGGGTAAATTTGATAACATTCACAAAATCGGTAATTTATCAAATTAAAACCTATTCACACCCCCCCCCCCCCCCCCCCCCCCCCCCCCCCTCTAGGTTATAGTCACACACTTTCTAGGGAATTTCACAAACAATCCTAGATATCAATATGTCTATATGAATGTTCATAAAGACCTAACTAGATAAATATATGGAAATATAAACCCTAATCATCTAACAAATCCCAATCAACACATGTTGTCATAATATATATTTAAAATAATAACTTTGCAATTAATAAATGCAATCAATGGGATATCTAGGTAGATAAGACACTAGATGATGAGTAGTAAAGAATTTAACTTACCAAGTCAAGATGTGATGAAGACCAATGCCTTATTAAAGCTTGATGATGCTTGAATGCATGGGGGTTTAAGATTTGGAGAGTTAAAAATCCAATCTTGGAACTTCTCTTTCTCAATAGAACTCTAAGGTTTGTATTTTTGGAGTTCTTAATGGCCAAGACAGCATAAGGGCTATATATAGGGACTGGCAAAACATCATAGTTTTGGGCAAGAATAGACTGCCACAGTCTCGTATGTCGTAGTCGACCAAGATGGCTAACAGTCGCGACAAAGGCAACTAAAGCATCACCAACATGTCGCGGTCCCCTTTTTCACAATGATCTATAACGATACATGGACCGTAAAAACCACTGGAGACAAACAAAACGCCAATGTCGCGGTTCTCCATGGTGACACATCAACCGTGAAAACCTTTAGAAGGATCACCGCGGCAGGCTAAGACGACACAAATACCGTGAAAATCACTGAAGATGGTGTTGCTCCCATTGCCGCTGCACTCCAAGAAGACATTTGGACCGCGACAATCGCTGGAAAGCTATCCCCAGTTGATCATGATGACACCACGACCGTGACAATAAGAAGTGAGGCCTTGTCGTGTGGCTTAATACACTAACACTTATGCAATGTGTACAAGTGTGTGAGATGTGACAATGCACACAAAAAAGGCAATAAAAGACACATGTGAATGTCATGCAAGTGTGTTTATGTAATGAATGCACAACACAAAGAAGAAAGAGTACAATTCAAGAGCAAATTTAAATGCATTAAAGAGTGTGTGTGTGCAACTAATCTCTTCAAGAAGTCAATAACTAGTGAACTACTTTTCTTGAAGCTCTTTGGGATCTTGAAAGCTTGTTGATAAGAATCACGATAAGAGACTTATGGTACCAATTACAAATAATCCCAATGTGTCTTGTCAACGAAATAAGCCAATCAAAATATGAGGAACTAACACTACCCATACGAAGGGACAAATCTCGACTTTAGGACAATGCATTCGTGTGCTTCTCCACTTGCCCATGCTTGAATTTCTAACTCTGCAATCTATCGTATTTTTTGGTTATTGTCTTCTATTTTATCATCATATTATTTATATTCTACAGAGTATCAAACTGTAGGATCATAAGCGTATAAAGTTCTATATTTAAAACATACTGCTTTAGATTTTTGCACTTCTTAAAAGTAAATTCGATATAAACAAAACAAATTCGTATTACTGTTCACCATCGGAAAAACCAAATTCTAGCGGAAGCGGGATCAAACACCTAAGATTGTACCACTGACCGGAGGACGATCACGCGATCACAAAGTTCCCTCCGATCATAATGCAATTTACCCACACTTTGATACTGGATGAGAGAAAATTCTCTCACGATTTTCTCTACATCTCATTGTGTTTCTCTCTGTATATTGTGTCTCTCTGAACACTTGCACACATGCACTCTTAGTCTCTTACATGCAATACTCTTACATGTTATTTACACACCACGTTGCTATACAAAATTTGCTCATGCATATCGCATATACATGACTATCTCAGACAACCTATTGTTGCCTATTGCATATTACACACCTACACAAATTTTGTAAGTCTTCAACACATACCAATACACATATTTATATATTGCAAACTGCTCAGACAGTTATATTGTTTTAGTGTATGGGCTCATGCTTGGGCTTGGTGTACATGGATTTTGGGCTCTCCATGTATTGCTTGTGATCTTGGCCCACTTGGGTGTATAATGGATCTCTAGCCCATACCCAAATATACTAACATCTCCCACTCATACAAGTGGGGCCAACACAGTTAAGTTACCATAAGCCTATCATGGGTGCACAATTATTAATCAACATCTGCCACTCCCCAAATGGCGTAAGATGTGATACAAACAAAGGAATCTTTGAGCCTTTAAATATTCAAACACAAATATTATAATCATTATCAAAAGTGTTCATACAGATAAATGCATGGTGTGACCTATGAACAATCAATATATATATAAGGGAGCTAACAATCTCAAATGTAAATTATCTATTTACAAGAGATAATATTGTTCATTATTGTATTCTAAATTTAATTTATAATTTTTATCACTCTAAAGCATACTCAATTCCTCAAAAGCTGACTTATCACATTTCATGTATTCACAAATGTAACAAATACAATTGGTCGACCAGTGAATACATAAGTTAGATAAAAATTCATTAAACCTTCCCATTTCCTCTCTATCTTTCCGTCTTCAGAACAACTGCTACCCTAGACATGCCTCATTGGCTGAATTATCATAGCCGTGGAAATAACAAGCTAAAGGTGCTAACATTATCCTGTCACTTCAAGATAGAGTGAATGGTAATAAGGACACTATTTAAAGTTAATGTAAAACTTCAGTAAACAATGAGGGAACATGGATTCATTCTCTCATTTTCCACATCGGTCACATATAGCACACATGGTATGAAACACATGTTAAAGTGAATTTAATTCTAAATAAGAATGCATATGTCTTTATATTATTCACTATACAGATCTTAGTCTAGTCACAACTCTCGTGGCTAACCTGAGTTCTTAAAAGCTCGTCTCTCTCTGGCGCAACATTATGATCTCACATCTGGCTTGAATTAGGTATCAATGATAGTGAGGTCTATCATGATTAGTTCTAAAATATATTAGTATATTTATTGTGAACCTCATCTTGACAAAGCAAGATGACATATTCATATATACTAGCTCCGCGAGAATATATCATACATATTCCCTAATATATATGTGTCTCACTTCAACTTCCTATCTCAGCAACTGAGGCGACCGCACATGTAAGAATGCAGGTACATTATGTGTGTAATATTAATAGTAACTTTCCTTATTAGTAAAGTTATATTATAATCCTCTCAAACTAGGATTATATTGATATACATTCATCAATCTTGTGGCATAATTTCTATTGGGCCTTGTACATATTATAATGTACACTGATTAATTAGCCGTACTTTCAAGGTATGTCATAATCCTCTTGACAACATCTTAATGTTATAATCAAGGATTATATTGATGTCCACTTACCAATCTTACGACGTAACTAATGATAAACTTTGTACATATCACAATGTACATGAGACTCTATATGGCACTAACATGAGGAACTTAGAATTAATCTCTTGATCTGATGGAGTTTCAAGGTACATATTGAGACTAAGAGTTTGTAATTTCACCATAGGAGTGTATGAACTTATAATTGCTCATTCCGAATCAACTCTCACTCCTAATATATATAAGTCACTTTGCTCAATATAATCTCAAAGAAATTTGAGAATTACCATTTCATTATAGTTTTACAAACTCTTCATTATTTCTAGCCAAGACATATAGTTCACATATATAGATAATTAATATAAAAAATTATCCTTAACCTATTTAGTGTACTTACCATTTCTATCTTTAGTCATCATTAATCTGTAAGACATTACAGCTTGATGAAATAAAAGATACCATTTTCTAGAGGATTGTTTCAAACCATACATTAAGTAAGTACACTTATGCGCTCTTGGTCTTTTAAAACAAAATTGACAGGATATTATATGTAAATCGCTTCCTCTAGTTATCTATCGAGAAGTACAATCATTACATTCATCTGATGTAAGTTCAGGTTCAAATATGTGACTAGTGTTAGAATAAGGCGTATGAAAAAAAACTTTACTTCCATAGAATAAGTTTCTTTATTTTACGATTAATCGCGCCTCATACCTCTAATTAGTACTTTTAACTTTACATATGATATATATGGAACCCATACGTTCATTAAGTTCTAATGACTAGGTGGTAAATGAATCAAGTCCCGGACATGATCACTTTTCCAGAAACCATCTCCCTTTCAATTGCTTTCATTCATATATTCACTTAGTAGATATAATTGATAGCTCAATTCTAAAATCTTTGGCTCATCACTGTCAAGTGAAGTAATCATCAAAACTTCTCTTTCAATCTCTGAAAGATGACATGGGATAATTTTGTGATTATTTCCACGAGTTGGTAAATTATTACAGTGGTTGATTCAACAGTTGTTTCACTCTCACTAGGGATGAAAGAATCATACAGATTTCTACTCCCACTAGGATGTAGATTTCCGCTTCCACTCCCACAAGGGATGGAAGATCCATGTAGAATTCCACTTCCACTAGGAATGGAGGATCAAGTTAAATTTTAATTTACCACCACTCGCGTATTAACACAGATCATCTAATTCTAAAAATTAGATATCTATATTAAATTCACTTCTACTAAGAAATTCATTATCTAATAATGACATCTTGTGATTCAAATTCAATAAGACTTCTATCTAATTATATACCATCATTTATTTAATCCTTTGGAATGCACAGAGTATCAAACAAAGATACAACTTCTCTTGTTGCGTCCAATTTCTCATTTATGTGAGATGGATTATAAACATAATCTGCATACCCCCAGGGTTATAGATTAGTCAGACCAGGCTACCTACCTGTTCATAATTCATATGGTGTTGAAATGTTTGATCAAATGGAACACGATTAAGTAAGTAGGCATCAATTAACATATCTTCTAGTAAGATACTGAATAATTCATTTGCGCCATCACATACTTAACTATTTCCAACAGTATTTAATTCCTTCTTTCCATTACACTATTTTGTTACAGAATCCTATGAATAAATAAATATCTTTTTATATCTTTCTTACTAAACAATTCTTTGAACCGTTCAGAAAGATATTTACGTACTCGATTTATTCTTTAAAACTCAAAAAATTAATCATCTAATATGACCCTTAACCAAACAATCTGAATGCAATCCAATGCTTTCGATTTATGAGAGGTTAAATAGATATGACCGAGACGTCTAAAGATATTAATGAATGTAACTAGATATGAAATTTCACTCTAGTCTTTACACTCATTCAATCACAAATGTAATAATGAATTAGTTGTAGAGGAATTCCTGATCTAGTTCATCATTAAATGGTTTTTTGGTTGTTTTTCTTACTAGATAATTTGCAAGACCTTTAAGATGAATGAATCCAATTAGTCCTTTTTGACTGATATACTCACTCTCTCTAGTCCAACATGATTTAATCTAGCATGCCAAAATATCAACACCATTACCATTGTAATGAATGAAAAACAAACAAAATTATAACAAATATAATTATAACAGTCTCTACTGACGTATAATACTATAAAACCATTAAGCAACTATTAAGTACCGTATAAATATAATTTGCCAAAATAATATTCATATAACCATCATGATCATTAACGATAACCTGAATCAATAAGGATAACTGCATACACTAAAAAATAGTTAGATCTGAAGTGTATATTAGAACATCATAGAGTATAAATTTAGGCTACCATGCAAACCCAGTTTGTAGGTACTTAACTCCAAAATTGTTCTAACACATATATATCTTGTCTCTAATAATCTAACTTTCTCAACGTATACCTTATAGTTTCTTATTGGATGGTATATCTTCACTTATCTACTGTCCATAAAGGACGTGATTTAAAAAAGAAAATACATAACCGAAAACTTAAGCATAACTTAATAAATTCTCGAGTTTGTTAACTCTTTTCAACTCAATACATTTA
This sequence comes from Dipteronia dyeriana, assembly GCA_032871835.1. NCBI lineage: Eukaryota > Viridiplantae > Streptophyta > Magnoliopsida > Sapindales > Sapindaceae > Dipteronia > Dipteronia dyeriana. The sequence goes on along the minus strand of CM065303.1, from coordinate 53,874,045 downwards.
TGAGTGAAAATGATCCAGCTTGTCACAACTGCAACAAGCTATTTTAGTTTTGTCGTTCCTCAATTCGTTATTCCTCAATTTCTTGTATATTCCGATTTAAGATTAAGTGGCTATGACTTGATTCTTTTCCCTTTTTGGAAATATCTCTTTCCATTAATATGCACAAAACTAAAAGCTTAGTACAAGTTGGAATCGTTCATATAAAAATTGGACAGAAGCCTAAGCCGCCTCTAAGCGCTCATATTCTACTACTGAACTGACGCAATCGATTTGTGTCATATTAATTTTATATTCCAACTGTCAAAATATATCAGATCATTTAGTTGGTGTATCATGTTTTATATCCTTATTAGAGGATGCCACTAATTTTGACACTTCTTATAAGTGATCAAACCTTGATACCGTACATACTAAAATTTTAATATTGAAAATACTACTAAAATTTTCCCTTCAAGCCAAACGCTAAAAGGTAAACCACTTTACTTAAATCCTATTGTACATATAAAACATACATGTGAGGCTACTATTTTAACTTACTCTGCAACATAATGCGAGTAATTTAACTTCTAACTTGATAAGCATTCACATCCTGTATGTTGAGCAAATAAGTAATATGTCAAAGTTCAATCATGATTCATGTTATAGTTTCAAGAGCTTCTTACTCTTAAAATACACTAAACTTTATTGTATATCTATTCCCTAGATTACAAGATTTAGTTTATCATTATCGAATTTGGCCATAATATTATAGATATATAATCTATATTTTATGTTAATCTATGTAGAGATATAAAATCTACTACGCAAGCATATTAACTTCCAAAAGTACACACATTTAATTTTGCTGCAAACGCAGACCAAACAAATGCTGAAACAATTTAAGGAACACAATCGAAAAAGTCGTCAAAGCGTCTGATTACCATCCATTTCCAAAAATTTAATCATCATAAATTCAGTACTTTGAGCAAAATTCTAATTCTAATATTGTACTCAACAATTTAGAATTCTCAGAACAAGTGGTCATATAAATAACAGAAGAATATAATGCACAAGTCCCAACAAAATATTTTTTGGGTCAAACAGTTTTTACTACAAAGTAAATAAACCAAAATTATTTACTATAAAACAGTTTATTAAAACAACAATATTTTCTAAAGCATGGGACTTTGCATGCTATTCAATATATACGTTTCTTATTCATATCTATCACCATTGGGAAAGACAATCTAAGTTTTCATAACTCATCTAATTGTCATTTTCTCAAAAATTTGGTCATCTTTCGCATGTGCAATAACTCATGTGCCTAGCACTATGAATATATACTGCGGATGTAGTAGATCGCTTCACGTTCCCAAGAATGTAACGTTCCTCTACGATTTCTAATTCATACGCTATATGACCAAAATATATCATGGTACCTTACCCTAGCTTTTTCAACCTTATAGATCTATTAACTCTTCGGAAAATTTCATTAAAAGACTATTCACTGCATCTTTCAACATAAAAGCACGAGTCATTGACTGCGGCTATTTGTCATTAATAAGATTCATGAAATCTTCTCCATAAGACATATGAGATAATGTAGATTTATCCCAAAAAATTTCTATTTCATTTAGAAAATTTGTCTTTTAATAACCTTGTACATTTCTAATGTATGTTCTAGTAAAATTTCTTTTTCCCGATTGTATAATTAATTAGACGGAGAATTTTAAACGAAGGCTTTTCCATAAACATAGCTCCCACTGAAGCTAAATTTCGGTGGCCAAATTTTCACAGGAAAATTCTATGACCGTTATAAAACAGTGCTAAAATTCCTGCTAGAAAATTCCATTGTGGCCAAAAATGCCATTGGAAACCGTTATTGGAATCTGCATCGAAAACTCTTACCGAAAATCGCATTGGAGACCATCATCGAAAACCGTGCCAGAAACTATCATAAAAATTTATACCGAAAACTGTCATTGGAATCCACACCAAAATATGTCACCGAAAACCACATCGAAAACCATCACTGGAATCCATGTCAGAATCTGTCTCTATAAAAAAAAACATCCGGGATTTATAGGGTATTAATACAACTCCTATTGGAGTGAAATAAATCAATGGAATTATTAAATAAAATTAAAAGAATTTCTTAAAAAAAATTGAATGTTCTTCGCCGGGAAACTGCCTTTGGTGGTCGAGAAATCACTTATTGGATCCCGAAAATTTCTTGAAAAAATAATCGGCCGTCGAAAAATTTGTAGGAGAAAATAACCAGTCGTCGGGATCGTTGCTGGAAAAATTGTCGGGTGGAGAACCAGAATCGAAAACCAGTCCGGTCGGTAATTTGGTTGCATGTTGACGTGACAACCAGAAACCGTTCTGGTGGTCTGAAACCGTCACCGTCGTCCATTGTTTCCTCCTTAACAAGTCGACAACACGTGTCACGTTGCAATCAGACCACGTGTGGCATTTACTGGGATGTCCATGTGTCAACAATTGAACCACTCAAGTCTTTTGCACGTTTCGCCCACTCGCACCGGAGGAGAGTGAGACGCACGCTTCGTCGTCCCAGACTTTCCCGATCACGGGATCACCACCATCCGACTCCAAATTTAATTTTAATTCCATTTACTCCCTCAAAATTGACGTTTGGGTTAGGGGTGAAATACAGTCTCTGCTAATAGGTACGTGGAACGTGTTCTTCATATTCTTCACCCACATTCAACCTCAAACAAGTTTCAAGAATTGAATTTTATACATAAAAAATTGAAATCGTTTTTCTCATTCGTTTCTAATCCAAATTATGCAAATGACCTATCGTTGGAAAGCTATCAAAAGGCTCTATCTAATGGTACCATGATCGCAGAGAAATAAAAAAAATGACAATGAAATTTGAACCCCATAACAATCACGGGTTTCAAATTTTAATTTTTCAAATTTTCTCAATTTTGAAGTTAACGCATGAAAAGAAAATCCAGAAAATATAATCTCTCTCACACACACAAGATATATATATATATATATGTACACAATCATCCCATTTAAAACGAAATATAACAGGTGTGTTGTGTCATGCCATTATTGAATTGTGAAGCATTCAAAACGTGAATAACAATTTCTAAACATGGAATTTCTACCAGAATACAGTCCCAATCAGGCCTTGATACCAATAAAAGTAAATTCGATATAAACAAAACGAATTCGGATTACCGTTCACCATCAAAAAAACTGAATTCCAACGGAAACGAGATCGAATACCTGGGATTGTACCACCGGTCGGAGGACGATCACATGATTGGAAAGTCCCCTCTGATCACAATGCAATTTACCTACACTTTGATCTTGGATAGAGAAAATTCTCTTATGATTTTCTCCACATCTCATTATGTCTCTCTATATATATTGTGTCTCTCTAAACACTTGCACACATGCACTCATAGTCTCTTACATGCAATACTCTTACACGTTATTTACACACCATGTTGCTATACAAAATTTGCTCATGCATAACGCATATACATGACTATCTCAGACAACCCATTATTGCATATTACACACCTGCACAAATTTTGTAAGTCGTCAACCCATACCAATACACGTTGTATTTATATGTTGCAAACTGCTCAGACAGTTATATTGCTTTAGTGTATGGGCTCATGCTTGGGCTTGGTGTACATGAATTTTAGCCTCTCCATATATTGCTTGTGATCCTGGCCCACTTGGGTGTATAACGGGTCTCTAACTCATACCTTAATATACTAACACTTTTGTTATTAATGATGATGTTTGTAGCCGATCTTCTTTTAGGTTTAGTTGACTTTTTTTATTTTATTTTCTTAAATTCAATTGTTGTCTTTTCTTTTCTCATTTTACTAATATGTTGGGTTTGGGTACAGGGGCGAAGTCAGGATTTCAGCTTTGGGGGGGACAAGGTAAAAAAATTCAAATTAACGCTAGACAAATATGTTAATATATAAAACCTAATTTATTACAAAAAAAAAACAAATATAATAGCGTCTAGTCTCATATATAATGTTAAAATAGACAAACTAATAAACAAAACAGACACTAGCTTTAAAAATCAAAATGGAACCCTTTACTCTTTTAAATCTCTAAAATCACATATAATTGAATATATACTAAGTATATCTGCTATTTCCCTTTCAATGTACATGACCAAAGATTTATTATCTTAGTTAATATCATTTGTTGGAGGTTCCGTGGATTGATTTTCAGAAGTTGGATTATTGATATTAGATGTTGAGGAAGATGAACCGGTTCCTTAGGTTTTAATTCTTTAGAAAAATCCATCAATTGTTGATGGCTTCTTTATCTGAAGATCAAATAAAAAAATTTGAATTACTTTAAATTAATAAATGTTTAAATAAAAAAAATAGTATAATAATGTAACAAAATCTCATATATATATATATATATATATATATATATATATATATTACAGAAGAATTCATTAAAGAAATCATATTAATAACCTAAGAAAGTAATAAATATATAAAAAACCTAAAATATTTATTGATTTATAATCACGTATTTGAAATTATTCTGATAGATGAATCGAAGAATATGAAAAATTTAATTCCAATAGTAATGAAATTACTTAAGTGAAAAACTAGAAAATAAATAAACAAGTATATATATGTTAAACAAATTCATGATGTATACAAAATCAAATCTTAAGAGGTTTATATTTTCTCTTATAAAAGAAATTGAAATACATAAAATTTGAATATATAAAATTGGACTTTCCTTAAAAATAATCATGTTTTTCAAAAATAAATTTATAAAGAATATTTTTTAAAAGAAGTGACAGCTGGCTCACTATCTTTTTAATATACAGTATTATATCATGTCTTAGGCATCTAACTCTCTAAACTTTTAAAAAAATAAATTCTGAATTTTGAACTTCTCAAATTTGAACTTATGATTTTTTTTTTCTTGGGGGGCATGGCCTAATTTCGCCTTGTTTGGGTAGATTATGAGGGTGCTATGAAGGTGCCAGCTTAGCTGGGATGTCCCAATGCATCTACCGATCACCAATAAAAAAAAATGATCGTCTTTGTGAAAAATAAAAATGGTAATTGAAATTGAGTGTATATGAGTTACAAATTGATTCCAATTATGGGGTTAAAAAATTATTGGCACTATTTGAGGGAGGTGTTGTGCAAATATCACCACTTTACTAATGTATATTTAAAAGGCATCATTTAACGTGTTCAGATGAAAATACCCCGAAATATTAAAACAGTGAGGAATTTATCGTTTTCTAAGTCAGAGAAGCAACAGTCAAACCAACGGGAAACTAATCGACAGTGAAATGACCGGAACGAGATTACATGAGAACAACTGTGATTGAGAAAGGTAAGATTATTTTTTTTCATCATTTTTGTTGTTGTTAACTTGCATTACATGTTAGAATTGAGTTTTGTTGATAGAAATTGTAGAAACCGGTTAAAATAGAGATCTGAGAATGGTTGTGGTTTAGATTAGGGTTTGTAATTTGGTTGAATATCAGTTGAGGAGGATGAAATCTGGGGTTATCGAGACTTTTTACAAGAGAATCGAGCTTATTTGTTGTTGAGTCGAGCTTTTATTTTCGTGAAAATTAGATTTTGGTAAGTCGAGCTTATTTTGTAATGTTTCGAGCTTTTTTTGAATTGGATCTAGTTTTTTTTAAAGGGATCGAGTTTTTTTGAAAGGGATCGAGCTTTTTTGAAAAAGAATCAAGCTTTTTCAATAGGGTCGAGCTTTTTTTGAATTGGATCGAGTTTTTTTTTTAATTGGATCGAGCTTTTTTGAAAGGGATCGAGCTTTTTTGAAAGGGAATCGTGCTTTTTTCATTAGGGTCTAGCTTTTTTTGAATTGGATCGAGCTTTTTTGAAAGGGATCGAGCTTTTTTTTGAAAAGGAATCGAGTTTTTTTTTCAATAGAGCCAAGCTTTTTTGAAAGGGATCGAGCTTTTTTGAAAAGGATTCGAGTTTTTTTCAATATGGTCGAGCTTTTTTTGAATTGGAATCGAGCTTTTTTCAATAGGGTCGAGCTTTTTTTGAATTGGATAGAGCTTTTTTTAAAGGGATCGAGCTTTTTTGAAAGGGATCGACCTTTTTTGAAAAGGAATCGAGTTTTTTTCAATAGAGTCGAGCTTTTTTTGAATTGGATCGAGCTTTTTTGAAAAGGATCAAGCTTTTTTGAAAAGGAATCGAGTTTTTTTCAATAGAGTCGAGCTTTTTTTGAATTGGATCGACCTTTTTTTGAATTGGCTAGAGCTTTTTTGAAAGGGATCGAGATTTTTTGAAAAGGAATCGAGCTTTTTTCAATATGGTCGAGCTTTTTTCAATTTGATCGAGCTTTTTTTTGAATGGGATAGATCTTTTTCCAATAGGGTCGAGCCTTTTTTGAATTGGATCGAGTTTTTTCATCATGACATCGAGCTTGTTTTAAATAAGATATATCTTTTCTTACATATGATCGAGCTTATTTGTTATGAGATCGATCATTTTTTATAATTGGACCGAGCTTTTGTGTCATAGGATCGAGTATTTTTGTTATAGGATCGAGCTTTTTTTGAAAAAGGTCGAGCTTTTTTCTCCTGGGATAGAGCTATTTTTACATTGGATCGAGACTTTTAATTTTGGTTACAAAATTTATTCTGTTTAATGATGTTGTATTTCTGTTACATTGCAGATGAGAAATAGGTTGAGGGTTTCGCTTAAAACTGCAGAAGGAGACTGGTACGAAGGCTAATTGACTCGACACAACCATTTTGATGCCCTTGGCCATATAGACGACGCGCTGAACCTTGTCTCTGCAGAATTTACAAATGAAGATCGGCGTCGGTTCATAGAGTCATGTTTTGGGCATTTCCCGACGATGCATCGGAAGATGAAATTTTCGGGTGGTATTATCCATTGGTTGCTTTTGAGGGAGCTGCATTATAACGACCCAATAGATGAGATGCAGTTCATGTTAGGGAACCAGTCGGTGAGGTTTTTAAAGGTATAATTTTTCCTGATCATCGGACTACGGTTTGGAGTTATACCAGACACGACCAAGTATGCAGCAGTGGAGAATGGCATACATCAGCGATGTTTTCCTGGAGCCGATGATGTGTCGTTGGAGGAGATTAGGGGTGTTGTCACCGTAACAGAGTTTGGAAAGACGTACGACGTTGTCAAGCTCTGCCTCATATATATGTTGAACTGGATACTGATGGGGGTAGATGAGAGATTCAAGATTCCAGTTTGGCAGTTTCGGCTGGTTGAGGATCTCGATGCGTTCGACGCGTTCCCGTGAGGTGCCCACGTTTACAGGCATTCTATTTACTCATTCAAGCAAGCGCTTGACGGGCGACGAGACGCGTTCTAGCCACGATAACATGAAAAGGGCGCTGAAGTACACACGGTGGAGACCTACAACATATACGGTCTATCTCATGGCCTATTGGTAAGAACTTCGAATTACAAGTTGTACTTTATTGGTGTTGTCCTAAAAGTTATGGTTAGTTATCAAACTATCTTTGATGCAGGTATTTGCTTTCGAGGTGATCCATGATTTGGCCAAAGAGTTCGGTGCCCGAAGGCTTACAGATCTGACTCCCCGTATTTTGAAATGGGAGTTAACCAAACAACCGAGAGGGAAGAAGCTGGAAAAGATTATCAAAGCCAGGGTATGTATTTAATTTGTTAATGTTTTTATTAGTTAGTATTTGTACAATTACATTGTTCTAACTAATATTTCAGATGTTTGCGAGGAAGGACTGGTGCCCATACCAGCTGAGAACCATACTATGCCAGGCTAAATGATGGGGGGAACCTGTATGTAGAAAATGATAGGGATGATATGTCGCCTCCGGTCCCTGATCAGACTACCTTTGGCGGGATCAGTGGTACAGAGGGTGAGAGTTTAACAGACAGGACTAGTGACAGTGAGGGATCTGAGCCCACTGTTGGGGGTTTAAGGCCCAGTGACAGTGAGGGATATGAGATAGACCCTTAACGAGAAAGGCATAGGCATATGCGGGTTTGGTTTACCACCCCCGGACATGGTACATCTACAGGGGATTCCTGTGGGGCCGTTGGACGTGGTTGAGAGGTAAGTTGAAAACAAAGTTTAGTGTTTTTTATTAACACGTGTTGATAGTTTTGTACTAACAATGTAGACATGATTTCAGGCTCCGTGGGCAAATCTGTTGAACGTTGTGCGTGAAGCCTTCCGGAAGAGTGAGAAGGATCGACAGCGTTAACATTTGGAGTTGGTGGATATGATCCGGAAGAGTGATGAGGATCGTCAGTAACAACACCGAGTGTTACTGGATATGATCTGTGGGCTTCAAGGGTTGACCATATGTACACACAGGGATGGCTCCCCCACCTCATAATCCAAACTTTAGTCCCGAAGACTCGACTGATAGGTATACGGGGGGAACAGACATGATAGCTGGATATAGCCAGGACCCAACTACCTGGGGGTAGGTCCTGAGAGGCAACCTCATTCGTATACCAGCGATAATATTCTTGCTTCACGTACAGCAGTCGGGTCGGACCCCCTAGTTTTCCTATCTGGGTCCACCCAGGCTTAGCGGTCCCCCCACCTCGTAGCACATCGATACAGCCACAGGGGTCCTCTCCTCTACCCAACACATTGTGTCATCGGCGTGGTCCCCTCCCCCACCTAGCATGTCTGTGGCGTTGGCCAGGTCCCCTCCCCCACCCAACACGTTTGTGGCGTCGGCCCGATCCTCTCCCCTACCCAGGACATCTGCAGCGTCGGCGCAGTCCTCTTCCCCACCCACCATGTCTACTCAGGCTCAGCGGTCCCCTCATCCGGATAGCATGACGACCCAGAGTCTACAGTCCCCTCCACCGGCCATCACATCGATTCAGCCTCAGCGGCCCCCTTCACCGCCCAACACATCGATCGAGCTGCAGAGCGTATCGGAGGCTGGACTACAGCACATGAAGCGTTTAGTTAAGCGCGGATGGCAGTTGATGATCCCTTACACAGATCCATGCTGGCTAAAGAGGTTGAGGACACGGCCCGAGTCCGTGGAACATATTTTTGACCCCCACAGACTAGTGGACGCTGACCATCTTATGGCATACAAAGCCTTTAAAAGGAACATCAATGGGGAACTGTGAGTCCAACTTCTTCTAATAAAAAGGGTTGTATATTTAATGTTTATTCAAATTTACGTAAAGCTAAGCCAATTCAATCATTAAACAGACGTGATGTGGACGTGCTGGCACCAGTGGACGCCGGATGGTTCATGTGTATGCAATCTAACTTCATGGACTTGGAGGACACGGTACGTACTTACGTGATTTTCATATTAACGTTTGTGTAAGTAATGTTGTATTGTTAACAATTCATTAGTTATATTGTCTGTCAGCATTTGGACACATACCTCCATAATCTTCGCAAGCGTCGGCGAGGATTCTCCATTGTGTACAACCAGAGGATCAACGTATTGGATACACAATTTTATGTAAGTAGTTATAAATTTTTGGAATCGAATTGCATACAATGGTTTTGTATTATTAATACGATATTGTCAATGATTGTATGTACATCCACTTATGTTGTACATGTGGGAGAGGATGATGCCTCGTGATTCGCACGGGGCTGTGACCACGGCAAGGTGGAATGTGTTACAGTCCCGATGGTTGGAAGAGGACCTTCTGACGGTTCGTGGAGCAACCACGAGTGGAAACTGCCCATGGCACGAGGTTGACCTGGTAAGTGTTAGACGATCAAAATGATTTAAAATATAAATTGTTCGTATATCCTGACCTAACACCGTATGCATACTATTACAGGTCCTGATTCAGTGCAATATTGGGGGCCAACATTGGCTGGTTGTGACCGTCGACCTTATTCTCGGAAAGATTGACATATTTTACCCCTGAAGACAGGAAGTCCCTTATTATATCAAGCACCAGCAGGTCCGGCCATTACGGTGGTTTTTACCCTCCATGTTGAATGGCGTGGGGTTCCACACTGCATGACGAGGTGGTCGTCGGCAGTTCCCTAGGAAAAATAAGCCCTTCGCGGTCAGCGTGGTGCCTATTTCTACAGTCCCAAAAAAAAATCGTAAAACATTCTATTTCATTCACGTGCTTAGATATTCTTTAAGAACGATTTGTAACGGTGTTTTATGTGTCCAATTACAGAGGTAACTGTGGTCCTCATACTTTGAGACTTATCGAGTACTTACTGGCCGGTCGAAGGCCTTTTGATTGGTCAGAGGACGACATGGGGATCATTCGAGAGAAAATGGTCGTGGAGATTTTTTATAACTCCAGGCCCGCCTAGTGATTAATTCATGAATATTAATTCATTTATTATTCGATCATTAATATTAATTCATTCATTAATAAGTAATTATTGCACTTCCAAATTATTATAATCTGATACAATTCCAAATGTTTACAATGTAATCAAAACTTTATCATTCATTCCCTATTAGAGTCAATGTTAGGGCACGTCTGTTTGTTGTGTCCAATTGAATGGCAGATGATACACTTACGGCGGCATTCATTGGGAACACCTCTGGTTGGACCTTCATTAATCATAGGTGGATTATAACATCTCTTGAAATTATGCCCTAGTTGTCCACATCTTCTATAGGATTGTGTAGTTGTCCTCTCCGAAGACCAAACATGGCGACCTGCCCTCGGGCGTCCTACTTGTCTCTTGGAGTTTGGATTCAAAATCACCCTCTGAGCAATGTCAGATGGCACAACCCAAGTGGAAGGATCTCCCACCGGTATAATAGGAACCGAGTACGCGTCAATAAGTGTCTGTCTCTTGTAGTATTCCGAACACAAAGTTGTCAAGTCCAAGTTTCGCTCCCTGTAAAAAACATGAAAACGATTAGCATCACGTTTTAGTAATAATCACCTCACAGTAAAACTTAAAAGTAAAGTACCATACCGCCGCAAGAGCATGAGAACATGGAAAATGATCCATTTGGAATTTGTTACAAGTACAAGTCTTCCGAGCTAAGTCAACAGTTCACTATTTTCCAGACCGCTTGACCGATAAAATATTTCAGTCTACTGGATTTACGGTCAAAAAACCACACTTCTCCACACGTTTTAAGAGCACAAGATGTGCTACGTCGGTCAACTAATGATGCATGGTTTGTGCAGCTCTATAGCGATCGTGAAACCATCGTTGTAGCATATTCCTAATGAACACAGCCAGAGTCAACATAGGCAGTTGGCGTGCAAATTTTAGGCATGAGTTTATGCATTCTGCAACATTTGTTGTCATCACCATGTACCTTCTTTTCGGGCAGTGTACAAGGGACCACTTGTGTGGACCGGCAACAATTATATAATCATATGCATTATGGTGCAAGTTTCTTAACTCTTCCATATGCCGATTATATTCAAACTCGCTGTATGCGTGGGCTGCTTTATCCATTATTGCGGCAACATCTTTTCTATGAAATCGCTTCTCAATATTTTCAGCAAAGTGCTAGCAACATATGGTATGGGTGGCATAAGGGAACACTTTAGAAATCCCTGCTTCAATGCTTGCATGTTTATCGGAAATGAAAACTAGCTCATCAATATGACCTAAGGCACCCTTCAAGCAATCCAAAAACCATTCCCATGAAAGGTTATTTTCTGAGTCGTACCCAAAAACAATTGGATACACATGTTCGTTCTCATCTTGTGTTGTTTGTAACAAACATTGTACACCGGAATCGTCCCTTCAAATGGGTACCATCAACGACAATGATTGGCCGTATACACGTTCGAAATCCTCTAAGTGAGGCACCAATTGACATGAAAATGTACAGAAATTTACCATCTTCGTCGCACTGTAAGTCAGTGATTGTGTCAGGATTTTTTTGTTCCAAAACGTAACCAAATGATGGAAGCAGTTGGAAGGTTTTCTGGTGCGTTCCATATGTCAGTGACAACGCATAATCGAGGGCGGTGTGTGCCTTACTGTACATGATTTGGATCCCATACATTGATTTCATGTTGGCGATTATATCCTTCGGACGTATTATTCGACCATCTTGTTGTTAAAGTCTAGGTGTAATAACTTCTCAAATTATGACTGCACTAGCTTGTCGGTGCCGGCGGTGAATTTCCTCTAACGGACAAGTGTGTTCGTTGACAAAATTTCTTACTTGAAAGTATGTGCCTTTATCTCTCCTCACCGCTCTTAACTTCCATATACAATTTCCCATCAATCAAACTAGATGTAATGTTGTCTTATTGGACATTTCACCTTCCACTCTAAGTTCTGCCGCATTGTAAAATGGCCTACTAGTCTCTTCAAATCCTTTTTCGTTAGAAAAAATTGCCCTTTATATATCATGCTTGTAGGTTCATCTTCAACCAAGTTCCTGCTTCCACCCATACCAAACGAGTATGATTCTGCTCCTGGAATAACCCATGTTGTGGCATTATCAGAATCATATGGAGTTACATTATCCCGGACCTCGGAGGTCCCAGCTATATATGGTGCACTGGAACTAAATCTGTGTACATGTCTTACACGTCTTTCCGTTTGGACAGGTTCTTCATCATCCTCATTGTCCTCTACATTTTGTACAGAATTAAAATTGCCCTCATTATCCATCTCATGATTCACCCCAACATTCAGTGTTGTATTCTGCTCATTGTTAATGTCATTGTAGATCTCATTGTATTGGTGGTTGTACTGCCTACCATTCATCTCAATTTGACAACCAAATACATCATCGAATTGAGGTCCCAATATATTATCATGGGCGGCTACTTTCGGTGGGACAGCACATATGTTTTCCCGACCATCAATCCCACTTCTTTCTGTGAAAAACTGGTTGCTTCCATCTGACGATCGAAATTGTTGGGTGTTATCACGATGAGGGATATCTTCATCAATGACACCTTCTGCTGGCCTCTCGATTAGACTAACACATACTTGAGGGATCACCCTATCTTCCCCTAGTATAAACTGAACATCATCATTGTTTCTTATAAATGTACGATATGTAGTTCTATGAATAATTGATAGAGACTGTAGATCAGCACTGTATTTGTTCTCATCAAACTTCACAATGGTTTGCACGATCGACACCAGTTCGTCGTAACTCAAATTCTTTGACACATACAAACCTTGGTTATCGGAACATAAATACCTTTGATTTCCGTCGGGTAATGCTCTCATCGACCGTTGTAAGATATGATTATTCTCACCCTATCCATTGTCCTGTCAAAATCATCATCAAAAACCATTATTAAGAAATAAATATTTAATATTAAATTTACAATTATAATGGATTAAACAAAAATCAAAAGTGTAAGCGATCGAGTTATTTTTTACTGATCGACCTTTTTTTGTACATGATCGAGCCGTTTTTATACATGGTCGAGCCGTTTTTGTACATGATCGAGCTCTTTTTTATACAAGATCGAACTTTTTTTAACGGGATCCAACTTTTTTTGTTCAAGACCTAGCTCTATTTGTACATCATCGAGCTTTTTTTCATATGGCTCGAGCTTTTTTCAAATATGGTTCGAGCTTTTTATTTTAGGGATTAAACTTTTTTGTGAGGAATCGAGTTTTTTGTGAGGAATCGAGCTTTTTTGTACGAGGATCGAGTTTTTTTTTGTACATGATCGAGCTTTTTAAGTGAGGGATCGAGCTTTTTATGTGTGGGATCGAGTTTTTTATGTGATGGGTCGAGCTTTTTTTTAGGGATCGAGCTTTTTTTTATGAGGGATCGAGTTTTTTTTTTTAGGGATCGAGTTTCTTTTATGAGGGATCGAGCTTCTTTTGTGAGGGATCGAGCATCTATTTTTTGGATCGAGCATTTATTTTGTGGATCGAGTTTTTTTATAATTTGATCGAGTTTTTTTTCAAATGTTTCGAGCTTTTTTTAAATGCTTTACAACTTTTATGCCCAAGATTTTAAACTTGTTTACATCACTTCAAATCAACTCGTCCAAATATATATACAAAAAAAACATGCATAAATGTTCATTCATTATTTTTTTAAAGTTTACAACTCCCAGACATAAATAAAATAAATTGAGACAGCATGTTCATAAATGTTCATACAGTGTTATACCACACAGAAATACAAGAAAAAATGAAAATGAAGATCGGAAATGAAGATCAGAAATATTAATTTACCTTCTTGTACAATATCTGGAATGGAGCTCGTTTTCTGAAGAGATACCCGGAGTAGTTGATTGATTTTCAGACAACTTTTTTAGACGACAGCTTTTAAAGAATAAAGAATCGATTATTTAAGAGCAATTTCGGTAGCTCACCATAATAGATGTCTTTTAAACTTAACTTATTATAACGGTGACATCACTGCAACTTATAAAAAAAAAGGTGACATTTCTCACCATTTCCACTTCTTTATGTTATTTTAAGATCAAGTTGTGTAATGGATGTGAAAGGGGTCGAGTCTTATATGCCTACATGGTTATGGAAACTTTGTTTCAAGGCCACAAATAATCGTAGAAGAATATATACGAATATTTGTGGGGGGATTCAAGAGACTTCCGTCAATGGGTTGTGGACCAACTTTACCGATGGAGATGGCGACATTGCCACAGTGGTGGACCTGAGAAAACAAACACTCCGATGATATAGTCATAATCATTCTTTGCAAGTCCACTATAAATGATTGAATAATTAATTACCAATTAAAAGGAACAAAAAGGGAAAACAAAAACGTTATATGGTGCTTGTACATATCAAATAATGACCTCTAATGGAAACTTAATATTGGTATTGCTGACTTGCTGTTATATTGATCTGACGTCTAAAAGGTGAGATCACCGATATTATATAACTAATAACTGTGACTGACATAATTGTCTTGTTAGTTTTAAAAACTTTGTTAATTGACTCACTTGTTAGAAAAAGATATATTGTAATAATATTATTTAAACACTATAGTACATCTCAATTTATGAAAAACCTATGAAATTGTCATCACCAAACACTTGCTATAAAATTGATTCTAATACTAAAACATTAAGGTAAAGACCTAACGATAATAATTAAGTACTTTTTCATCTCAAAAAATCATAAAAAAAGAAAAAAGTTAAGTTCTTTAACACTGACTGGCCGATGCATGTTGTGAGAAGATCCAATGGATATATCGGCTTCATGTCCAGTTTGATGTGCATCCCATCTCATGCATTGTCTCCTCCTTGTCATGTGTAACGTGTCGTGTTTCTATCCGGAAGAGGAATCTGGTCCTGTGGTCCCTATGCTTCTCACATATATTGCATATCGTTCGTTTTATAATTTGTTTAAAATATAGTCTTTTCTTCAATATTTGTGCAAGAGCTGAGGATTCTAAAAGTTGATATATATATATATATTCTTTGAGGATATGATTACACAAATTCCAGATTATTGCATAAATTCGGTCCATGTTAGCATTCTTTCACAATAATTACTGCTTTGGGTCTAGTTTTCGTATACATATAATATAAGGATATTATCATTTGAGTCTTTATATTTTTTTTGAATTATCTATTTTTTATTCATTTATTCATTTTTTACTGGATTAGTCACTATGTTTTCAAAACTATTCAATTTGGTCCTTTTTACTAGAATTTTGATGGTCAATCTTAACAGAAAAAGTAAATTGACCATTTTACCCTTAACTGAAATCAAATGACCATTTCACCATCTAACTTTGTTAAATTTTACAATTTAACTTAACTTGTAATCTAATCATAATATGGTATGTGTCACCAAATTTTTTTTAAAATAAAAATAAAACCAAATTAATTAAAATTAAATAATAATTTAATAAATAAAATTAAAAACTAAACCACTTTCTCTATTGTCCACAGTTTTCTCACATTTACCAAAGCAGAAATTAAAAATCCTAACATCAAAGCCGTTACTCTTTTGTTTGATTCTCTTATTGATTCAAATTCAATGCGTTTGAGAAACCTCTTGAAAGCACTTCTGGATTTTGGCTCTTCTTTCTTATTATTGCAGTTATGTTTTCTGGGTATGTGTATATATAAATGGGTTTTGCTTTATTTTTATTTTTGTTGTTTGTTTTTGATATGTTGATTAATCTGAGGTGGGTTATTTGAATGCAATATTAATTTTCTGGGTTTTTGTTTTTTTGTTTCCATTTTAGTATGTGATTAATGAAATGGGTTCTGCTTATTCGGATTATCTATGTGATTTTATTAGTTAATCTTTGGTGGATCATGTAAAGTTTTAATTTTGTTTCCTTTTTAGGCCTGGAAAGTGGAAATTGTACAAGTTGATTGAAATTTTGGTGAGTTTCATTTATTTGTGTGATGGATCATGTGGTTGTTTCCCGTTGCTTGGTGGTGGTTTCTTTCTATCTCGTTGCGTGGTGGTGGTTGAAGGATTGTCATGCCTAAATTTTCTATCACTTGATGTGATGGATTTATGGTGGTGTGTTAATTCGACTGGGTTTGGGCTGACCAGCGATCAACCTGGTTCCCAGATCGTGGAAGATCTGCGTTTGCTTTGAGTGGTCGTGGTGACTATGGTTTGGGTGCTGGAGAAGATGATGATGTGAAGATGATGGCTTGAGAAAGAGAAGGGGATCGACGATGGGTTTGGTGTTTGGGCGGTGGTAGTTGGGTTTGGATCTGAAGAAGATGTTTTTGGGTTTGGTGGTTGACGGTGGGCATGGGTTTGGTGTTTGGGTTTCATTGATATGAAGAATATGGTGATGTGATGAAGTTTGTTTAAGTTTTATTTTTTTTTATTAGGTGGAGGTTTGGATCTCCACATTTCATCTTATGTGATGGGAGGTGGAGATCCAAAAAACAAATCTTTAAATTATTTTTTTTTTGTTTTTTTTTTGTTTTTTAATATATATTTATATTTATTTATATGTTCAGACGTAATATATCATTGTTTAAAGATAAAAATACCCTTAGAACCGTTTAATTTGACTAACGATTAACTTACAAAAGGATGAAACTAAGTGATTTTAAAAAATATAGAGACCAATCCAATAAAAAATAAATAAATAAATAAAAAAAAAAAATTTAAAAAATACAGAGATTCAAATGATAATAACCCTAAAACATATTTAACCGTAATCATATATTATCTAAACTCTTACATAGATATAAAGATTGTGACTTGTCGATATTATTAGCAATATGTTGTTAGATTTTTAAGTTTTTAATTTTAAATTCACTTTCATGTTATCAATCAATTAAAAACTTGAAATGTGTTCCAATAAATACTCAAATCACATAGAGATATAAATTTAATTTAAATAAAGGGTGATAATTTGCCGATTTGGACTATCGTATTTATATAAACCTAAATACGGTCCATTAAATTTTTACTTAACTCACATGGCCATTAACTTTACTGTGTAATTGGTCGAAACTCAAACATACCCCATTAATTATTGTATTACCCAATAAAACTCATTTAACCCATAAATTTATAATAAATTACAATTCAATTACTTTATTTCCGATTTAAAAGTTTAAACTAATTGAAATCTTTTAATTTTTTTTACATAATTTAATCCAGTAAAACTCATTTAATAAATGAAAATATTCAAGAATAACAAAAATGTTGATTCAAATTAAAATCCCTTAAAAACAGGCAAATAATATATCAAGACTTTGTATTGAAAGTTCTTCACTCCACGCATTCTTAAAAAAATAATTATTATGTTACAAATTTAATACTACACTTTACACGACTTACATGAAGTCTACATAATAAATTTATATTCAAGATTGCAAAATCATACAAAGATGCGACTTTTTATAAAATATAAACTAAAAAAAAAAACAATAAATATCAAAATTAAAATAATAGAGATCCCATTTTCTTTGGAGACTCGCAAGCTTTGATAAGTAATTATAAGTAGGGGTGGGCTGTGGGCACGGTTCATCGAACCGAACCGAATCGATCCGAACTGAGTCGAAATATGGTGTTTGGTTTGGTTCGGTTCAATGGGTTAATTCGGTTCAATTCGGTTCGAACCGAATGAACCACATAGAAAATGGGTCGGTTTCGATTCTGATCCTTCTAAAACTGAACCGACCCGACGAACCGACATTTAAATACGAAAATAACCTAATTTCTCTTCTCTCATCAGACCTTATCCTCATTCTTTGTTTTCTCTCATACCGCCTCTCATACCACCGCAACTTCATCTCTGTTTTCTCTCATACCAGACAATCATCACTCATTCTCTGTTTTCTCTTCGTACCGTCGCAGATACATCTCTGTTTTCTGATTGTCTTCGTCGTATCCGTTTGTCTGATTGTCTTCGTCGTAGCTCCATCTCTTCGTACCGACGTAGTTCCATCTCTGTTTTCCATCAGAGTATCCGTTCGTCTGATTGCTTCGTCGTAACAGCTCTCCGCCGCAGATCCATCTGTCTTCCACCGTAACATCTCTCACACGACCTCCGGCTCCGCTGCACACGTCTCCCTTCCGCTGCTCTGTGCCTCCGCCTACACTTGTCACTTTGTCAGTCGCCATTGTCCAGGTTTTTTCTTCTGATTCTTCTTGGTATTTTTTTTTTGCTTTCGTTATTTTTTACTTTTATCGGTTTATTAGTTTATGAGTGTTTGATGTTTGTTATAGCTTGTTGGTTAGTATTTGTTGTTATTTGACTTGCTGCCTTTTTGTTCTTGTTTTTGCTGGGTTCCATCTCCAGCAATAGTTTACCTCAAGTGTGATATCTATTTACATATTGGTTCATTTTATGAGCATTCTATATTTCTATATTTCATCTGTTGTATAATTATATTAGTATTATGTGTTTTTCAGTCCGTACATTCGTTGTTGTGCTTGTTTTCATCAGAAAATCTACCAATTTACTATTTTTGGAGGTATTGATCAAATTGAAGTAACTAAGAAAGAAAGAAATCCATATGGAGTTGTTAATTTTATTAATGCAACTTTTATCTAGAGTATATATATATGTAGTCAATGACTCAATGGTATCCCGTAGCCTTACACTGAGTTTCATGTTATATACTTATATATGTGAATTTGCTTACAGTTGTGGTAATTGTTTCAAGTTTTCAACTTCTAATTAACCGGTGAATATTGAATGGAAATTAAATTCTTGAAACTATACATGTGAATTTACTTTTGATTTATCAATCCTACTATTTGGTATAATAGTACAGTATGCTTATGAAATATTAAAATACATGTGCGAATTGTTAACTTTTAGTATTTTTTAAGTGTAAGAAAGTTATTGTATGTATTGGTAACTATGATATACAAGGTGTCAATACAAGCTACCAATGCATGTGTTTTGCTTGTTCAGTTTTGAATTTTCTCTATTTATAATTATGTGTTTTGTTTCTAAGTTAATTTATTTTCCTTTTGTATAGATGTACATGTGAAGATTTGAAGTGTAAGAAAGACATTATGAAATTTTAATTATTTTGTTATGTTTTATTAAATTATGGATTGTAATTTAAGTTTAATTTTATTATGGATTGTATGTTGGACTATTTATGTGTGATCTTATTTTATTTTGGATTGTATTTTGGACTTATATTATTCTATCATTTCTATGTAATTGAAATATATGGACTAAATTTGGTAGAATGATAGCTATTGAGCAGGTACTTGTGTTTGATTTGGATTAAATTTGATTAGGTAAACAGTAATGTGGTATATTTAGTCTATTTAGATGTGTTTTGAATGTAATAGATGGTTAAAAAAAAAAAGCTCAAAATCTGAAAGCCCAATGAGCCCAATAGATCCAAAACTGAACCGAATCGAACCGAGATAAATGTGTTCGGTTCAATTCGGTTTCATGGTCCAATACGGTTCAAATCGATTCAAATTTTTAAAAACCGAAAATATAACGGTTCAATACAGTTTTGGTCAAAACCGAACCGAACCGAACCGCGCCCACCCCTAAATTTATAAGTAGGTCGTTAAAAGAAACTGAATAATTTAACATATTTAAGGTTGATTTGTTAAAGCAAAATTTAGGGTTTCTGTATATATTTGTGTATTACATATTTATCATTGATATTTAATTGTGTTAAATGAGTTTGCGGGTTGGGTTGAGGCTTAACCCAAACAAGACTAGTTTACATAACTAGTTTAACATGTTGACTCGTTAGTGGCTCGAACCCAATAACTCAATAAGATCTAAATCAAACCCGTAAATGTCGTGTTGTATCACCTAGTTGTGGCCAGATACATGTTAAGAAGCATCACTATTCATTAGTGCTTGGGGTTGTTGTGGGTACTTTTTAGATTTTCATATAGAGTGGCGATATTTGTACCTTTCAAAAACCGTATGTACATTCCAAATTAATACCATTTAAAAATCTTTTGAAAAAAATGACTATACAGTTTGTAAGTATATCCCTATTATTATTATTAATTAATTAGTTTCCTTTATCCTAAAACCCTTTTTCTATTTTCTCAAACCCTAACTTATCTTCAAAATACTACTTTCAAATACATAATTGTCTGTGGGTTGTAGTACCGGTCAGAAGACAATCACAGACTTGGAAAATCTTCTCAATTCAGAATACAAAAACCCACACTATTTGACATAGAAGAGATAATTTTTTTTCCTTTTGATTTTCACTACCTTGACTCCCTCTATATTTGTTATGTATCTGTGTGTCACACAGTACACACCGGCAACACATACATACTGCGTAAAAAAATCATTGAATGTTTGCTTAGAGTCTTAGGGGTCGTTTGCTTAGAGTCTTAGGGGTCGTTTGTTTTTTTGTTTGAATACTGAATAGTCCTGAAATTTTCTGAAAACTGAATAGAGACTGAAATCTGAACCTGAATAACATGTTTTTTTTCTCACATCTGAATGTATTGTCAACGAATTTATTTTTTAAAAATAAAATTGTCTAAAAATAAGTAATTTTACATTTATACCTATGTTAAACAATAATACATATAATATTGAATAAAAACAATCAAAAAAACAATAATTATATATGAACATATATGATCATGATCTTCTTTTTCGATTACAAATAAACTTCATTTTTACTTAGAAAAAAAATGTTTTTTTCCTTTCAAAAAATGAAAGGGGTAGCAGTAAAAACTTACACAAAACACTCTAATATATATATATATATATATATAAATACAACACCCTAATATCAAAATAAAGTATTGATATTAAATATCAATATGGGAAGTGATTAAGATTCTTTTTTATTTTTAAAACTATTTAAAATAAACAATATATTAAAATAAAAGATTTATATACTATATATGATTATGATGAAATTGAAAATATGTTATATATAGGGGATAGTATCGAAAGAAAAGATTTCAGATTGCATTTAATACAATTAAGTGATTTGCAATTGAGTGAAAAGTCAAGATTTCTTACTTTTTATTTTAAATTGTTTTTTAGGATTTTTAAGTTGTTTGACCACTTAGAAAAATATTAAGTGAAAAAAAACAAATGACCCCTTAGAATGTGTATTGACTTTTACCGTACCCTGTAAATGTATGTTTTCTAGGTAGTTGTCCTTTTTGTTTTTTGTTTTTAAACTTCACGAGTTCACGTTATTTATGAAGCTAAAAAATATTTTTTATTCCTACTCCCCTTCACTATATATTTAACAATTTAATGTAATTAAACATTTGTATTATAATATAAATCAATCAATCGCTCACGTGACATGCGTTATTTTCTTTTTTGTTATTTTTATATACCACTTATAAAAAAAATTAGCTCAAAACCGTTTTGGTATAATTTATGTATTTAAGAGTTAGAAATTATTTTTTTGAAAAAGAAAACATAAAATAACAAAATTTTAAATGATAATAAAGTTGATTAGACAATAAAATTGATATAGATAGGGTGTATTTACAAAAATACAATACAAATGAAATAAAGAAATTGTGTATTTGATATTAAGTAGGGTTTATTTAAGAACTAGATTTTTCTAAAAATTTTTACTAAGGTGTGCTTACAAGAGGAATGTACGTATAATTTGTAAGGGGTATAAATAAGTTTCTATCTATAGATATAACACAATGAAAGGCCTGAGACTATATTTGGTCTGACCCATATATAAATTGGGTCAGGTCCTGCGCATCTAAAAGTAGTGGTGTAAAAGTGGGCCGGTCGGTGACAGGCCGGTCCTGCCGGCCCAGGGAGTTCACGGGCCGTTCTTGGAACGGCCCGTGAAGGAAGAGGGCCAGGCCTCGTGCCGGGCCTCTGGGAGGAGGCCCGGCAGGCCGGCCCGCCTGGCATGCCAATCCGGCGTGCCAGGCCTGTCGGACCGGTCCGCCGGTCAGTTCGGGCAATTTTTTTTTTTTTTTTTTTTTCAAAATGCCTCCAACGGCTGGAATTGATTTCTAGCCGTTGGAGGAAATTAAAATTACCAAAACCCCCCTACAATCTTTTAAATTATATTTTGACCCACAAATCAAATTTTTCTATAAATACTTCCATCCATTTCATTTTCCATTAACTCTCTCTATCATTCTTTCAATATCTCATTCTCTCAAATCTCAATCTCTAATATATTCTCCAATTCTCTAAACTTTTTCATTCATTTTGGTTATTACTCTCTCTACAAAATTCTCTACGTTTTCCACCAACACACCAAATTTTAAAGGTACAATTTTGTTATTACTTTTGGTCTAACATATTCTCATAGTAAATTTATATGTTTATGTTTAGATTTGAGTTACTTAATGAAAATATTATCTATTTAGTTAGTTAGTTTATCAATTTTTGGGCTTTAATGTTAATATTATTTGTTTAGTTTATTAAGATTTTTAAGTTTAGTAGTAATTTTAATATTTGTTATTAATAAATTTAGAAAGTTAATTTGTATTACTGAAATTACTTTGTAATAAGTAAATGATGAATGTTAAGTGTAGTAATTACGTTTGATATTGTTTTTTTCATAAATTAAAATTTTTCATTTGTAGATTATGATAGTAAATTTAAGAGTAGTGGTTCAAATCATCAATTTTATGTTAGTAAATTTATCAATTTATTTGTAGTAGTGAACTAGTGAATTTAAAATTTTATGTTAGTAGATTATGATTTTTTTTTTGTTTATTTAATTTGTTTTTTAAGTAAATAAATTATTGTAAGTGTCGTATTAGTTATAGTAATTATTGTTAGTAAATTAAGATTACTGTTAGTAAATATTGATTTTTAATTTGACTATTAACTACTATAGTGCTCATATTTTTATTCAGATAATGGATCATAACCAGCAGCCTTATTTTCCTGACGGTTTGAATATGTTCAACGATGAATTTGATATTTCAGAACCGACCCATACTCAAGCGGGACCTTCTGGTTCCGGCGTTACACCAACATCACGTCCCAGAAAATTAACATCAGATGTGTGGCAATGTTTCAACATAGTCCAAATGACACTCCCAAACGGTGCGTCTGGCCTCAGAGCTAAATGTAAGTTTTGCCATAAGAATTATGCTACAAGTACGGGGGAACCGGACATTTGAGACGGCATATGCACAAATGTATGCCTGCACATGGACATGTAGACACTACAACCCAGACACAGCTTCAACGGCACCCAGACGGGTCCGTTACGACGTGGCAGTTCGACGCCATGCACGCTAGAGAGTGTTTGGCACGATACATTGCACAAACTGATCAACCGATCAATATTGGTGAGAGTCCATTTTATAAAGAATTAATCACATCTGCATATAACCCCCAATATGAACCTGTTTCTAGAACCACGACTAGAAATGATTTGATACGATTGTTTGAAACCGAAAGGGATGACTTAGTTGCTGAAATACAGCATTTAAGTGTCTCTATTGCATTAACTTCTGATATTTGGAATGCATGTTCCAAACAGGAATATTTATGTGTCACGAGACACTATTTAGATTCTGATTGGAGGATAACAAAAAGAATTTTTGGTTTTCGTCCTATGGATTTTGCACATACCGCAGAAAACATTTTTAATGTCATAATGGAAGTTTTAGAAACTTATGAAATCACGCATCGCATTCTTTCAATCACATTTGATAATGCATCTGCAAATACTAGCTCTATTGCATTGTTTGTTGCAAGAAATATCCCGCAAGATGGAGGTTATTTCTTCCATCAACGGTGTGCATGTCATATTATAAATTTGGTTGTACATGCTGGTTTAAAGCAGGTAAACGACCAAATAGATCGCATCAGAGATGCCATTTCTTGGATTTGCAATTCTAATCCTAGATTCAGTGAATTCAAGAGACATTGTAAATTAAACGGTCTCAAACCCCGACGATTCCAAACTGATATGCCGGTAATGTGGAACTCTACTTATTTAATGTTGCAAAATTGTTTGGAATATGATACAACCATTACATATTTTTATAACATGAAATTGACTGAAACATGACAACTTAGTCCAAAATTACTTTCCACAGACGATTGGTATATGGCAAAGATTTTTGTTCAATTTTTAAAGATTTTTTACAATGCCACTGTAACTCTTTCCGGGGTATATTACCCCACATCTTCCCAGGCAATCCATCAGATAGTGGAAATGTCTGAACTGTTAAACAGTTATAGAGAAGATGAACATCTAGGCGCTGCAGTTGTTGTCATGGAGACAAAGTTGAAAAAATATTGGGCTAACATTCCCTTACTTTATGCCTTAAGTGCTATAATAGATCTCAGGGTTAAATTATCTGGTTTCGAAGTTTTACTTGAGTTTATTGGTATTAATTTGTCAATAGATTATTCAGAACAAATTACTGACATTAGAACCAAGTTGTTCGAGATTTTTCATATTTATGAGACCAGGTTTGGCAACATTGACATCCCCCAATCAACACGACCGGAGACAGAGCCGAAGCAAACAAGTTGGAGCCTTCTGAAACGAAGAAAAAAAGACAAATCAGCAAGTACTTCTTCAGGGCAAAGATCTAGCCCATCTTCTTGTACCGAACTTATTAGGTACCTTGAAGCACAGTTCGATGCTATTGAAGACAAGGAAGAGTTTGATTTGTTGTTATGGTGGAAGAACTATACGTACAGGTATCCAGTTCTGTCACACTTAGCACGTGACGTACTGGTTATTCCAGTGTCAACGGTGTCTTCAGAACAAGCTTTCAGCACCAGTGGACGCATAATTGAACCAAGAAGAAACTGTTTGTCTCCAGAGATGATTGAGGTATTAACATGCCTTCGGGATTTGGAGCATGCTAAAAAAAGGTTACAAAATCTAACTGTAGATAAAGAACTTAATCTAAATTTCGACAATCTATATATTCAGGTAGTGGCCAGGGCCAGAACTAGGTTATACTTTTACATATGTATTTATTATTTACTTGTAAGTTGTAAAACAGTTGCACTATTTTTTCCTTACCAAGTTTTTATCCCAATGGGTTTTTCTTGGTAAGGTTTTTAATGAGGCAATCATGTAGATATGTATTACTGAATTCCATAAGTGAAAAATAAATAAATAATTAAAAAATTGTTCGTTCTCTTTATTCATTTCAAATCCTAATAATTGTTCGTTCTCTTCATTCATTTTAAATTCTAAACCCTTAACCATAAACTATAAATCCTAAACCCTATACCCTAAATCCAACAAAACGTAATTTGGAAAAAAATTTGGACAAAAAAACTAACCCGCCGGACCAGGCCTGACCGGCCCTCCAGAGGGGCCCGACGGGCCGGCCTGGCACGGCACGCAGGCACGGTCCGCCTGAGGCAGGCCGGCGTGCCGTGCCAGGCCTGCTTCTCTGGAAACAGGCCGGCTCGGCTCGACCTGTTTCCAGAAATGGACTGGCCAGGCCGTCCCTAATGGACCGGGCCAGTCCATTTTTACACCACTATCTAAAAGCAATGCAATCCGATCCGATCCATTCAAAATTTTGCGGGCAGCAAGTAGAAAACATGGAATCTGACTTCTTTTTTCTTTCGCTTGCAAATGAAGATTGAGAATTGAAGATTTTATTCTGTTACTAAAAGACCAAAGTGGCTTTCTTTTCTCTTTTTCTCTTTTTTATTCCTGTCTATTTACAGTTTAACAATTTATACAACCAACAGACTTCTCAATGTGACTTGGTATTAAAGAGCGTGCGTTCAACCCAATGATATTTTAAGTTCAGGTCAAATCATCACTAGTGGTATAAAAATAAACAAACGACATTGCATACTTAGATTGGTCAAGAGCTTAAAATAAATAAAACATGCAAGGGGTTCGAATTACCATTTCACTGTTTGGAGCAATGAAATCGGCAATTTATAGGCTAGATGTTTTTTTAATATAAATTTCAAATCTTTGTTTTTCTTTTAAATTCAAATATGATGATAATATCTTATTTTTTATAAGATTAGATAGGATTTGTTTAGATAGGATTGTTGTTATTTGCTTAGTTTGTAATAACTATAAACAGAGATTTGTTTTTAATAAAAACGTATATATTAAAGAAACACTACAAATGTTTGAAAGAAAACTCACTGTGTTTATATGTAAATAAAAACAGAGTATAGAGAAAGAGAGCTTTGTTCAAGCTCCATTAATGGAGATTTTAGAGTATAGAACTCTCTCTGTGTTGAATAAGAATTCTGTTACAGGTTTGTTATACAGACTTGATTATATACAAAAGAGATCACACACTTTTCGTGATTTTTCAATTACAGAGGAAACTAACTAATTCCAATCCACATCAACATTCTTCATCCATGTCAACATGGTTAGTTATTCCAACTGACTTTTACTATGATGACCAAAACGTTGACTGCTTTCTATTATCAACTTTGCTCATCAGACTCATTGAATTTGTGCACGTGACCATGGCTGCTTGATATCTGATGAAGGTTTTGTCACATGCTCTGTTATCTTCATGTAAGTTCTTCAGTTTTTTTTATTGACTTATTTCGTTGACAACCACATTTGGGGATTAATGTGTAAGTGTAGTTTAGGTCATCATTGCTCAAGACTCAGCTCAAGCTTCAAAAGGTAAATCACTTGCTTAACTTTGTTTGAAGAGTTTTTAGTGCACACACACTCTCATACATGTCTTTGATCATCTTGCATGAATGTTTAATTGCTTTAATTGTGCGCCTCTTTGCCACAAATCTTGCTTGGGTGTTTTGATGCTGTTAGTTTGCCCTTAGAAGAGGTTTTTTCCTCTTAACTGCGGTTGGGACCGCTCCCTGTGCATTGCCTCCGCCGCGGTATGCACAGCGATGTTCTCCGGGCGTTACACACTGCTGCTATCGCGGTCTGTGCTTGTTGCATGCACAATGATCTCTCAAGCGGATGTTCCCAGGCGATGCACCGCTCGCTCTACCGCGGTCTGGACACTTGCCTAGGCCGCGGCATGCACAACGGCCATGACGTGATTTAGTTGCCCTTTGTCCAAAACGATGTCGTTTCGTGTAGGGCACATTATATATATATGTTCTCTTCTCTTCTCTTTGGTTTTGGGAGTAAAAGAAGCCATTTTTATTCTTTAAGCTTTTCTTTGAGAGAGAAATTGACTCCAATAGAGAGAGAGCTCCCAAGAACACTTCTTGACTCAACCAACCTTCAATCCATGAGCATTTAACATCTTCTTGTATCTTCTAAACATGGATTTTCTTGTTTGTCTTTGACTAGGTAATCTCTACATGCCCTAAAATGTCTTGTTCCATTCTTATGACATGTATGCCTAGGTTTAGCAATTATTGTTGATTAATTGCATGTCTTTGAGTTTTAATTGCATATATAACATGCTTGGATTGTTGATTGTTGGTTGAGATTTACGTTTTGTGATAGCTAGGATTTGTAACTATTTTTCCCTTCTAGCTAAATCTCTATGCTTTACATTTAGATATTGTTTAAGACTCATTGATTACATTTTGTGATTGCATTTTGTGATTGCATTATAGTCCTTGCCACGCTTAATGACAACTTAGGTTGAAATGACTTTGTTTGATAACTAGGATATAATGTTGCATAACTATATCTAGTTAAGTCTTTATGAACATTCATTTAGACATTGATATCTAGGAATTGTACTTAGTGACATTCTTAAATTCTTAGATAAGCATTTAGTGTTGTCTAGCATTATTTGCATGTTTGAATATTTCATCATATTCACTTAGGTTGTGTTTGACTCTTCATTGAGGTTAAGTCTTGTGACTAATTGGTTAGTGCACAAGTATGTTGATCAAGAATCACTATTAAGGCCTTCTGGGTAGAGTGAAAGGGTTAGTAACTGGAGGGTATGACGAGAGGTCAACCTAAGTTGTAAACTTTTATTCAATAGTGGATTTGAGGATCGAGTGTGGCACGCATATCAACCCGTGGTTTTTTCCAGTTGGAGGGTTTCCATGTATATATCGTGTTTTTATTGTTTTAAACATAAGTGTTTTAATTGAATGCTTGTTTATTTGGGGTAGTTTTTGTTAATATTGATTAATCGAAAAATTGTTTATTTGGAATTTTCACTTCATATCCCCCCGCAAGCTAAACTGAGGAGAATTCTCCAATCTTAGTTTGGAGCACAAAAACTGAAATCGATCATGAGTGAGGCTCTTAATGAAGATGTCAGCTACTTGATGTTCAGTGGGAATATATCGAGTGTCGATTTCCCCAGACATCACTTTCTCTCGAATAAAATGGGTATCAATGTCAATATACTTTGTCCGCTGATGAAAAACTGGATTTTGCGATAGAGAATTTTCTCAAATGTTATCACACCATATTATGGACCTATTTGTCACTGGAATTCGAAGCTCAGTAAGCAAAGATCGCAGCCAAAGTTCCTTTGGTTTCGCTGCTACAAACTCATCAACAATGGAGTTCTCGATATTATCAAAGAGCATTAACTTCAATATGCCAATAAAGCTTGGAAAAGCTAACTTTGTCTTTAGGAAACTCATGTATTACCAACGATCCAAGCTCTGGATTTAGAAAAATACGTTTGTGGCTTGAATAAACTTGCTGACAAGTATAAAAATGTGGAAATCACAACTGAATC
This sequence comes from Dipteronia dyeriana, assembly GCA_032871835.1. Taxonomy (NCBI): domain Eukaryota; kingdom Viridiplantae; phylum Streptophyta; class Magnoliopsida; order Sapindales; family Sapindaceae; genus Dipteronia; species Dipteronia dyeriana. The sequence continues at coordinate 53,845,101 of CM065303.1, read as the reverse complement.
TGGTGAGAAAACTGTTGGGCAACGTATGAGCCATGAGTTTATCAACTGGAAAAAAGTTGTTAAGCTGGTGATGGGATGGATTTATACAACTATCAATGAGAGTATAATCAGACAAGTAACAGGTTGTCAAACTTCATTTAAAGTGTGGAATCGACTTGAGAGACTATATGCTCAACAATCAATGGCAAAGATCTGTCAACTTAGAAATCAGTTGACGTCACTTAAAAAAGGCTCAGATTCGGTTAGTGAATTTGTTCTCAAAATCAAGAACCTAGGTGTTGCTCTAACGACTGTTGGAGAAGAAATCAAAGACTGTGACTTAGTGTTAACCTTGATGAATGGTGTAGGGCATGATTTTGATGCTATTGTGGCAGTTATTTCTATTCAACAAAGGTTCATGTCACTTGAGGATGCACACTATCTGTTGATGATTCATGAACAGAGATTTGAGCGTCTAAATTCTTCAACTATTATTGAAACTGGACAAGCAACAATCAATTATGTATCCAATAGTGGTCAAGATAAAAGAGGTCAAAGAGATGGTCATTATCTCAACAACAACATGAGAGGATATCGAGGTAGAGGTAGAAACAATAGGTCTGGAGGAAGATCAAATAACCGAATTCATTGTCAGGTCTGCAATAAACCTGGTCATGGTGCTTTGAAGTGTTACCATCGCTTTGAGCAAGCTTTTCAAGAACCTCCAACTCAACAACAACAACAAAATCATGCACATTATAACCAGTATCAGGGGTTCAATCCAACAAGTAACTTCAATAATCGAAATTCTCAGCAACTTAATAATATGGTGACAAATTCTTAGGCTAATGTTCATCATAACTCAGCTTATATAGAAAAATCTGAGTCAGTGATCGATCCGGCCTGGTATGTTAACAGCAGAGCCACTAATCACATTACTTTAGACATGAACAACCTCTCCATACACGTTCTGCATATTGAGGTAATGAAACGTTTATACTAGACACTTTACTCCATTTAATTTCAGTATTTGTCATTCTTCCTCTAAAAACCAAAATATTAGACATTTTGCCCATTGACCATTAGGAATTCTATTAGTCAAGTACTTTGACCGTAAAAAAATCAATTAAATAATCTTATTACCCTTGAACACAAGAGTTATACCCCATAATGATACCACTAATTGTTTTTAAAGAAAAAAATCAGAAAAAATAATACTAATATATGTATTAAAAAAATAGAATTGAAAATAAAAAAAATTAGCAACAAAAAAATTCGTTATTTCAGAAATAAAAAAAAAATCAATATTTCAAAATAAATTTTAATGTTATTTTAGTTTTTTTTACAATTATTTTATTATTCTTTATATTAATGTTTTTTAAATGAATTTTTTATTTTTACATTTCACTCTTTATATGAATATTTTATAAATAAATTTTTTATTTTTACATTTAATTCTTTATATTAATTTTTTTAAATGATTTTTTTATTTTTTATTTTCAATTTAGATTTTTAAAATATTTTTATTAGTTTTTATCTTTTTCATTTCTGAATTTTTATTTCTTTAAAAATAATTAATGGTTTCATTAGAATGCATAACTCATGTGTTCAATGGTAATAAAATCACTTAATTTATTTTTTGATATCAAAATACTTGACTAATGGAATTCATAACGGTCAAAGAGTAAAATGTCTAATGTTTTGGTTTTCAGAGGGGAAAATGATCATTACTAAAACTAGATGAGATAAAGTGTCTAATATTTTACATTTCAGAGTGAGAATGACGATTACTAAAACTAGAGGAGGTAAAATGTCTAATATAACATACTACAGGGGTGAAAATAATTATATCCCTAAGAAAATTATTTGTACTTTGAAGATACCATTACACCCATCCCTAATCATTACTTGCACAAATTCCGACTTGAAAGAATATTTTTCTTATTTCTTTTTTTTTTTAACAATTTGAAAGAATAATTGTAAGGGGTTTTAGAGATATTATCCCGGTGACCATCAATTTAGGTCAACACTATCAAAATGATCATTAGATAGAGAACTGGATTTAAAATGGTAATTTTTGTTGAACATTGTTACATTAATGACCATTACTTCCAATTCCATCCAATTTCATTCAATGAGTGACATTTTGATAAATAAAGGGATAACATTAATTTATTTATTTTAGATGTTTTTTGGAAATCAAATAATTCTTTTGTTTTTTTGAAACGAATAATTATATTTAGTGTGCATATGTACATATAGCATATCTCAAACACAGACACACACTAAATCTTCTCTCTCTCTCTCTCTCTCTCTATATATATATATATATATGTATATATATATATATGTTAAATTTCAAAACAATACTTTTTTGACTATTTTGTTAAATAAAAACAGTTTGACCCATTATAATAAAATTGGTTTTAATGACTTACATATTGGCAGTGTCCAAGTTGGCATGAAACCTCTTTCAAAAATTGGTTTAAACAATTCACTTTTAATTGGTTTAAACAATTCACTTTTAATTGTTTTAAGAGATAAAAGAATAACTGATTATAAAGAATCTATTCTTGGGATGACTGAAACCTCTTTGACTTATGGACCAATTTATTTTCAAGTTTACCCCAACTTTACTATTGCCCTAAACACTGACGAACATAAAGAAAAATGCCTAGTCATTGACATACAGACACATAACTATAAATTTTTAGAAAAATCCAGTCCTTATAAACTTGTTTACCGTGTCCATTACCGTGTATTGACTTCAGGACTTATACCTAGTTATATACCACCATCAGTGCCTGCTGGCCAGACCATATGTTTTAATGCTTCACCATCTGTTAATGTCCTTGTTCCTGTACCTGTCAGATGGGAAAATATTAAATTTCCAGACGATTGGGTTAAAGAAAAAGTTGACCAACCATCTTAAAAACCACATATGAGAAACCTACACGATTGTGTGACTGAACAGGATGGAACATTAAGAATATCATTTAGAAGAAGTCTATCAATAAAAGAAACTGATAGCGACCATTCCAGATCTTTAAGTGATTTCCAATCAGCTAGAAACTCACTTTCTAGTTCTTCTAGAAGAAATATTACCAGACAAATTCCTAGTCTTACCCCTAGAAGAATTGATAAACAACCCATGTTTTCAACACCAAACTATAACCCTGATGATGAAGCTAGTGAACCTATAAACCTAATACCTAGAAGAAGAAGGCCCAAACCACCCACACATGTTACACATGTTCTAAAAACCCCGGAGCAAGTAGCACAACCAATTCACACATATGACTAAGAACAACAGCAAACGTCACCAACCCCATCACAAGTCTTGACTGAAATATTAGAACCAGAACCTCCTATAAGAACTATTAATGTAATCAGTAAAGACAAATTTGAATTTCTAATTGCAGACTATTATTCTACTTCTAATCTGACTTTAAGAGAAAAATATGAAAAGAATTATTCTATTAATAAAAGAAAACAATTTCGAGAAAGATGGATTAATACCCTTGAAGAATTTGACTTAAATATTCCATTTTTTGATTGGTATATTCACAGAAAAAATTATGAACAAACCTGCTCTGTTATTAATAGACCAAACCTTAGAAATTATAGGACTAAAAAAGGAATAGAAAAACAAGTCCACCCTCCTCCTAGAGATTTTGAAATTGAAATGGCTAATGAAGATCATCCTACTGAAACTAATCTGGTTAAATGCACACCCTTTATTATATTTGATGAACCTATGTCCCAGTCCATATCATCCTCCTCTCATCAAATTGGCATGGTCATGAGACAAGGAAATTATACAAATTTATTTCTTAATTCCATAGGAGAACAATTAGAGAAAATTGATCTTAACATGACCCAGACTAGTAATTCACCTATCAGAGAGGAAACTCCTCCCCAAGTTTTTGTACCCTATGATTTGCCTTCCTCCTCTAAGAGTAAAGGCAAAGGAAAAGAAATAATTCTTAAATCTGAACCAATTCTATTCCCTAACCATACTGGAATTGAAAAATGTTTTGACAATTAAATTGATGAAACAGAACTTTTAAGAACATTAGAAGAAAGGTTAAGTAGGATTCCCCATGCTAATATTCAGACCATTGATAAAAAGATTTCTTCTGACTCCTCGAATGAAGAAGAAGAGAAAATTGATTTTCAATAATTTGTTCAAAAGATTACCACAAATGAGAAAACTGACAGTTATAATAAGACCAAATATTTCCAAAATACTAAACCTTATTATCCTAGACCTACTCCCCCAGACCTCCAATATGAAGAGACTGTTCCTTACACGGCTTATACTGGTAATGCATGCTATCAATTCAACATAGACGGACTATCAGAATATCAAATTATCACAGTTTTAAGACAAATGCATACCATAGGTTATATTTATATTAAAAAACAAAATATGTCACATTCTGATACGGTTACCTCTCTAACCACTGGTTTCGAGGGACAACTGTTTGGATGGTGGACACACAAATTAAGCCAGTTAGCCAAAACATCTATTATTGGACATACTAAAACTATAACCACTAATTATCCCTCAAATCGTGACCCATCCACTTTAGAATCAACTTCCACACAAACTCAGACCACTACCACTACCACTACTTCTGAACCAGATGGTATTGATGTCCTATGTTATAACATACTTATGCATTTTGTTGGAAACCCTAATATTAACTAAGGAAAAGAATTCTCTAAAATACAGAATTTAAAATGCAAAAGACTAAATGACTTTAAATGGTATAAAGACATATTTCTAACCAGAGTTTTCCAAAGGCCTGATAATGCTAATGCCTATTGAAAAGAAAAGTTTATATCTGGACTCCCAAAACTATTTTCAGCAAAAGTTAGGGATGAAATGGTCAGGCAAATGGGATGTCCTTGTTTCTGAGGGAAAATAAATGTTTTAATTGTGGCAAAAGTGGTCATTATGCTAACAAATGCCCGGAGCAAAAGAAAAAGATTAATAGTCTAGATCTTGATGACCAAACAAATGAAAAAATCATCCAAGCCCTCTACACAGACTCTAAAACTCCCAGCTCTTGTAGCTCCACATCATCTGAAAATGAAATTTTAATTATTAAAGGATCTTCTTCTGATTCTGAAACATCTTCATCATCCTATAGTACTGAACCAGATACACAACTCTGTTTTTGTAAAGAAATCAATGTTCTTGACAAATATGACTATTCTTTAATGATAAGCATGATAGACAGTATAGAAGACCCCATACAGAAAGCCCAATACATTAAACAATTACAAAAAAGAATAACAGAACAACCCTCTACAAGTAAAGATAAAACCCCTCAAAATGAGACAAAACCTTTCAAAAATGCCCCTTTTGAAACCTATGACTTTGAACAGAATGTATTAGGAAAATTTAATAATAAGAGAAAAGTTACCATTCCTGACTTACAAAAAGAAATCATAAACATTAAAGAAGAAATAAAAGTATTAAAATTACAGATACAAGAACTTCAAATAACTGATGTTATTAATAAACAATTTACCAAAGTAACTCACAAAGATACTGGATTTAATAGTTCAGACGAAGAACCTGACAAAGAAGTTGAAAATCTTGGACCACAAGACTTATTAAGCATAAGCCAAATAAATTCCATACAAGAAGTAAGAATTCAGAAATGGTATGTGGAAATCGACGTAAGAATAGCCTCCAATTATAATATAAGAGCTACTGCACTAATTGACACAGGAGCAGACCTAAATTGCATTGTAGAATCATTGGTCCCCACCAAATACCTTGAAGCAACTACAGAATCATTATATGGAGCTGATAAAATAAGATTAGACATAAATTATAAACTCACCAATGCAAAAATTTGCAAAGACGGAGTATGTTATAATAATGACTTTATTGTAGTTAAAACACTTTCACAAAATGTTATCCTAGGTTTGCCTTTCCTATATCTAATATCACCTTTTAAGGTTATTGTTGAGGGTCTTGTTACAGAATATTTGGGAAAAGAAATTTTATTCCCTTTCCTTTTCCCCATCCTGGTTAAAGATCTTAACACAATAAGACAAGAAAATATCAGTAAAGAACCCCTAAATAACTGCATTGCAACTTTGACCAGAAAACAAAACCAATTGGCCTTTGTTAAAGATGACTTAAATTTTCAAAGACAAGCTGAAAAAATTGAGGAGCCGAAACTCCAAGAAAAAAATGCAGAATTTAAAAGAAAATTAGAAAACAATGTTTGTTCAAATATCCCTAATGCATTTTGGGATAGAAAAAAAACATATTGTCTCTTTACCATATACAAAAGATTTTAATGAAAATGGTATACCCACCAAAGCTAGACCAATACAAATGTCTTCGGAATTAATGGAATATTGCAAGAAGGAAATACAAGACTTAATCAACAAAAAATTAATCAGAAAATCTAAATCCCCATGGAGTTGTTCCGCCTTTTATGTCCAAAAAAATGCAGAAATAGAAAGAGGGGTTCCCAGACTAGTCATTAATTACAAACCCCTTAATGATGCTTTACTATGGATCAGATATCCTATCCCTAACAAATCTGACTTATTAAAAAGACTTTACAATGCTATCATTTTTTCAAAATTTGACATGAAATCAGGTTTTTGGCAAATACAGATTACTGAAACAGATAGATATAAAACTGCATTCACGGTCCCTTTTGGACAATATGAATGGAATGTTATGCCATTTGGATTAAAAAATGCTCCTAGTGAATTCCAATGTATTATGAATAACATTTTTAACCCTTTTTCAGAATTTTCTATTGTTTATATTGATGACGTTTTAATATTTTCTAATAGCATTGACCAACATTGGAAACATTTGGAGATTTTCTATAAAACTGTTAGACATAATGGATTAGTCATATCCGCGCCAAAGATTAGCCTTTTCCAGACCAATATCAGATTTCTAGGCCATAACATCAAAAGAGGAACCATAATTCCCATTCATAGAAGTTTAGACTTTGCAAATAAGTTCCCTGATGAAATCAAAGATAAAAAACAACTTCAAAGATTTTTGGGGTGTTTAAATTATATTTCCAATTTCTATAAAGAACTCAGCATTGTTTGCAAGCCACTTTTTCAAAGACTTAAAACTAATCCCCCTCCATGGACCAATGAGCACACTAAAGCTGTCTTACAAGTAAAAAATTATGTCAAAAGACTCCATTGTTTGACCATTTGTCATCCTGATGCTCCAAAGACAGTTGAAACTGATGCATCAGATATAGGTTATGGTGGGATTTTAAAACAAAAAATAAATGACCAAGAAAGATTAGTTAGGTATGTCTCTGGTTCTTGGAATGACTGCCAAAAGAAATATTCAACAGTAAAATAGGAAATATTAGCTATAGTCTTGACCATTCAAAATTACAGGACGACTTAATTAACCAAATTTTTTTATTAAGGGTTGACTGTCAATCGGCCAAATTTATTTTGAAAAAAGATGTAAAAAACCTTGCCTCAAAACAGATTTTTGCAAGATGACAAACCCTTTTATCAGCATTCGATTTTGATATTGAATATATAAAAGGATCAGAAAATAGTCTCCCTGACTTTCTGACCAGAGAATTTTTACAGGGAGAAAAATGACCAGTAATAGAGGCGGAGGTGGAGGCCGAAGCTCTGGTGGCAGAGGTTCGAAGCCTGACTTATTTGACTTATTTGACTTATTTGACAAAAGATCAGACTTATCATCTCAGACTTATCAGGCCTCTCCAAGAGTAAGCCACAAAGACAAGTACGCTATATCTATGCTTTCACAACCTAGATCCCCTCACCAGTTACCTATCACATTTCCACCTCTACCCTCGGCTGGACCATCTACTAGTCGTAGTCCCAGTCAAAGTCCAGTCCACACAAATAACCCTTTTTCCCCATTAGCTATTGACAACATTCCTTTCAAAAAAGTGCTATCTTCCAATATCAGCCAGCATTCCAATAAACAAGACAAATTACAGACTCAACAAAATACAGCCCAATTACAGGCCCAATCACTTGCAACGGCCCTTCCAAAAATCAATCACCCGACATATTCGTATATCAACAAACCATTTTTTGACAGATTTTTCGTTTTGGAAGATCCATATTTGGAGGACCATTATTTTAAAGAACCCAAAAAGATGGCAGATGAACTCATCAATCCTCTTTTTGGAAAAGTCCCTGAAGACTTGACCAAAAGACACATCTTTTATGAATTTATTTTGGTGGACACTGACTCCATATATATCTCAGATGTCTTTGACAAAGTTGACAAAGAAAAATTGATTTTTAGAAAAATAAAAATTTGTAAAATTATCACCTTAGAACAATGGGGTGGTAACCCAAACATAACCAGAAATTTCAGCAGGATTTTTCACATCTCTGAATTCTCTTATTGGGATTACAGGGATGCTTGGACCAAATTCTTTTATGGCCAGAACCCTGGAAACTCTCTTTCCTGGCTCTTATATTTTGACAAAAATTTCACTATTGATCTTCCATATTGGTTCCTTGAATGGTGGGACAAATATGGCCCTATTATCGACTTTCTTCCACCCCTGTCAAAGAAAGCTATTCCTTCTGGGTAGCTAATGTTGAAAGACCAGACACCTGGGAATTCTACCCAGATTTATTCCTATTCTTTGTCCAATTTAATTTGACTTGGATTCTCATGTTGGAATATTCCATCCAAGAAAAATTAATTGGAAATGTAAATGTCCCATACTTCGGTCGACAAGTAAAAATAAAATGGTGGAGTGGCATGGATCTTGCCAATTTAGGAAAGGACAAAGTCACCAAGTGGCTGACAGACATTTCAACATATTGTATCACCAAAGCAAATGACCAATCCAGCTTCTTAATAGCCAAATCTCAAAACCAGGCCAGAATCGCTGCTGCTTTATCTCCTGATGAACTTATGAGAATAGCTGAAGAAATGAAGAATACTATGGCTAGCATGTCCCAGGCTGGTTCTGTAGGATCAGACAATAATGGTGGATCAGACGGGGACCCATTTGACAGCCAAGACCCATCGACATATTTCGGTCATGATTAATTGGAATCTTATCCATGACATATCCCAGACAGACAGAAAAGTAAAAGCAGACAATGACAAAAGACAGACGGGAAAGCAGAAAACCAAACCACAAAAGCAACTCGACCATGGCTTGCCGACAGTTTAAAGCAACTTGACCACAGTTTCAACTTGACCATGGTTTACTTACCAGAGTTTATGTTTCATTATATATATGAGCTTTCATTCTTGTAAAACCCCAAGTTCAGTTTAGTTCTATTTCTCTGATTGCTCTACGAAGCATCTATCTTTCCTTTCTCTCTTTCATTGTAAATTTCTGAACTACTTTAAATAAAAGAGTGACTTATTTCTTTGACATCATTGTTGTCAGACCTAAGTTCTGTAATAGCATTGTAAGATTACTATTGCTCAATTCCTTATCAATTTTATATGCTTTATTATAATCTGGTATCTGGTCTGGATATATAGACTGGAAACCAAGACATTTCCATATCAACTCTGCTTATAACAGCTTTGTTGAGGGATAAATTTGGTGTAACAATGCCACGTATCTATAGGACCATTGCTATTGTTGTATTGTTATCATTATTGTTGTTTGATTATCTTCTCTGTTATTCCATAATGATTCTTATTGTGCTGTATTTTGTACTGTGGTGTCTTTTATATTCGATTAATTACCGATTTGGCAATTTGGCTGATTAATCAGCGATTAATTGGTCACCGAGTAATAACTAATAAGGCCGATTTTGCCCATTTCATCTCAGTTTGCTGCCGATTAGCTGTATTGAGTCGATTAATCGACCTAGACGATCGATTTCTCGAACACTGATATATATATATATATATATATATATATATATATATATATATATATATATATATATTGAGATATGGTATACATATATACATACACTAAATATAATTATTTGTTACAAAAAATAAAAGAAAAAATTGATTTCCAAAAACATCTAAAATAAATAAATTAATGTCTTCCTCTTATTTACCAAAATATCGTTCATTTGATGAAATTGGATGGAATGGTCATTAGTGTAACAATGTTCACCTAAAAATATCTTTTTTTTTAATGTGTGCTAAGAATTTAAAAAAAATAAAAATAAATAAAACTTTGTTTTAATCCTTCAACACATCATCACAATTCCAATTTGACAATTGTAAATATCCGGTCTATATATCAAACATGGATGTTTTAATTGATGAAAAATGTGTTATTTTGTAACAAATTAAGTTGGAGATTTGAAGGAAAAGTAAACTAAACCAATTGGTAAGATTTTGGATTATCCATAATCAAAGATGAATTACAATTGCAGTGACACCTTATGGAATACTGAATAATGTTATGTTACTAGGAATTTGTAATGTTGTATTGTTCTAATTCGTCAAACCAAACACCAAGCTTGATCCAAATTCACCATATATATTATCACCGATAAAAAAGTAACGTGGAAATGGTGAGATATGTCATATTTTTTTTATGTGTGTTACAGTGATGTCACCACTTTAATAACTTAAGTTTAAAATGTGAACTACCCAAATTGCCCTTAAAAAATCTATTTTTTAATCTCATTGTGTTTCCATCTACACTTTGAAAACGATAACTCATCTCTCTCTCCAAAAAACTTGTTTCTGCCCAGATTCTGCACAAAAAGATAACTAATATTTGTGATCTTCGTTTATATATTTTTATATATTTCTGTGTAGTTTAACAATATATCCATTCATTATAGTTTGTTATCCAGTCTTTGTATGAACATGTATGAACATTTTATTTTTCAAAGGATCGAGCATTTTATTTTTGATAATAATGTTTAGTTAAATCGAGCACATTTATAGCCAAATCAAGTTTTTTTTTAAATATGATCGAGCTTACTTTTTAAATAATCGAGCATTTGTAAAAGGATCAAGAAATTTTCAAAGGATCGAGAATTTTTTTCAAAGGATCAAGATTTTTTTTCAAATGATCGAATCGAGAATATTTTTCAAAGGATCGAGCTTTTTTTTTCAAAGGATCGATAATATTTTTTAAAGGATCGATAATATTTTTTAAAGGATCGAAAATTTTTCTCAAATGATCGAGAAGATTTTTTAAAGGATCGAGATTTTTTGTCAAATGATCTAGATTTTTTTTCAAATGATCGAGAATATTTTTCAAATGATCGAGATTTTTTTCAAAGCATCGAGATTTTGTGTCAAATGATCGAGATTTTTTTCAAATGATCTATAATTTTTTTCAAAAGATTGAGAATATTTTTTAAAGGATCGAGAATATTTTTTAAAGGATCAAGAATTTTTGTCAAATGATCGAGATTTTTTTCAAAGGATCGAGAATATTTTTCGAGAATTTTTTTAAAGGATCGAGAATATTTTCAAAAGATCGAGAATTTTTTTTAATGTATCGAAAATATTTTTTTTGAAGTACTGGCCGGAAAAAAAAAAGCTCTGGGAGAGCTGCTCGACCCCCGAATGCGTTTGCGTAGCGCCTGAGTTTCAACGAAACTTTCTCTCTCTATTTCAAAACTCTCACTGTAAAAAATGAATGAAAGACTCTGATGGAACAACTATTGTGGGCATTTTTGTCCGTTCACTATAATAAGTGTCTTTTAAACATAAGTTATTAAAGCAGTGACAGTGTTGAAACGTCACCTCCAAAAAGTGTTATTTATTTTTTGAACCCAAAATTAATCATTATTAGCAATGACTTGAATTTTTGATATTAACTGCTGCAAGTATGAAGTATATGATCTGGACCAGAGAGCAAAAGGATCAAGATTCGAGAGGGTAAACAAACATACAACTATACCAGTGATCAAATTATTTTATTCTGCATATATCATATATGACGAGCTTCAAAAGTAGAATGGATATTTTATTCTCTCTTTAAAGATGGACATCTCCATGTACCAAATCCGATGGATCTTCATGGAAAGAGGAGACCGAGCTTCCCCTTCCGTGAACGGAGGCGGCATGCCAGCCCATCCTATTTGATATTATAACTGTCAAAAACTTGTGTAAATATAATATCAAATGATCTATTCATTAATTATAGAAAAATTATCATTTTGGTCCTTATGTTACGGTGGACAATGACATTTTTAATTGTCTTTCCTTTTTTCATCGGGATGGTCCATTTGTTTTCAAAAACTCATCAATTTAGTCCCTTTGATCAAATTTTTAACGGTCAACCCTCACAGAAACAATAAAATGACTATTTTACCCTTACCTTTTCGTTTAACAAAATAAAAGTACAATTTTACCCTTAAATTTTTTTAAAAAATCAACAACTTTCATCTATCTAATTTCCTATAAACATTTGACACGTGTCACCAATTTTATTTTTTAAAAATAAACTTAAAATAATAAATAAAATGAAATTGTAAAAAAATTAATTATAATATAAAATATTTTGGACCCTTTTTATATGTTTATTTTTTAAATATAGAATGTAAAAAAAAATGAAAAATAAGTTGTTCTCTAGGATTGAAATCCTTAAATCCATAATCCATTACTCAAACAAAATCACATGTTCAGAAATCACCCTAACAAAAATAAGTTTTTCTTTTATTTCTCTTCTTTATTTTTTTGAACATTAAAAGTATTATTGTTGAAGAGCAAGGCCAACGACAAGCATAAACAAACCAGACCAGGCCAAAAGAAAAAAAACAGAACACCAAGGCAACAAGAAAACCAAAGCAGAAAGACAAAAAAAATTCCTAGATAATTAAGTCCCCTTACAAAACAAAACCCTTTTTGGCCAAACCATTTTTTTTGGTAATCAATGTCTCTCGATCTCCCTCTCTCAAACATTCAATCATCGACCCTACCACCATTGTCTCCACCCAATCTCCAACTATTAAAACATTCATAAAAAATAAACAAACCCATAAAACAAAAACATTCATCAAAAACAAAAAGACTATATCAACCATGAACTCCATGGAAGGGGAGGCTCTCTTTCGCGGCGAATAGAGCCACCGTGAACCACCACCCCCAACCTCCAGCTACTACCACACAACCCACCCACCAAATTCAAACCGTTGAAACACCTACCACCCCAAAAACAAACCCAGATCCATCGTGAAAGGAGGAACACGACCTCTCCCTTCGCGACGGTCTGGTTGCTGCACTGGCCATTCCTACCATACATACAAACACAAATCGAAAACATAAACCCCAAATTAGATGGTTGATGAGAGAACATAGAGAGAGAGAGAGGGATGGTCGATGGTCGATGGTCGATGAGGGAGAGAGATATCGATGGTCGATGAGAGGGAAAGAGTTTTGTTTGGGAGAGAGAATGTGTGTCTGAAAAAATACAAAGACTCTTTTTAGTGTTTAATATATAGTTTTATTTTATTTGTGTTTTTGTTCTTGGAATTAATTTGTGTTCTGTGTTGGTTGGTTGTGATGAAGAAATTGATGGATCGATGATGATATTGAAGATAAAGATGGAGTTTGTTGATATTGAAGATGAAGATTGAGATAGAGTTTTATTTTTATTTTTAATTAATGTGTAATTTTTTGTTAATAATTTGTAATATGAAGATGAAGGAATTTTTATTTATTTTTGTTTATAATTTGTAATTGTATATTAATTTTATTTTGTAATATTATATATATATATATATATATTCTTTCCTATTTATTTTATGGTGACACGTGGCATATCATTATTGAAAGATAAAAATACCATTTGAAACGTTAAATTTGACTAACGGTTCACTAATTGAGGGACTGAATTGATGGATTTTTAAAAACTTAGGGATCACAGGAGCTAAAATGGAAAGACATTGTCGGTTAAAATCGTCATTGTCGGTCAAAATATAAGGACCAAAATGATAATTTCCTTTAATTATAAAATGCTTAGGCAGTTAACAACAACCGTAAAGTATTATATTGGGTAAAGAGCTTCTTCAAATGGATTTTATAGCTGTAGATTTTCTAGAGAGTTTCTATCCTTAGAACTTTTAAAGGAAATCTCAAAATGTTTAATATGTTTAATGTTAAACCCAACTCACAATGAAGTTATATATGTTTAATGTTACTATGACTCTATGAGACAATTTTCAAAAATCCAAATGTTATTGAATAGACAAATCAAAGAATCATTAAATTATCAAACAAATATATGAAATGAAGCATTAATATGTAACAATCATATAAAATAACACTTTTACATGCCTAGATGAATATGGTCATCTTATCACAAAACACTGAAATACTATATTCAATCAAACCAACATTTACATCATAAATTTGTCAAATATTGAATCTGGACCATCCACCGGATATAGTCTTGGGAGTCTTTATACAGCACTGCATGACAGAAAAAAAAACAAATTATGATATATCTTCTTTAATGTGCAAACAATTCTTCTATTTGTTTTTAATTTTAAAAGCATTCAAACAAAAACTCTCATGTGGACTTTGCATCTATCAATTTTCTATCCGGATGTTTATACAAATTCATGAGCGATCTAATTCAACTTATCAAGGCTGTAATCAAGACCATTCACGTCTACTCGCGAACATATATACATATATATCTTGAATTCCTGATAGAAAAAAATAATGCAGCTAGACATCTACATTAAATCCAAATTTTACGAATTGATGTTAAGTGCGAGAGTAATTAGTAATTACGCTTTCTTTTTATTAGAAGATTGTCTTTCCTTCTCCATTTGTTCAAAGAGGCTTCCATCATAAACACCTCTGATCGTTTCTTTGCGCAGCAAACCATTCACGTCCTTGCACATATAAAACAATACTTTCCATTCTAAGAAGGCAGCAATCCTGCAAAAAAATAACTATATATTTGGAATCTATTTTCTGATACAATCTAAAAAATTCTAATAAATATAAAAATGAATTAATGTAGAAGAAGAAGAAGAAGGCACCAACCATCCAAGGTAATCCATAGGTTTTCTTTTAGCCTTTAACATTTCTGAGAGTTCATCAGATGTTAAAGCATCTGGGCATGTATGCGCATAGTTTTTGAAAATCTCTTCGAACTTTGATGGAACGAACCTGTTTATACATACTTCAATCATTTAAATTGAAAACAATCCACAATTAAATGATGAAAATTACATGCTTTAATTGGATGCATATATTTTTTCTCAACTTTCAATGGTTAAATAGAACGAATGGCTGATGGGCTGAAATATATATTGTCATTTTTTTTTCTCATTGTGCACCGATGAATGTTTATCGTATGTTGTATGTGAATCACTGGATTATATATAAACATTGATAATTACATATGCACCGGGTCAAAACAATTGAATATAGTTATCCACATACAACACACCGATAAATATTCATCGGTGTACACTGATTTGAATATATATATATATTGACTACAATGAAAATATAAATTTGAAGATAGGAGAAGCATAAAAATATACCCTCCTTCGGAGTCGTAGACTCCAGAATCGCTAGTATGTTTGGCTTTTGCGATATTTTTAATCACGATTGGGAAGAGTAAAGATGGCCATTTTCCCTACACCACAACAAAATCAATACTTAAAAACTGGTGAGACCACATGGATATTATTATAGATGGCGGAAATTACACTAGTTTGGTATTGATATATCTTGATGGGAGAGTTTGCATATTCTACACTAACATGCTTTAAATTTAACGGTGATTAACCATTTCGTTGCTCCGGTATTGTCCGGCGTGTCCTTGTATTGTATAAAAAATAATAATGATAAAAATGAAGAATAGTGGGATGTAAGCCCGGCCCTATAGGGAGTCTAACGAGACAGTCGCCCAAAACCCTCAAATTATATATATATATAAAAGATTTCAAATATAACTCATGAAAGATTTTAAACTAACAAACTCATAAGTGAGTTTAAAATATACCCATCAAACAAATAATTTTTTAAAACTAACAAACTCGTAGATGAGTTTAAAATAGACCAAATGAACATTTTTTTTAAGAAAGATCCACAAATTATAAAATCCAATTTCATTCTCAAGTTCTGATGTAGAACAAAGATGAAGGAATCGCGGCCCATGTCGAGCAATTTCTTTATTTTATTATTTTGTTAATTTATGTTTTTTCTTGTTTAGTAAGTTTATTTATTTTAGTTTGATTATGAATTAAATTTAGGTTTTAAAAATAAATCAAACTTACATTTTACTGATGTAGGACAAAGATGAAAGAACCGCAGCCCATGTCGAACAATTTCTTTATTTTATTATTTTGTTAATTTTGGTCTTTTCTTGTTTAGTAAGTTTATTTATTTTAGTTTAATTATGAATTAAATTTCGGTTTTATAAATAAATCAAACTTACCTTTTGGGTAAGATTTGATCTTTGTTTTCCGGTCAAGTTAGGAGTCATGAATCTAAGAAGATTCTGATTAGTTTTGATCTTTTCTTATTTTAGTCTTTTTTAAGTAATGTCGTATTCGAGTCGTATTAGGATTAGTTAATTATAAATAGTCTTACTATTTTTAATTATTGTAACTCTTAACATTTTGATCAATATTAATAAAGCCGTTCCTTTGGAACATATATCTGTCGTGGATTCGATAAGCTCTTTGAGGATTCGAGAGCACCATTTTCTAACGAAGATTAGGGAATGATGGCCCCTGCATAGCAGTCCATGCTTGGGTAACTACCGGTCGCTGCGTCAAGGTTCGTCTGAGTGTGTCTCAGGGTTTGACAAAGTGATCATTTTTATTTTCGCCGTATTCCGCTGCGTCAATTGATATCATAGCGACCAGGTCTACCTATGTGCTAGGCTCAGCATCTACGGACCACAATCATCTACCTTCCTAAACACCATATATTCACCCTTCATATTCTCCCCATAAAAAAAAAAAGAAAAAAAGAAAAAAAAAAAAGAGAAACAAAATTGAAATAAAAAAAGAGCGAGAGTGTTTGTGTGATAGTTCCGAGAATTAACAATCAGCCTCACGAGTTTTAGATATTTCAGATCACACCCATTAAAGTCGCACTCGTCACACACACCTGAAGCTGCAAGTGAATTTATTTTTCATAAGCAGTTCTTAGGGTTTAAATTTTGGTAGTTTTTTTTTTCGGACTCTGATTTTGGTTCTCAATGGGTTTCAATGGTTCTCTTGGTTCCAATAATTATTTTTTGAGCTATAACGATTATCAACCAAGATTTCGATTTTTTCTGAACATATGAAAACTGAAGAATTTATTAATTGGTTGGAAGAAGTTGAATAATATATTACATATCAGAAAACTGAAGAAAGTTTGAAAGTTTTGTTAGTAGAAATTTGTTTCAAAAACGATACATTAATTTGGTGGGAAGACTTTCAAAAGGATCGGAAAAGATTTGGAATGGATATGATTCAATCATGGCCTATTATGAAACAAGTAATGCAGGAGGAATATCTTCCAAATGATTATTTTGAAGATTTTTGTTATGCAAAAGATACAATTGAAGATATTTCGTATGAAGTTGAAATTGTTGAAGTCATTGAAGACAAGTCTTTGATCTTAGAAGTTGAAGACTGTGATCCAACCATTGATATTGATTGCACTTTAGATGTGGTTGAAGCAAAACTG
The DNA here is from genome assembly GCA_032871835.1 of Dipteronia dyeriana. Taxonomy (NCBI): domain Eukaryota; kingdom Viridiplantae; phylum Streptophyta; class Magnoliopsida; order Sapindales; family Sapindaceae; genus Dipteronia; species Dipteronia dyeriana. The sequence continues at coordinate 53,827,502 of CM065303.1, read as the reverse complement.
GAAGCTAAATCAATTTCTATTGATAAAGTTTCCAAGGGTGATAACTTATTTGAAAATCCACACAATTTTTATTAGGGTAATTTGAAGATTATTTTTCTTGATTTGAATCTTGAAGATCCAACATTGTTCTTGTCATCTGAAGCATATTTGTTCAAGCTGGTGATTGACAAGATGGTACATTTGAAGTATTATCCACCCAAACAAAACCTTGCCAAATTCGAGGACGAGTTTATTTTAAGAGGAGGAGAATACTATGTGGGATGGGAAGAGGTAGCAACGAGGAATCGCTATTGTACAAACCTCTACAGGTGTCCAGCGGTCCAAGCCGTATCCAATAGGCATCGCCAGTGACGAATAGCTTGGACATCTTCTGCATTCCGTTGGACGATTGTTGTGGTGCCGTTGTGGATTTGGGATGAACTACAGAGAGATTTTTCGGTTGGCGTTTACCACTCCCACGAGACAAAAATGGGTTCTTCTTTGTTTACCTGTCTTTCCGCGTGTTTCAACCGAACTCGAGGACGTGTTCTTTTTAAGAATGGGTGACTGATGTAGGACAAAGATGAAAGAACCGCATCTCATGTCGAACAATTTCTTTATTTTATTATTTTGTTAATTTTGGTCTTTTCTTGTTTAGTAAGTTTATTTATTTTAGTTTAATTATGAATTAAATTTCGGTTTTATAAATAAATCAAACTTACCTTTTGGGTAAGATTTGATCTTTGTTTTCCGGTCAAGTTAGGAGTCATGAATCTAAGAAGATTCTGATTAGTTTTGATCTTTTCTTATTTTAGTCTTTTTTAAGTAATGTCGTATTCGAGTTGTATTAGGATTAGTTTATTATAAATAGTCTTACTATTTCTAATTATTGTAACTCTTAACATTTTGATCAATATTAATAAAACCGTTCCTTTGGAACATATATCTGTCGTGGATTCGATAAGCTCTTTGAGGATTCGAGAGCACCATTTTCTAACGAAGATTAGGGAATGATGGCCCCTGCATAGCAATCCATGCTTAGGTAACTACCGGTTGCTGCGTTAAGGTTCATCTGAGTGTGCCTCAGGGTTTGACAAAGTGATCATTATTATTTTTACCATATCCCGCTGCGTCAAGTTCTTACACCAAGTCAAACATGGGTTGAATCCTATTTCTAACACTAATTGTCTTTAATATATCTAAAACGGGAAAACAACAATACGACACTATTCATATGACTTATCAGACAACCCGAAACAGAAATAAAAAAATCAAGAATCAAATTAGGGTTCTTCAAAACTCTCTTAAATCTTACTACGGAAATTCATATTTTAGATATAATATCTTAGGGTTCCGAAATTTCATTTTCTATAATTCGCATTGGGTCCCAAAAATCTCAAGGGAGGTCACTTGTTGAAGATGGAAGGTTGCTTTCTCGACAAACTAAAAATAGCTTGAGAGAATTTATTATAATTGTTTTTATTTGGTTTTGTAGCAAAAGATTTATAGAATCAAAATAAGGAGACTTGCTCTGAGAGGATTTCTAATTTTCTATTGGAAGAAACGTACTCCAAACGTAAGAGGTTCTCCAACTCATGTTCTACTTGTGGATATCATAAAAAGAATCCAAAGACTCAAATTTGGTTTCATTGACAGTGGTGTAGAGGCTACTCATCAGACCCAACAACAAAAACATTGTTGTTTCGTCTTAAAGGTGGGATCTCTCTATAGAGTTGAGGAAAGGCAGCTTCCCCAAAAATATCCTTTTTCTCTTTTTCTTTGTTTTTATATAATTGAAAATTTATCGAAATGACCAAATTAACCCTTATTTTATTTGATTATAACGTTTTCCGTGCATGGTAGACTTGTATATGTCAAACCTTACAAGGTTGAGCGCAATTTCCCCTTATAGATAATACAAGTGGAAATCAATCTAAAATGATAATTCAAAATGCAGTACAAACTCAGGGGTTTTACATCTCTAAATAGTCAAAATTATTTTCATTAATTTTATTTTATTCAATTTAATTAAAATTATATCCAATCTAATTTCATAATTAATATCGCAAATCGCAATAGACACACGACTGTTTTAAAAACTATATACCGACAAAACTTTATATGATATTACTGGACTGAAGTTTGAAAAGATTTAGAATAGCATTCTTCAAATAAACTTAAGCAACGTCAAGAAGAACAAAATAAGACTCATAGTCGTTGTCGTGGGGTTAGAAAATGACTTTGAATGTTTATCTAGTTATATGACTGTGTTCCATCTTTACAAACTCCTTATTAATTATAACTTTTTTAAGTAAATTAATTTAGGTGTGTTTCTCAAGCACGGATTGGATAAATAAAGTTAGAAAATACATTAAATAATTAATTAATTAACTGGAAAGCTAAAAATTGAAATATGTTATATGAACAAGGAGAGAGATACTCACCGGGCGAGTTAAGTAACCGAGAGCCACGTTGATAACAAGGCCAGCTACGGTGGATAACAACATGCCAAACCCAATTGCTCGAAAACCTAATTTTGATTTTATTTGATTTTAGTAATTCCAATTTCCAAAGAAAATAAATTAAATTAAGGAGAAGTTAAAGAAAGGAACCTTGAAAGGTCTCCCAAGGGTAAATGATGCCGTCCTTATTCCTGTCAAAGAAAGCAGCATGCTTCTGCAGAAAATTCTGGTCCGTATCTGAAGACACACCGTGTAAATATATTTTAAAAAAATACAGAGAGAAAAGAAAAGAAAAACTGCACACTACCCGTCTGGTTGGTATCTGAAGACAGTGTAGAGGAAGCCATATATGGAGATCGAAATGGGAAATTGCTTTGCATGCCTTGGCTTGGCTTTTGTGGATTCTTCACAGATATATAAAGCAATACAATGCAGCAATGTAAACAAGCAACACAAGTCACCACATCTGCATGTTAGCCTCTTCTCAAATATCTAACCATAAACCATCCTAAAAGCATGATTTTGGTTGCCCCTCCACTATTCTTCTCTTCTTCTGTGACCTCTACGTCTTCATCACCATTCAAAAATATGTTTGTAATTGTGTCAACTCTAATTTGCCAATTCATTGAAAGTCGTTACGTTTCACAGCCCTAAATATTCAAATAATCATTTTTTTTTTCCGCCAGGGACAACTCCATCACAACCATCTTAGCAGATCGGTGACATCTCAAATGGAATTTGGAAAGATTTTAACCAGGTAAGACATTTGAATGAATTAAAATCATAATTATATAAAAAAATACTAAAAAATTAAGATCATAGTAAAATAGTTTTTTTAGATAAAATAAAATAAATAAAACACTTGCACAAATGAATTAAATAATCCTACATTAAAAAAGAAATAAAAATAAGAAAAAAATACTAAAAAATAAATAATACAAGAAAAAACAACATAAATAATGAAAAAAAAAAGAATAAATTACAATCTATTTTATAATAAGAAATTTTGTTTTGTATTTATAATGAATTCAATTTAAATTTATATAAAAAATAATTTATTAATAACTATTACTAGACATGTTTTTAAATTTTTTTTATTCTCCAAATTATTGGTAAATTACTGATTTATTATTGTAAATAAATTAAAACTCTAAATTAAAAAAAAAACACTGAGGATAAAATAAAATGAATCATAGTAATACACCGACTATTTTAATCTACTAAAGTAAATTGTGAGATTTTATGTTTTATTGATTAGACGTGTTAGGTATGTCAAATTAAATCTATTATAAATAATAAAAATCCTAAATAAGAGTATATAATTTAATATAAAATAAAATTGAGTTAAGTAAACACAAATTAATGGTAGTTAAGAAATTGATAACAACGTTGACAGAATAGAGAAAATGAATCGGAAAAGATGGTAAAATAAAGGGTCGAAAATTTATATATCATTTTTTGGGAGTAGATTTGTGCAATTAGCATCACTTTAATAACTCTAGTTTAAATAGCACTAAAGATGGAATTTGGACAAAAATACCCCCGCCCATCTATCTTTTTCTCTTGTCAGTCTTTTTCTTTTTTAATTCAGAAACCACCATTGATGGAGCTCCATCAATGGAGTTGTTGCCGTGAACCAGTGAGTTGACGGACAAAACCATCGAAAAAACGTCCGTCCAATGCCAATCGTTGTAACTGTAGTGTTTGTTTTCAGTTTCGAGCTGTGTAGAGAGAGAAATGAAGCCAAACTCGAATCGTCGTCAATCCTTCATCATCAGATCTATGAAGACCCGTTGCGAATCCGATGAAACCGATGGCACCAACGAACTCGGCATCGTCCGATCTTTCAGATCCGACTATCTCCGAAGTTGATGGGCACCGTCGTCGGCTCGTTGCTTTCACCATTGATGGAGGTCGAACAGACCTCCATTGCCATGAAGAAGAAGACGTAAAATGAATTAAGTCTCGAAAACGCATGAATAAGTCTCGAAAATGCATGAATAAGTCTTGAAATGGAGCAAATACATATTCATAAATTAAGTCTCGAATAAGAGTAATAAGTCTCGGATATTCATAAATTAAGTCTCAAATAAGTGCAGTAAGTCTCGGGTATTCATGAATAAGTCTCGAAATTAAAAAAAAAAAAAAAAAAAACTCAACATCAGCTACTGTTCATCTTCTCCGATTTGACAAACCCAAACTCAAACCCACCAATTCAATATTCAAACAAACCCCCATTCAGATTCAACAAACTCACCATCCACATCAAAATCAACAAATTCACAATAAAAACTAAATCGAAAACTCAAAATCAACCAAAACAAAATTAATATCTCATAATCAACAAAATCAAATTTGAAATAAAACATCAAAAAACTTTTTTTTTTCAGAAATATTGTCTTCAATCGCCACTGCTCTGTGACCGAGAACTCCTGTCAACCCAACTCCGTCTTCGTTCATTAGACGATGAAGGGAGAGAGAGAGGGATGGATGGAGGGTGGGCGAGAGAGAGAGAGAGAGGTAGTATGAGAGAATGAGAAGAAAGAGAAAGTAAAAAAACAAGATAAAAACAAGTAGGGGCATTTTAGTTTCATCACTTACTTTGGTGCTAATAAAACATGAGTTATTAAAGTGGTGTTAGTTACACAAATCAAAATTGAAAAAGTGTTATATACCCCTATTTCCTCTAAAATAAATTATCCACTACCAGCAGTATAGCAATTTGTTGTTAAAATTTCTTTATATATATAATAAACATGACCAATTTTTTACAAAAAAAAATTGAGGTAGGGGACGGGCCCTACCTGGTCTCCACGTGGGTCTGCTCCAGAATTTGGAGGACATATCAAATTTTCTAAATCTCTTCCCTATATGACTCCGTTTGGAAGAGTTTTTACAGATAGATTTTTTAGGAGCAGACCTTCTGCAAGTAGAGCTTTTAATGGGATGATGTTGATCGATTGATTATCAATTAGAGATAGTGTTAAATTAGACATTTTATTATTATTAAAAAAAACTCAAAAATCTATTTAGAAAAGCCTAAAATTGAGTTTATGAAAGTATACATAAAATGATTTTTTTTATTATCCAAAAACAACCTAAAATTGAGTTGCTGAAAGTAAACATAAAACTTTTTTTTTTTAATTATCCAAAAACAACCTAGCTAGTGAGGGTTTGTAACTAAACAAATTTCATCCCTATAGTGATCCTCTTTGGACAAAAAATAGGACAATACAGTCGTAAAAAAACAATTTAAGGTGTATAATATTAAATATATAGGACTGGTGTTGGTTTTTTTAACCCATCAAAATATAAGGGTTAATATCTAAATATTTTCACAAGATATATGGCTCCAACATATTATAATTAGCAACAAATATTATTTTTGTTATCATCCCTTTATATTCTTTCGAAAATAGACTTCTAGGATTAATTTTTTTAAGGATAAATAATTTATTTCGTCCCTAATGGTTTGGTCCATGAAGCACAATTTTTCTTGTAGTGATATTAATGCCACTATGAGACAATCTTTCAAAAATCCAAATGTTATTGAATAGACAAATCAAAGAATGATTGAATTATTAAACAAATATAAGAAATGAAGCGTTAACTAGGTAACGATCATATAAAATAGTAACACAATATTAAAAAAATCAAAACTAGAAGTCTAGAATCCCACAAACGACACATTTTTACATGCCTATTATGAATATGATCATCATATCACACATTGAAATACTATTCAATCAAACCCACAATTACATCATACATTTGTCAAATATCTAATCTGGACCGTCCACCAGGTAATAGTCGACTTCATACAACCCTGCATTAAAAAAAAAAACAGAAAAAAATTATGATATAGCTTCTTTAATGTGCAACATTTTTTCTATATTGTTTTGATTTTAAAAATATTAAAGGATCAATCTACTTTCTATCTGGATGTAGTTTACAAATTCATGGGTGAGTGTAATCAGTTATGTTGATCTGATTCAACCTATCAAACCTGTAATCAAGACCATTCACGTCTGCTCAGTACTCAAGAACATATCCTGATAGAAAAAGATATAATAACGCTACGTCTGCACTAAATTGAATTATTAAATAATGTAAAGTACCAGAGAATAATTACGCTTTCTTTTTAGCAGATTGTCTTTCCTTCTCCATGTGCTCAAAGAGGCTTCCATCATAAACACCTCTGACCGTTTCTTTACGCAGCAAACCATTCTTGTCCTTGCACAGATAATACAATATTTTCCATTCTGACAAGGCAGCAATCCTGCAAAAAAAAAATAACGATATATTTGGAATCCATCTTCTGATACAATCTAAAATAATCAAATAGATGTAGAAGAAGAAGAAGGCACCAACCATCCACCGTAATCCTTAGGTTCTCTGTTAGCCCTCAACATTTCTGAGAGTTCATCAGATGTTAAAGCATTTGCGTGTGTATGCGCATGCTTTTTGAAAATCTCTTCGAACTTTGATGGAACGAACCTGTAAATTTATACATACTTCAATCATTTAAATCGAAAACAATTTAATCAAATAAATTATTAAGACTTTTATTTTCGGGTGACAAATGACTATCAACATCCGGACTATAACAAAAAATGTAATGGGGATAATATGTATGGGTTCAGCTACTGTACATGATTGTACAATTGCTATGTAAATCTATAGCTTTTAGATTTCAATCTGAGTATATAAATTAATTATTTCAAAAAAAATAAAATTAAATAAATAGTAACTAACTAAATCTCTTGTAGCTAAACCTGATATGTATATATAAAACATGTTTATGAGAAGTAAATTTGCGTGATCTGTTTAAAAGTCGATACAACGAAAATTTCAGTGCATAATAGCATCTCCAACCCAGCTGCATTTTAGAGCAAATCTCTAAAATAGAGCAAGAATTGCTCTTCAACCATGCTTTACCTTAATAAACAGTGTTGCGGCAACCGTGGCACAACACTGTTCATTTACTGCAACTTTTGTATTTTTTTTCATCCCCAAAGTTTGACCCATATTTAATATAATCTATTCTGATTGTATCCCTTATTTAAAAGTTTTGTTTAATCACAATTTTATCCTTAATCAATCAAATTTATTCCAAATGTATCTTTTTATTATTTAATGATTTTTAAAATTTTATATTTATTTTGATTTAATTATTATTTATATTAACATTTATAATAAACTAAAATTAAGTGTATACTAGAAATTTTACTAATTTTTAATGTACTAATTTCATAATTTTATAATATTATATTAATTATAGGGTGAAATGTTAATCGTTGAGAAATAAATAAAAAAGAAAAAGAAAATGAATATTCTTTTTGGTGTAACATTTCGTACAATGGGTTGGAGATAAAAAATAAATAATGTGAAAGTTGCACTATTATAATGTAAAAGATGCACCAAAATGGGTTATTGGATTAGAGATGGCCTAAAAAGGTCAAATATATAAAACACAATATTAAAATGAAATTATAAATTTGAAGATAGGAGAAGTATAAAATAAAATATACCTTCCTTCAGAGTCGTAGACGCCGGAATCGCTAGTATGTTTGGCTTTTGGGATATTTCTAACCTCGATTGGGAAGAGTAGAGATGGCCATTTTCCCTACACCACATCAAATTCAGTGCTCATGTAATCTTAAATTTTCAAAAACTAGTGAGAACACATGGATTATTGTAGATAATACAATTAAAAGATAATAAAATGCTAAAAAAATTCCAAAAATCAAGCTAAATGAGGTTTCAAATGATTTGTCATTACCATTAATTAATTGACCAAATAATTTTAATTGATTTCAATTAAATATGATTTTTTCTCATTACAAATATTTTTAAAAAAATTGTGCTTTGTCATATTGTGTCAATAAAATTAATTGAACACTTGGGGTTTAATTGAAACCATATCATATCCGATCAAATTTCATAATTTATGAAACAAAATTGGTAGTCTAATATTGCAATAGTAATATCGGTCTCTTCTAGTCCACGTTTTAGAGGATTTTAATAAAGGTATACCGACAATGTGATATTTGTGGAGTTTCAAAAGTTTTGAATAGCATAACGGGAGTTACGAGATCAAGTAGAGATCGAGTAGAGAAGATAAGAGACTCGTAGTCGTTGTGGTGGGGTTAGGTAATGACTTTTAATTCTCACCTCCACAAATATGAATATCTTGTGTTCCATCTTCAAATTAATGATATATATATATATATATATATATATTTTAAAAATAGTAAATTAATTTAGATGTGTTTCTCGAGGACGGATCGGACAAATAATAAAGTTATAACACATTAAATAATAATTAATGAATTGGAAAGCCTAAAAAATGAAATATGTAAATATATAAAGTTACCGAGCGAGTTTTGGAACTGAGACCCATGTTGATAAAAAGGCTAGCTACGGCGGACAGCAACATACCAGCCCCAATTGCTCGAAAACCTAAATTTGAGTTGATTTTATTTTAATAATTTCAAAGAAAATTAAAGAAATTAATTCAAGGAGAAGTTAAAAATAAGGAGAGAAACCTTGAAAGGTCTCCCAAGGGTAAACGAAGCCGTCCTTATTCCTGTCAAAGAAAGCAACATGCTTCTGCAGAAAATCCTGGTTGGTATCTGAACACAGTACACAGTAAATATATATATATATACCAAGAATAAAATAAAAAAAAAGTTGTGAAAGAAAAGAAAAACTGCACAGTACCCGTCTGGTTTGTATCTGAAGACAGAGTAGAGGAAGCCATATATGCAGAAGAAGCCTGAGATCGAAAGATAAAAATGATGGGTTTGTGTTCTGGGGAAATTTATGATAAGTGAATAATTGAACAAGATGGTTGCTTGGCTTTTGTGGATTCTGGTGTGTTGTGTGTTGTCCTGTGTGTGTCACATATATATATATATAAAGCGAAAGGTGATTTTAATATTTAATAATTATTATTAATAATAACGTTACAACGTGACACGGACCTTTATTATAACGTCTAAGCAATTTGGCAATGTAAAAGCAAGCAACACCGGTCACCACAGCTGTTCTCTTCCCTCCCCCTCCCCCTCTTTTTAATTTAAAAAAAGGATTTAGACATTTAAGCTCCGTTTTGGAGAGTTTCTTTAAGTAGAATTTATAGGAGTAGATCTTTTAATAGGAAGATGTTGGTCTTAAATTATAAGATTATCGGTTTAGATTTCAATTTAATTTTTTTATATTATATTATAAAATATATTTAAATATAAAAAATTATAACGTAAAATATTATACATATATATATATCCTAATACATCAATCAATCAGAAGAATTATATAAAAACAAATAAATAAATTATAATAACATAACGTAATCGAAAAAAGTTATAAAATATGGACTGAATAGAAAATGTAGATGAATTTTATATTTTATTTTTATTTTCCAAAATATATGGTTTGGTTTGGGTTGGTGAATTATTTCACTCAATCCAAACCGAACCACCTTTAATTGGTTTGTCTTTTGGACAAACTGAACCACCCATTTTTTATATTTGTAATCAAACCAACTCAAACTTTATGGGTTGTGTTAATCGGTTTGGTTCGGTTTGATTTGGTTTTATTGTTTTTTACACACCCTTAATATTTACAAAATGTTATGTAAAATTTTAGTAAAATCTTAAATAAGTAATTATATATCCAATGAATATTATTTTAACAATAAGTTAACATTATTATGAACTTATTATAAATTATAACATAGATAGAGTACATATATAATTTTTAAAATGAAGTATTTAACATAATAATATATTGTTTCACTTTTACAATATTGTATATAATAATATAATATAAAGAAATTAAATATTTAATAAACAAAATTACCATAAAAAAATATAGTTCCATATTTCTATCATAATTCATACATAATACATTGTATGTCTGGAATTTATTCCCAAAATGAATTCCTTAATGGTTCAAAGACGAAGTCCGGGATCCTCGAAACTAAAAAAAAACCCAAGAAAATGTGCTTGCAAAGTATTCAAGGTTGTTATTATTATGTCACGTGTATGTTGTTTGATCTTTTCCAATAGATCCATGAATTGGGTAGTTTGGATTTACCCAACTTGGTGGATAATGCTGATATGCAAACATATGTATTGCATATGACATTTATTGCTAGAGATAATCAAATATATTGTAGACACCATAACTACCATCATATGGTACCCGAGAACCTAACCTTGTTTGCAAATCACCAAAAGAATTATTTTGTGCCTATGCTTATTGATGATAGAGTCATAGTCAAACAATCTTCATCAATTTGACTCAACCATCCTTATTGTCTACTGCGATTTTAATCAAAATCACCTGCACCAACATCCCATCCGCACTAGCATCCCAACCTGTGGCACTAATATTTCATCCTGCTACTTTAGTATCCCACACTACAAAAAAGTGACCTATAATGACACATTTTTTTTTGACAAATTTTAAATGTGCCACTGTAGATATTATTTCGTGATAAATTTTATTAATCGTCATTATGTTTTGTTAAATTTAGACTTAAAAAAAATGGTCACAATTACTTAAAAAAATTTATAATTTGTGATAATTAGTATAATTAGTCACAAAATTACTATATAAAAAAGGAAAGATTTTTATTTTGTGACTTATAAAAATGTCACTAATAAAAGTAAAAAAGGATCTTTCTTTTATGAAAAGATAATAAGGAAAAAAATCTTTTTTTTTTTGACACAACTATTCAATAGTGGTCTCTTTAAGGAAAAAATATATTTATTTTATTAAGTGATTGATTAAAGGATTCTTTTTAAGGAATATATATAATATTATCTTAAAATCATTATTATTAGAAAAAAACTATACTTTTTTGTAAGTATAAAAATATATTTAAATTATAACTAAGTTATTTTACAAAAAAGATATGAGGTTTTTAAAAGGTATCATAAATATTTAATTTTATTTTTTTGAAGAAAAAAAACACTAAAGTCATGGTACGTGTGTGTGTGATTTTTTTATTGTTATCTCATCTTCACGTACTTTTGGTTCTTATCTCATCTTCATGTCTCTTGGTTCTCCCTTTATCTCTCGGTACAACTATCTAGATTTTCTCTTTATTTCCCTTCTTCTTGAAAATATTTTTCTATTTAATACCGTGATTTTCCGAAGAAGTCACCAAAATTGTAGAAAACATTTATATGTTTCTAAGGTTTTTATATATTATAATTTCAGAGTATATATTATATAATCCTTTCATGTTTGTATTTTTTAAATTGATAGTTGATAATTTAATTTGTTTTAGTATTTGTTTTAGTCTACTTGTTTTTCTGAGTCGGGATCTCAAATTCGAGCTTTATATATTGAAAGTTTATTTGAATAAGATATGAATTTTTTTATGAGAAATTTTATATATTGTTTTAGGGATATTTCTAAAGTTTAATTTGTTTAACATTTTTATAAGGAATCCATAATGATTATTTCACGATTTATAGGCGTTGTTCTTAGATTTCCATAGTACATGCAAATATTTGTAAGTGTGCATACTAACTTTTTGATAAAATTCCAATTGTTTGATGCAGCCTTGAAAAAAAAAATCTATCTTGATAGGAAATGTAAGCTTCTCTTGATTTCAATTTTTTAGAGTTTTTTTTTTGTACTTATTTTTAGAGTCAAAAATTCAAATTCGAGATTCTTACATTGAAGTTTATTTGAATAATGTATGTTTTTTTATATATGTAGACTTTTATATATCTTTTTAAGGATATCGTTAGAGAGTTTTTCAATTGGTATATTTTTTCTTTATATTTTGTTATTTTACTTTACCTCTTTCTTTATTAATGTTGATGTCGAGGCTTGATTTTTTGAGTTGACGGTAATTACTGAAAAATATATCTCTTTTTTGTTTTGATTTTTTGATTGAATGTAATGACCATATTTCTTTGCTCACATTTTTATTTCATCCCTAGCAGTTGAGTGGAAAATGATGATTTTTTTTCTTTTGCCATAAAATTTATGTTTCCGGCTTGTTTTATGTTTGGATATCAAACTTACAGAATTTAATTTATACTTGTACTAAGTTTTACCAATATTTCATTTTTCTTCGGTAGAATTTTGGAGACGTTAATTTGTGCTCACTATTTTTTTTTCATGTGTGATTGTGCTTGATCACATTATATTGCCATCTATTCTCTTGAATATATCTTGTGCATAAGTTAACATTTTCAGGCACTTTAGAAGATAAAAGAAGAAGTTCCTATGTTGAAGATTAGATTAGGATCGTATCTCTTTGTAATGTGAGGAAGAGATTTGCAATCAAATATTTGTTTTTCTTTGTAGTTATTTTTGTATAAGGTTTTGCCATAGAATAAACCAAAGGGGGGTATTGTTAGGTTTATGTTTAGTGTTGGCAAAATTCTGTATCAAAACGCTTTTTACTTGTAATGGTTTAGGTGTCTAAATGGTTTGTGTGATTCCGAGTTTTTGAGAGAATGGCGACTTTTAGAGTTGGCCAATCTTCAAGAGGAGCTACTTCATCATCAAGTTAAGGTAAAATTGAGACCTTAACCTCTTGCAAGGCTATAGGTGCACACACACACACACACACACATATTATGCATTTGTGTCTCTATATCGTTGATGTAAAACAAGTGGCTGAGCCCTACATGGCTTTGTGGGACCATCCTAAATCCAAGAATAAATGACTTTAATTGAAGGGAATCGACGAGATCTTCTGAAATCCACACATTCGGTGTTGAGACACGACCTTTTTTGACCAAATTCCATCATTTAGGCCCCAAAATTGCAGTCCTTTCATTTTTGAGAAATTTCCTTTTTAGTCATAAGTTGACTTTGATAAGCCAGAATTGCCTACCGTTAATTACAGCTTGTTTAGGGTCATTAGTATCTTTTATTTCCGTAACTTTTGTAATTTTGCTATTTTAGACAGTTTTCGCTATTTTTGACAGCTTTTAATATGTAATCCTGTTTCTTGTCCAACAAGGATTCGGGTTATGATTTTTATTTTAAATAGCCTTGTAAGCCGAAAGGCTCAGCAGTTCATTATTGAATAAAATTTCAGAAGTATTCTCTTCATTTTTCTGGTGGATTCCAGTTTTCATAGAAATTAGACGTTGGTCTATTTCTTTAGTATTTTCCACTGCGTCAATCGTTGTGCAAATTCTATGTAGCATTCACGTTCACATTTCGTATGTTAATGAATTAGTCTGTAAATATTCCTAGTTGAACATGTTCCAGGAATTAGAATTATGGAATAGCATACTTGAATGTGTTTGTGCATTTTTTATGTTTGGTTTTCATGTTTGATTTTCTTTGTCAGTTGGATATCCCATCATTGAAATTATTTTCCTGACATTTTTCCATTTGTATAGGTTCAACTATGTTAGGTTTTTTTCCAAGTTGAGATAGTAGCGATTCGGCATATCACACAAGTGTTTTCGAGTGTTTTCGAGCCTTTCTGAGTTACTTTATGATTCAGGGTATTTTAGAAAATTCGAAGTGGTTTCAGATATTCTCCAAGACCGTTGGGACATTCCTAGTTTTGGTCGAAGATCGGGATCGATTTTGGAGTCTATAGATTGCCTGGATTTGGTTTTTAAAAAGTCGGGATCGAAATTGTTCTCGGCGTGAGGACCGTGCCTCAGCTTGAGTCAGCCCACACCAACGCATGTGTGCTGCCCATATGAATGTTTAAGCCTTGGTGTGAGCATGCTCATGCTCATAAGGGAAAAGGGCGTGTGAGGCAAGGCCTTGGCGTGAGGTCCCTCATGCCAAGGGCACTTGTCCTTCATATATGCTGAAATTTCTAGGAATATTCCAAAATTTTCTCATATCTTCAATCTTTGATTTCTCACTCATACGAACTCCGATTTTAGTGATTCAAAGACAGTGATTTTTTTTTAGATCTCTACCAAGCCCAATCATTCTTACAGTCAATTATTCAATTCGTAGAGTGATATACTCTAGTTTTGTTGGAGGCTACTTCACATTTTCAAGGTATTCTATAAAATCACACTTGTTTAGATTTATCTTGTATGAATCCGTATTTGTTACATATTAGTTTTATGACTTGAATAGCTTTATGACTTGAACGTACATAAATTGGTGGTATTGTTCTCATTATTATGCTAGATTATCTTTTGATTATGAGCTTAACGTGTTTTCTAGCTTTATCTTAGAGCTAGGTATTTGATTTTACTTTAAATGCATCTAGCTTAGTTTAAACTAGATTATGGTTTGATTTGTGTTTAATTGTAGTCAAGTTTTCATAGGATGTATTGATCACATATTATATGTTGCATATTATCATTTTGGACACATAGATCAAGCCTTTTAAAAGGATTAAAATCTCAATAAGACTTGGATTAGTCTAGGTTGTGTGTTGCAAGCTTCCATTAGTAAAAGGTCTACGGGTAAAATAGTGTGGCACTTGCCAATACGATCATGTAGAATCGCTTGAGGGTGTACATATATTCAACTAGTCATGAATAGTGTTATGGTGGTAAAGGATTCAACATGTGTATGTTTTCCCTTTGGAGGTTTTACCACGTAAACCTTTGTGTCCAATCTTCTCATACTCAAACTCTTTAAATTTTATGTTGTTGTACTTAATTTAATATACATTGTGATTTGTAAGCAAGTTGTACATTTGAGCTTGAAAGGATATTGCAATATCTTATATTTTTACTTGTTCTTGTATATTTTTCATTTAATATATTTGTATATGTTGATTTTAGTTTGATTAATTCAATTATAGTATATGTATAAATCTATTTGAATCCCACATTTGTATAATAGACTAAGTGTGGTTACTTGAGTGCCTTAGTCTCTGTGCTTTCACAAGATATATGTGATTGAGTTATGGTACCAAACAATCTAGAGATACGAATATCCGGATATCTAATATTTGTTCAAAGGGAAAGAATGTAGGTAAAAATATATTCACCCCCCTCTAAGTTGGCTTATTGTCTATTAACCGTGTAATTGGATTTTCACACGTCAAAGGTCTCCCACAGGTCATGGCATGGTTGTCTGCTTCCTTGCCTTTTGTCACCGTGTCATCCATGTATACCTCAATTGTCTTCCCAATTTGTTTTACAAAAATTTTATTGATCAAACGTTGGTCGGTGGCTCCGATGTTTTTCAACCCAAAAAGCATAAGCATGATTGTATAATAGTACAACCCCTAGTCGATGGTGAAAGACCTTTTCTCTTCATCTGGGCCATACATCTTAATCTGATTGTACCCTGAGTAGACATCAATAAAACTAAGGAGCGCATGACCAGCCAATTGTGCTTACCATCTAGTCAATTTTGGGAATAAGAAGCTATTTTTAGGGCACGTCTTGTTGAGGTCTGTGAAATCCACACACATCCACCACTGTTTGTTATTCTTTTTTACAAGCATGAAATTTGTGATCCACTTTGGGTATTTGACTTCACTGATGAAACCAGTTGCCAACAACTTCCCCATTTCTTCTTTTATACGTTGTTTCTGGACAACAAGCTTATGTTTCTGGACAACAGGCTTATGTTCACATTTAACACCAGATAATGTGAAATGACGCGTGTGTCGATCCCTCGCATATCTTTATGGCTCTAGACGAACATATCTTGATATTCTCGTAGCAAAGCTGTCAAATCGGTTTTAACCTGAGTCACCATTCCTACCCCAAGCTTGAGTGTCTTTGTGGGTTAAGATTGATCCAAGATAATTTCTTATGTTGGCTCCTCGTTGCTTCCCTCTTTTGATGCCTCTCCAGATTTGAATTCGAATTCATTTGAAACTTCTTCAATTTCCACAATCGTTTCCTTACCGTTGCCCTTGGGAAGCCTTTAGGGAGAACAGGGGCAACTGTCGTTCCAATTTTGCTCTTCTTGGATGTTTTTTTTTAAATGCACAAGGGTTTCTCGAAGTTTATGCTAAAAAATCCTCTTCTTCTAGCATCAATTGTTGACTGTGCTTTTTGATTCGTATGTGAACTAGTTACCAACAAAGACATATAGGCAAGTCAATGCTTAAATTGTTTGGCAAGCCTGTAATTAAATCACCTCCTTGATATATAATGTAATGAAAAATAAAAAAATGAGTAAAGAAAATAAAAAACACTAGAGTTTTATACATGGAAAACCCTAATGCAGAGAAAAAACCATGGTCATCGTAACGATAAGAGGAAAGTATTCACTATGTAAAAAGTGATTACAATTACAGGTTTAAATGTCATCTCTCTAGTATTGTTTTGCTCTCTCTTTTTCTTTTGCCTATGATATGCATTTATAGGGGAACCAGGGTGTTGCCCTAATTCTTGTCTTTTAAGCAAAATCCTGTGTTGACTCGAGATCCTGGGAAGATTGTATCTTGGTGATCTTTATGTCCAGTATAGAGAATTATTTCCTTGTAGAAGTCATTCCTCCAAATTTCTAGGATTGCATCTTTCTTTTCATTATGACGATGCTTGTCTTTCCTTATTTCGGACCGGTCTTCGTGAGATTCCAATTTGCTAGCGATTTGCCAAAGATGTTGTATTCCACGAATATCTCTTCTATGGCGAGTATGTTCTGCTCATCGCATGAGGTTGCTTTAGCAAGCTACCACAAGTTTAGGCTATTTGGTTCACGTGTTGAAGAACATGTATGATGGTCTAGGGTTGCTTCTGCACATGGTGCTGCAACGCGTCTTTTGTTGACATAATCTAACGATGTGGATGTCTAGTTCCAGTTTGTGCTGACGTTTTAGGCAGATTAAAATTATCCAAATACATCCATTATACTTCTTTTGAATATAAATAGCATTATTTTTCAAAAAATAATTTTAACATACAACATAATAAATTTCTTTATGTATTCTCCAAAAGAAGTATATTTTTTCTTAACAAAAATGTAATGTTCATCAAGTATTAAAAACCATGGTTAACATTTGAGAATGGAAATATGTTCAACTATACAAATCAATTTAATATTACCATAAGAAAACAAAGAATGTAAAATTTGAACTTTTATCACATTCATGAGCGTTTACTAATCGAGAATGAAGATGAATCATAGTCAAGTTACAACGTTTACTAAATTTTTAGGAACTAGAAAAAGGATGAGAATCATACAAAGTAGATTACTAAAATATATATTGTTTTCAGTTTATGAATTCTGTTTATGAAAAGATCTTCGTTTTTCAAACGCGGACGTGTCGACAAATACAGTAATCCATTCCTATATCCAATAACATTTTGAACGTTTTTTTTTAATAAGAACAAATATATTTTATATTGCTCGTAACATTATAACCAAAATAATTAGCATCTTTATATCGTAAAAATTGCACTAATTAGTTTAATATTAACTAAAATTTGAGAAATTATTCAGATTTGAAAACTTAGTTTATGTATATACATACCAAATCAATTCACCGACTCATTTTTTTTAAGGTTATAATTCGCGGTTTATATATATACACACTAAATTTAGTAAAGTTATTACTAAATTTTAAACCTTTTTCACTTTAGTCCCCCAAAAATTTTAATTTTTGTATAAAGGCCCCAACTTGAATTTATTGCTCCACCCTGGTTGACTCCCTTGTCATTTTTCATCAATTTGGGTGTTATGTGCAAAACCATAAGTTAAAAAAAAAATGTATATATCTTTTCATTTTCACTAATGCTAGTCAATCAAAAAATTTAGTCTAAATTTCAACTCAAATAATGTGGTAAGTGATTTTTTCATTAACCACATCATCCCATGTTTGTGTGGTAATGACAACTCACTTGCCACATCATTTGGGTTGGAATTTGAATTAAATTTTTGGGTTATCCAGCACTACTCTTTCATTTTTCACCAGTTACGTGGGTGTTATATGCAAGAGTATAAGATAAAAATTATGTATTTATCTGAGTGAGTCACTCATAAAGAATCTTTCATTTTAATTTATGTAACGATCTTGATGAAATAATATCAATTTTTATGAATTTTGATATGATTTTTTTTTATAATAAGATTATTGAAATCTATCTATGATAAAAATATGGGATTTTTTCAAGTGTTATAACTATTTTTCCTGAATTTTCCTATAGTTCGTTCATTTTTCCGATACCTTCATATTTAACACAATCAGAAGAAATAATTTTAGTGCTTGAAAAAATTCTGAATTTTATTAATAGGTACATTTCAATAAACTTATCATCCATAAAAAATTAATATCAAAATTCATAAAAATCGGTTTTATTTCAATAAGATTATTAACGAAATTAAAATAATAAATCTCTTATTAGAGACTCACAAATATTTATCTTTTTAGATTTATGTAAGTAGAGAATTGTGAATTTGAATAAGATTGGATTGAGTTTATTCGATCTAATCGCTTGTTAGTTTCTATTTCTATCGCTTAGGAGGTTACTATATCTTTCTCATATGATTCAAATGTGCACGTAATGGTACACATTTGGAAAATAATGGTTGATGAGCATTTAATTGTTTTATCTACACCTGAATCCGTTCCGAGTTTAAATTTTGCACCCAAACCTACTTCGTTTTTAGATCTACCAAATCCAAACCCAATCGAGCCGTGTTCGGATGGGCGAGGACTTCCCACGGATGCTGTTATAATTGCCATCCTTTGTATAAATCATATTTATTGTTAACATTATTGGCACCTATTCGTTAATTACGGTTGTAAACGGCTGCTTTTCTCCTCAAACTTAATTGCGTGGTTGGGAAGAATCTTTGTTGGCTTTTTTTTTTGTTTAATAAATAAAATGATTAGAATGTGAGTGGGGTCGATCTTCAACTGGAAAGGAAAAACGAAATAACGACGGAAGCTTCGAAGGAATTTTGTTGAAGGAATGGGAACGCAACTTCGCAAGCAAAGAACAAAAGAAATTGATTGCCCAAGCTTTACAGCAACAAAAGTAGGCCAGGTTCACACTTGCTTTCTCGTCACTTCCATACAATATCAGCAGTTTCAACAGTTTTAATTCCAAACAGTGGATGTTGCATGAATTTTAACAGATGTTGTCAGTTGAACAAAACAACAATTATAAAAAAATTATTTAAATAAATAGGTTTCTTTTATATATAAAGAAAAATCGATGGTATAATAAAGTTCAGATAAAATGAAACAAATATAACACTTACATTAAAAAAGAAATTAAAGCAAGAATGATATTAATAAGATGAGGTTGGTTCGGTGGTAAATTTCTCACACCTACACCCAAAGTTATGGATTTGAGTCCTTCTACTCTTAAAAAAAAAACCTCGAAAAATTTGAGAAAGGAATTGGAAAAAATGGTAAAGTAAAAAAGAAAAAAAAATTATTAAAATTACAAGATATTTTTTTTAAAAAAAATATTCATTTTGCTTGAAAAATGAATACAGTCGAATTTGAACCTTTCACCATATCACTACCATTACTGGAATGGAAATTTCTTTAAAAACAAATTGAGGTCGTTCTAAGGTGAGTCTACCCCCGATTTCAGATTGACTCACCGTTAAGTCTCTCACATTTATATCGAGAATTTGGGGGGGGGGGGGGGGGGGGGGGGGGGTCCCCATCCCCATCCCCCCATCCCCATCCCCATCCCCATTTTCCCATTTCCCTCATTTTTTCCCGTTTCCTCATTCCCCCATTTTCCCCGTATCAGTAAAAATTACATATTAAAGAAACACATAAATTCACAATTCAATAAATTCAAATACAAAATAACATCACATACAAATTGAAATGAAAGTTAAGTTGTTTAATATGTATATATAGTTAGTAAAATATGTTAATAAATTATATGGAGCTTGCTTGGTGTGTAATTTAACAAGAAAATCAATATGTAAATATAGTTAGATTACTTGGTGTGTAATTTAAGTTATAGTTTATAAATATGTATATATAGTTAATAAAATAAAAATAATAAAAATATTGAAAATATAATAAAAATATATATTAATATATTTTTTATATAATATTATAATATTTGAGAGAAATTGGAAAATGGGGATGAGGGCACTTAACCCCAACCCCATCCCCATTTTAAGGAATTTGTTGGGGAAATGGGGAAATGAGGATGGGGACGGGTCCTCCCATCCCCAACCCCATTTAAATTTGGGGTTAAAAGTCATCCCCATCCCCCCCCCCCCCCCTCCCCTCCCCTCCCCCCCCCCTCCCCCATTTCACCCCCAAAAAAATCCCCCAAATGGGGATGGGAGAGCGGGGGTTCGGGGCCCCGGGATAAAATGACCATCTCTAGTTATGACTCATCTCTAATATTGAAATATTGAAATAACTAAAAGGGTGACTACTACAAAAAATAATAATTAAAAGGGTGATTCTATTGCTGCTCATAAAATGTCTCCACACCCATATTTTATTAAAATATTTTAAAACTAAAATAAGCTATAGCAAAATTATTTTTATACCAAAATAACATAAATCTTTCATTTCTTCCTCATCAGGCACAACCGGGGAAAATTCCTTCATAATTCAATACTCAAAATCATGTTAAGACATTACTAGAGTGAGGAATGGCTATTATTTTGAAACATTAATAATAATGAAACAAATAATTGTCCCACAACAACACATCAACAACGAAGAAGGAAAAAGCCATCTTTTTGTGTGTTTGTAACTCTTCACTTCACCCGGGAATTGTTTGTTTTTTTTCTTCAAATTAATTGATAATAATTTACTCTGCATTCTACGTGATTATTAAGTAGAAGTGTGTAAAATTGTTTCTAGGTTTGGTTGTTCTTAAATGGCTCAGAATAATACCAAGGACAAATTTTTATTTTTTATTTTTTATGAAATAACCATACTTCCTTCTAGTGATTCCTTTGTATGATTTTGAGCTTTGAAGGAGGAATATATATACACTAGTTGCTGCCGATGAGAAAGAAGAATATTGATTTATGTTAAATGGGTATAAAACTAATTCTGTTATTTATTATAAAAAAATGGATGTGGGGAGACAATAGAGCCACCCTAATTAAAAAAAAAAATGCTTTTACTCCATGATATTTATATCCAATTATTCACGTGTGGGATCTCTAATAAGATATATCCGAGAACTCTTCATTGAAATCTTGCAGGTTTTGATTGAAAAATTAATTCGGTATCTTTTCATCTTTTGGATATTAAAATTTTAATTAGGTATCTTTTTATCTTTTGCTATTAATATCCGGGTCCAGTAATTTTTTTTTCTCGGAGAAATCCATTTTAATCTCTTTAGTTTTACCTCTAGTTTCAGTAGTGTCTTCTTTAATACTTATGTAACGATTTCCGTTGCTAAAGTGCTTTCTGATATGGTCAGAGGGTCAAATGACCCTACTGTCCCTAATTATTTATGATACCAGTTAAAAGACCCTAATGCCCTCTAATTTTACCCTTATACTAATTATTTTTTTAAAAATAAAATAACAACAAATGTAAGTAAAAAAAATATTTTTAAATATGGATTTGGTGGAATTTCAGCCATCCATCTCATGAGATGGACGGAGGATATCAAATCTGGATCTCTCCATAATTTTTTAAAAATAAAAATAAAAATAAAAAAATGGATTGGTAAAAGATCCAATCTGGTCACCACAATTAAAAAAAAACCCAGATCCTTCATCTTTCATTCTATCCAACCCCAACCCATATAACCCAGATTCAATCCATTATTGGCAAATTTAAACACCCAATATAAAATACTTATCAAAACCCAACCATCACCAGAGAGAGAGAAGAGTAAAACGCCGCTCATTCCATCTTCATCATCAACCATCATTAGAGAGAGATTGAGAAAAAAGAGAGAGATCGAGAACAAAAAGAGAGAAAAAAGAGACCGTGAATCCGAGATCATCAACGGCGACGACAATGGCCATTTGGTGTTGGAGTGACTGATATTACATTTGATCTCCACGATCTACGACGTCCTCACCGTCTGATCTTCATGATCCTCTTCCCTGATCACGACAGCTCAACTCGATTTCTCATTTCTCTCTCTTCTATCTCTTGTTTCCCTCTCTATCTCTCTTTCTCTCCCCCCACCCCGTCCCCGTCCCCGTCCCTAATGATGGTCGATGGTGTTGGAGCGAATCTAGTTTTATTGAAGTAGTGATTTATGTTAGTTGTAGATAATGGCCATTGGTGTTGAGAGAGTGAATGGGGAGAGGAATTTTCCAGATCTGGTTTTGTTAAAACCAAATTCCCCACTTAAAGAAGAAGCTTTAATTCGATGGTGGTGGGGGTTCTGATATCAGATCTAAGATGATCTCAGATCTGTGAGTGAGTGAAAAAAAAAGAGTTTTAATGTGATGTCATATGTGAGAAAGAGTTTTAGAGAGAGAGAAAGAGATTTTTAATTTTGAAATCTGGTTTTTTTATTAATATTAGATTTTTTAGTAAATCAACTTTAATTCTTTTTTATTTTATTTTATTTTATTTTTCTGTTTGTTTAATTATTTTTTTATTATTCAATTATTAATGTACTATTAATTGTATAAGGTATATTTTTACCCTTTTATCTTTGATGGAATCATTGAAAACCCTAACAGAATCTAACGGTAGGGATAAAAATACAGTTTTTTTGGTAACATGAAGGACCTATTAAGATAACACTAAAACTAGAGGGATCAGTTTATGTAATAGGTCAAATTAGAGGTATTAAACTAGATTTCACCCTTTTTTTTAAAAAAAATGATGACTTATTGACCCTAATTGTTAATATCATTATTTTTTTCACTTTACAATCGACTCTTTTCTACTTCATGGTAATCGACTATCTAGCATATCACGTATTAATAGAGATGGAAGGTAGTACAACTCCCTTCCATAGTGGTAGTGAGAGGTTTGAGTCTCACTATACGTATTTTATAAATATATGTGTGAAGTTTTTTCTCAGTTTGTGGGAGTAGTTATCCTAGTTGTACATATATTATCTTATCTTGACAGGTCCCGGCAAAAAAAGATAATGAACGATCTAATATCTGTGTTGAATAGATTCAGGGATACGACAAATTTCTAAAAAATTATGATACAGAAACAATAAAAAATATCAATAACAATAACAATATATATATATATATATATATATTTAAAAAAGAATAATAATATATAAAAATATAATTCATTCAAAACATATTCTCAATAAATATACGATAAATATAAATATATGTCACATATAAGTTATAAGATATTACAAAATCTAAATAAAATTCTTTAAACAAATTTTGAAGTGTCCAAACTTCATTGTCAACTATCCTCGTCTGATCATCTTTATGTTGAAAACTTGAAATGTATTCATGCATATTGAGCATAGTTTTCTATTGATCAATATTTGATAAATTTAAAACACCTCCGATGCAACCGCGAGTTGTGAATAATTTGGATGTCAACTATGATAAATAGACATTTAGTTCAAATAGAATTCTCCAATGCAACCATCACCATTCAACATTAGGCTGAGGCGACCAAAAATTAAAGGGATATTAAGATTTTAGTCCCTCTAGTTTACGTTTATCTGGGTTTAGTCCACTAGTTTTTTGAATTACTAACTTTAGTCCATCAGTTCTCTAATAATACCGAATCCAGTCCCTACCGTCCAATTCCGTTAGTTTTCCGTTGACTTCCGTTAGGTCAATAAGGGTATTATGGGAATTTTGATAAATGCTTCTACAAGCTTTTCATTAATAAGGGTAAAAATGGTATTTCATTTAATTTTTTTTAATATATATATATATATATATATATTAAATTAATTAATATTAAAATTTAAAAATATAAATTATTTTTTAGAAAAAGACACAAATACCCTTCATAAATACATATAATTACACTTGATAAATTTATATAATTATATATCTACCCAAATAATAATTAAACAATAACCCCAAAACTTTAAGAATTAAGAAATTGACCCCAAAAAAGACACAAATACCATTTATAAATACGTATAATTACACTTGATAAATTTATATAATTATATATCTACCCAAATAATAATTAAACAATAACCCCAAAACTTTAGGAATTAAGAAATTGACCCCAATCCCTTCCTCACACTCTCCAGATCTCTTCATCTCCCTCACAGTCTCTCTCCCTCGTTCACCACCATCACCACCACCACCACCACCACTAAAAACCAAACGATCCAAAGAACCACCACCACCAATCCCTCTCTCCAGATCTCATCTTTCTCGTTCTCTCTCTCTCTCTCTTTCTCAATCACTCTAATCTCTCTCTAGATTTAGTGATTTCATGGAAAACGTGCTCGTGAGAGGCTGGAATGGGTGGGAAACGAACCGAAAAACTGTCGGTCGTCGATCTGGGTAGAAAACAGTTAGAAACGAGGTCGAAAACGGTGTAGAACAGTCAGGTTTCACGTCGGGTCAATCGGGTCAAGAACCAAATCCGGGTCGAGCCGTCGATGGGTCACTGGCTGAGGAAGACAATATGACGTCACGCTAACGTCGAGCTGATGTAATGAGGAATACTCAGCAATTTCTGGGGTGCACTCAGTGGCCTAAGGTGGCTTTTTTCAAGGTGCATTTAGTTATGGACTGGGTGCACTCAGTGGCCCAAGGTAGCTTGTTTTAGGGTGCATTTAGTTCTGGGTTAGGGTGCGCTTAGCAAGCCCAACAACCCACTTCATGAAAGGTATAAAGGTCTTTTTATATGTAGCAGAGGCAGTGCCATTTTGTCCTCTGGCGTTGTCAGTAAACGGAAACCGTGACAGAATGACTAAAGTTAGTAATTCAAAAAACTAGTGGACCAAACTCAGATTAACGCTAACTAGAGGGACTAAAATCTTAATATCCCAAAATTAAATAAAGTAGTCACTGTCAACATGAGAGCATTGTCAATGCAAGTGTGGATTGTCTTTAAAAAATTATTGATATGACAATAATGTCAAAGGACTTACCTTCTATATGTCTTAAATGTACAATTGATAGACAACAAAATCAATATTTGATCTCCAATGGTTTTTGTTCATAACACATATTTTTTTAACTATCTCTCTTAGTTATTTTGTTTATTTAACAAACAATATTATTATTTTAATAGAAACACCAATCAACTTCTATAGTCATAGATGTACTTGCTAACCAAATCATGTTTACAGTGTCCAACAGACTCTCTACAAGTAGACATTTGGTGAGTAAATCCTAAAATGATCATTAATTTTTTAAAATATCTCATATTAGCCATTTTATAGAATGAAAGTATCAATATTGACATTTTGGCCATTAATTGTTTAAAGTCCGTTTGCATATGTTATAACTTATCAGAATATAGGTCAAAATTAGTAAAACATGTTTTGCACTGGTTTTTGAAATGTTTTTTAATAGGTTTTAAACTTTTTTTTATAGATATTTTGAATATTTTTTTTATCATGATTACTTTATAAAACAGAAAATATTGTCCATAAAATTCTTATAATCAAATCATTACTTTATATATGTATATATATAATTAAATAATAAATTAATCATAAAATAAGTTTGATGTAACCTCAAATTAATAAGGGAATAATAATAAGTTTGGTGTCGTCCATAAACATGAAATATTACCCATAAAAATAATAAATTAATCAACTCATTAATTTTTATATATAATCAAAATACATAAAATATTCCTCATAAAATTATTTATGGTTGACAAGTCACGGATAACGGTAGTTTAATGTTAGATTTTAACAGAACGGCTGTCAATGAATAATTTTTTTTATCGAAATAGTGATTTTGAAACACTGTTTTGATAAAATGGTTTTCTTGAAACATTTTAAACAATCAATGGTCATTTTGGGACTCCACCCACCACATAATGGTGTCTAGTGCTATTTCCTCTTTATTTTTTGCCATCTTGGCTTAATATTTCATGGAGATGGTTGCATTGCAGTAAGTATATTTGAACTCAATGTCCGTTTATCCTAGTTGACATCCAATTTTTTCACAACCCACAGCTGTATTGGAGATGCTCTGACTATCCACTTTCAGATGGTTGACTCAACAAATATTTAACATCTGCATTAATTTCTCATTTAAAATAAAAATACATGTTCTATTTTTGAAAGGTATCTGAATATATATATTAACTCCTAAAAATATTTGATTTTTCTCTTCTGGAAATATCTTGCTTCAATGAACAAATAACCTATAAAACAAATCCCTTAAACATTTGGTATGCATGTTTCATCAAGTAATTTTGTCAAAGGGTTGGTATACAAGTGTGAAAGTGACCGCTGATTTTATTAAAATAAAAAATTTGTTATTAAAGAATCAAGATAAAAAAGAAAGCAGGAAAAACAAATATTTGAACATATCATTAAAAATATGTGTTTTAAGGACATGCATGGGAGACCAAATATTGATTATTATTTTTTAAGCAGGCAAAATATTGATTTGGTTGTCTATTAAGTGTACATTTATGACGGATAAAAAATAAATGTCTTGATATTGTTGTTATATAAATAATTTTTATCATGTTAATAATTTTTTAAAAGACAATCCACACTTATATTGAAAATACTCTTAGATAACTATTTTATTACTTCTCACAAAAGTGTCAACTCGTAGGATGTACAAGGTTGTATTTTTTTTCTATATAAGATTCCCATTTTAATTATTATACATGTAATTGACATTATGATAAACTGATAGGTCAACATCATTAGTGGAGAAAGCAATGATCAAGTAAGCCATGTCACCATAGTCAATCAGATGAAATGAATTATAGTTGACCAATACTTTACCCTTGGTTCCAATGAGATCTGATCGGATTCATCAGACCAATCAGGTAGAGATAACCTGATCGGGATCAACTAACCAATCGGATAGAAAAACCTGGTCGGGCTAAACAACTGATCAGAAAACAGATACACTTATCAGTTGAGTGACCGATCGAGATAAGAAGACTTGGTCGAGTTAGATAATTGGTCAACCAGTGATGTGTGGAAGACATTAACACCAAATAAACCACAACTCAAATACAAAGAGAAAGAATCTTACTCAAACAAGGAACCATAAAATACACTTCAATAAGGAAGCAAACTTCTTTAAAGATAATGGAGTCCAAATTCCATGGGGAATCCAATTCATTAAATTTGTAGAGTATACAAAATAGGAAAGAGGATAAAAACAACCCCAACAAATCGGAGTCTTACTAAATTTCGTCAACTTTAGGTACATGTACACATAGAATTAGGGTTATATACGTATATAAATAGGCCCTTAAATGCCATTATGTATGTGATAACACATATAGCAGCAAGAGTGTAAGAGAGATTGAGTGTATAATTCATCTTTACATAGTGAAACCCTACTCTTGTTGTCTCCGGCAATCGTGTTTTTTTTTTTCTTTTTTAGGTTTTCCACATAAAATTATGTGTTTTACATGCTCATTATTACTTTATTAACGTTGTTGGACATGTGGTTTGGTCAATAAAAGAAACATAATAATAGAGTAACAATTCATGTGGAGAAATTAAAATCATCCAGTTGAAAAAATAATGTTTCATTAAACAAAACTTGTCTATGGAATTCAAATCATGTTTATAGCTTCAAGAGAGCCCTAACTAACAAAAAAATTAGCTAGACAAAAAAAATAGAAAAAATAAATAAAAATATATAATCTAAAGACATGTAGAATAAGAGAATGCTGATGGAGTTTTCAATCTTCCATCTACAACTCTTCACTTGAAGAAACTCTTGGTATTTATAGGTGATTTCTCATTGTGGACTCCTAATTTGCTTTGTTATAGGAAACTCACCAAGTGGAAAAGAAGAATTAAACAAGGAACGAAAATCCTTTCCGAATTTGGATTTCCTCTTTCGATGATTAATTCCTAATTTGAGTTTAGGAAGTGTCTCAAACAAGTCTTGATCTTTTAGAGTCATTAGGATTTGATTTGAGAAGTTTTGAAATAAGTTTAGACCAATTCAGAGTGGAAATCCGCCAAAAATAAGCAACAACAGTTGTGAGGACCACTGTAGGGGTTACAACGCTCTTGGCAACGGAATTCACTGGAGATGTATCGATGTGCAATTGCATGGTGATTGGGACAACGTTTGGCAAAGCGAGGGTATTGGACCGCTGTATGTACCAATGTGCAATTGCATAACGCTATTGACAATAGAAAACACACATATTAGCCACTATAGAACACGATGTGCAAAGCGCAACGGTCTTGATGATGAAATTCTTCTAGTCTGACCGTTGTGCCTACCTGTGGAACATCGGTTTTGCTCTCCAGCTCTAACCTTCGATTACTAAAACGATCATAACTTTCTTTAAAAAAAAATTAGATTGACAAACCGTAAAGTGCCCTAGAAACTAAACATTTGTGACTTTCTAAAAATATGTAGATATCAACCTGGTTCGTTATGAAGATGGAGTTATGGTCTTCACAAGTTGGACGTGTTGTAGAGGCATTTCTCCAAACCTCACTAAAAATCACCATTTTATCTTCATACTCACTACAAGATCTATCTTCTAAATAAACTCAATAAAAACGTTAAAATATTCAACTATACTCAAGAACATAACATAAAGAATATGAATTAGAGGTCTCAAATATCAACATTTATCGACCTAATAACGTACTATGTTTGGGTAACCCATGTTGCTTCCATGAAAGTTGTAAACAGTATCATCATCGACCACTCTCCAAATGACCATGGTGATAGCTTTCCCTTCCAACCAATCTTAATCTTTTGTCCTACATACGTTCAAAATCGATGTGACCTTAAGTTTCACGTCGACACGAACAGTCGAATCCACTATAT
Organism: Dipteronia dyeriana; assembly: GCA_032871835.1. Taxonomy (NCBI): domain Eukaryota; kingdom Viridiplantae; phylum Streptophyta; class Magnoliopsida; order Sapindales; family Sapindaceae; genus Dipteronia; species Dipteronia dyeriana. Next base: position 53,798,304 of record CM065303.1, on the reverse strand, counting down.
ATTGAATGCATTCACATAGAGAGATGAAGGGCTAACTGCAGTGGTCGAAAGTTAGTCTAAAGCCCAAAGTTATTTTACACCTAAAGCCATAGGTTAAATCAGCCCAATATGGCCCATTGTGATCATAATTTGAGGTTATGGGCCAGGACAACCTATTAGGACCCTTCAAGAAGTTATCAGGTTGAGTAATAAGCAATACACTAACCCAGTCAAATATGACCAAGTTAGTAGAACCACTTACTATGATATTTAAAAAATACGCCCCTGATATCTCAGGCATGATCTCTTATGATATCAAAGAAATCAGCTGCAACTATAAGCCATATGCCTCCCCTATAAATACCAGACCCCTCTTCAGAGAAAGAGACTCATTTTTTCCTCTCAAAGTCACACCGAAGTTTTTCTCTTTTATACTCTCAAACACGTTAAACCTATAGCAACTCGAGTGCTCGACTCGACACAATTGGCTTTTATAAACAGAAACTCTGTTGAAATCTTCTCTTTAACTCATACTCTCTCTTTTACACACAAACCTTGCTAAAAGCCTACTCTCTAGCTCTTACCTTATATGAATTAGTTTAATTCGCTTCAGCTCTATCTCTAATTCTAACCCTATCTCAACTTGGCAAAGCTTAGGGATTCTTAGACACCTCAGTTTAGTCGACTCAACTTACACTACAGAACACTAGCAAACCGGTTTGCTTTAAACACTTTCTCTTTGAATTTATCTCTTATATTCGATTAACTATCTGACTTGAGCATCAGAGCATCCCCTAAAGAGACCACCACTTTATATTTCTTTGCCTTTTTCACAGGTTGTCAGTGCATACTAGATAACATAATTAATTACAGATTCGAGGATCTACAATCCTCCCCCATTCTAGATAGGGGAGGTCTTTAACCTTCCATGTTTACAACAATGTACGTGAGATCTCAACAGCTCACGAATAGTGGGTTTCACGAATCCACTGTTTAAGGTTCTCTATTTTGTGATTGACTTATTTCTATAACAAACCACTTTGGGATGTTTTTTGTTGTAATAGGTAGAATAGAATCTTCATGTGCTCAACAGTTTTTTCTGTGACCTGCAATCTTCCCGGTATCTCAAAACTTTAAGAACAAGAGCTTCAAAGGTATATCACTTGACTTGTTTTCTTCAAGAAATTTAGGTGCACATACACACACATATCATCAATTGTGTTTCATTGTTAGTGTGCATATCATCACTTTCACACTTACACATCGTGAATATCAATTAGTGTGTGTTCTTGACTAGCTAGAATGCCATTTCTCTTCTCTTCAAAGTGGTGTGCAATACGTCTTGTAAATCTCTCAAAGGGATTAATGCAAGTTTAGGAAATGCAAGTTGAAGTCGCATTTTGGATGTTCGAATTTGAATGTGCAGAACAAAGTCGCACTTTGAAACTCACATCGATCTTCAGTAACTTCTGCGAGATCATAAGTGCGAAATAAAGTAGCACTTTAAAAGTCGAAACGATCTTCAGTAACTTCTATGAGAGTTTTGGTGCAAAATAAAGTCGTACTTTGCAAACTCACATCATGCTCCAGTAGCTTCTGTGACTTCAAAAGTGTGAAACAAAATCGTACTTTGAGCGTCGGGGCCAAAATGACACTGTTTCATTTAGGGCACTGTATATACTTCCTTAACTTCACCGAGCCATTTTAGAACTTCAAAAATTCAATCTTAAAGTGTGAGTGGATTTTTCAAAAGTGAGGAGTTCCAAGAAACCTTTTTTTTTTTACATTCCATCCCTAAATCCATGTGCATCTCAACTTTATCTATCATCATCAAGCCTGGTTGTTCATCATATGCTCACTTGGTAGGTAAAAACAAACATCCCATCTCTTTCATTATTCTACTTGTCCAAGATTGAATCTTCATTGCATAGTTTTTGCAAAGACTTCTTTTATATTGTATATCTTGTGAAGTTGTGAAATTGTGTTGTTGATTGGTGTTTGCTAATAGCTAGATTGTTAGATTTGCATATTCTACATCTAGTTAAGCATTTTATGAGTTTGTCTAACACATATTTCCATTGAGTATTCATACATATTCACTTCTACATTAATTCTCTTCATTGAGTCCAAATATTGTTGCTGCATGTGGTAATTGCACAAGCAAGTGTCAAGAGTCACTATAAAAGGTCTAAAGGTAGATAGGCTTAAGTTATGATCCTAGAGTGACTAGGTTGTCAACTTAGGATGTAATTAAACTATAATATAGTGGATTTGTGTGACCATATGGCTAGCGAGGCTAGTCTCGTGGGTTTTTCCCATATGGATGGTTTCCCACTTGTTGGTTGTGTTTAATTTGATAAATTTAAAATTTGGTAACTGAATCGATTAACAACTCATTCACCCCCTAGTTGTTTAGACACATTTAAGTTATTTTCAAACTATTCGTAAACGGTGGAGATCTCGCCTCCACCGTTGCGAATGGGGGAGGATAAAGACCTTTCTAGTCTAGAACATGGTGGCATCAACCTCCACCACCGCACCTCCCTCGTTTGTAGTGGGGAAGGTGGAGATCTCCATGGATCTGGGGGAGATCATATCTCCATATTTGATCTCCACCATCCATCAAATTGGTAAAGTTGGAAGGCGAAAGTGTCTCATTCAATAATTAAATACAAAGAGCAAAAATGATCCATTGGCATTTTATGTTACGTTCGACTGTCAAAATTAAAGTCAGAAAGACCAATTTGATATATTTATGGGTAGTAAGGAACCATAGGTTCTAAAAACGTAAACACATTTACAAATTTGAAGTTTCACCAAAAGTTAGCCACTAAATTGATAATATCTCAGTTTAAAATAAAGTAATATACCCTTTTTTTTGAAATTTCCGGATAGAAGAATGATTCGAACCCATAACCCTTTGTTAGAGGTATAAAAGGTTTACCATCGGATCAACCTCATATTGTTAATAATATTAATATACTAATATTTTACACATATTTTACACTCGTCAAAAAGGCAGGCTGGAGACTGATTCCATAATTAACGGCTATTAATTTTTCATCGGTAAAATGCCGCCTTCGAATTGGAATCTCTACTGTGATAAAGCCACATGTTTTAAGTCTTGGTGTATATTATTACTTGTAGAATATTAGAGTGATTTTAAGTTGGATCAATACATGCATTTTATAAAGATGATATTTATTATTTTTATATTTTGCTTTCCCATTAATCAACAGTATATTTTTTTTTCTTTATTTTTACCTCATCAATAGTTAGAAACTTCATTTTGAAGTTTCACTTACTTGGATTGAAAACCTTATAATTATAAACATAATCTCATATTTATCTATTAAATCATAAAGTGTAAAAAGATTTTATAATTATGGTAGATTTTAAACGGTGTTTAATCTCGACAAACCCGTGAAGAAGATTCTAAAATGTTGATTAGTGGTTTTGATCCATAACTACCTATTTACAAATTCAGATTTCCAACCTCGCACAATGAAATCTAATCTAAATCATTTTTTTCTCGCTCATCATGGTAAAGAAAAACCTTAATCTGGCATTTCATCATTATATATTCAGTTGGGCACTTGCCTACTTCAACCACAGTTTCTAATTTTATATATTAATAATGTTATATAGTTCAAAAACTACACCCTCCAATCCTCCATAAAAAAAAGAGTTCAAAAACTAGATCCAAAATATTATACATAATTACATACTACTCATAAATATTTCTCAAAACAAAATGTATAGAATTAACTTATTATATTAACGTACAAACTTCACACAAAATCGCATTATAACTGAGTCCCCAAAAAGAGGATGTTGGAAGCTTTATATCACAGTTCAGTTGATGACTTAGACTCAGTTTGGCATTGCTTCTCCAACTGTTTTTGGGGTCAAAAGTGATTCTGGACCTCAGACATGGTGTTTGGTAAAATCATGGGGAAATGCTTTTAGTCACTTTTAACTTCTCCCAACTGAGTTCTTGATAAGCTACACATACATGCATGCTTTTGGATTTTGGCTTATGCTTTTGGATTTTGGCGGTAGAGTGATATCAAATGAAATTTTACTAACTTTCCAACTTTGTCTTTGCCTTTAACGAAATTTAACAAAAAAAATTGGGCTTATATTTTTATACAAAAAAAAATGTTTCCATAATTAATTCAATAAAGTAAAATAAAAATTAAATAAAAAATAAAGTAGAATAAAATAAAAAAATAAAGAAATAGGACTAATTAATTAAATAAAGTAGAATAAAAAATAGAGATAATTAATTCAATAAAGTACCATAATTATATAACACTTAACACTAAATACAAATAAACAAAAAAAATATAAAGTATAGCAAATTAATACAATTTAGATGTCTTTGTCTTTTTAGTAATTTTACACACTCACAACACTTTTTATATTAGTTTACTAAACACATTGAAATTGCTTACACATTGAAATTGTTTTTAGTTCTCATAGCATTTTTAAAAATCAGTTTACCAAAAACAATTCCAAAAGTAATTCCTTTCACAGCAATTTCAGAAACACTTCTCCCCACAACACAGCAATACCAAACTGAGCCTTAATCAAGTGTAGTAGTTGCACACACGTTGAGTCCATTCCTGATATGAATATTACGCATTTCAATACGTATGATTTATACGATGGGTGTAGAGAACTTGCACGATTGTTCTTTACTAAATTCATCTTAAATCACAAGATCGAATAAAAGGGACGATGTGACAATCTCTCATCGACATTGACAACAAAGACAATGATGCTCACGGATCTTCAAATGCAAATTACAGGGTAAAATTTCGAAAATGTCATTGATTCATAGAGTCCACTTTATTTAGCCACCATTTGATGGAACTAATGACAAACTTTCTCAGACATGGAACTAAGCCGGCAGTCCGAATAATCTATTGTATATATACTTATATACATTATTATTTTCATACAACTCTTGCTTCTACTCAGAGAATACAACACTTGAGCACTATACCCTTGTGATCCATCCTTGTCTCTTCATTGCCTGAAAATACAAATCCACATGCTTGCTTAATACCTGGAACAAATGTTTTATGAATATGTCTGCATGCATGGATGCTTGTTAATTGAAAATGCATATCCACATTTCCACTTGCACAATACAACGCTCAAGTATTATATCTACCTACCACATTTTCAACACGCATAATATCAGAATATCAGAGCACCACTAATTCACATGGGCTCTGAAAAAGTAGTCAATACAACACTCCGGATTGACAAGTTAGATATAACAAGAAACTGATGCAGAAAAGTTTGAAGTATTCAGACTTAATTGATATCGGTAAAATGAGACATGATATAGGTTCAGTTGACATACCTTCAGGAGGCTGAGCAAGCTTCCAATTTTGTGGAGACATCATTTCTTTTTTCAGTTGAGTCAATATGTCCTCCATCGTATATTCCCTTTGCCAATTAGCAAGCATAGGAAAAAGACCTGGCTCAACCTGGTAATTTTTATCAGCTGTTAGTTAACTACTTCAACCATATAACAATCATATATTGCCAATGTCCTGAGCATAACATGACTGACCATTCCAGTCTCTTGATTGACGCAGGTCATGTTTATCCGTGTTTGAAACCTCACACTGGGTGGATTGTCTGGATATTCCGGGCCACAGAAAAGTTTCAACTGGTAGATACGACCTTCATGAACAGTCTGATACACAGAATCAATGGATAGGATTAAATACTACCAGAAGATTATATCATTGAAGGTCCCTGATACACAATAAATAGGGCAGACACATGGAAGTGCAAGCATCTATAATCTAAGGCATATAATGATACTTGAATACAAACTTGTATCTATTTCTGTTTATTTAATGGCTTGTTCACTACTTACAATAGTTCTATTTTGAATTTAGAAAATCCATTTTGGTTAGTATCTACAATATCAAGTCTAGGTTAACCTGTTTTTGTCAAGAAAATATAGTTACATTCCCCAAAAACTTGTATAGCAGTAAAGGAAGAAAAGATCAAAACTAAAATTCTAGGCTTTTTTTTCTTGCATAATCTGATTTGTAGCTAAGACTACTTCTAATGGCCTAACGTTCACTGACACTGAATGGAAAAGCAGAAAGGTTTGGCAGTTTTATTAACAGCTTCGTTTGTTTGGGCCATTATTAGCATACAAGATTTTGGATTGAGTTGTTACTAAAATGGTAGCAAAGCTGGTTCTACCGGGAGTTAAATGGATTCGTGTTCTCCAACATGATTTTATTTGTATTTGGTATTTGTTATCTAAATTTATTTTGTGCTTGTGTTTGGACTTGAACTTGGACCCACATTGCAAGGTTGTTGGTCTTGCTCAAAAGTGGTGTGCTAAAGAGCTAAATACCATTGTTTTAGCACTTACCTAACAACTTGAACTTTTTTGAGTTGAATGGTTACTAAAACCAATAAATCCAAAAGCTTAAGTTGATAGGAAAATGTCCGACAATAGTATTCAAGCACTCTAACATACCCTTTTACGTGCAAAACCGATGGGTTTATCATGTGGTTCGAAACCAAATAACAAATTCAAATATAACCACGTGGGGGGCTCAAACTCAAGACTCAATTGTATAACCAGGCTCTGATTACATGTTAAAAACCAATAGAACCAAAAGTTTAAACCAACAGGAAATAGCCCAAGTGCCCCAATAGTATTTTAAGTTTTTTAGCCACCGAAACTTCTAGGTTGCTATACATTGATATAAAGGAGGTAGAAATTAACTAGAGTCTAGAGAAACAGGAGTTTGGAATCAACTAGTCAGTCAACTGTGCAACTAGAAAAAGATCGGCAATTGTTAAGTTTAAACAGAAGAGAGGGAATCATAGAGCATCAACAAGAGAATTTTTGTATGATAAGAATTTTTAGTTTTTGCTATCATAAAAAAGATTAAAGACAGTTGTATCCAAAAAATAATATTGGTTTTAGAATGAAGCACACTCATTTGGCTAGGTCTATTAAATAATCAATCAGGTTATACCACTGTGAATAACATTGACTTTTTAAAAGCTACTTGGTCAAGGAAGAAACATCTTATATGTATGCACATTCTCTCCCGTACACAAACTTCATTGTAACAAAGAGAGAGAGAAGACGTACATTTGGGGGACCTATAATAGTCCCAGTCCAAGACTGCATAAGTATGTCATCAGCATCATCCATCCCATAGCTTACAGTTCCATCTCCGATTCCCTTTTCCCCTCTCTCAAGCTCTTCCAGTAATCTGAAATTCCTAGGCACTGCAAATGACTTCAGTCACATACGATTCGTGCATATAACTTTTTATTTAAAAATAAAAATAAAAACAAATAAAAAACAAGACTCATTCATGCGATTTAAACATCACCAATAAATAACAAAAAGATCTCAATAAAATGATTATATTTCTAATGAAGAAAACAATTGAGATATCAATTCCAGTATACCAGTTTACCAAAATACCACAGGTTCTGAAATCCATTTTGATGAGATACCAATTTCAAAAATTAATTTGTGATGTCAATCTTAGTGCATAAGAAAAAGTTAAACAACAAGAGTACAAAATAATACATCAATGATCACCTACTTTCCTGATTTACCCAATTGAGGCTGTGGTACAAAGTTAAAGCATTTGTTTCAGTTCCAACAAACACATTTACACTGTCTTTGCAACCTAAGGTTATTGGCACTTCTTCAAAAACAGATTTATAATCCTTTGAAGAGGAAAGGTAACTAATTACAGTTCTTGCTGTTGCTGTCCATGGATTGATTTCGGTAACATCATCAGTATTGTCAGTAAAAAGTTGCTGACATAACAATCAGCATAATCGTGCATAATCCAATAACATATTGACTATCCTAAAGTTTGTCAGGCACATTATTAACAACAAAATCTTCTATTCCCAACAATGAATTTAATATTTTATTCAACTCAGCCAGTTTATCATAGCAACAGGAAGAAACAGATATACAATGGAAAACATTCAAGCATAGCCAATTTACTATGGGAACAGAGAACAGTTAACCATAAATTGTATTGTCACAAAATTTTGGTTCTTTCCTATTAATATCATGTCGATGCACTCAATCTTGCTCAATATGACTGACTCAAAATCCCAATCATTCAACAGAATGGCTGACACTGAATTACAATAAGATAAAATTATTAATTATGTAGCAGAATAAAGTAACAAGTGATATTGATAGTCCAGTCATAATTGAACACAAAGCACATAAGGAAATTACTAGAAATATTCTTGAAACCCTTCTAGGTCCAAAAATAATATCAACATACACAACAGAACTAGTAATGGGAAGAAAAATAAAATGAATAAATAAGTAAAACAGAACATGGCAAAGTATAAATATCTTTTAAGCAATATCTGAAAAAAATATCTGCATTGATCATAATAAAAGAGTATGACAGATAATACAAAATTTCACCAAATTAAATTAATTATCAATTTAGCTCAATCCTTGAACAATTTATGCATAAAGGAATCATATGCCCTAAATCCTAAACAATTTATGCATAACATGAAACACAAACCTGAAAGGCAACTACCGGAACCTGTCTTTTACCTTTTATTCAAATGTATAGCAATATTCTATCCCTACGTCACCTAAACATTACTAACATATAACCAAATTTCATCATCTCTCAGCCTCATCTCTTTTATGTATAAACTGAATCTCAGAGGAGACAAAATGCAAAATGCACCCTTTGCAACATTGTTGCAGAATGACAGATGTAGTCCAAGTCTTCTAGGACCAACTGCCGATGAAAATAGGCTATGGATTCTCCTTGTAGCACCCACTTTTCACAAGAACCGTTGCTCATCAGTATGTTTATAGCAGCTAAACAGAATCCAACATATAAAATGGTATGGCTACTCTAAAAGGAACAAATTTCAGGAAGTTTGAGCAATTCTGGTTGTGGATTGTTCAGAAGTTAAGTTTTGCTCTGCTTGTTCTACTCAAAGCCAGAGCAGGGGAATCAAAAGAATAACATAACAGTATAGAGATCAAGGCTACCTCATTTTTTGAATATCTGAAATTAGTTTAACTCTCTTTCAAAAGGCAATTTCACAATTGTGGGCTGTGGCATCACCAAGGTAATCTATAACATGTACTGTCAAAAACACGAATAATCAACTCCTCCATAGCCATTCAGAATGGAATAACATAAATGTGTCACTTGATTGGCACTTGTGAAGCGTCCAAACCATAACCACTTACTTATAGTCTTACATACATTGTTTGTCTCCATTCTACATCACAACATTGGATGACAAAAATAGGTTGCATCCATAGTTCGGCAATCAAGGCAAGAAAACTAATAGGATCCTCAGCCATAATAACTCGTCGTCAGATAACATGAGGACACTACATAATCCTAGGTAGTCCTTTGTGGTCAACCAGGTAATCAAATCTGGGACTGTAATATGACATAAAAATAAAAAATTTACATCTAAGATGCCACTAGATACTAGGTTACTAGCATCTGGTTCGGCCCACTTTATAAATTGAAAAACATTGCAACGTACAGTTCAGAGAAAAATCCTGTTATTATAATATATAGCTAAAAGAAGTATCAGCAAGCATCCACAATATACTTTCCCTGTCAGTAGTTCATGTAATGGCATTAAATCAGGAATAAATGACCTTCATCAAATGGGACACCGTATCGCTTAGTATTGTATAGATGCTACATCAAAAGATGCAACAAGCCAAGCAAGAACCTCATGCTAACAGCTCACTATAAACATTTATCATAGGTAACATCCTTACAACTTCAACTTCCAAGTTCCAACTATAATATGAGTTGCTCAATCTAAGTAAATAGCCACGACATGAGGCAATACCTGTTCTACACTCCTAAATTATTGTAGCATTCATATTATATTCGAAAAGTTGAAGGTACAGATGAAATGTTAACTGCTAATCAAATTATCTATATATTGTATCTTTCCAAAAAAAAAAATCAACTACATATTGTACCAAATAACACATATGACATGTTAAATAAAGAAAGCATAGCAGTGTCTGTCCATAATTAACTCCACATTACCTTTTTCGGTATATGATATAATCATCCTATAACTGAGGTTTATTTTAGTTACTTTAGGCAATAAGTAAAAACAGTTCCAAAAAGTCTTATGACAGCACAACGGTAGCAAAAAAATTACACTAATACGACCATAAAACGGCTCCCAAAACCCTCACTCTACAAAATAAGATATTTTGTAGAGTTTACTTTTTCTGGGATTTGCTGCTTTTGATAAAAAACACATTGTTAGTAATATCAAAATATGCGACAAACAAATACTAAATAGTAGAAAACATGGTAAAACCCATACATTAAACCCGAACGTTAATATGAGTTCAAGTAGTCACAATCAATGAACAAGATCGATCGATCACGTACCATTTCACACACAATCTACATGATTGGTACAATAAGCATTTTCACAAGTCAAAAAAACTCCAACCAAACACATAAATCCCTAATTTCATTTCATGAAAATCTTCAAATCTCCAGAAATACAGAAATAGTAACTAAAATTATATCAAAACTGTTAATAAAAATCAGAGTAACCTATTAAATCGAAGTGACAGAGACATCTAGGGATTCTTTCTAGAAACTTACCGATAACCGTTGATCCTTCAGAGCCCATTTGATGGATTTTGATAGATTGAGTGACAGTCAAAGTTAGGGTTCCCACTTCCCAGTTCACAGCTACAAATATAGAGAGATAGAGATAACAAAAAAGAAAAACAGTGAAGAGAAAGGGGAATGATTCTATGTTCACGGTCTACGGTTGTTCCTGCGCACCTGCAGATCACGACTATCCTTCGTGACATTGAAATTGATCAAAGACATAACTACTATTCACAATGTCCACAAAAATCAAATAGAAGGATAAACAAATTAAATAAGAAAAATACTTGGGTACCCAAGGTCCGGACCTCTCCAATGAATTGTTGCCACGTGATCTTCTTTCTTTAACTTTTTTACGATTATCTAATTAAATAGGTCACGTGGTACCACCTCATTGGTGGGGTCAGTACCAAGTATTGTTCATTAAATAATACTCTAAAATAGAGTATGAACTCTAAGGCCTAGTTTGGTATTGTTGTATTATGAGGAGAAGTGCTTTTAGAATTGTTGTGGAAAGAATTAGCTGAGTGTTTGGTAAATTGATTTTCAAAAGTGTTGTGAGAACTAAAAGCAATTTCAATGTGTTTAGTAAACTGAAGTAAAAAGTGTTGTAAATGTGTAAAATTACTAAAAAGACATAGACATCTAAATGGTGTTAATAGGCTATACTTTACATTTTTCTTGTTTATTTGTATTTAGTGTTAAGTGTTATATAATTATGGTATTTTATTAAATTAATTAGTTTCATTTTTTATTCTACTTTATTGAATTAATTAGTTATATTTTATGAGTTTTTTTATTTTTTTTTATTCTACTTTATTTCTTTATTTCTTTTTTATTCTAATTTATTGAATTAATTAGTCCTATTTTTTTGTACAGCAATGTAAGTCCAATTTTTTTTGGTAAATTTCGTTAAATGCAAGGACAAATTTGGAAAGTTGGTAAAATTTCATTTTATATTACTGTAGCGCGTTTTCTAAAAGAAGAACCAAAAATCTGAAAGCATGTATTTGTAGCTACTCAAAAACTCAGTTGAGAGAAACTAAAAGTGACCAAAAGCAATTTCCCGCGATTTTACCAAATACTCTGTTTTTGGTTTGAAATCACTTTTCATCCCAAAAGCAGTTGGGAAAATAATACATAACTGGGCCTAATGTGCTAAACTCATGTAAAAAGGTGACTTTTCTTAAAAATGGAAGGACCAAAGTGAAAATCCCCCTAAAAATTAAAAAAAAAAAAAGAAGAAGAAAAGAACATAATAATTAAATGGGGTAATTTCAAGTCTCTATTTTTTTAGCAAAATGTCACATGTTTAAACACCTTTGCCATATCAATAACTTAATTTCCTTTAAAAAAAAAACAATACATCACACATTCACTTTAATCCATTTGGTCAAAATACAAACGGTTAACTTTCTCTCTATATATAAGTACAATTTTATGTCAATGATTTATCGTGTTCCATAAATAAATAATATTAAAATGGTTTATAAAAATAAATTAACAACAAAAATATATTTTCTAAAAAAACAAAAAATATAATAAATTTTTAAAAAAGGAAAAAAAAACTAATGGGTTATGGAAAATATAAAGTTAAAATAAATAATAAATTGAAAGTATTTAATTTTTTTAAGAGTATTTCAAAAAAAAAAAAAAGATTTTTTTAAAGTAAATGGATCTCCACTGTTGGATTTGGATTGATCCAATAGTGGAAATCCATTTACTTTTTTTTTCTTTTTACAAAATTCTTTTTTCTTTTTTGAAATACTTTTTTTTTTAATTTACAAAAATACTTTCAATTTATTATTTATTTTAATTTTATATTTTCTATAATCCACTAGTTTTTTTTTCTATTTTTAAAATTATTATATTTTTTTAGAAAATAAATTTATGCTGTTAATTTATTTGAATAAACTATTTAAATATTATTTAGTTTTAAAACTTAATAAATCATTTTGATTAGTGATGTATTTTAGAAAAATATGGGATTTAAGTTACCATACGAAAATAGATGATATGTCCCCCTAAAAAAATAGGTACTTTAGTAAAATTACACAATAATTATATAAGTTGACGTTTTGTACTTTTATAGTTAATAAGCACAAACGTAATAAATATTACCTTTGAACATACATAAGATTAGCATATATCTCTACATATAAACCTCAAGAACCCTACACATTTGCAGCTCAAATTCAATGTTACTTCAATATCATCCTCTTCTCGAATTAATTCCAAGTCTCTCCATCACCATCTCTCTCATTTGCTCAAATAAGGTCAAGAAAATGGACAAGCCTGTCAAAGCAGCAGAGAAAATAATAATATGAACATGGTCTAAATGCATACTAAGGTAAACCTCCCTTTTATATGACTATGTGTCTTTATATTTATCCTACTGTTGGCATCGTGCACATGATACAATCAGGGAAAAAACAGTCCCAATTTCCAACAAAATGACAAACTCTAATTCATTAATTATAATTAACTACATCTTGTAATATTTATGATCACATGTCATGCTTTTGTTTTTCTTGATCAGTTCTTCAGAGGAAGAAACTCAATAAACTGATGGCTTGGAGTGAAGTGGTGGGCATTTATGGTTTTGATGTGCAATGTTTCTGTATCTAATTTCTTGCTAGTAGAAGGTTTAACATTGTTGTTTCCGTCTTCATCTCTGCAAACTGGGAAGAGCTCTAGTGTTTTTTGAGTTTCATCAACATTGTTGAAATTCTCTTTCAAAAGGAACTTGGTTTCTAGTGAAGTTGTAGTTGTTATGGTGTCCTTAATCATGATCTTGGAGGAAGAAGAGGGTGTTTGCAACGTGGCATTCATATGATCTACTGTGCTGCTGATCATCAGTGAGCTCTTTCTCTGGTGTAATTCCTTCTCATCAGATGGTGGCCATCCATGTGGTCCAATACCACTTTCTGCTCCTCTATGAATTGTAATAGATTCCTGGAAAAAAAAAATTCATAATAAAAATAACTGAAATTGATATTTTGTAATAATACAAAATGAAAATGTTTTCAAAACAAGAGCCCCAACAGAAAGTAAAGAAAGCAGCTTTTGAAGCACTACATAGCATACAAAAGCTCAAGCTTGTTCCCTGAGGCTTTTCCACTGCTTTTGTAAATATTGACTTTCTTTTGACCTTTTGATCAAACTATGTATATATATATATATATATATATATATATATAATGTTAAACCATGAAGAAATCAAATAAAAGGACAAAATTTTCTTGTACAGGCAACCAGACCTCTGTATGTTTACTGCAGTTTGAAGATGGTGTCCAGTTCTTAGTCTGTCCAACATCATAACCTGTCTTTCTCAACCCTATTCAAATATCAAAACCATCAGTAGAGCAAATTCAATGAAAGATCAGCAAACACTGCACATAGATTAATCACTATAGTGGCTGTTTTAGTGTTCATACTTATATAAAAACATTGGGATGCAATCAAAATTGAAGAGCATTTTTTACAAGTTTGGTGATACCTGAGTCTTTCTTATAATCAGGACCAGTATTTGCAGGGTGAATATGTTGTTTTTCTTCAGGATTCATCGTCTCCATCTCGCGGCGCCTTTTTTGTCGTTCTCTGGCTTTGTGGTTTTGGAACCAGTAGAACACATTTTTTCCTTCAATCTTGCCAAACCTACGAAGCTGTGCGGTGATGTGTTGGATTTGTTCAGCACTTGGTGTACGGGTTCCTTGTCGATACATATCTTCCAGGGCAAGCAACTGCTCTGGTGTTGGATTCCACCTTGAACTCCCCATGAATTCTGTCCTACTTTGCTCAGTTCCATTAGCTGCACCAAATACAAAACAAACAAACAAACAAACAAAGCATTATATGGTATCTGAATTCTCAATGAAAAGCTACAATAATGTTCAAATGGAAGATATATAAGAGAAAATAAGCTTACCATGGTAGTTACATAGTGCTAAGAGACTTGTACTTTGGGGAAATGGAGTTTTAAGATTTGGAATCAACGGCAACCTGATCGCTGTAGTTGACGGATGAGAAGAAGCAGTAGAAGAAGAAGAAGACATATTGAGATCATTGAGATGAGAACAACCCATTTTGAACTAGAAATGAAGCCAAGGAATTTGATGAGCTTCTTAGCTTTAGCTAACTTGAGTGTTGCTACAGCTAGAAATGAAGGGACTAAATAAATAGTAGGAGAGTTTACAAGCCCGGGCCCACTTCACACGATCTCTTTATACTCATGAATTTATTACATAGATGTTCATAAACTATATGCAACCGTTCTTATTCCATAAATCCAAAAAGGAAATCCAACATTTGTATGATATTGTAGAGACTAGAGTCTCACTCCTTAGTGACATATGATGTAGGATAAAGATGAAGGAATCACTGTTCATGTCGAACAATTTATTTACTTTCTTATTTTGTTAATTTGGGTATTTTCCTTTTTAGCAAGTTTATTTTTTTTAGTTTGATTAGGAATTAAATTTAGGTTTTGAAAATAAATCAAAATTACCTTTTGGGTAAGATTTGATCTTTGTTTTCCAGTCAAGTTAGGAGTCATGAATCTTAGAAGATTCTGATTAGTTTTGATCTTTTCTTGATTTAGTATTTTTTAGGAAATATCGTATTCGAATCGTATTAGGATTAGTTTATTATAAATAGTCTTATTATTTTCAATTATTGTAACTTTTAACCTTTGATTGATTTTAATAAAATCGTTCATTTGGAACATTTATCTGTGGTGGATTCGATAACCTCTTTAAGGATTCAAGAGCACCATTTTCTAACGAAGATTAGGGAATTATGGCCCCTGCATGACAGTTCATGCTTGGGTAACTACCGGTTGCTGCGTCAAGGTTCCTATGATTGTGTATCAGGGTTCGATAAAATGATCATTCTTATTTTTGTCATACCCCACTACGTCAATTGGTATCAAAGCGACCGAGTCTACCTTTGTGCTAGGCACAACGTCCACGGACCATAACCATCTACGTTCCTAAACACCATATATTCACCCTCCATATCCCCCTATAAAAAAAGGGAAAAAAATAGAGAAACGAAATTGAAAAAAAAAAGAATGAGAGTGTTTTTGTGATAGTTCTGAGAATTAACAATCAGCCTCAGAGACAGCAGAAAATGTGGATCAACCTCAATAGTGTCAGAACTTTCAGATTAGCCTCATGAGTTCCAGATATTTCAGATTGCGCCCACCATCACACCCATTAAAATCACACTCGTCACACACACCTAAAGCCGCGAGTGAATTTATTTTTCATAAGCAATTCCCAGGATTCAATTTTTTGGTACATTTTTCTTTTACTTTGATTTCGGTTCTCAATGGGTTTCAATGGTTCTCTTGGTTCCAATAATTATTTTTCAAGCTATAATGTTTATCAACCAAGACTTCGATATTTTTCTGGACATTTGAAAACTAAAGAATTTATTAATTGGTTGGAAGAAGTTGAAGAATATTTTACATATCAAAAAACTGAAAAAAGTCTGAAAGTTTTATTAGTAGAAATTTATTTGAAAAATGATGCATTAATTTGGTGGGAAGACTTTCAAAAGGATCGAAAAAGATTTGGAATGGATGAGATCAAATCATGCCATGTTATGAAACAAGTAATGCAGGAGAAATATCTTCCAAATGATTATTTTGAAGATTTTTGTCATGCAAAAGATACAGTTCAAGATATTACGTATGAAGTGGAAAATGTTGAAGTCATTGAAGACGAGTCATTGATCTTAGAAGTTGAAGACTGCGATCCAGTCATTGATATTGATTGCACTTTAGATGTGGCTGAAGCAAAACTGGAAGCTAAATCGATTACTATTGATAAACTTTCCAAGGGTTACAACTTTTTTGAAAATCCACACAACTTTTATTGGGATAATTTGAAGATTGTTTTTCTTCAATTGGATTTTGAAGATCCAACATTGTTGCCATATGAAGATTATTCGTTCAAGCCGGTGATTGACAAGATGGTACATTTGAAGTATCATCCACCCAAATAAAACCTTGTCAAACTCGAGGACGAGTTTTTTTAATTAGGGGTGACTGATGTAGGACAAAGATGAAGGAGCCGCGACCCATGTCGAACAATTTATTTATTTTCTTATTTTGTTAATTTGGGTATTTTTTTTAGCAAGTTTATTTATTTTAGTTTGATTAGGAATTAAATTTAGGTTTTGAAAATAAATCAAAATTACCTTTTGGGTAAGATTTGATATTTGTTTTCCAGTCAAGTTAGGAGTCATGAATCTTAGAAGATTCTGATTAGTTTTGATCTTTTCTTGTTTTAGTCTTTTTTAAGAAATATCGTATTCGAGTCGTATTATGATTAGTTTATTATAAATAGTCTTATTATATCCAATTATTGTAACTTTTAACCTTTGATTGATTTTAATAAAATAGTTCCTTTAGAATATTTATCTGTCGTGGATTCGACAAGCTCTTTGAGGAATTAAGAGCACCATTTTCTAACGAAGATTAGAGAATGATGACCCATGCATGACAGTTCATATTTAGGTAACTACCGGTTGCTGCGTCAAAGTTCGTCTAAGTGTGTCATTCTTATTTTTGTCATACCCCGTTACGTGAACATAGAATATTTTTGTCATACCCCGTGCGAAAAAAAAAAAACAAAACCGGTGTTAAAAGTAAAAGATTTAAAAAACATAAAATATTTGTTTTTCGTTTTTCGTTTTTTTTTCATTTTGTTTTTCACTTTTTTTATATTAAAAAAAATCTTTAACTATTAATTATACTGTTATGCGTTTGATATGACTATGATAAGACGGAACAAGATTTTTAAATTACCAAAGTGCCCCTCTTATATATATATATTATAATATTATATTTTATGTATATTATTATATTAATAAATATTATATATATAATATTAATATATTATATAAAATATATTATATAAAAATATTATATAAAATATTACATATATAATATAATATCATATATTATGTATTATTATATATAAAAATATAATATAAAAAATATTATTATATTTTTACAATTATATTTTTATTATATTATAATATATATAAATTATAATTATTTATTTATAATTTAAGAATTTAGTTTTGATTAATTCATTTTTTTGATATGTTTTTTTGAATTAATTGTTGATGTGTTACTTTTGTTTAATTTAAAAATTATAATACAAAATTTATATTAGTTAATTTTTTAATTTATTTGTTAATAGTTGTAATAATATTAACCAAAATACTAAAATTGATATTTCAATTTTTGATAGTTTTCGGTTAACCTAACAGACGGTTTTTTCCGTTTTCATTTTTAAAATACAGCTTTCAGTATTTGTTACCAGACGCGTTTTCAGAATTCGAAAATGAAACCAAAAATACTGTTTTCATTTTCATTTTTATTTTCGAAAAATAACAACTGAAAAACGCTTACAAACGTTTACAGGACGGACCCTTATATTGTCATGAGTTCAAGTTGCATAGATTCAAAGGACAACAAATACATAATTAGTCTCGACATGAGAAAGAGAAGATCATGAAAAACCCAATGGGGGTTGAATTACTGGACTCAAATATGCCCCTTTAAGTGAAAACGCAGCGATAGCTGCAGTTTGCTTTTCTCTTCACAAATGATCATTGATAATAATTAATAAGGAATTGACTATATATATATATATATATATATATATATACTACTCCAGAAGCTTGTTGCAAGTGCTTACACCAACAGCTGCGGCAAGATGCCAAGCAGCATGAAGGAATGGAGTTTGAGGAAAGACGTCATCTGCAATGAAAAGAACACCTCCTAACAATGATGACATCTTATGCACGTTGTGAGCCATTCTCAGTTTCGGATCTTTCACTACTCTCTTCGCAAATGCTACCTGGACAGCAGTAAAGAACATGATATTTCATGAAAACACACTACAAATATATATTCAGCAGGTCATGGTATGTAAATGGATTGCATGACATTTCGTAAAATAACAAGCATGTCAACCAATATAGTGCTTTCTGTTTGGTAGGATGCAAAAAATTGTCTATATAATTATGTTGTGTGTAGTATAGTTATTTATTTATTTATTTTTGAAATATTACAATAATTCGGGGTTTGGGGTAGGGGGACATGACTCGAACCCACAATCTCTTAGTATAGTATAGCTGTTAAACTCACTTGTTATCACAAGTTACCAGTGAAATCATGTTGAAGTTCATTATTAATTGCTCACAAATAAACTCAAAAAGAAGGTAACGGTTGGAAAATATGTGTATGGTTTAGATTTTAATCTAATGGAAACTTGCAACCATTTAAATCTAGTAAAAGTTAACACAACTTTCATGATAGCTAAGTTCAAAATCCTGCTCTCATCAAGGAATGAAAGGTTTGTCCGAAGGGAGAGGGCTACATATTTGCTGGAGTTTTACGTTACATATAAATTATCGGCCAAAGATAATGATCCATAAACCAAAATCAAGCCACTGGAAGACGGTAAAATTTAGACCTAAAACATTACAAGAATGTAGTTCTATAATAGTCAATGCTTCCAATAAAACTCATAAAGCTGAAATTCTGCAAGGATAACGTCTATCTTACATATACCCAATTAACCCAATTATAGCCAAAGCTGGATAATAAGGTCATTTAATTTTTTGTTCGAAAACTGAACAGTCTTGAATAACGACTGAAACCTGAAACTGATGACATGTTTGTTTTTTATTTTTATCACATCTGAATGGGATGTCAACTTGTTTTTTTACAGATAAAACGGTTTAAAAACAAGTAATTTGATATTTATACCCTTGTTAATATTAATAGTAATGAATTTTCATGTTATATGATACAAACAACTAAATAAAAATAATTTAACAAATCCTAAACCATTTTTAGGTAATAATGATAAGATATTATTCATGATTGAGATATGATATATATATTAAATGAAAATAATGATTTACAAAAGATTTTGATTTTTTTTTGAAGGTTCAATGATGGTATTGAAAGTTACAATGTGATTTTTTTTTTTAAGAGTTGATTATCATAAGAAATAAGGTAAGGAGAAATAAATTTGTGTAGTATGAAATTATGATAAATTTGGAAATATGTTATCTTTAAGAGAAACTCTTGGAAGAAACTATATTGAATGCAATTCAGGAAATTGAAATTAAGTTAAAAGTAGTATTTTTTACTTTATTTATTTATTTTTAAGTTGTTTGACCACCTAAAAAACAAACAAAACAATTTAATAATTTCAATTCAGACCAATTAAGTTTTAAGTGTAAAAAAAAAACGACCTCATAAGACAGTGTCGAGTTAGGTATTCAATAAATTGTGCAATTATTTCTATAAATTATGCAACAAAACAATAACATAGTTTTTCATCTCAACTATATGTTAATATGTAAAAATAAGAATATTAGAATAGATATTCAAAGACACTACGAAATTGAGTCTAGAACCAGCTAGAGTTATACTTACCTCCATCATTCCAGTATGAACAGCTGAAACCATCAGAGGCTGGATAGGTAGAAACAATGCAGACGCCACCATCAACAACTTTGGATTCTCTTCTCTGAGGGCCCTTGACAGACACTGCAGAAAGATTCTTTAGTTTTTGATTTTAATTTTATTAGAGAAGAACTGAGAAGACATCAAGCAAAAGGTAATATCTATGTTACTAGATATAATTATTAGTTGAGAAGGCAATATCTATGTCACCAGATATAGTTATCGGTTCTAAGTGATCCAAAATCCTAGAGCTAAATCGTCTCTTCCTATTAGAACAATATACAATACATCATGAGAAACACTGTGAATCCACATCAATAGTTATGAACTTATTCGAGCTAAATCATGAAATTGATTCTCTCTAGAATTTCAACAAACATTCAACAGTTTTTTACTAACCACTGTTGCTGTGGCTATCATCGTATAGTCAGCCCATCTCAAGTACTTCCGCAATTTTCCTCTTGAAGAATGATACACACTTGATGCAACTCCGACACCAATTAATGAATTAGCATACAGCGTAGTGTTCAGATTCTTCCTGTACCCAGAGTAAAGTAAGCGACCAGACACAATAGGATATCACATTTATCAAGCAAATTACCCAAGAATATTACCTTGGTGTCTGGAGTCCAAGAGCAATAAAAGGAAGTGATGTTAGCACATTAGCGACTGTTTCTAATAGATGCTGATCACCTAACAAAAGTGATTAAGGGTTGAAACATACATAGATCATGTAGATGAAATATTAATGCATAACAGGAAAAAAAAAAGGAATTAATTTGTCAGAGTAATACCATGAAGACTACATTGAATGGGCCTCAAACATGATGGTCTTTGCTGCCATGCTCGTCTGGAGAACACGTAAGCAGTACATTATATTCCATACCAATTTTGCATTTATATGACTATATACAATCTGATTAATATAGAGAAAGATCAAACTACAGAGCTATGCAAATGAATCTCAAGTATTTAAATAGGGTAACTACGAGACACCATTTAAAGAGCAGTTTTAACAGACATATATACTTTCATGGACAGTTAAATTTGCTTGCACTTACTGCATTAATAGAAGTTGATTAGCTCCAATAGCTGTTGTTTCAGAGGTGGATATGTCCCCATGTTGATTGATCTCTTTAAACTCAAATGGTGAATGAGGCACCACATGCACCCCATGTACACCCTCTAGGGCTTTACTACTATTCAATGTACTCCGTGGACACATAAGCTATTCGGCTACAAGACAAATTTTATTGATTGCCAGCAACTTCTTGCTGGCATCAATTGGAATAGGTGTGTTCTGCTCTGCAAAACAAACTGAAATTGTTAGACACAGTTTCATGATGAAACATATGATAGGAATTTAGCTGCTACTAGAAATGTGTTAAGAAGAAGTTGTTGAACCCAAATCTTATAACTAAATTTTTATCGAAATTTTGTACTATTTACAGTTAAAAAACAATTACTATTGAATAACTGCAGAATTGCCAACAATATCTTATAATATGTTTAAATCTCCATTTATCTCGCAAACAAAGACACAAACACCTGCTAGCTAGAAGAACTAGAATACGTGCTCTAAAGTCGAAACTAGAAAATCTTATGCAGTTCTATACGAAACAAGGCTAGTACATACATGCAAGTGAAGCAAAGCTAGTCAGATAGGTGATAAAGTTATAATGCCCTTAGCATATATATATGCAAGGCTAAGCTTTTATATGTATACAATTAAGGAGGAACTTGTTGAATCGTAAAAGTTTATATTTGAGTTGTGTTGTAAAACAATTACGAAAAATAAGTTGCCCCCTCGAAAATACCAGCTAGTTTGCTTGTACAATAACCATCGGGTCTTCAAAAGCTTTGAAGCAGCTCATGTTAAAGGAGTGGGATTGCCTATCTCTTGGACAAGCATTTCCAAAAAAATAAGATTTCAAGAAACAACAAGATCTCTTATGCTAACCAATACTCCTTTATGCCTTATTTTAACAAGTAAAAGAACAGTAAACCTACAAGTAGATTACAAATCCAACAAACCACGACCAAAAAATCCCAGTAGTGTCACATAAATAAGCATCTGAGCAATTTAATTGACCAAGTAGTGACATAATTTAGGACATTGGGCAAAAGGGCTGCAGAGCCTCAGAAGAATTTTTGAATCAAAATTCAGATATCTTTGTTTAATTCTCAGACAACAAAAAAGAACCAGATATTTACTGATAAAAATCCATTTTTTTTGTCAAAACACTGACAAAACGAGAATTCATTCAGACTATCAAGGGGTATTTTGTATAAATAAAATCATCAGCCTAAACAACTTTCATGCATACAAGTCCAAATCAGAGGACCAAACCACCGACCCACATGAGTCCCTTCAATTCCCAAGTTTTTATTACAAACCCAGATTCGAACACCGAATTCTCAAGAGAATTTCACTAAAACAACAACAAATCTCATAAGGGTCTACTAGATACAAACCAAAAAAAGAAAAAAGAAAAAAGAAAAAGAGCCAACAACAAATGGTTTTCTCCACATACCCAATACATAAAAAATAAAAGACACATCCGAAGTTTCAACAGAGAGAGAATACCTGGAACAAAATGACGATGCTGATGAGCTGAGATGGAGGTTAAATAAATATATATATATATAGAGAGAGAGAGACACGAAAGAGAGGGAGAGAGGAGAGGCAGTTGAGTTCAGTTTAAAACGGCCGTTTTTAAGACAAAAATGAGCATGAAGTATAAAGTAAGAGAGATGCGAATGACTTCACGAATCTTCTTGCTTGACTGTCCGCATATTCTTTTTTACTAATCAACATGCGCCACTTAGGATTTACGTCTGGACATCAATTGTTGACTAGTTTACACTCATGTCCTAGGAAGCTCGGATACTTCATTTGGTAGACTTAACTCATATCCGTTTCTAGTTCGGATCTTCTCTAAATATTCTAGATTACGTATCCGATATACCAGATACCTTATCTCATGACTTTAGGATGTATCTCGACATATGCTTCTCGTATTCTTATCTAGTGGTGTAAAAATGGGTCCGTCGGTGACAGGTCGATCCGATCGGTCCGATCGGTCCAAGAAGTTTACGGATCGTGCTGGGAACAGTCCGTGAAGGAAGAGGGCCATACCGCATGCCAGACAGCTGGAAGAAGGCCCGGCAGGCCGGCCCGCCTGGCACGCCAATCCGGTATGCCAGGCCTGACGGACCGATCCGCCTGTCCGTTCGACCTAATTTTTGTTTTTTTATAAAAAAAAATCCTCCAACGGCTGGAATTCAATTCCAGCCGTTGGAGGAATTATTTTTTACCAAAACCCCCCTTAAAATCTTTTAAATTACATTTTGACCCACAAATCAAATTTTTCTATAAATACTTCCATCCATTTCATTTTCCATCAATTCTCTCTATCATTCTTTCAATCTCTCATTCTCTCAAATCTCAATCTCTAATATATTCTCCAATTCTCTAAACTTTTTCATTCAATTTGGTTATTACTCTCTCTACAAAATTCTCTACATTTTCCACCAAAACACCAAATTTTAAAGGTACAATTTTGTTATTACTTTTGGTCTAACATATTCTCATAGTAAATTTATATGTTTATGTTTAGATTTGAGTTACTTAATGAAAACATTATCTATTTAGTTAGTTAGTTTATCATTTTTTGGGCTTTAATGTTAATATTATTTGTTTAGTTTATTAAGATTTTTAAGTTTAGTAGTAATTTTAATATTTGTTATTAATAAATTTAGAAAGTTAATTTGTATTACTGAAATTACTTTTTGTAATAAGTAAATGATGAATGTTAAGTGTAGTAATTACATTTGATATTGTTTTTTTCATAAATTAAAAATTTTTATTTGTAGATTATGTTAGTAAATTTAAGAGTAGTTGTTCAAATCATCAATTTTATGTTAGTATATTATGTTAGTAAATTTATCAATTTTATTTGTAGTAGTGAACTAGTGAATTTAAATTTTTTTGTTAGTAGATTATGATTTTTTTGTTTATTTAATTTGTTATTTAAGTAAATTAATTATTGTAAGTGTCGTATTAGTTATAGTAGTTATTGTTAGTAAATTAAGATTATTGTTAATAAATATTGATTTTTAATTTGACCATTAACTACTATAGTGCTCATATTTTTATTCAGATAATGGATCCTAACCAGCAGCCTTATTTTCCGGACAGTTTGAATATGCTCAACGATGAATTTGATATTTTAGAACTGACCCATACTCAAGCGGGACCTTCTGGTTCCGGCGTTACACCAACATCACATCCCAGAAAATTAACATCAAATGTGTGGCAATGTTTCAACATAGTCCAAATGACACTCCCAAACGGGACGTCTGGCCTCAGAGCTAAATGTAAGTTTTGCCATAAGAATTATGCTACAAGTACGGGGGGAACTGGACATTTGAGACGGCATATGCATAAATGTATGCCTGCACATGGACAGGTAAACACTACAACCTAGACACAACTTCAACGGCACCCAGACGGGTCCGTTACGACGTGGCAGTTCGACGCCATGCACGCTAGAGAGTGCTTGACACGATACATTGCACAAACTGATCAACCGATCAGTATTGGTGAGAGTCCATTTTATAAAGAATTAATCACATCTGCATAGAACCCCCAATATGAACCTGTTTCTAGAACCACCACTAGAAATGATTTGATACAATTGTTTGAAACCCAAAGGGATGACTTAGTTGCTGAAATACAACATTTAAGTGTCTCTGTTGCATTAACTTCTGATATTTGGAATGCATATTCCAAACAGGACTATTTATGTGTCACGGGACACTATTTAGATTCTGATTGGAGGATAACAAAAAGAATTTTTGGTTTTCATCCTATGGATTTTACACATACCGCAGAAAACATTTTTAATGTCATAATGGAAGTTTTAGAAACTTATGAAATCACGCATCGCATTCTTTCAATCACATTTGATAATGCATCTGTAAATACTAGCTCTATTGCATTGTTTGTTGCAAGAAATATCCCGCAAGATGGAGGTTATTTCTTCCATCAACGGTGTGCATGCCATATTATAAATTTAGTTGTACAGGCTGGTTTAAAGCAGGTAAGTGACCAAATAGATCGCATCAGAGATGCCATTTCTTGGATTTGCAGTTCTAATCCTAGATTCAGTGAATTCAAGAGACATTGTAAATTAAACGGTCTCAAACCCTGACGATTCCAAACTGATATGCCGGTAAGGTGGAACTTTACTTATTTAATGTTGCAAAATTGTTTGGAATATGATACAACCATTACATGTTTTTATAACATGAAATTGACCGAAACAGGACAACTTAGTCCAAAATTACTTACCACAGACGATTGGTATGTGGCAAAGATTTTTATTCAATTTTTAAAGATTTTTTACAATGCCACTGTAACTCTTTCCGGGGTATATTACCCCACATCTTCCCAGGCAATCCATCAGATAGTGGAAATGTCTGAACTGTTAAACAGTTTTAGAGAAGATGAACATCTAGGCGCTGCAGTTGTTGTCATGGAGACAAAGTTGAAAAAATATTGGGCTAACATTCCCCTACTTTATGCCTTAAGTGCTATAATAGATCGCAGGGTTAAATTATCTGGTTTAGAAGTTTTACTTGAGTTTATTGGTATTAATTTGTCAATAGATTATTCAAAACAAATTACTGACATTCGAACCAAGTTGTTCTAGATTTTTCATATTTATGAGACCAGGTTTGGCAACATTGACATCCCCCAATCAACACGACCGAAGACAGAGCCGAAGCAAACAAGTTGGAGCCTTCTGAAACGACGAAAAAAAGACAAATCAGCAAGTACTTCTTTAGGGCAAAGATCTAGCCCATCTTCTTGTACCGAACTTATTAGGTACCTTGAAGCACAGTTCGATGCTGTTGAAGACAAGGAAGAGTTTGATTTGTTGTTATGGTGGAAGACCTATACGTACAGGTATCCAGTTCTGTCACACTTAGCACGTGACGTACTGGTTATTCCAGTGTCAACGGTGTCTTCAGAACAAGCTTTCAGCACCAGTGGATGCATAATTGAACCAAGAAGAAGCTGTTTATCTCCAGAGATGGTGGAGGTATTAACATGCCTTCGGGATTGGGAGCATGCTAAAAAAAGGTTACAAAATCTAACTGTAGATAAATAACTTAATCTAAATTTCGACAATCTATATATTGATGACCCTTCAGGTAGTGGCCAGGGCCAGAACTAGGTTATACTTTTACATATGTATTTATTATTTACTTGTAAGTTGTAAAACGGTTGCACTCTTTTTCCCTTACCAAGTTTTTATCCCACTGGATTTTTCTTGGTAAGGTTTTTAATGAGGCAATCATGTAGATATGTATTACTGAATTCTATAAGTGAAAAATAAATAAATAATTAAAAAATTATCCGTTCTCTTTATTCATTTCAAATCCTAATAATTGTTCGTTCTTTTCATTCATTTTAAATTCCAAACTCTTAACCATAAACTATAAATCCTAAACCCTATACCCTAAATCCAAAAAAACGTAATTTGGAAAAAAAATTGGACCAAAAAACTAACCCTCCGGACCAGGCCCGCCAGAGGGGCCCGGCACGCAGGCACGGCCGCCTAAGGCAGGCCGGCGTGCCGTGCCGGGCCTGCTTCTCTGAAACAGGCCGGGCCGGGCCGGCCCGCAACACCGTAGCGTGCCAGGCCCAGCTAGGCCTGTTTTCAGAAATGGACTGGCCAGGCCGTGCCTAATGGGCTGAGCCAGCCCATTTTTACACCACTATTCTTACCCTATTCTTTTCATATGCTTTCCTTATCCTTACAATGGACATGCATTTTTATTTGTGGGATGTTAAAAAAGATAGTTTTGATTCCATGGACATGGAGAATGTCGAGATATCGGAGATTGCAAACCTTACTCTTGATGAACCAAAGTTAGTGGTCGAATTATTTAGTTTCTTTTACAATATGAATGATGATAATGAAGTTAATTAGGAATTTATAATATGTTTTGAGTTTTTTTATGTATTATTTGGATTTTTTAATATGTTATAACTTATGTGACATATGTTTATTTGAATTTTGTAATATGTTACAACTTATGTGACATGTTTTATTTGGACATTGAAATATGTTACATTGTTATGACTTATGTAGTTATGTGACATGTTTTATTTGGATTTTTAATATGTTTTGGCTTTCTTTCGTACATTTGAAAATTGAAATAAATAAACATATATGTTATGGGAAATTTATTTTTAAACACGCTCGAAAGTTTTTTTTTACTTTTTCATTTTTTTTAATATATGTATAAAATTTAACCGCCAATAACCATATTTTAAAATTTTATTTTAGTTTATAACCAAAATTATGAAATACCGCTACGACCTCTCTTTATTTTTTATATTTTATACGGAAAACGTGAAACCAACCTAAAAAACGAGAAACCTTGAATATTTTTATAGCAAATTACACAATAACTCTCCGATGTTCCTATTTTATACACGTAAATAACTATATCAAAAATTAAACATTCACTTGTTAGTCAAATTTGGTCAAACTTAACCATTGACCAAGTTTGACTGTAAAAATATAGGTATTGTTGTTAAAAAATACATATTAATTTATTAATTAAAAAAAGGAAAAAAGAATAATTTTTTTAAAAATGAATCTCCACCGTAAATTTTTAGATGGAAGGTGTATATTAACTGAAAATTAAAAGAAAATAAATGAAAAACAAATGTTGGTAGAGATCCATGTCCTGATCTCCATCGAAGGTGAATCTACTTCAATACAGATCGATCTCTATCAAAAGAGATCATCATCTCCATCAAATGAGATCTCTGATGATTTCTATCGATGGAGATCTAGAACGAAAGAGATTCAAATCCTATATATATATATATATATATATATATATATATATATATATATATATATTTAAAAATAAATTATTATTTTTTAATTAAGAATTTCAGGGGTATTTTGGTATATTTGACAGTCAACTTGGTTGAAGGTTAAGTTTAATCAAATATGACTTACAATAGAGAAGTGAATGTCTGTTTTCAATAAATTTGTTTTCCCTTGTAAAAGAGTAAACCTCAATGAGGTTTGGTGTTTTTTTTTAAATAAAAAAATTACTGAAACGTCCCACTAAAACCCTTGTTTTAATTTTTTGTTACAGGGGAATTACCAAAACATACACTTCTAGAGGAGATGTTTTGGTAATTTAACATTTAGTTTTTTTCTTCTTCTTTGCCAAATCAAACAGAAGTGTCGGGGAATAGTGCTCCGATGACATTGCTGTTGTGTCTGGGCAGTGTTGGTCTCGGTGGCACCTGTGACTTCATCTGCCACCTACTCTAACAATGTCACGGAGAAAATTCCTCACCCATATTTGTGAAATGCACATGATGATATTCAAACTCTCATAACATGAAAATAGAGTTCCACACCCCTTGAGCTAGGAGGAGGTATGTAACCACTACAAGAAAAATTCTCATTAGTGATGAAAATTATTTGTTCCTATATGGATGAAAATATTTCCTTCCCAAAAAACTCTACCTTATGTACATAACAACAGATTTTTATGGATGAAAATAATTTTAGTGCTTGAAAAGTTTTTATTTTATTTTTGATATAAGTACATAATGCGTGAAAAGCTTTTAAATTCATTAAAATCGATAGATTTAATTAATGTCCTTACTTTAAATTAAAATAAGGGATTTCACCATTTTTATTTATGTCTTTTTTTCTTTATAATATATCTCCACCGTCCATCTCGAGATCCCCACTTTTTTTTAATATATGTTTTTATTCTTTTTAAATAACAAATTGTTTGTTTTTTAAAAGATCTCAGTAGGGGGTTGGAGTGTTGGTTTTGATAAGTTGGTGTCCAATATTATCATAACTTTATATTAAACAAATTTCTTTCATTTAATCAATTAGTACTTATTATAAATGCATATCACGTTGTCACTTTCAATTCCACTGTTGAACCTTCAATTTTATTTATTTATTTTGTAAAAATAAATAAATATTTATATCATTATTTATCGTATCTTAATTATGAATAATATTTTTATCAATATTTAGATAAAAATGGTTTAGGACCTGTTACATAATTCTTTTTTTTTTTTAAATGTTTGTATAATATCAAATGAAAATACAATTAATAGTAATAATAGTATAAATGTAAATTAAATATTTTCAAACAATTTTATCATTAAAAAACAAATAATTTGACACTATATTTAGGGGTGAGAAAAATATAAAACAACAAATGTTCCATTTAGTTTCAAGTTTCAGTCTCTATTCATTTTTTCAGTAAAATTCAGGATAGTTCAATCTTCAAATAAAAATCAACGACTCTTTAGGACTAAGAGATAAGCATAATTAACAGATCCTAAGGTCTAGTCTAAGTCATTTGAGTCAATCCATTCACATCATACAAACATAGACTAATTTATGTTGGAAAAAGTGCCATAAAAACAAATGTTGTTAATTTTTTCACTGAATTAAAAAATATATTACATTTTATTTTATATTTGTGTACATTTAATGTTATTAATATTGTATTAATGACATAAAATTATGTGGTTATTAAATGTAATATTATACTTAGTATATAAATTGTTGTATACATGAGGATTATCTTTAAATATAATAATCTTAATTGTCCGTAATTAATAATTAAAAATACTAGTACGGTTCATTCCCATTAAGAATAGAACTGTCTTATCCGAACTGTTGATGCATCGACACTAAAATGAAATCATTTTGTATAATAAGATTAAACAGAATGTGGACATGATAAATTGGAATCTTTAATAATATCTGTTTTAAACAAAGTATTTCCATTTATCAAATCATATAGTCATATATGTAACGATATTAATCCTAAGTATTTAACATACTCCTATTTATAGAGTTTTGTTTTTTGACTTACTCGGTATGGTTTGTTCATTATGTCAAACCTAAACTTTGTATCTTATAGACATAATGATATATTTAGCTGTGAATGATAATATGCAAAATAGAATTAATTCCTTCTTAAATGGAGTTAGACAAATAGTTCAATTTTATGATACCATAAATAATTGTTCAAGGATAAAGATGTAATTGAGAAGTCAATGGATTTGAACCTAACTCATATTATGAATTGTTAATGGATGATCGATCTATATGTAATGATTATATTAGTAGATTGTTCGATTCTTATTCAAGTAATTAATTCTATAATGACAAGAGTGCAGTTCCATTTTTATAGTGGAATAATTATGGAATCAATAAATCAGATATTTAATTAAATAGTTTAATTAATTATTAAATATTTATTGGAGCTTGAAATTGTAGGTCCATGTGTCCCCATGTCATCTCCATAACACAGTATTGAACATTAAGGTATAATGCGGCTTAGTGATTAATTTGGAATTATTCATCTATACATAAAGTAGTTTATGTATTGTTTAATTAATTGTGAATTAATTAAATATTAACCATTTTATTTAATTAGTTATGAATTAAATAAATAATATGATTACTTAAATATTTAATTGGATGATACAGTGTGGTGGGACCATACTGTAATTCTTAAAAACCGTACAATGACAGTCATTGTGCAATTTTGAAAATAACATTTTAAATTTATTTGTTAAATTATTTGAATAATTAGATTATTTTATATTTAAATTTTGAATTTAATTTAAACAGATAAAGAAAAGAATCACAAAGGATGTTTACTGACGCACTCTAAGCGTATCTCTAAACTACTGGTGCTCTAAAAACTAAATGGAATGCGCGAGTCTAGATGACCCTTCGTAAGTGTATGAATCGATGTTGAGTATAACATACACAAGTAAGGGTATTGTTCCCACGAGGAACTCAAAACGTGTACTAATGATTGCTCTGGTATAATTCAACAAAAGTTATGCTAATTGTGAAACAAATATTATGGTGTGTTTAATATTAATCTAGAGGGGGGGGGGGGGGGTGAATAGATTTTAATCAAATTTTATCCAATTTTCGTTAATGGTCAATTTGACGAAAATACCCTTAACTAGTCACAATAATATCACAAGTGTAGTAAGTAAGGAACACTTGAGATATACGTGGAAACCCTTCAAATGGGAAAAACCAAGGGCAGTTAAGTGCGCCACACTCGAACAACGAATCCACTAATGATAGAGGCGTTACAACTTACTCTCGGTATATAACCCACTACCACTACCTAATCCCGGTATTAAGTGGACCTAGTCCAATTTGCTTAAGCTTGAAGCAACCTACTCCCGGATGCAACACAAGACTTACTTCTCTTCAATGAAGAGATAAACACCATATGTGCATATATGATGATATTCAAACAACAAATAAGGCTAGGGTATCTTATATGCTTATCTATGATTATGAGATGACAATAAATGCAATCCTAGATATCAAGAGCTAAATGACATGTCATAAATCTTAGCTAAACATAGAACAAGCAATCCTATGAAGCTATCATAAAAGCTAAATAAACACATGTTGTCATTAAGCATGGCAAGGACTATAATGCAATCACTAAATGCAATTAATGAGTCCTAATCAACAATGTCTAAATGCAATGCATAGAGACTTAGCAAGAAGGGGAAAAATGTCCTAAATTCAAGCTATCAACAAACAAACTCAATCATGCAAAGGAACTCATAAAAAGATGCAATGAATGAAGTCCTAGCATTTAATCAACTAATAAATGCAATAAAAACATCATCTTGGAAAACATGAACAAATGACAAAGATGAGATTTTTGTTCAACTTACCAAGTCAATCAAAGATGAAGACTCATGCCTAAAGATGCTCAATAATGCATGAAGGATATTGGGTTTTGAGTTTGGAGAGTTAAATAATAACTCTTGGAGCTTCTCTCTCAAATCAAATACTTTCTCACTCTAAAAAATGGTTTGGAAGCTCTGAAAAATGAGTGAGGAAAAATATGGCATATAAATATGAGCCCTAGAACAAAACTACATCGTTTTGAAAAATACTTGAAATTTACTCAGTGCGCTGGTCGACAAGCGCCACACCAGTGCACACCTACTGTCCAAGAGGTGCTGGTGAGGGCGCTTGTGGATTGGCGCAGCCGCAATATGGCAACAACCCGAGATTCGAGCGACCCAAAACATGACCAAACGATATCCAAACATTTCGTATAATATACCGTTGGAAAGGTATGGAAGTATACTTTCTACTCCAATTTACAAAAAATGATTTGGATGTTTGTAGAAAAAGTTATAGTCATTTAAGTGACCAAAGGTCAGAAACGGACAACAATAAAGGTGCCCTGTTTTTGTGGTCACTTTGGAGATTTCAAAACCAATCCAAACGATCATGAAATATTACGAATAATATACCGTTGGAAAGGTATGGGTGTCTAGTTTGTACAAAATGTTTTAAAACATATTTTGAAGCATTTTATAAAAATTTATGGTCACAAGACCATACAAAGGTCAGTTTTAAAAAACATTTAAATCTTTGAAATCCATATTTTGAAACTAGACACCTTACTCCATATAACCAAACCAAGAGAAGAATACGACCTTCTCAAATGGTCACTCAATGCGTTTAGACAAGAACACCATCATGCAAGCACGAACAATATACAAAACCACACTATGAATGCACATAGACAACAATGAAGCACATATGCATAACAAACCAAATGTAAGTAAGTGTGTGTGTGAGCAACACATAATGCATGTCAATACAAATGCAAAGATGTGATCAATGTAAACATGCAAGAAGAGTTATCAAAATATGAATGCACACTCATATAAACACACAACATATATGAATAAGAAATATGCATGAGTTGTGAGTGTGTGCAACTATATATCTTCAAAGCAAGTAAGCACAAGAAATATACCTTTGGTGCTTCTTCTCTTGAGGTCTTGAGAGCCTAAACTACCCTTACATAAAACCCCAATATGTGTTTTGTTCACGAAATAAGCCAATCAATAAATGAGGACTTTACAATCTACCCCTTTGGCTATTTCGTGACAAAACCACCACTCACATTGCTCCTCACAGAACAAAATAAAGCACCGGGAAGATATTCTACATTACAAAGAGATATATAAAAATAAACTTCAAATCTTCAATCTCCAATCTCTTGTAGATCTATCAACCCTACACACAAAACAAAAACAAATACACTTTTCAAACCAAGTGTATGTGAGATGATCAAGTGAATATAAAACAAAAGTATTTGCATTTAAGAATATGAGTACAAAACCATGCAATGTATGTGAATGCAATGCTCCCCCTCCCCTTAAATGTAATCTCCCCAACATGTACTACTTCCTCTTACCAAGTTAAGTTCCCCCTTAAACCATATACTACTCCCCCATTTTGTCATGATATAGGCAAATGAGTAGTCCCCAACCTGGTCACTCAAGGCAAAGAGAGAAATGAGCATACAAGATATATTTATACAACTCAATTAATAGGAGAGAAACAATGAGATTTATTTTAAGAAAATGTGTGAATAAAAAATGCTTTGCATACAAGACATGTTGCATTCAAGTCCAAAAACAATGGTATTTGGCAAAGCAAATGACAAAGGTTTCCAATAGAATTCAAACCAATTTCACCATTCGTCATGAGACAAACAAGGATATAGAGTTTCCATAGATATCAAGAACTTTATAGGCGAAACATGGCATAAGCGACTTTGCACTCTATTTGATTTTTTCGGGTAAGATACCCGTATGATAGTAGTCATGTTCAACTAGTAAAGAAAGAGAGACAATGATTAACCATTTGAGTCTCACTAGCATATTCACACATTGTTTTTCATTTAACAATTGCAATCATCAATTCATGCTTTATCATTTTTCTTTAGCATGTCATTAAAGAATCATCATGTCATGGAGATAACTATAGGTCATTCAATATGTACTTCCTATATAGATCTCCTAGTCTAAAAATGCATGTTTGAACATAAATATGACATGGATTGTAATCAAAGTAAAGTTCACACTTATTGAAGAAAGTACAATATAATATAATATAAGTGCAACCAAGCTACTCAAGCAATCAATAAAGGAGCATAAACATTTCCAATTTTTTTGCATGCAACAAGTATACAATATCTCTCTTTACTTGAGTTCCCCATATGAGGTCAAATACCAAAACTCATCACTCCATGTGACAAATCCAAATAGATATACTAAATCCATTGGACCTAGTTGAGCTTATGGGTGAAACCTTAGCACAATGACAAGCGGGTTTATCTTTTTTAATCCACTTAGGTGAAACATTTTCTTTCCTAATAGTCAATGGTACATAGGCTCTAGATGTCATAGGAACAAGCAAATGTGATTCATTTTTCCTAAAGACAAGCACCTTGGCTTTAGCCTTTTTCTTCTCTACCATGCTTTCAATTCTACACAATTTTATAAAACGAAAGCAATTTGGTCTAATATGACCATCAATACCATAAAAATGACATGTAGCAATAAAGTTAGGAATCATACCATAACTATGAGGATGCATTGGAGCCTTCCCATGTCTTTGTGGTTGTCTTGGTAGTTGATAAAGATCTCTCCTTTTTTGTTGTTGAACAAGACTAGATTGCTTCCTCGGTTGAGCTTGTATGATAAGTCTCTTCCCTTGATTGATTTTCGGTTAAGGGAAGTTAACTTAAGGTAGACTTTTTGATATCACTTATACTTGAGCATTTCTTGAATACTCTCCTAGGTCAAGTTTCTTTCTAGGTGATTGATGAGGAGGCAGAGGCTCTTTGAAGTCCATGCTTTTGACACATACCGTCTTTCTAGGAGTTGAGGTCTCCTTGTCATCTTTGAAGCCTAGACCTCTCTTGTTACTTAGCTTCTTGCCAACCCTTAACATATGGTCAAGTTTCTCTGTATTTAAAGTCATTTTAACAATCAACTTTCTAGCCTCACTAAGCTCCTCCTTCAAGCTCTCTTCCACCTCTTTTCCATTCTTCACTTTCTCACTTAAGTGATTCACCTCGGTTGATAGCTTGAGGTTCTATTCCCTTAACCTTTGAACCTCTTTCTCCATCTTCAACCTTAGACTTGAAAAATGCTCAATGGGCCTTTCAAGGTTCATACTCTTTACATTTTCATTTGTAGAGTGAGATGAGACACTCTCATTACTTGAGTCATCCCTAATGTCCCTTGCCATATTGGCATCATCAACATAAGTAGCTTCATTAATCACTCTCTTAGCTAATTTTTCATCACATCCTTCTTCAAGGTTGTAAACTAAGGCCTTGTTGCCTTTTTCAACATCTTCCACAAAGAAGGCTCCAAAAGCCGTGTAGTTAAGAATAATTCATCACTAGAAGAATCATCTCCTTCATTGGAGTTATCACTTCTACTATCAATTGATGAGGTGGCCACTACCTTGCCTTTATTCTTCTTATTCGAATTAGCACATTCGGGAGCAAAGTGAACTATCCCACCACAGTCATAGCATCGGACCCTTTTCCTTTTGGTTTTTCTTCCCTAGGCTCAAACTTCTTGAAGGGAGTCTTTTTCTTCAAGTCTTGACCCTTGGATCGGAAACCTTTCTTCTCGGACTTGTAGAATTTCTTAAACTTTCTCATCAACAATGTCATTTCTTCATCCGAGTCGTCACTATCTTCCTTCTCAACTTTGGAGGCTTTTAAAGCAATTCCCTTCTGCTTTTTAGGAGATGTGGTGGTAAGACCCTTCCTAGATTCATATGCTAGTAGCATCCCAATCACTTCACTCGGCTTCATATCCTTGTAAGCACTATTCTCTTCTAAAACCGTCACCTTAGACTCAAATCTTTTGGGTAGAGATATCATAATCTTTTGCTTGATTCTCTTATCCGAATAAGGCTCACCAAGTTGACGACTTTGATTCACAATGTCCACTAACCTTACTTCAAAGTCATTAAAGCACTCGTTCTCATCCTTCTTGAGCAATTCTAATTACGTTTGAAGAACTTGAAGCTTCGATTCCTTAACCACATCGGTTACCTCATGTGCAACCTCTAGGATATCCCATGCCTTCTTAGCTATCCTAGTGTTTTGAACCAACTTGTACTGATTCTCATCCATTGCACATAGGATGGCATGCATTGCCTTCATATTCCATTTTGATGCCTCAAACTCTTGTGCATTCCATTGGGCCATTGGCTTGAGTACATCATCTTTTCCATCCCTAGGAGTCATCATGGGTAGAGTGTAGCCATCTTCAACCGCCTTCCATGCCCTATCATGGATTTGACAAATATACGACTCCATCTTGCCTTTCCAAGAAGCATAATTCAACCCGGTGAGTAGGGGAGGTCTAGTGCTAGAAGCGCCCTTGTTGCCACCGTTTCCACTCATTGTGTTTATGAATGAATTCAAGTGTATGAATGATCAACACAAACACACAAAATGCAACACACACCAAAATGAGCAAGGATCACCTATGTATGTCTAGGAACCCGTTCTGATACCAATTGAAACAAATATTATGGTATGTTTAATATTAATCTAGAGGAGAGGTGGAGGGGGGGGGGGGGGGTTTAATAGATTTTAATCAAAATTTACCTAATTTTCGTTAATGGTCAATTAGACGAAAATACCCCTAACTAGTCACAATAATATCACAAGTGTAATAAGTGCGGAAATAATAAAGACACTTGAGATATACGTGGAAACACTCCAAATGGGAAAAACCACGGGCTGTTAAGTGTGCCACACTCGAACAACGAATCCATTGTTGATAGAGGCGTTACAACCTACTCCCGGTATATAACCCACTACCACTACCTAATCCCGGTATTAAGTGGACCTAGTCCAATTTGCTTACGCTTGAAGCAACCTACTCCCGGATGCAACGCAAGACTTACTTCTCTTCAATGAAGAGATAAACACCCTATGTGAATATATGATGATATTCAAACAAGAAACAAGGCTAGGGTACCTTATATGCTTATCTATGATTATGAGATGGAAATAAATGCAATCCTAGATATCAAGAGCTAAAAGACATGTCATAAAGCTTAGCTAAACATAGAACAAGCAATCCTATGAAGCTATCATAAAAACCAAATCAACACATGTTGTCATTAAGCATGATAAGGACTATAATGCAATCACTAAATGCAATTAATGAGTCCTAATCAACAATGTCTAAATGCAATGCATAGAGACTTAGCAAGATGGGTAAAAATGTCCTAAATTCAAGCTATCAACAAACAAACTCAATCATGCAAAGGAACTCATAAATAGATGCAATGAATGAAGTCCTAGCATTTAATCAACTAATAAATGCAATAAAAACATCATCTTGGAAAACATGAACAAATGACAAAGATGAGATTTTTGTTCAACTTACCAAGTCAATCAAAGATAAAGACCCATGCCTACAGATGCTCAATAATGCATGAAGGATGTTGGGTTTTAATTTTAGAGAGTTAAAGAATAACTCTTGGAGCTTCTCTCTCAAAGCAAATACTTTTTCACTCTAAAAAATGGTTTGGAAGCTCTGAAAAACGAGTGAGGAAGAAGATGACATATAAATATGAGCCCTAGAACAAAACTGCATCGTTTTGAAAATGCACAAAATTTACTCAGTGCGCTAGTGATCTGTGCTGGTCGACAGGCGCCACACCAGCGCACACCTACTGTCCAAGAGGTACTGGTGAGAGTGCTTGTGGACTGGCATAACAGCAACAACCAGAGATTCGAGCGACCCAAACCATGACCAAACAATATCCAAACATTTTGTATAATATACCATTGGAAAGGTATGGAAGTCTACTTTCTACTTCAATTTACAAAAAATGATTTGGATGTCTATAAAAAAGGTTATGGTCATTTAAGTGACCAAAGGTTAGAAACGGACAACAACAGACATGCCCTGTTTTTGTGGTCACTTTGGAGATTTCAAAACCAATCCAAATGGTCATGAAATATTACGAATAATATACCGTTAGAAAGGTATGGGTGTCTGGTTTGTACATAAAGTTTTAAAACATATTTTGAAGCATTTTATAAAAAGTTATGGTTATAAGACCATGCAAAGGTTAGTTTTGAAAAACATTTAAATCTTTGAAATCCATATTTTGAAACTAGACACCTTACTCCACATAACCAAACCAAGAGAAGAATACGATCTTCTCAAATGGTCACTCAATGTGCTAAGACAAGCACACCATTGTGCAAGCATGAACAACACACAAAACCACACTATGAATGCACATAGACAACAATGAAGCACACATGCATAACAAATCAAATGCAAGTAAGTGTGTGTGTGTGTGAGCAACACATAATGCATGTCAATACAAATGCAAAGATGTGATCAATGTAAACATGTAAGAAGAGTTATCAAAACATGAATGCACACTCATATAAACACACAACATATACGAATAAGAAATATGCATGGGTTGTGAGTGTGTGCAACTATATCTCTTCAAAGCAAGTAAGCACAAGAAATATACCTTTGGTGCTTCTTCTCTTGAGGTCTTAAGAGCCTAAGCTACCCTTACATAAAACCCCCAATATGTGGTTTGTTCACGAAATAAGCCAATCAATAAATGAGGACTTTACAAATTGGAAATTGCATGTAAAATGATTGGTTCTAAATATTCTAAAGATATGTTGAAGAGATAATGATGCAACATGCTAATAACAAAGTTCACAACCTAAGTCCTATCATCTAAGATCTACATGTAAGAGTTTCAAGTGTAACCTACTCATGATTGATCAACCAAGAGATATATCCACTATTCATGCACATAATTCATGTTTAGATGCTAAGTAAGTTTATACCCAACAGTCAACATGTGAATCTATTAATCATAAGTGCAAACTCAAGATAGACAAAAGATAGAATAGATCATTACTAAAAGTGTTCACATATATACAATCACTAAATCCTCAACAAAAAGGATTTAGCCACTCATTAGCAAATAGAAACAAGTAAAGTAAAGAGAAAGATAAAGAAAGCTCATGGATTCTTGATGCTCCATTCTATGCTTGCTTATCAAAACCTTGCTTGATTGATAAAGAGTAGATCTACTTACCACTACTTTGAAGATTCTAGTTCTAAGTTATGAAATCTAAATTGTTTAATTTAAAATACATGATCAAAGGTGAAATTGAAAAGGTGTTTCTAACTCTAAAGCATAAGACTACCACATAACACACAAGACTTCTTTTATGGAAAGAAAAATGTATTTATATAGTGGAGAGAAGATTTGGTTGAAATCCACTTGCATGGTGACATGGAACATGATCTGCGACCAAAATCTGTGACTTGAACTTCACAGATTCATCTCGCAGTTGAGTCGGCACAAGATCTGCCACTTCATTCTGCTGGTTGATACTCACATATCTTCATTTGTGGTTGTTCTGTGACTTTACTCTACGACATCGACGTCGCAGTCTTTATTCGTAGTGACTTCTGGGGTTGAACTGTTAGTTGCTTCTGTGAGTATGAACTCACAGTCTTCTCTCACAGACTTTTCTGGAACTGAACTGCTAGACAGAACTAGCAATAAGGACTCATAGAAAAATATCTGGTTTAGTTGCTAACTTCTTCTGTGAGATCTACCTCACAGTTACTTCTCACAATGCTCTTTGCTTTTGTTCTGCCGCCTAA
The DNA here is from genome assembly GCA_032871835.1 of Dipteronia dyeriana. NCBI lineage: Eukaryota > Viridiplantae > Streptophyta > Magnoliopsida > Sapindales > Sapindaceae > Dipteronia > Dipteronia dyeriana. Next base: position 53,758,490 of record CM065303.1, on the reverse strand, counting down.
CTCTGTGAGGTTTAACTCGTAGTGATAACTCACATATTCGCTCTGCTAGGTGCTTGCCGTAGCTTGAATTGACAGTGTCTTTTAGACTTGATCTGCAACTTCATTCTACGAGTTGGAGCTCGGATTTATTCAAACACGTGGATTATACTTTGTTTTCTCTCATAATCTTCATCAAGTCCTAAATTGCCCTTGAATAATAAAAATACCTGCAAATGACTCAAAGAGATAATTAAAACACACAAATGTCTGATAAACGGACACAAAAGGGATGAATTATATGCTCAAAATATATATAAACTTAAAGCGATCAAATCCCCCAAACCAAACCTTTGCTCACCCTCGAGCGAAGCTACTAAAAATAAACTAATAAAAATAACTCCTAAAATGTTACGAGAGCCAAAGTTTCTAAAGATTTTCATTGATACACTTGAATGAAGAGATCAAGCGAAAGATACTGAGTAAAAGATAACAAAATGTCATTCAATATGAAATAGCACACAATCAAATCCCACGCTCTAACTTCAAAGTTTCAAACACTATGAACTTGAATGCATGTATACAATTCACCTTGACTCTAATCCTTATAGGATTTTAGTCAATTTTTCTCTCAGAATCCTAGGCTCGCTTTTTATCATCATATGCAAAATTGAATATATATATATGAATGTGTTCACTTACGATATATGTTTTATTTGGAAGCACATGTCTAAAAATTGGATCTCATGAAAGAGTTGAAAAACCAAGAACATGGAAAGAGCATGCATCGATGAGTATTTCCAAGTTAGACATGCTAAAGATCAATTATGATGGGAGTTTAGTGTGTATTAAGGATCATTGCCCACTAAGTTTTATATTATGATACTTTCACAATTTTTCTGGTTTCCCATTTTGACTCAACACTTTTTAATTTTCTTTTAGCTTCTAGGCTTTACTACCATTTTCTTGTGCTTGGTTGCCATATGTATTTTTAAGTGACATATATAGATGAATGAACAAGGGCTCAAGTGTTCAATTTTCCAACACTTACTTCATTTCTCCTTTTGAGAATACCCTTCTTTGCACAATTTGTAGTATGCCTAAGTACACGCTATTCCTCATATTTTCTGAGGTAGGGATGTGTTGTTGGCTTGTGTGTTTTGATCTTGAAATCTTTCTTTCGGATATGTGTTTGGGTTGATTTGGAAATTAAGAGCACATATTGCCTAAAATCATATTCAAAAGTCTATCTATCATGGGAATACAAATTTTAGTAAGGTCCGCATGCATGTTCAATGGCATTCAATATGTGTCATGCTTAATGAGATCAACTTATGCATAGAACATTTAAAAACAAAATTTAGAAGAGTAGAATTAAACCCTCAAAAATAAGAAATTTAGGCACAAATTCTCTCTTTGGTAGCTTCCATTATTGATATTAACATTTTCGTACAAAATCTCTTTCACTAAGTCGTAAAGAGAAAATGGACTAACTCAATTTGTGTAATCAAGCATAGATTGATACAAAGTTATCCAAAATTCAGAAACTAGTGCAATGAACGACACTCCTCAACAACATACATCACATTCAAAATTTTATTTTTGTTCATGAAAGGCTCAAATTGTAACACTTTGCCCACACCCCCAAACCTAAACTCAACATTGCCTCCAATGTTTTAAACAATAAAGAACATGAGCATGAGTTCAAAGGTTTGGTTGTATAAACAACAAAACTTTTACTACCATACATACATACATACATACATACATACATACATATATATATATATATATACCCTAAAACTCCTCAACTACACAAAATTCACAACACCATGTTCACTAATCACAAAGCAAACACACACTTAAACTAAACAACTTCTAAAATAAAAACTTAAATAATTAACTACTATATACAAAGTTAGAGCGTACCTAGGTGGTTTGCCGACCACCAGGCATTGCATTAGAGCTCTCCAGCTCCGTAAGTTCGGTTTGTTCTAGAACTCTTGCTTCTTCAATCCCTTTCAAGTACTGCTTAACTCTATGCCCGTTGACCTTGAAAGTATCCCCACTCCTAAAATCTTTTAACTCTACCACTCCATAGGGGAAAATTTCCCTGATTCGATATGAACCGAACCATTTTGACTTTAACTTTCCCGGAAACATCTTCAACCGAGAGTTGAAAAGGAGTGCCAACATTCCTAGGTGCAAATCTTTTCTAATGATCATCTTGTCATACACTCTTTTCGATCTCTTCTTATAGTGCTTTGCATTCTTATATGCTTCATCCCGAAGTTCTTCAAGTTTATTCAATTGTAACTTATGTGCTCTCCCACTTTGTCTAAGTCAAAGTTGAGCGACTTAATCACCCAATAGGCATGGTGCTCTAATTCCACCGGTAGGTGACATGCCTTTCCAAAAATCAACCGAAATGGAGTCATACCGATTGGAGTTTTGAAAGCTGTCCTATATGCCCATAATGTACATTCAATTTGGAAGCCCAATCTCTTCGGTTTGGTTTGACAATTTTCTCTAGAATCTGCTTGATATGTCGAATACTGACTTCTACTTGGCCCGAGGTCTGAGGATGATATGGAGTCGCCACCTTGTGTCTCACATTGTACTGTCTCATTAATGTTGTAAATACTCTATTACAAAATTGTCTTCCTCCTTCACTGATTATACATCTAGAGATACCATATCTTGAGAAAATAAACTCATTCACAAACTTCACAACAAACTTGCTATCGTTTATCTTGGTGCTACCCATTTGGACACATAATCCATTACCACCAAGATATACAAGTTGCCCTTCAAAGGTGGGAATGGTCCCATGAAGTCGATTCCCTAACAATCGAATATTTCAACTTCCATATTCATCATTTACGGCATCTCATTCCTATTTCCTATATTCCCCGACCTTTGGCATCTATCACAAGTCATACAAAAGTGATAGGAATCCTTAAAGATAGAAAACCAATAAAACCCTGACTGAAGAACCTTCATCTACAGTTCTTGCACTAAAATGGCCTCTACAACTCAACTCATGACAAAACTTCAGAATATCCATCTGCTCACTTTACGAAATACATCTCATAATAATCTTATGTGCCCTATGCTTGAAGAAGTAGGGGTTATTCCACAAATACCGCCTTGCCTGCCATCTGAATCTTTTCTTGCTTTGGTAAGATAAATCTAGGGGTATGATGTCGTTTGTCAAGAAGTTGACAATATTCGCATAGCATGGCTCTTCATTTATAATAGCCAAAAATCTTTCATCAGGAAAGTCATCTCTTAATGGAAGTGAATCCTTTTCCAGCTTGGATTCATGCATCAACCTTACTCAAATGATCAGCTACCATATTTTTTGCCCCCTTATCATCTCAAATCTCGAGATCAAACTCTTGCAATAAGAGTATCCACCTAATTAGTCGTAGTTTGGCGTTCTTCTTTTGGAGAGATACTGGAGTGCCGAATAATCTGTGAATACAACTATCTTTGCCCCTATCAAATATAACCGCTAACAACTCATTTTCTTTGGTTGGGTAGTTAAGTTGAGCATCATTCAATGTACGAGATGGCGTGCGGAATCTTCTCTACTTATTGCCCAAGCATTGTCCCTACTGATGCATCGCATAAAAGTTTGAAAGGTAGATCCCAATTCAGTGATCTCATTACCGGTACCGATGTCAATAACGTCTTAAGCCTCTCAAAAGCTTCTATGAACTTGTCGTCGAAATCGAACTCGATGTCTTTTTACAACAACCGATATAAGGGTCTCGAATTCTTGGAGAAATCCCTAATGAATCTTCTATAAAACCTGTCATGCCCTAAGAACGAACGAATTTCCCTTACTCTCTAAGGGGGTTGCAAACTCTTCATCACATCGACCTTTGCCTTATCAACCTCTAAACCTCCCTTCAAACTATGTGCCCCAAAACTATCCCTTAACGCACTATAAAGTGGCTCTTCTCCCAATTTAACACAAGATTGGCTTTATTGTACCTTCTTAACACTGAAATGAGGTTGAGAAGACAATCATTGAATGAAATCCACGTAATTGAGAAATCATCCATAAAAACTTCTATAACTTATTCCACCATATCTGAGAAGATCGATGTCATACACCGTTGAAACATTTCGGGTGCATTACACAAACCAAAAGGTATACGTTGAAACATAAATATCCCGAATGGACATGTGAAAGTAGTATTCTCTTGATCTTCCGGGTCGATTGCTATTTGATTATATCTTGAATATCCATCCAACAAACAATAATGACTATGTCCTGTAAGGCACTCCAACATCTGATCTATGAACGACAAACGGTAATGATCCTTACGAGTAGCATTGTTAAGCTTTTGGTAATCTATATAAACTCTCCACCCGGTTTGAGCTCTTTGAGGTACCAACTCGTTGTCCTCATTCGTCACAACCATAATACCGGATTTCTTTGGTACCACATGAATTGGACTAATCCACCTAATAACTGAAATTGGATAGATGATACCATTCTCTAATAGCTTGAGAGCTTTTTTCTTGACCACCTCCTTCATGATTGGGTTGAGCCTTCGTTGAGCCTCTATTAACAGCTTGGACCCTTCTTCAAGAATAATCTAATGCATACAAGTGGTAGGACTAATTCCCATAAGATCTCCCAAACTCTATCTGATTGCTCCCTTGTAATGCCTCAAAACTTTTATGAGTTCTTCCTCCACTGGTGGACTCAAGTATGATGCTATAATTACTGGTAGTGGCTCATTCTCCCCTAGAAAAAAAATACTTCAATGAAGATGGTAAAGGTTTCAATTCGATCCTTGGAGTGAAACCATAAACTACTTGCCTATACTAGAGTATCGATCCAATCATCTTCATGATCTTCTTTTGTGACAATCTCCTCGCTCACATAAGCTCCCATCCAGCAAAGTTGTTCATAATCGGACATCTCTTTTTCTTAAAATTCTTCCATTTTCCTACAAACAAAACAATTAAAGTCAAAAGAGTGCTTACACAACTTAACTCTGTACAACTATAAACTACTATGATTAAGGTGAGTTACAAGTACAAGTTAAGAACACACAAGAGTTGGTCATATTATTATCATACTTGATATCTTAAACTTCTCAATCAACTTTCTCTTCTCGTGAAAAATATTTAAATAACATAATATCTTCTAAAGAATCAACATCTTAAACTCTTTTATGAATAAAATAAAAGATTAAAATGATAAAGGCAATTATTGATGAAGATTAAAAAGAAAAGATATTAAGTTAAAGGGTTACCTTGGATAAGAAGTTATAAGATATTTATGAGAAAAAGTGGAAGGAATAGGTTGCCAATTTTCGACTTGTTAGTTGAAATGAGACGGTTCCCTATTTTAGGGTGATATTTTAAAATATGCAGGTTGGACCTCACAGTACCAAGTCACAGAAGCTGATGTGGCAACTGATCTCACATAAAATATTTTCTCAAAAACTGTGTTAGGAACAATCTGTGACTTCTTTCTCATAGTCTCATCTTGTAGATCTGTTCCAGACCTTACTGCTACTTCAAACTGCTAGTTCTCACTTGCAGGATGAACTCGTACATCTATTCTATGACTTTTGACTTCAACACTACGATTTCTTTCTCGCAGTTCTATTCCAAAATACAATACGATTTGGTGTTCTTTTCTCTATGAGTTCTTACTCACAGATCTATCTCGCAATCTGTCCACTGTGACTTTATTCTCGCAGCTTCATGTCACAGATCTACTTCAGGAGATGCTGCTACTTTGAATCTTTCCAACTGCGACTTTGTGCTTACAGTCTCCTCTCGCAGAACTCCTCTAGAAAGCACTGCGAGTTGGTTTGTGAGTTTGATTCGCAAACCAAGCTCGCAGATGCGACCTCTTCCTTCAAACTCTAATTTATTTTAATCATCTTGCTCCCTAACCTGTACCAACAAAAATATGTACAATAACCATGGCTTTAACAGTCATCAACATTGAAATTTTTCCAAAATTGCATTTTTTTTGGTGAGCGTCTTCTTATCTGCACATACACACAAAACAGTCAAACAGTTCATGTAACCAATGGTGGAGTGACTCCACTTATGCTACCGTGATGACTAACAGTGGTGTGATGAGACAAATCAAGGGTTTCCTATCTTTTCAAGATGTACACCTTTGGAACAGGTGTTGATTTTGTTGCATCTAAAGAAGTACCCTTGGTTTGGTCACATTTATCCTTACGGACCCATAAAGGAGTGACCCTCATTTGATTTCCCATATCATTTTCATTCCTATTTTTATGACTCTTGATTTGCTCATTGAATTGGGTCTTTTTGTGACCCATAACATGGCAACAATAGCATTTATGAGGTAAGTAAGGAATGCTACCCTTCATTTTCCATGGGAATGTTTATTGCTTACTTTGCTGGGTATTGAGATGGCTCCTTCCTTCTTTCTGGTTGTCTCTTTCATCAAGACTTTGATGACACACTCGACTTGCTCAAGCTCCACTATTAAATTGCATTCCTTGACCTTAGAGACCTTGTATGCATATTCTTTCACTGCTAAGGCATCCTTAGGAGCTTGGTGCTCATTGTCTCTTCTATCTACCTCCATAAGCATATTTCGCATCTTTTTCTTGAACTCTTCTTCTTGACTTTTGACAATTTTGGCCAATTCATTTTTCTTGAGGCTTCATTCCTCTATTTCTCAAATGTATTAATCCACAAAATAAGGTTGACATCTACCACAACTAGATTCTCATATCTGTTTATGAAGTCATTCTTCTCTCCTTCAAACATCTTAACTTCATCCTGAAATGCTTGAAAGAATTCTTCCAAATCGTCCATCGATTCTTCAGTTATTACCTTGGTTTCTTCGATTGTTCCGTTGAAACAAGTGTTCAACTCTTTCTCTTCATTTCCTGAAAACACATCAAACTCAACTACCTCTTCCAATACTGTCATGGTTAGTTTTCCATGATGCACATCCAATGTCGTTCTTGTCCTTTCGAGAAGTATGAGATATTCTCTACTTGTGTAATTCTCTCCAACATCAAGGACAACGAAGTCTATAGGGATGATTAGCTTATCCACTTATAGGAGCACATCTTCAACTATCCCAAGAGAAAGGCCGTGAAGATTGGTCTGCCGAAACTAAAGACATGAAGGTGCACTTGAGCTCTCCTAACTTCATCCACTTATAGATCGAGGAAGGTATTAAGTTGATACCCGATCCTAAGTCCAACATGGCCTTCTCCTTAGAAGTACCCCCAACCGATATGTCGACAGTGAAACTTCTAGGATCTTTGAACTTTGGTAGGAGATCTTTCTAAATAACCGCACTGATATTTCCTCTAAGACGCTCTTGCTGGTTTGGTTACAATTATTGCTCCATCTTGCTAACTTCTTCATTCATCTTTAGTTTCTTTTTGGTTTTGGTCTTTGAAGGTTTGTAGGGGTTCTTTGCCATATGAAGGCTTGGTTTCACTTTCTTGTTTCCCACCACTGCTACCATGTTTATCCCTTCCATGTGGTTACTCAGCACCTTCCCCTTATCTTGCCTTTTCAAACTTTCTTGCAATTGAAACAATTGCATCAAAATTTTCTTAATGGAGGCCTCCAAGCTAACTATCCGTTGATCTTCCTCCGGATTGTAAACTTGAGCCTGCTAATTGTTCTGGTTTGATTGGGCATTGTTGTTCTGATTCCCCTATCGGTTTCCTCTGTACACTTGGTAGTTCTTATTGTTTCCATATTGCCGATTTCCTCCTTGGAATTGGCCGATATTATAATTACCACCCCATTGATTGTTTCTCTAATTAGGGTTGTAATTATTTCCATTCGAGTAATTCTATTGACGATTCTAATTGTACTGGTAGAATGCTTTGTAGGAAAAAATTGATTCAAAATACAGCGGAAGCGTAAAAAAAAGGGTTTGAGTATAGTTTATAATTTTTTCCTTTAAAAGAAAGAATGTTAACCCTAGATTAATTGATATATATTAAAAGTATCGTATATTTTTCTCATGATGATTGAACTATCATCAAATTGAATCCGAAATATCTTCCAATCCAATCACGAACATGAATCATCTAGGAGTGTGGGCTCCCTTTTCTTTGAATTGTATACCTGAGGATGGAAACAAACCAAATCTTTATCTTTCGTTAGTCACAATAATCCTCATACAGAAAACCCAAGAATGTTAGGTCACTTGTGAATTATCAATCTATTTGATTGAAACTCGCGTGAACCTTGATTTGATGTTATACACAAAACCTTTTGATGTAAAGGCTACTAGTGCACTATCGAAAACAAAACGTTCTTTGTTCCTATTTCTCTTAGCCGAATTTTCATACACCAATCTTTTGAGTTGGAGGAATTTATCTAGAGCAAGAACCAAATTTTCTTTTCTCAAAATTCTCTCTTGGCCGAATTTTCTCTAGTAGAAAAATAGCTTGGTCGAAATCTCTCTTGAAAATTAGATTGGTCAAATTTCACACTATGTTATATATATAATGGCCGAAATCCTTGCCCTAAATTACTTAGGGTTGGCCGAATTCTTCTTGCTTTTAATTTAGGAGACCAAATCCTCTCCTAAAGAGGTTTACTTGGTAGGTACAAATCATCTTACTAGAAGGATTTACTTGGAGACCAAGAATCCTCTTTCAAAGAAGATTTCTTTTCCACAACAAGACTCACAATCCAACTTGTTATTGGTAAAATCTAAAGAATGATAAGTCATCATAACTATCCAAAGATACAGGAGTCAAATATGCAACGTCACCAAAAGTCAACTTTACTGAACCAACCTAAGTTAGCCTAAGATGGATTCATAATACTCGGTCGGGGTTACCTAACGCTAGGGTAAGATATAACTCAACATAACTGATTCGATTGATCAGATAAATATGACTCAGTCATGATTATCAAGATGGTCGGGTCAAACCCCCCGGTTGGGATGAATCATTGGTCGGAGAAAATAAGACATGGTCAGGTTGTTAGGTTCTAGATTTGTGTTGGCTTGATTCCATAACAAAACTTCATTTCTTTGTAATGCTTAGTTGCTTAAGTGGTTCGTGATGATAAGAGCTTAAAGCAAGAAAAGCAACTTTTCATGATGCAAAGTTCGTCTTCAAGAGGATTGGTACCATTCTTGGATGCTAAGGTATCGAGATCCTTCTTCCTCTTGCAAGGCGTAGGCACACACACACACACACAATTCATTCATATGTGTCCCTGCTTAGTTGTGCATCAATATATATGCACACACACACACAATTCATTCATATGTGTCCTTGCTTAGTTGTGCATCATTATATGCACACACACACACACAATTTCATACATTTGTGTCCCTGCATCGTAGCGCATCATTTGGTATAACACATTCACACACTTGAAGATGAATGCTCATGCATTGGTATGGAAATAACATGTTTTAAAAAATGAATGATTGGAGACTATCTCTATGTAGTTTGCATTCTTGTGTGAATTGTGTTTGTATAACATGGATCTTGAACTTGATTTTGGTCTTAGATTATTCATGATTAATGACACGTCCTAAAGAAGTGTTCATACTCTCAAGTATAGGAGTGTCAAAGTAATAAATTAACCGGTAAGACCGGGTCGAACCACATGGAGGTTGTTCACTAGTCCTTGTAGAATTAATTATCTAGATTAATTACTAAGCTTGTTATAAAATGAAAATCAATTAAAATTAATACTGGGGCTAAGGGATCCACTGTTGGTAATTCGAATATGATCAAATTATTAATATTTAGTCCAAATTAATGGGATGATATTCCACTCCACTGACCACTTTCTAATAGATGTGGGTAAAAGTACTCACTATGCCCGACAATATCTGTCTGTCTACAGTGAGTCAAAAACTCCACAAAGATTAGAAGGGATAAACCACTCTCTGATAGATATGGGTTAAAGTACTCACTGTGCTAGACAATATCTGTCTATCTACAGTGAGTTAAAAACTTCACAAAGATCAGAGGGGAGAAAGCATACAAATAATAAACTTACCAAAATTGGATCATATTTTCCATACCAACAGTATCACAATTGACCCCAGCTATATAAAATTAGCCAGACATAATTTAACTAGAAAATACCTATTTTATTTAAATTGAGAATGTGAGAACAAAAGATAGAGAATTTCACAAATCTAACATAAGATTTGGATTCAGAACATGAAAATTAAGGGGTAGAGGCCCCCTATTTATACAAAATACAGACTTGGATAGCTACGCTAGAGGAAGTCTTGAAAATAGGTGTGAGATCTCAAATTGTTGAGCAAGAAAGTCTTGACTAGAGTCGGGAGGACTCGAATAGTCGAGCAAGAAGTCTTGCCTAGGGTCGGGAGGATCCGGATAGGTGAGCGAGGAATCTTCCTAGAGACAGGAGGTATTGGATAGGAAGTCGGCTTAGTAGATCACTAGGTTCAAGATAGAGTGAGAGTGAGAGCTTGTAGAGCATGTATGATTGCTTGAGTGTGTAACTCTATTTGAAATAGTGGATTTGCTTTTGCCGGTAGTTGTGGTATCAACCCGTGGATGTTTCCTCTTTGGAGGTTTACCACATAAATATTGTGTGTTTATTTTACAATTTTCATTAAGCATTGTTAGAATTGCATCGTTTTAAAAAGAAGATAAAAATTGGAGCATATACTTATTCACCCTCCCTCTAGGTATATTCACACTATAAAGATCAAGGGAATTTCTTAGGTCTGATAGATGGTCGGTTGAAGAGACACATGGACATTATCAGATTCAATACAGTCACGATTCAAATACATAGAGATCAAGTCTTACTCTAACAAGGTGTCTCCAAGCATATTCTGATAGGGAAACAAATTTCCTTATAGGTATCAGAATCCAAATCAGGCAAGAGGTCTAAAGTGTGAAGAATGTGAAACAGGAAAGAAGAATAATATGACTCTAATACGTCAACTTTCTCATTTATGTAACACGAATTAGGGTTCTATGCATGTATAAATAGACCCATAATCTCATTGTAAAAGAGGGACGAAAACATAGATATCAACACATAGAAAAGATACAAGAAAGAGAAAGAGAAAGAGAGAGATACGCTAGAAAGGAGAGATTGAGTGTGTAATTGTTTCATCATAGTGATTTCTACTCACCGTTGCTGGCAACCGTGGATGTTTCCCCATCTAGGGGTTTTACCATGTAAACATTTGTCTTGTTTCTCACTTTTCTCTTTTAAATTCATAACTTGATCATCAATTTGCATTCACCTTGTAGACGTGTGATCAATCCTATACGATCCAAAATTCACCGTCAATAATTGATGCTAAAAGGATGAGCGAACCTATGATCTTGTGATCAACCGGAGGTTTAATCATACAAAGTGAAATTGTGGTTTTAGCATTGACAGAAGTTTGTCCTCGTGCAATGCCGATGTACCACAGGAAGCAAACATTGCGGATGCCGACGCACTAAGAGCAGATCCACCCTCAAGATCTCCACCATTAAGCAGGAAGGACGCTGTCACAACCACATGCCAGACTACAGAGATATATCCAGATGCGTTCAGGTAAATTCAAGAATCCCTACGGAGAGTCATTGATGATGCTGCTAGGCAGGGAATTAGCTTAATCGTAACCGTGAACCTGAATTCACTGTACCAGCTCTCTATACCCGTGGTAGCTCAAAGACCCAATGTGCCCTATGAGATCGTGACAACTACTCTAGGCGCGCCCCAAAAGTCTGGAAGAAATTGACCAGAGAAACCGAACAAAAGAGGGCGTTCACATAGAAGAAGCAGCCTCCATCAGGATATAATGATGGAGGAACATAAGGAGTCAAGCTCACGCGAGGGTACCACATTGTATGATGGTGCAAGACTATATCCTGAGTAGGAAGATAGGTATGATGGACGAAGTAGGAAGCCCCGACCTAATTTAAGTGATGACGAGCATGCTCCCAAAGGGAAAAGGGACCCTTATGGGATCACAGTGCACCAAAGGTTAGACAAGCATGGTGAACCCGAAGGGGAGCACGAAGTCCTTCTCAAGAGGATAAAAGCTATAAAGAAAAAGCAAAATCAAGATAACCTCTTGGTCGAGAGTCTTGGGAACCCGTTCGCTGATGCCATGAGGCGGGCTCATTTTTTAAAGAAATCCAGAATGCCACATGTGGTGCAATTCAAAGCCAATTCTGATCCACAGGAACACTTCAAAAGATACCACATGTGGCTCAGTACGATTGTGACGATGTTCTCATGTGTCATATGTTTTCTCAGACATTAGGGGATTAGAGATCCAGGTGGTTCAGAGGATTATCATTGGAGTCCATCAGGAGTTTCGAGGGGTTGACACGAGCGTTCACCAGACAATTTATAGGGAATATCCAGGGGAGAAAATCGATGTCAGCTCTTTCTACATTGAGGCAAAGAAATGACGAAAAGTTAAAAGATTACTTGACCAGGTTCTCGCAGGAGGTATCAGAGGTTCAAGACCCTAACTATTACGCGGTGGTTTCCGCATTCATAAATAGCTTACAACACAGTCACCTAACCTTAAACCTGAGGCAGTGGGGACCCACCACACATGCAAGCATTGTAGATCATGTTGGGGGGTACGGGATGATAGAAGAAGAACATATTGCCTACGAAGGAGATTTTATTCATGGAGGTCGTCCTGGTCATAGTCAAAAGAGCCAGGAAAGTGACTCGAAAAACAATAGCAAGAATGACCGGAAGGGCAACGGGGGAAAAGGGAAAGACGGGCGAAGAGATGACAAATGAATATGAAATAACTAAAGACGACAGTACACCAATTATACACCGTTAACCAAAAAGTGGGAGGAAAATCTGAATGTGATAGAAGATAAAAAATTATAGAAAAAACCCCCGGGGCAGTCTAGCTTCGCCAGAAGGGATATTACCAAGTACTGCAGGTTTCACCAGGAAAACGACCCCCAAACTTCCAAGTGTTACCAGTTAAGGGATTACATTGAGAAGTTAATATGGGAGGGTTATCTTAAAGATGTGATCCTCAGATGTGGTAAAGATCGACAGAGGGATGCTCGGATAGAGGATCGGGGTAGGAGTTGTAGGAGCCCGAGGAAAGATTCATATAGCAGGACAATTACTACCATCTTTGGTGGCCCCAATACTAGAAGCAGTAGCGGAGAAAGGATGTCCAAAGTCAGAGAAGCCATTAATAGCCAGAAAGATATAGAGGTGAATCACCTTGGTTGAAGAAAATAAAACAAGGATGAGGTCCAATAGTTTTCACTGAAGCGGTCACACATGAGTCGGAGGTCAGACCAAATGATGCGATTGTTGTGTCAACTCACATCAGGCATATGCAAGTAAGAAGAATACTGATCGATAATGGTAGCTCGACAGACATCTTAAGCGTGGAGGTGTTTGATCAACTCAGACTGTAGTGGAGTGATCTCCAGCAATTGAAGGTACCGTAGAGGGGTTTCAGAGGAACTGAGGTTAGGGCGTTGGGAACCGTAAAATTACCAGTGGAGGCTAGAAGCTTTCCTTGTACAAAGACACTACTGCTATACTTCGTGGCAGTGAATGTTGTGAACTGGCCGTATAACGCTCTCCTAGGCCGGCCTTTTTATAACAAAATAAAAGTTGTGATTGTAACTTACGCACTCATGGTAAAGTTCCCAACCGAAGCCGAAGTGGAGGTTGTGAAAACTTCACAGGAATGGGCCAGGAAAGACAATCTCACTGTGTATAGGGAGTGAAAATTCCCTAAAAAGTGTGTCTATAACCTATAGAGGGGGAGGGGGTGAATAGGTTTTAATTCGATAGATTTCCAATTTTACGAATTAATCAATATTATAGATTCTACCCCATTATACTAAGTGTTCAATAAAAAAAAACAGCAAACATAAAACAGTAACAACACGCAATATATACGTGGAAACCCTCTAAATGGGAAAAACCATTGGCTGTTAAGTGCGCCACACTCGATCATCAAAATTCACTATTGAGAGAAAGTTTACAACCTAGGTTGACCTCACGTCTAACCCTCCAGTTACTAACCATTTCACTCTATCAAACGTGCCTTAATAGTGATTTTGGATCATCAACCTTGAGCACTAATCACATAGCCACAAGTTTAACCAACATTGAAGAGATAATGACAACCTAAGTGAATATGCAAGAATATTCTATATGCAAAAATGCTAGGTCAAGACATTCATGCTTATCTAGGATTAATAATGACAATTAAAGCAAATCTTAGATATCAATGTTCTAAATGCAAAGGCAAGAAGAATTAGCTAGAAGGGTAAAACTGTCCTAAGTTCTAGCTATCACAAATTAATGCATCTCAACCAACAATCAATACACAGGCATGTCATAAAAGCAATTAAACATACAAGCAAGCATTTACTATGCAATAGAGACTAAAACTATAGGTATACATGTCTTAGTAATGAAACTATAAAGTGTAGAGCATGTAGAAGTTACCTAGTCAAGAAGAAGATGATGCTCCATGCTTAGATGATCCTAGAATAAAGCTAGATGATCATGAGATGAAGTTGGGTTGAGTAAAAATGAGTGTTTGGGAGTCCCTCTCTCTCTAGAAAAACTAGATCACGCAAAAATGGCTTCTTGGACTCTTAATAACCAAAGTGAAGAGAAGAGAACATATATATATATATATATATATATATATATATATATATATATATATATATATATATATGGTGCCCTACACAAAGTGACCTCGTTTTGGATGAAAGGTAACCAAATCCCGTCAGGATCGCTGGCTGTACCACGGTACAGGTAAGTGTCCATACCGCAACACAGAGAGCGGTACATCGCCTGGACAACACCGTTTTGTAGGCCGCTGTGCATGCAGGTGCATAGACCGCGGTCTGGACAGCATGCAATGCTTGTGAAACTCCACTTGGGAGACCGCGGTGCATGCAACAGGCACATACCGCGGTAGCCACAACATGCAACCTTTGGTAAACACCTTTGTGCAGACCGCAACATATGCACTGCACAGAGAGCAGTCTGAACCGCGGACCAGAGGAAAAAAATCCTCTTTTTAAGGCATAAAAAATGCATTCAACACTCAAACAAGAATTAAGACACACAAGGCACACAAGATGGCAAATAAGCTTGCATGCAAGATAATTAAAGGAAAATGCATGTGTGTGTGTGTTAACTAATACCTCTTCAATGAAAGTTAAGCAAGTGATTTTACCTTTGATGCTTGAGCTTGGTTACGAACAATGAAGCCCTAAACTACCCTTACATATTGATCCCCAAATGTGGTTGTCAACGAGGCCAATCAAACACCGAGGAACTTACAATCTCCCTTTTTGGCTATTTTATGGCAAAACCACTCACTCATAAAGTATCCTCACAGCAAAACGCATAAGAAACAACAAGAGGTCAACAAATACATTATATATTACAAGAGATACCTAAAACTAAATCTTCAAATCTTCAATCTCTTGTAGAATGATCATCCCTACAAAACAAAAAACTACACTTTCCAAGACAAGTGTATGAGAGGGATCAAGAAAAATAAAAACAAGTGCAATTTGCATGAATTAGAAACAAGTAACATGCAATCAACAATGCACATAAGCTAACACAAAGTCAACTCCCCCTAAAAATGAAATTCTCCCCTTATATGCAAGAGCAACACAAACTCCCCCTATATCCAACATTACTCCCCCCTTTTGTCACAAGATAGACAAAGGAGTATTCCCCAACCGGGACGCTTTAGCAAAGAGAGATATTTGCAATGTAAATGCATAAAAATATACAACAACTCTATGTAATTTAATTAAGAGAGAGAGAAATTCATGGAAGTTTTATTTATTGGAACATGTGTGAAAAGATTTCCTTGAATGAAATACATGTAACATCAACTTCCAAATGCATGGTATTTGGTAAAGGAAAATAGCACATGAGGTTCCAAGAGAAGTCAAACCAATTTGCACCAAGTTGTCAATGGAAAAACAAGATATAGTTTAACAAAAAATAAGAGCAACTAGCAAGCTTTACAAGTTAAACAAGACATGAGCGACTATTGCGCCCTTTTAGATTTTTCCGGGTGAAATGCCCGTATGGTAGTAGTTTTGTTCAACAAGTAAAGAGAGAGAGAGACTATTGTATTGTGAAATCCTTGGAATGGATACAATATCCTTATTGATTGAAGTCTCAAAAGTCACTCTCACACAAAATTGCAATCATTTATAAGCATTCAATAAATTCACTATGTATAACAATATAAGCATGTTAAGATCAAGTTTTCATAAATACAATCAAATGTACTTCCCAATCAAATTTTCTAGTCCAAAAATACATGTTTGAACATAAATGAGACATGCATTTCAAATAAGGCAGAGGCACACTTATTGAATAAAAAGTCATATAATAATATATGCATTCAAGAGACTCAAGCAATTAATTAAAGAGCATAAAATTGAACAATTATTTGCTTATTCGAATGCAAGTTCGCTCTCTTTGCTTGAGCTCCCCATATGAGTCAAACACCAGAACTCATAAATGCATATGAAAAATCCCAATAGACGCACTGAGAGATTTAAACTTAGTTGAATCTAATGGTTTTGTAAACAAGTTCGCTAGTTGATCATTTGTGCCCACATGTTCAAGTGCAATGCATTTGCTCTCAACTAGCTCTCTAATAAAATGATGTCTAATGTCAATATGCATAGTTCTAGAATGTTGGAAAAGATTTTTTGAAATATTAATGGCACTCATGTTATCACAATAAGGAGTTAGAGTACCTTGCTCAAAGCCATAATCCACAAGCATTTGCTTCATCCAAAAGAGTTGTGTGCAAGCACTCCCAATGGCTATATACTCAGCCTTGGTTGTGGATAATGATATGAAATTTTGGTTCTTACAAAACCATGACACAAGATTGTTCCATAGGAAGAAGCAACCACCTGATGTACTATTCCTATCATCACAATTACCATCCCAATCTGTATCACTAAAGCCAACTAAACTAGCATTAGTGTCAAAAGAGTACCATATCCCATAGTTGGATGTCCCATTCACATATCGAATGATTCTCTTAACAGAGGAGAGATAGGATTCCTTGGGATTGGCTTGATACCTAGCACATACACCAGCACTAAAAGCTATATCGGGCCTACTAGCAGTCAAGTATAGCAAGCTCCTTATCATGCCACGATATAGACTTTGATCCACACTTTTTCCACTAGCATCCTTGCTAAGTTTCAATATGGTACTCATAGGTGTGTCACAATGCTTGGCATTCTCAAGGCTAAATTTCTTCACTAGATTCTTGGCATATTTAGCTTGGGATATGAAGATCCCATCATGCATTTTCTTAATTTGCAAGCCTAGGAAGTAATTTAGTTCACCAACCATGCTCATTTCAAACTCATGAGTCATGACATCAACAAATTGTTTAACTTTCAAGTTGTTTGTGGAACCAAAAACTATGTCATCAACATAAATTTGAGCTATGAATAGCTCATCTTTAGTACACTTGATGATCAAGGTCTTGTCGACACTTCCTCTAGAATAGCCATTGTCAACAAGATAAAGAGTGAGACGCTCATACCAAGCCCTTGGTGCTTGTTTTAACCTATAAGAGCCTTTTTGAGACGATAAACATGATTGGGGTGATATGGATCTACAAACCCCTTGTCCTAACACCTTCATTCACATCTCCAATGATGTCACTCTTGTTGTGAAGATGTCTAACTCAAGAAGCAAGTTCCTTAGAGTCCAAGGTAGATTCTCCATCAAGAAATTGAGAGACCTCTTTCTCAAGATTTGACTTTTCATCACTTGAAGTCTCACCAATCTTCTCCAAGGGAGAATCATTAACCATACTAATCTTCTCATCATGGTTACTACCTTTAGGCCTACAATCGTCTATGATCACATTGGATGATTCCATAACACTTCGTGTCTTTAAATTAAAAACTCTATAGGTCTTACTATTTAGGGCATAGCCAATGAAAATCCCCTCATCACTTTTAGCATCAAACTTGCCAAGTTGATCACGGTCATTTAGAATGTAACACTTGCTTCCAAATGAGTGGAAGTAACTAACATTTGACTTCCTTCCCTTCCACAATTCATAAGAGGTTTGCCTAGTACCGAGCCTTAAAAACACTCTATTTCCTATATAACAAGCTGCATTCACTGCCTCAGCACAAAGATTCCTAGGAACATTGTTGCTAAGCAACATCACACGAGCCATATATTAGAGGACCCTATTCTTCCTCTCTACAACTCCATTTTGTTGAGGAGTTCGATGAGCTGAGAACTCATGGGAGATTCTAAGACGATCATAAAAATTTTCAAAGCAAACATTTTTAAATTCTCTCCCATGGTCACTCCTAATTCTCTTAATGCATTTTATGTAAGAATCCTTCTCATTTTGAATTTTAGTGTAAAGCTTTTTAAAAATTTCAAAAGTTTCAGATTTTTCTCTAAGAAAGTAGGTCTGTGTAAATCTAGAAAAATCATCAACACACATAAAGATGTACCTCTTGCCACCGAGACTCTCGGTTTGTATGGGACCCATAAGGTCCATGTGAAGAAGCTTTAGTGGCTCCTTGGTAGCAAGATGCTTACCATTTTTATGCACACTTTTAGTTTGCTTTCCTTATTGACACGGTCCACACACTCCCTCAATCCTATTTCCAAACTTAGGAAGGCCTCTTACAACATTCAACCTCTCAAGAACTTTCAAGTCTTTAAAATTCATATGACCTAACCTTTGATGCCACAATTCAACTTGATCACAACTAGACAAATTACAAGATATGTCATTGGAATCAAGACAATAACAATTGTCACTTGATCTCTTGCCTTTCAATAGAACTTGTCCTTCTTCTCTTAGGATAAAGCAATCAACTTTTCCAAATATAACCGAAAGCCCTTCATCACTTAAATGTGATATGCTAATAAGATTGGCTTGCAAGCCATCTACATAAAGAGTATTAGGCAAGGAGGGCAAACCAGGGATGGATATGTTTCCTTTTCCTAAAACCTTCCTGAAAGTTCCCTAAAAATATGTGTCTATACCTATAAGGGGGGGGGGGGGGGGGGGGGGGTGAATAGGTTTTAATCAAGTCAATTACCAATTTTTCTTGATTAGTCAATATTCAAAATTCACCAAATAAAGCAAACATACAACATCAAGTGTAAGATGCAGAAATATAAATAACACAAGATGTATACTTGGAAACCCTCCAAATGGGAAAAACCACAGGCTGTTAAGTGCGCCACACTTGGTCACAGAAATCCACTATATGAATAAAAGGTTACACCCTCAAATGATTCTCGGACTCTCACTCTCGACAACCTCAGGCTATGGACACCGCCACTCATCACTCTTGGTTCAGTCCCTAATGATATCCCCTGATACACTACTCTTGGCGTGAACGCCTCCTACTCTACCCCCTTGGGCCTTTTACAGTGGCACCCGACCAATTGCTTGTCAACCCACCCTTGGTTGCAAGACTTTCCTTGCTTGTGCAACTTCACACCGAAGCCACAAGACTTGACTCAATGAAGAGTTCAACAACCTATGTGAATATGATGAAATATTCAAACATGCAAATAATGCTAGGCAAAACACTAAATGCTTATCTAGGAATTTAAGAATGTCATTAAGTACAATTCCTAGATATCAATGTCTAAATGAATGTTCATAAAGACTTAACTAGCTATAGTTATACAACATTATATCATAGTTATCAAACAAGACCATTTCAACATATGTTGTCATTAAGCATGGCATGGTCATTAATGCAATCATCAAAATGCAATTAATATGACCTAATCAATAATGTTTAAATGCAATGCATAGAGACTTAGCAAGAAGGGCAAATATGTCCTAAATTCAAG
Source organism: Dipteronia dyeriana (assembly GCA_032871835.1). NCBI lineage: Eukaryota > Viridiplantae > Streptophyta > Magnoliopsida > Sapindales > Sapindaceae > Dipteronia > Dipteronia dyeriana. The sequence goes on along the minus strand of CM065303.1, from coordinate 53,738,636 downwards.
CTATCAACAAACAAACCCAATCATGTAAATATATGCAATAACTAGAGTCTAGGTATTTAATCATGCAATAAGCACCTAATCTAGAGTAAGAAGAACAATAAGATATTCAATGAAGTTCTTACTTACCTAGTCATGAAACCAAGAACACCCATGCTTATATGATGAAGAATGATGCAAGATGGAGATGGGTTTTGGGTTTGGAGAGTTAATCAAGCTTTAATGAAGCTTTCTCTCTCAAGAAACTCTCTCTCTCTCTCTCTCACTCTAGGGTTCGTTTTTTAGAGTCATTAAAAAATGAAGAAGATGAGTTAAGGATGTATTTATAATGCCCAAGTGAAATGACATCGTTTTGGATGAAGAAAACAAAGTTTTGTCACGACCGCTGTGCACGCCGCAGCCTAGGCAAGTGTCCAGACCGCGGTCTGTACAACATGGCATGGCTGGACATTACCACTGCCTAGGTCGCTGGCTAGGCATGGCACCAAAAGCGGTATGGGTCGTGGTACACGCCAAACAGCACAACAACTCGAGCTTCGAGCGACCCAAAACATGACCAAACGACATCTAAACATTTTGTATAATATACCGTTGGAAAGGTATGGAAGTTTAATTTATACTACACTTTACAAAACATAATTTGGTTGTATATAGAAAAAGTTATAGTCATTTTAGTGACCAAAGGTTAGAAACTGACAACAACAAAGATGCCCTATTTTTGTGGTCACTTTGGAGATTTCAAAACCAATCCAAACGGTCATAAAATATTATGAATAATATACCGTTGGAAATGTATGGGTGTCTAGTGTGTACATAAATTTTCAAAACTCATTTTGAATCATTTTATAAAAAGATATGGTCACAAGACCATACAAAGGTCAGTTTTGAAAAACATTAAATCATTGAAATACACTCTTTTGAAACTAGACACCTTACTCCATATAACCAAACCAAGAGAAGAGTGAGACCTTCTCATATAGTCACTCAACGTGCTAAAACAAGCACACCATCATGCAAGCGCGAATACAGCACAATACCACACTTAAATCTACAAATGAAGTGCAAGTGTGATTGTGAAGAGATGCACACATATAAACAATATCAACACAAATGCAAGATCAACAAAGCATGCATGAGGTGTGTGTGTGCACCTAAACTCTTTAAGAGGCAAAGTCAAGTGAATATACCTTTTGCTCTTGAAGTCATGGAGATGCTTGGAAGCTTGCCAATGAGGACCTAAGCTACCCATTACACAATCATCCCAAATGTGGTGTGGTTTGTTATGAAATAAGCCAATCATAAAATCAAAGTCCTTACACTTCTTACGAGAACCATCACCAAAGGTGACAAATCCACCATCCTCCACCACAAGAGTTTCAAAGAAACTCTTGTTTCCGGTCATGTGCCTAGAACACCCACTATCAAGGTGCCAAGTATTGATGGCTTTGGCTTTCAAGGCTACTTGAGCCACATGACAATAATATTCATCCCTTCTAGTCCACCTAGATGAAATATTTCTATTTCTAGGAGCCATGGGTTCATTTTTGTTAGGTCCTAAGGAAGATTGTTAGGTCCTAGATTTGTGTTGGCTTGATTCCATAACAAAACTTCATTTCTTTGTATTGCTTAGTTGCTTAAGTGGTTCGTGATGATAAGAGCTTCAAGGAAGAAAAGAAACTTCTCATGATGCAAAGTTCGTCTTCAAGAGGATTAGTAATATTCTTGGATGGTAAGGTATCAAGATCCTTCTTTCTCTTGCAAGGCGTAAGAGTGCACACACACAATTCATTAATATGTGTCCCTGCTTAGTTGTTCATCTTTAATTGTGCACACACACACAATTCATACATTTGTGTCCCTGTATCAGAGCGCATCATTTGGTATAACACATTCACACACTTGAAGTTGAATGCTCATGCATTGGTATGAAAGTAGCATGTTTTGGAAAATGCATAATTGGAGACTATCTCTATGTAGTTTGCATTCTTGTGTGAAATATGTTTGTGTGTGTATATGTTTGTATAATATGGATATTGAACTTGAATTTAGATTTAAATCATTCATAATTGAGTTTCGGTCATTTTGGTTACTCATTCTATTGATTTCAAGTTCTAAGTCAAAAGATACTACACTTTCAACTCATATTGCATGTATTATCTTCGTCTTTATATATCGAGTCAAATTATTATTTTCTGGGTTGGGTATCTTAAATTTCTATGTCTGCGAGGGAGTCCTGGTTTGTAATCTTCAAACGGATTTGAATTCGGAGTTCGGAGGCCAAAGAACGATAGAAGAACGCGAGGAGAGCGCAAGGGGTGAGGTGCGATGGCTTAAGCCATCAACATGCACCAACCCGAGATGGCGCGTGGCCATCTCAGCCCCAAGTGTGTTCTGCCCCGAGATGCCCACACGCCATCTTGGGGAGACACTAATGAAAGAGGGGAAAAATGGTCCTTTAACTTTTAACTCTTTAAAAACTCTCATTCCCTCTCATTCCTTACATGAAGAACAAGTTGAGAAATTGAAGAACAATTGCAGAATTTTTCTCTCAACATTTTGATTTTTGTTTTTGTGATAACTTCTTCATTTCTACTCCGAATCACTTGATTCAAAAACCGATTTCGAGTGTCTTGAAGAGTTCTACAAACCCAATTATTTCCAGAACCAAATTATGTCTACAATTTTCGTTGTGATCTGATCTTCAGTTCGTGATTGCATCCTTGTTGGTAAAATCATCTTCTTCTTAGTTTTCTTCTTAGATCTTCTTATTGATTGATGTTATTTGATTAAGAAGCATGACTAGGATGATTTTGATATTATTTTGTGGTTTGTTGGTTTGATGTTTAAGTTTAGCTAGATTTGTGATATATTGAATGATTTGTGCTAAACTTGATAAACATGAAATTGTTTCTAGAAATCTTTTGTTCTTATGCTTGATTGACTATTTCTAGATTTAATTTAATTTTCTAAGAACTAGATCTACATCAATTGATATATTCATTTCATTGATTTGGTTCTTAGTTGATAACATGCTTAAGTTGTCTAGATGTATTTGTGATTGATCTTTGAAAGCATAATCTAGTCATCTAGTTGCATGTCCATAGAAATTGTTGATCATCATTTTCTATGTTGAGTGCTTTTTGCGATTTGCATTCATGATCACTTAGATGCCTTGTGAAGAGGTAGAAAGTCTCATATCTTAGAGTGATTCTTTGATTTGAGCATTTGTAAGTCTTAGCTAGAGTCGGGAAGACTTGGACAGCTAAGCAAGTGGAAGTCTCGACAAGAGGTCTGAAACCTCAGATTGTTGAGCAAGGAAGTCTTGGCAAGAGGTGTGAAGCCTCGGATTGTCAAACAAGGAAGTCTTGGCTAGAGGTGTGAAGCCTTGGATAGTCAAGCAAGAAGTCTTGCCTAGGGTTGGGAGGATCCGGATAGGTGAGCAAGAAATCTTCCTAGAGACAGGGTCTTGGATAGGAAGTCGGCTTAGTAGATCACTAGGTTCAAGATGGAGTGAGAGTGAAAGCTTGTAGAGCATGTGTGATTGTTTGAGTGTGTAACTCTATTTGAAATAGTGGATTTACTTTTGCCGGTGTTTATGGAATCAACCCGTGGATGTTTCTTCTTTGGAGGTTTTACCACGTAAATATCGTGTGTCTTTGTTTGCAATTTTCATTAACCATTTAGAATTGCATTGTTTTAAAAAAGAAGATAAAAATTGGAGTATATACCTATTCACCCCCCATCTAGGAATATTTCACTACAAAGATAGAGGGAATTTCAATTGGTTTCAGAGCCGGTGTCTAGACGCACTTAGATAGATCTTCTTTGTAGTGTTTGTTATCTTCATTTTGTTTTATCATGATTAAAGAAATGTATTCTTTTGTGGCTTCTATTGTTGAAGGTGAGTCTATTGACTTAGATGATCAAAAGATCAAAGATCTTACTCAAGAAAATGAAAGGATCTCTAAGATTAATAAGTCTCTCACTAAGAATTTAGAAAATCATGATTGTAGCTCAAAATGTGTTATTGATCTAAATGACAAAATTCTTAATCTTGAGAAAAACTTGATTGATAGCAATGATAGATTAAGTATTTTGAAACATGAAATTGAGCAAAGAGATGAATCTCTTGATCGTGCTAGGAGAATTGAAAATGTGCTTAGAGCAAAACTAAAAGAGCATGAGAATCAAGAGAAAGTGCTTAATGACAAACTTAATGAGGCTAAAGAGATGATTACCAAGATATTATCTAGCTCTAACAAAGTGAAAGCTCTCATTAAGGTTGGAAAGCCTTCGAGTGACAAAAGAGGTTTAGGATATGTTAATGAAAAATAACTCCTTCATCTAACAAATCTACTTTTGTCAAAGCTTGTAGCAATTTAAGTGTAGGTACACTCTCTAACGGTAAAGCCATGAATGCTACCAGAGGTGCATCAACATCAACAATGAAAGTCAATGAAAAGACTCAACAATGCCAAAGATAAACTACATCATCATCAAATGCAAAAGGCAAGACATCTAGTGTTGCACGCCAAAGAGGTAAAAATGTGAGAAGGCAAAATGAGTTCAATGCTCAAGCAAATGGTAAACTTCTCAAATTAATGCCTATTTGTCATTATTGCAACATGGTAGGACACATAAGACCTAGATGTTATGAATACATTTGTAAATGTAGAATTGCCAATGATTTGTATGATATGTCTTTGAATGGTCCTAGGCAATCATCCATGTATGGATCTAGAATTAGACCTAAGAAGACCTTGGAAAAGCATGTTGAGGATAAATGTGTTGATGATTTGTTTGTTAAATCTTGTGTTGTGCCTCGTTCTACTATGCATAAGAAAGTTGATAATGCTTTGTTTGATTTGTTTAAAAATGTGACTAATGGAGTCAATGTGTCTAAAAACAAGTCAAAGCATGTTAATAAAAGTAGGAATGAGAAACTTGTCAAGAAAGTTTGGGTCAAGAAAAACACAATGTAATGTTTGGTTGCACAATATGCTTTAAGAGCTAATTCATCCTATTGTTGGTACCTAGATAGCGGTTGCTCTAGGAATATGACTGGTAACAAGAAATTCTTTAAGAATCTTGTTATGAATGATGGTGAATGGGTTACATTTGGTGATGGCACCAAAAAGCAAGTTCTAGGCAAGGGAACAATTTGTATCCCCGGATTGCCTAAACTTCGTGACACCTTGTATGTAGATGGTCTACAAGCTAATTTAATAAGCATCACTCACTTGTGTGAAATTTTTAAAGAAGTTGGCTTTAACAAGGATGTGTGCATGATAATTGATAAAAAGGGCAAAATTGTTTTGAAAGTCAAAAGGTCTTCGGACAATTGCAATTGTTCAGAGGTTGATCCACTAACATGTAATATGGCACATGAGTGCAACAAGCTTGAATTATGGCATGAAAGATTGGGCCACATGAATTATAAAGATTTAAAGAAGATTGAGAAATATGACATTGTTAAAGGTCTTCCTAGTCTTGGTAAAAAGCTTGATGGTGTTTGTGAACCTTGTCAATTAGGTAAACAAACAAAAGTGTCTCATAAAAAAAACACTAATTTTACTACCAAGAAGCCCTTAGAACTTGTGCATATGGACCTAAAGGGACCAATTCAAACCGAAAGCATAAATGGCAAGAAATACATTTTTATATGTGTTGATGATTTTTCTCGGTTTGCTTGGGTATATTTTCTTAGAGACAAGACCGAAGCTTTTGGTTATTTTAAGAAGTTTTGTAATCAAGTTCAAAATGAAAAAGGTCTTGGAATTAAGAAAATATGTCGCATTAGGAGTGATCATGGGAGTGAATTTGAAAATGCTAGATTTAGTGAGTTTTGTGATGATTATGGGATTTCACATGAGTTCTCGGCTCCTAGAACTCCTCAACAAAATGGTATTGTTGAGAGAAAGAATCGTGTCTTGCAAGAGATGGCTAGGGTCATGCTCAATAGCAAGAAAGGCCCTAGAAATCTTTGGGCCGAAGAGGTCAATACCGCATGCTATGTCACTAATAGAGTTTATAGAAGGCCAGGCACAAAACAAACCTCATATGAACTTTGGAAGGGCAAGGAGCCCAATGTGAGTTACTTCCACACTTTTGGGAGTAAGTGTTTTATTTTGAATGATAGAGATCACTTAGGAAAGTTTGATGCTAAAAGTGATATTGGTCTCTTTCTAAAGGTATGCTAATAATAGTCGTGCATATAGAGTGTTCAACTTGAAAACTAAGACTATTATGGAATCTATTAATGTGAAAATAGATGATCTTAGTATACTTGATTTGTGTGATAATCGTGGTGTCAATGAACCTAAAGAAAATTTGTTGAATGACACTAAAACACCTATTGATGTGACTAGTTGTGATGAAAGTGAATCTAATCATAATGATGATAATGGTAGTGTTGCTAGAGAAGAAAGTCAAGAGTTAGAAAATGGTTTGAATGATGACCAACAAGATGTTGAAAATTCTAATTCTAGACTTAGGAACATGAATTACCAACAAGACATCATAAGTGATTTGAATGAAGGGGTTAGAACTAGAAGGCAACTAGCTAACCAAATTTCATATGCTTGCTACACTTATCAAATTGAGCCCACGAATATTAATGAAGCAATTATTGATGAATATTGGGTTAATGCCATGCAAGAAGAACTAAATCAATTTGAGAGGAATGAAGTGTGGTCATTAGTTCCTAGACCAAAAGATATCAATGTGATTGGTACAAAATGGGTGTTTAGGAATAAGACCGATGAATGTGGCAAGATTGTGAGAAATAAAGCAAGACTAGTGGCTCAAGGATACACTCAAGTTGAGGGTGTAGACTTTGATGAGACTTTTGCACCCCTTGCACGTCTTGAGTCCATTAGGCTTTTGTTGTCCATTGCATGTCTTAAGAAATTTAAATTGTTTCAAATGGATGTCAAAAGTGCTATTCTCAATGGATACCTTCAAGAAGAAGTGTATGTTGAACAACCTAAGGGTTTTGTAGACCCACATTCTCCTAATCATATGTTTAAGTTGAAAAAGGCTCTTTATGGCCTTAAGCAAGCACCTAGAGCTTGGTATGATAGGTTGACTCAATATCTTATTGACAACCAATATAGGAGAGGTGGTATTGATAGAACATTATTTGTCAAGCATTAAAACAATGACATTTTTGTTGCATAAATATATGTTGATGATATAGTGTTTGGGTATACATGTAAAACCAAGGTTGATGATTTTGTGAATGTGATGTCAAGAGAATTTGAAATGAGTATGGTAGGTGAACTCAATTACTTTCTAGGCATGCAAGTGAAACAATCTAGCAGTGGTATCATGTTGTCACAATCTAAGTATGCTAGAAATCTTGTTAAGAAATTTGTCCTTGAAAGTGGAAAAGAATTTGAAACACCTATGAGTACAACATTAAAACTTGACAAAGATGAAAATGGAAAAAATGTTGATCAAAGTCTCTATAAGAGCACGATAGGTAACCTTCCCTACCTAATGGCAAGTAGGTTGGATATTTGTTTTAGTATAGGTTTGTGTGCTAGGTTTCAAGCTAATCCAAAAGAATCTCACTTGAAAGCCGTTAAAAGAATCATTAGGTATATAAAAGGAACACATAATCTTGGTTTATTCTATTCCTTTGATACTAATGATATTCTTGTTGGATATTGTGATGCGGATTGGGCAGGAAACATTGATGATCGTAAAAGTACATCGGGCGATTGCTTTTACTTGGGGAATAATTTGATTGCTTGGCTAAGCAAGAAACAAAATTTCGTCTCTCTTTCATCATCCGAAGCAGAGTACATTGCTGCCAAAAGTGCTTGCACACAACTTCTATGGATGAAACAAATTCTTAAGGATTATGAGATAAATCAAGGTAAAATGACTCTCTATTGTGATAATATGAGTGCCATTAACATCTCTAAAAATCTTGTTCAACACTCACGCACAAAGCATATAGACATTAGGCATCATTTCATTAGAGAACTTGTTGAACATTCAATTGTAACTCTTGAACATATGCCTACTATGAATCAACTTGCGGACTTGTTCACAAAGCCCTTGCACAAAGAGAGATTTGTATCTCTTAGAAGATCCATTGGCATGATTTGTGTTGATTAATGCTTGTGTGTGGTTATGAGTGGCTTGATAAGAAAAAATATATTGTATATCTATTTCTTTGAGAGCTACTCATGTGAGAAGTAATGATCTTGATAAAATAGCTTTTATTGCTTCAAGATCATGCACTTAAGTCTTTGTAAATCTTGTTTTTTTTTTAAAAGTGCACCAATGCTTCTATTATATGTTTAAGTTTGAGTAGTTGAGTTTGAAAGCATATAGATTATGGATGCATCTTGAAGTTCATTGTCTAGTACATGATAGATGACCTATGATTAGTATCCATTTTGCTTCAGCATCTACATAGAACTCAACGACCACCTTCATGGAAAGGGCTACACACCTTGGTTGTGAAGCCGCCCAATGTAGGAAATGGCTACACCATTGTGATGAGTGAAAGCCGTCATGAAGAGTATATGTTTATGTAAGAAAAATCAAAGAAGTGTTGAAAAAGAATCACTTAAAAAAATATTTCTTTGATACAAAGCCTAAAAAGAAATGGAGGAAGGCTTAAAATGGAGTATAGTTGAAAATTGTGATTGCTCGGATTGAAAAATAGAAATGGAATGATGAGCCACATGCACACACACGTTCATATGTTGAAATCTATTCTCTTTAAAGCAAAAAATCCGGATGATAATTGGTTTGATTTTGATTGGAAAAGCTTTAGATGGATAGGTGTTGAAATAATTTTCATGTTGATATCACAATAACTCCTTTTATATATGCTTGAAGCATTTTTCACACACACACATTTTTGCTTAATGTGCTTGATTCATTAGCAATGAGGAATTATTTTTGAGAGAATAATGAAAATCTATGATTCTTTTGTTTAATGTTGAAAAATAATGATTTACTATATTTTATTTATTGAAATGTGTGATTGTGTAAGTCCCTTGTGAACAAGTTACCTTGCTTATTAATATGTGGAGCATATGTTAAGGGGGAGCTTAGTTTGTTAAACATAGTTCTCTATACAACTTGTTTACTCACTATCTCATGATTTCATTGTGCATCCCATCTACCCTTGTTTCAATTGGCATTTATCTCTCTAGGTTGTGTAATATGTTTTTGTCTATTCCTTGTCAAAAAGGGGGAGAAGGTGTTTCCTCACCATGTTACTTGTTTTTGATATAAAGGGGAGAAAATCCATTAAGGGGGAGAAAATAAAGGGGAGAAAATTCTTGTGTTTGCATGAGATAAGAAGTGTTAAGGGATCTTTTGTTTGGTATTTGTATATTGTTTGTTTATCTCACCTATCTTCTTTGTAGAAGATTGCTTTTGGTTGTTCTTATCTCACAGGTGCTTTGAATATGTGAAGATATTCTTGAAGACTCATGAAGACTTTTTAGTCTAGGAGTATCTCTTTGTAATGTGAGGATGTGAGAATGCAATCAACATTGATTATGAGAGATCATTGTATGGTGAGGTAGAGGTTTTGTCATGGAATAGCCAAAGGGGGAGATTGTTAGGTCCTAAGGAAGATTGTTAGGTCCTAGATTTGTGTTGGCTTGATTCCATAACAAAACTTTATTTCTTTGTATTGCTTAGTTTCTTGAGTGGTTCGTGATGATAAGAGCTTCAAGGAAGAAAAGCAACTTCTCATGATGCAAAGTTCGTCTTCAAGAGGATTGGTACTATTCTTGGATGCTAAGGTATAGAGATCCTTCTTTCTCTTGCAAGGCGTAGGCGCACACACACACAATTCATTCATATGTGTCCCTGTTTAGTTGTGCATCTTTAATTATACACACACACACACACAATTAATAAATTTGTGTCCCTGCATCGTAACGCATCATTTGGTATAACACATTCACACACTTGAAGTTGAATGCTCACGCATTGGTATGAAAGTAGCATGTTTTGGAAAATGCATAATTGGAGACTATCTCTATGTAGTTTGCATTCTTGTGTGAAATGTGTTTGTGGGTGTATATGTTTGTATAACATGGATATTGAACTTGAATTTAGTCTTAAATAATTCATGATTGAGTTTCGGTCATTTCGGTTACTCATTCTATTGATTTCAAGTTCTAAGTCAAAAGATACTACACTTTCAACTCATGTTGCATGTATTATCTTCGTCTTTATATATCGAGTCAAATTATTATTTTCTGGGTTGAGTATCTTAAATGTCTATGTCTCCGAGGGAGTCCCGGTTTTTAATCTTCAAACGGATTTGAATTCGGAGTTTGGAGGCCAAAGAAAGGTAGAAGAACGCGAGGAGAGCGCAAGGGGTGAGGTGCGATGACTTAAGCCATCAACATGCACCAACCCGAGATGGCGCGTGGCCATCTCAGCCCCAAGTGTGTTCTGCCCCGAGATGCCCACACGCCATCTTGGGGAGACACTAATGAAAGAGGGGAAAAATGGTCCTTTGGCTTTTAACTCTTTAAAAACTCTCATTCCCTCTCATTCCTTACATGAAGAACAAGTTGAGAAATTGAAGAACAATTGCAGAATTTTTCTCTCAACATTTTGATTTTTGTTTTTGTGATAACTTCTTCATTTCTACTTCGAATCACTTGATTCAGAAACCGATTTCGAGTGTCTTGAAGAGTTCTACAAACCCAATTATTTCTAGAACCAAATTATGTCTACAATTATCGTTGTGATCTGATCTTCAGTTCATGATTGCATCCTTGTTGGTAAAATCATCTTCTTCTTAGTTTTCTTCTTAGATCTTCTTATTGATTTATGTTATTTGATTAAGAAGCATGACTAGGATGATTTTGATATTATTTTGTGGTTTATTGGTTTGATGTTCAAGTTTAGCTAGATTTGTGATATATTGAATGATTTGTGCTAAACTTGATAAACATGAAATTGTTTCTAGAAATCTTTTGTTCTTATGCTTGATTGACTATTTCTAGATTTAATTTAATTTTCTAAGAACTAGATCTACATCAATTGATATATTCATTTTATTGATTTGGTTCTTAGTTGATAACATGCTTAAGTTGTCTAGATGTATTTTTGCTTGATCTTTGAAAGCATAATCTAGTCATCTAGTTGCATGTCCATAGAAATTGTTGATCATCATTTTCTATGTTGAGTGCTTATTTGCGATTTGCATTCATGATCACTTAGATGCCTTGTGAAGAGGTAGAAAGTATCATATCTTAGAATGATTCTTTGATTTGAGCATTTGTAAGTCTTAGCTAGAGTCGGGGAAGACTTGGATAGCTAAGCAAGTGGAAGTCTCGACAAGAGGTGTGAAACCTCAGATTGTTGAGCAAGGAAGTCTTGGCAAGAGGTGTGAAGCCTCGGATTGTCAAACAAGGAAGTCTTGGCTAGAGGTGTGAAGCCTTGGATAGTCAAGCAAGAAGTCTTGCCTATGGTCGGGAGGATCCGGATAGGTGAGCAAGAAATCTTCCTAGAGACAGGGGGTCTTGGATAGGAAGTCGGCTTAGTAGATCACTAGGTTCAAGATAGAGTGAGAGTGAAAGCTTGTAGAGCATGTGTGATTTTTTGAGTGTGTAACTTTATATGAAATAGTGGATTTGCTTTTGCCGGTGGTTGTGGAATCAACCCGTGGATTTTTCCTCTTTGGAGGTTTTACCACGTAAATATCGCGTGTCTTTGTTTGCAATTTTCATTAAGCATTTAGAATTGTATTGTTTTTAAAAAGAAGATAAAAGTTGGAGTATATACCTATTCACCCCCCCTCTAGGTATATTTCACTACAAAGATAAAGGGAATTTCAATTTTCTCTAAAATTCTTAGGTGCATGCATTTTGGCTCTTCTAAGCATATTCTTCTCAATCATGCTTTCAAAACGACACGAATTAATAAATTTAAAACAATTCGGTCTTATGTGACCTTCAACACCACAATAATAACAAATATGAGTAAAGTACGAATTCATAACATATCCTTGGGCAAGCATGGAAGACTGCCCTTTCCTTTGAGTTGTCCTTTGGTGTTGAGCCGAATCTCTTCTTTGAAACATCCTTTGTGGTTGAGCCAAATTAGCTTCCCTTCTTGGTTGTGTGTGAAAGATCCTTTGTTGACTTTGAGAGCTCCCTGAAGTTGAGGTCTTGTTTGATGAGCTCTAGCTTTTGGTGGATGAGCTCTAGCTTGAGACTTTGTTTGAGCCTTCATTTGAGCTTGCTTTGATGATTCTCCAACTTCATTCGATCTCATTTGTTGGTGTTAACCTTGAACCTTTTTATCCTCTTGACTAGGGGTAGGCATAAAAACCGAAACCGAATTGAACCGAACCGAACCGAACCGAACCGAAAAAAGGGTGTTTGGTTCGGTTCATAGTTTTTATTCGGTTCAAACCGATTTGAAATTTAGAAACCGAATTGAATTCGGTTCGGTTTCGATTTTAGACATGCAAAACCGAACCAAACCGAATAAACCGAATTGTCTTAATTAATTATTTTGTAAGGTTCAATTTTATTAGGGATTGTATATATATACTACATTTTTTTATTTCTATTTATAGAAATTATGATGATTTTATATTTTGATTGAGTATGTAGACCAAATATGATTGAAATTTTAGATTCAGATTCAAAATTGGATTGTATTTTGTTTAAATTAATTTTTACATATTATGCTTTCTTAAAAAAGTTTAAGGCTAAATGCCAAAAATGCAACCTAAAAACCTAATTTTTTTTAAAAACATATTAAAAAACCTTTAAAGCCCATTAGGTCCAAAACCGAATTGAACTGAACCGAACCGAACCGAGATAAAGGTGTTCGGTTCAATTCGGTTTTCAAGTTCAAACGGTTCAAACCGATTCATATTTTTAAAAACCGAATATATGTCGGTTCAATATGGTTTTGGTCAAAACCGAACCGAACCGAACCATGCCCACCCCTACTCTTGACTCTTGACTCTTGACAAAGATGATTTTTTTTTAAAGTAGCGGCACCCTTGCCTTCCACATATTCTAAGACCGTTTTATCACTAGGGCTCTTCACACATGATAGAATCTTGTCAAGTTTCTCGGTTTCGAATGTCATCTTGGCAACCAATTCTTTCGCTTCCCTAAACTCAATCTTCATGTTCTCTTCACTCTTCTTAGTGATCACAAGCTCCAATTTCAAGCTCTCTTCTAACTCTTTTCCACTATTTGCTTTCTCACTCAAGTGAGTTATCTTCAAAGTTAACTCTGGATTCCCCTTTTTCAACTCTTGAATCTCCTTCTTCTTTTTCAATATAGACTTTTAAAAAAACTTCATGAAGTCTACATAGTCCATTTCCTCATCAATCTCAAACATAGAGTTAGAAAATGTGCTCTCATCACTAGAGTCATCTACTTCTTCCTTGTCATTATGGAATGTTGTGAAGGCAATGAAGTTTGCAACTCTATCTTCGTCATCCGAAGATTTTTCTTCCTCTTCTAAATCTTCTCTATCGCTCCAAGTGACCGCCGCCATCACCTTCCCCTTCTTCTTTTTCTTCAAATTTGCACATTATGGAGCAATGTGACCAAAACCATTGTATTCATAACTTTTAATGCTCTTCTTGGAATCATTTTCTTGAGACTTTTCAGTCTTCTTGAAAGGAGTTTGCTTTTTCACTTCATTTCCCTTGGACCCAAATCCTTTCCTCTCAAACTTCATGAACTCCTTGAATCTTTAAAGCATGAGGGACATTTCTTCATCCGAGTCCTCCTCTTCAGGTACCTTGGTGGTCTTCAAGGCAATGCTCTTTTGCTTCTTAGGAGGTATGGGTGTGGTGTTTCATCTTGACTCATAAGTTAGAAGTCGTCCAATGACTTCACTTGGCTTCATATTCTTGTACTCACTATTCTCTTCAAGTGCTGTCACCTTTGATTCGAACCTTGACGGAAGTGACCTCATAATTTTTTGCTTGACTCTCCTATCCGAATAGGGGTCACCAAGTTAATGGCTTTGGTTGACGATATCCATCAGCTTCATTTACTCCAACTAGGCTTGGGCTTAATAGCTTCTACACCATCGTCATTGTTCATTGTTGGAGGAATATACCCATCTTCAATAGCCATCCAAGAACGATCATCTATTTGACAAAGATAGGCTTCCATCTTGCCCTTCCAAGAAGCATAATTCACCTCATTGAGCAAATGGGGTCTTGTGCTTGAGGTTCCCTCATGACTATTGCCGTTTCCACTCATAGTGTTTGAGGTAATGGATGTAATGAAAATGCAATGTCACACAAATAAAAAACAATCAAACTAAATGCACTAAGCAAGACACACACACAGAGCAAGGATCACCTAAGTATATCTAGGCACTAGCTCTGATACCAATTGAAAATTCCCTAGAAAGTGTGTGTCTATAACCTAGAGGGGGGGGGGGGGGGGGGGGGGGGGGGAATAGGTTTTAATTCGATAGATTATCAATTTTGCTAATTAATCAATATTATCGATTCTACCCCATTCTACTAAGTGTTCAAATAAAAGACAGCAAACATAAAACTGTAACAACACGTAATATATACGTGGAAACCCTCCAAATGGGAAAAACCACGAGCTATTCAGTGCGCCATACTCGATACTCAAAATCCACTATTGAGAGAGAGTTTACAACCTAGGTTGACCTCCCTTCTAACCCTCCAGTTACTAACCCTTTCACTTTACCCAATGGGCCTTAATAGTGATTTTAGATCATCAACCTTGTGCACTAATCAAATAGGCACAAGTTTAACCAATAATGAAGAGATAATGACAACCTAAGTGAATATGCAAGAATATTCTATATGCAAAAATGCTAGGTCAAGACATTCATGCTTATCTAGGTTTAATAATGACAATTAAAGCAAATCCTAGATATCAACGTTCTAAATGCAAAGGCAAGAAGAATTAGCTAGAAGGGTAAAACCGTTCTAAATTCTAGCTATCACAAATTAATGCATCTCAACCAACAATCAATACACAAGCATGTCATAAAAGCAATTAAACATACAAGTAAGTATTTAATATGCAATAGAGACTAAAACTCTAGGTATACATGTCTTAGTAATGAAACTATAAAGTCTAGAGCATATAGAAGTTACCTAGTCAAGAAGAAGATGATGCTCCATGCTTAGATGATCCTAGAATGAAGCTAGATGATCATGAGATGAAATTGGGTTGAGTAAAAATGAGTGTTTCGGAGTCCCTCTCTCTCTAGAAAAACTAGATCACACAAAATGGCTTATTGGACTCTTAAGAACCAAAGAGAAGAGAAGAGAACACACACACACACACACACA
This sequence comes from Dipteronia dyeriana, assembly GCA_032871835.1. Classification (NCBI taxonomy): domain Eukaryota; kingdom Viridiplantae; phylum Streptophyta; class Magnoliopsida; order Sapindales; family Sapindaceae; genus Dipteronia; species Dipteronia dyeriana. Next base: position 53,723,320 of record CM065303.1, on the reverse strand, counting down.
CATACACACACACACACATACACACACACACACACACACACACACACACACACACACACACACACACACACACACACACACACACACACACATATATGGTGCCCTACACAAAGTGACATCGTTTTGGATGAAAGGCAACCAAATCCCGTCAGGACCGTTGACTGTACCTCGGTACAAGTAAGTGTCCAGACCGCGGTATAGAAAGCGGTGCATCGCCTGGACAACACCGCTCTGTAGGTCGATGTGCATACAGGTGCACAGACCGCGGTCTGGACAACATGGAACGCCTGTGAAACTTCGCTTGGGATACCGCAGTGCATGCAATAGGCACAGGCCGTGGTAGCCACAACGTGCAGCCTCTGGTAAACACCTTTGTACTGACCGCGGCGTAGGCACTGCACAGAGAGTGGTTTGAATCGTGGACTAGGGAAAAAAATCCTCTTTTTAAGGCGTAAAAAATGCATTCAACACCCAAACAAGAATTAAGACACACAAGGCACACAAGATGACAAATAAGCATGCATGTAAGATAATTAAAGGAAAATGCATGAGTGTGTGTGTGCACTAATACCTCTTCAATGAAAGTTAAGCAAGTGATTTTACCTTTGATGCTTGAGCTTGGTTACGAACAATGAAGCCCTAAACTGCCCTTATATATTGATCCCCAATTGTGGTTATCAACAAAATTAGCCAATCAAACACCGAGGAACTTATAGGGAGAAGACAGAATCAGAGGTAATGCAAGTGGATGCTATCAGGGAAGATGAAGGCCAAAAGATGGATCCAGCAGAAGCAAAGGCTTAGATTTCAACCCGGTTAGACCTAGATCCAAGAGAAACAATGCCAGATAGTGAAAAATTTCCTCATGAGTTGACCATGAATGTTGCCATCAGTGACGATGACCCCAAGAAGACCGTTAGGCTTGGATCTTGACTAACGGGGCATGTTCAAAATATGATGATTGGACTTCTAGGGGAATACAAAGACTTGTTCGCTTGGGAACACGTGGACATGCCGGGAATTGATCCAAAGATAATTTTACATTACTTAACCGTGAACCCCGATCAAAAGCAGGTCATCCAGAAGAGAAGCCATTTTAACCTAGAAAGAAGTAAGGCGATCAAGGAAGAGATAGACAAAATGTTAGCTGCGGGATCCATCTGGAAGGTAAAGTACCCCGACTTAGTTGCTAATGTAGTTCTGGTGAAAAAGAAAAATGACCAATGGAGAATGTGCGTGGACTTTACAAACCTAAACAAAGCATGCCCGAGGGATAACTTCCTCTTGCCTCAGATCAACCAACTAGTTTTATGGACGCCTATTCGGGCTACAATCAAATCAGAATGTTCAAGCCAGATGAGGACAATACCTCATTCACAACTGACCAGGGATTATACTATTATAAGGTCATGCCATTTGGGTTAAAGAACGCCGAGGCAACTTACCAAAGGCTGGTGAATAAAATGTTCGCTTGACAAATCGACAAGAATATGGAGGTATACGTGGATGACATGCTAACCAAAAGTGTAACTTCAGGAGATCACCCTACTGATCTAAGGGAGACGTTCGAGGTGCTACGAAAGTATAGGATGAAGCTAAATTCAAAAAAGTGTGTGTTCTGAGTGCCGTCTGGCAAGTTCCTGGGATATTAAGTCCATCAGAGAGGGATTGAAGTAAACCCAGAAAAAATAAGAGCGTTGGAAGAAATGAGGTCTCCCAGGACATCGAAGGAAATCCAAAGATTGAGAGGTTGCTTAGCGTCGCTGAGTCGATTCATATGTAAATCAATGGACAAATGCTTACCCTTTTTCAAAGTAATTAAGCAAGGCAATGGGGTGGAATGGAATGATGAATGTAAGCAAGCGTTTAAAAAAAATCAAAGAGTACTTGGGAAAAACGCTGATACTATCTAAGCCACTTAAAAGGGAAGTACCTTACCTCTACCTCTCCGTAACAGACGTAGTAACGGGGCCAATACTGGTCAGAATGGAAGAAGAAACCCAAAAGCCTGTATACTACACCAGCAAAACCTTGTTGCCTACGGAAACAAGGTACTCTTCAGATGAGCAGATGGCTTTGGCCTTAGTAACAATAACAAGAAAGCTGAGACTGTATTTTCAAGCTCACAAAATTGAAGTATTCACCGACTGTCCACTAAAACAGATTTTATTAAAACCCGAAGTGTAGGAGAGGCTGATTAAATGGGCGGTGGAACTAAGCGAGATTGACATAGTGTATTCGCCAAGATCTACGATCAAAGGACAAGTTGTAGCAGGTTTGGTCACGGAATTCGCTGAACCAAACAACGAAGTGATCAGGATGTTAATAGAGAGAGATTTGTTTGCCTGGAAGTTGTATGTAGATGGATCATCAAACACACACGACAACAAGGTAGGCATAGTTATATTCACACCAAAAGGTGACTAAGTAGAATGTGCCTTGCGATTCGACTTCAAATCCACAAACTATATGGCAGAATATAAGGTACTTCTGGCAGGCCTTAGGGTGTGCGCGACACTGGGGGCAGATGAGTTGGAAATATTTAATGACTCACAAGTGGTGGTCAATCAAGTTTTGAATGGATACCAAGCCAAGGACAACAACATGGCTGTGTATTTGAGTATAGCCAAGATACTCCTTGAAAGGTTCAAAGCATACATGATCACCTAGATCCCGATGGAGAAAAATGAGAAGGCATATGCGTTGTCAAAATTATCATTAGCTACCAGTGTATGGTCAAAAACAGTCCCGATTGTCCACCTACAAAAGCCAAGTATCGAGAGAGAAAACCAAGCTGAATTATCGGAGGTAGAATTGATTGAAGAGGGACAAGTTACTTGGATGACATCGATCAAAGAATACCTAGAGAATGGAGTGCTCCCGATAGAGATAGCTGAAGCGGAACGCCTCAGATATAGAGCCACAACTATTCGATAGTAGAAGGGGAGTTATACAAAAAAGGATTTTCCAAAGCCCTTCAGAAATGCGTAGACCCGATCAGAGGAAGGCAAATATTAGAAAGTATTCATAGATGAGTCTGTGGGAATCACTCAGGTGGGAAAAGCTTGGCAGATAAAACTCTCAGACAGAGCTTTTTTTGGCCTACTTTTATTGGCCAACTCCGTTTAAAGATGCATAAGGTGTTGCAAGTTAGTGCAGAGGTTGTCAAAAGGTAGCTAATGACACCCGAAAGCCACCTGGGCAGTTGAAGAGTTTGACATCACCATGGCCATTCGCTATGTGGGGAATAGATCTGATTGGCCCAATGCCTACTACAACTAAAGGAGGAGCGAAGCATGCCATAATAGCCGTTGACTATTTCACAAAGTGGGTTGAAGTGGAAGCACTGGTACATATCACTGAGGCTAACACCACCTGTTTTGTGAAGAAAAACATCATCTATCGGTTTGGAATCCCCAAAACTATAATCACAGATAACGAGACTCAATTCAATAATGATAATTTCAGAAATATTTGTCAAGGCTTTATTATAAAGAGCTATTATGCCACACCATCTCACCCTCAGACCAATGGCCAAACAGAGGCAGTGAACAAAATAATCAAGCATACCCTGAAGGCGAAGTTGGAAGGAAGGAAGGGAAACTGGGCAGATAAATTGCAGAAAGTCTTATGGGCTTATCGGACTGCAGAAAGGACTTCAACAGGGGAAATACCCTACTCGTTGGCATTTGGGATGGAAACAGTTATTCCTTTTGAGATAATTGACAAGTCCTCTAGAGTACAACTCTTTGATCTTGAAGGAAATATGGAGATGATAAAACGAGACTTGGATGAGTTGGAGGAAAGAAGAGACATGTCCAGGGAAAGAAATGCCGCCTACTAACAGAGGGTAGCAAGAAAAGACCAGTCTGCTGGATCATTTTCTAACAAATGGGAAGGACCATACCAAGTGGTCGGGATAGTAGGACATGGAGCATATCGCCTTTCCCGACCTGAGGGAACTGAGCTGCCCAGGCCATACAATGCATAATATTTAAAGATTTTCTACCCATGAGGAGATTCTTACTTTTGTTTTCTTTTATTTCCACTTTTTTCTTTGTGAGTTTCGGGAATATCCCCATTCATAGGTCTGAGATCCACATCTATGAATTGAAAGGTCCGAATGATCAACTCTGCAATCAGTTGTTACGAGTTCCTTAGAGAGAGTTGTCTCGCGCCCCTAGGTATTCTCTACCTACCCACCTGTGTCGGTTTCGGGTACAGGTACCCTTTTGTTGAAGGTCGTTCGAGCTTTTCCTGGGAGTATAGCATGGGTTACTTCAGCGCCGTAGCGCCTGGTACTAGCTTAAGTTTTGAATTGTTATTAGCTAATTGTTTTTTATTTTTTGAGAAATCAATAAAAACCCCCAGGGGAAGCTGTTATAAACAATCCAACACACTGTTCAAAACCAAGCATTTACTCATAAGAGCATTCACAAAATACCTTAAGATATTGGTCAAAGTTGATAAGGGATCCCGAGTAGCCCAGTAAGGGGGGCCAAAAGCATATGTCCCAGAGACAATGCACACTCACCAAAACTAATGGGTGTGTATGAAGCACTGTTAGGCCACCTTCGGGAATACAAACTGATGGGATACACCAAAAGTTGGATAAGGCACAAATCCTGCCTATAAGATAAGGCAAATACGATCATAGATGCTTATAAAGTTGGTAGGATAAGTTAGGCCTTATCGTAGCGAATCTTGACCAACAAACTGTTGGGAGATGTCCTAACGGCCTAGATGGCAGATAAAATACAAGAGTCTATAAATAAAAACAACACAATTGGTTTATAAATGAACACGGCTCAACATAAAGATAGATAAGAAGACGAACGGGAAAAACATCCCGAACGATAAAACACAAGGGGTTTACCCGAGCTGGACCCGAGATTATTACAAAATATGTTTCAATCCTCCAAGGGCATTTAACCATTAAAAGTGAGGCAATGAGTCAATAATTACGTGGCGTCACGACCTTAGACGTGGTTTATCTAGCCTATACGATCGAGATATAAGTGGTTTTGCTTAGCCTAACTCATAACGATCAACCTGGCATGGGTCGACATGTATAGCTCAGGTTGCACTAAAAATATAAGTAAACCCAAGCATAAAAAAACCACCCACAGAAAACCAAACATATCCCTAAAACAAGTAATAAGGAGAAGATATGCATTGATTGTCATAATGTAAAAAGTTACAAAAGCAATACACACTAAATGGTTATAAAAGCAGAGGCGCATCAGTTGTTCCTAGCAGCTGAGTAACCTCCAGGGTCGGAAGGAGTGACATCATCATCTTGGCCTTCACCGAAGTCTCCAAAATTGGGCCAGGAGATATCATCGTCAGGATCAACAAACACGAAGGGAGAATAATCTACATTGGCTGAAGGACCAACATCAACCCCTTTGGTCAGAGCGCCACTTTCCTGACAAGCATGGAAGGGCATAAGAGATACTTTTGAAAGGAGTTCGAGATGTATGGGGTGAGGATCTTTTCCGATGGATTTATAGTAGGCCTTCCACCTAATCCCTTGATTCCCAATGGCCACCAGGGATTCTTTCTGATGTTTAGATATTGTCCGGTCCCATTTCGAGTGAGCATTTTTGGAAGACCTTTCCTTCACACTAAAGAACATCCTGGCATATGCCAGACCTCTCTCAAACTCCCTTAGAAGTGTAGCATCGAAAGCAGGGGACCTCTTATACCGATCAATATTTTGAAACTCGAGGTCTGACCTAGACTCATGGGAAAACCCTTATATACTTATCTGTTGCTGCTCTAAGTCCTTGGCTAGATGCTCATAGTAGCCGGGCTTCCTTAGACGCTTGTTGTGCCTCTAACGTTTTCTACTGAGCTGAAATAAGGGAATCTTGGGCAACCCGAGTCTCTTTCTGAGCCTCTTTCACTGTCGTCTCAGCTAAGATGGCCCTTGATTCAAGTTCGGTGCTCCAAAGCTCGACCCTATCAGCCCTCTTCTCCAGCTTAATGTTCTTTGTAGTGAGATCCATGAGGGCTTAGTCAGAAGCAGTGACCCTACTCTGGACATTCATAATTAGTTTTCTCAGAGCAATCTCAGTCATTACATGTGCCTTCAGCTTCTCCGCATACTGTCTAGCCTTGAAAGCATTAGAGGCATAAGACTTTAGGGCCTCGTCTTTCTCATCGAGCACCCATTTCAACTAAGAAATCTCAGCGGCTTGTCTACTCTTCTCAGAAAGGGCCCGAGTTAATTCCTCTATTGCGTACAAGGGACTAACGAAAAGAAAATTAGACAGATAAAAGGGAAGGAAAAAAATAACAAATGTGTAAAGACTTACAAAATACCGTTGTTAAATATCATGCGGATCCACTCAAAATCTACAGCATCCTTATCCCCTTTCCAATACCTTTTACCAATATATCCAGCTCTCGATGACATTGAGTAGAGCATGAAAATGGGGTCAGCCTGAGAACCGATGTACGAATGAAGATGAGAAAGCTCAGCGATGGGAGTAACAAGAGGAGCGGTTAGAGCGGATTGATCCCGAGAAGAGGAAAAGGTGGTTCAATTTGCAGTAGTTGGGGTCTCTGAAATTCCAACACCCTTCCCATGAAGGTTAGTGGGTGCAGTGACCCGATGGCCTTCATTTTTAGGGATTTGACTTTAACTAGCACGCCATAGAGGGAGAGACCCAATAGGTGTAGTAGAAGGGGCACCAATGGGCTCATTCACCCCGACACCCTCCTCCAACCATACATCAGCTCCTACCTCTGACTCCAAAACAAAGTGAAGAACCTGTTTCTCGGCTAGCTTGAGGAAGCCTTCATTAGCTATTTTTTACTCCTCGTTGGACCACCATCGTCGCCTTCGGAGTCCAAAAACGATATGACACCTAACTGTTAATTGCATAAGAGCCTTCCCAGAGCATTGAGAGGGTAGAACAACCTAAACCTGTGAAGACTCAGTGGAGGGAAATGTCTGGTTCACAAACTTAGTTTTTTTTGAGGGGGAGGGGGGGAGGGACGGAGGGCAAATATGCTATACTCTGATCGCCTCTTCTTTTGGATCACAGTTCTCGTGAGATGAGTTAGAAAACGGTCTCTTGATCCTCCTGATCCTCCTTCAAAATGATTGGATCAAACACTGGAGTAGGCAATGTCGGATCAACTCCAGATGCGAGACTCACTCTCATACAAAGGGCATCGAGAGCGGATGACCCTTTAACAATTTTAGCCACCTTATGGCTTGGGGCTCTATCTGCCACATTCACCTCATGAGATTTCTTCCTTCACGAATCATCCCTTCCTCGATGCTCCCGTTCATACCTATATCGACCACGTTTTCCTTGGTCAGATGCTTCAGAACTATACCGCACCGACTATCTCTTTCTTTAGAGTGGCCCCGGTGATCGTTTCAAGCTCGGAGAGGATGACGATCACTCGTACTGACCTGTTCATGGGTGAACATTTGATGAATGATGATCAGATTCATACGTATGTTCTGGTGGAGCAATTCCCTTAGCAACCATATCAACCTGGCTCTTTGTCATGGAAGGGGAAATCCTGTTCCAAAGCTCGAGACTGTAAAAGTGCCTTTGAACTCTATTCTGTGTCAGCCCCTGTTCGAAGTTAGCAACAAATGTTTCACCCCAGTCACCTCCAACGAAGAATCAACTGTTCTTCCAGTACTTGTCCGAGGAAGAGAATCCCCATATAAACCCCTCGTGATCCTTGTCCGAAGGAGGCACGAGTTTCCCCTTGCATCCCTAGGGAACCCACAAGCTCTGGGATGTTGATCGAAGATAAAAAGTTCCCCCAGTATCAGATCGATTAAGTGTGTAGAAATTACGTATCTTTTAGGGGGTTGAGGGTTGCTTGGCCCCGAGCTTTTTCTGCAGGTGCCCCAAACTGATCAACACCCGGTAAGAATTGGGGGTCAGTTGGGCTGGAACAATGACCACATCTGCCAGGAATCGAGCAATAAAAGGTTGAAGGGGAATAGTAACCCCTGAGGTCGTCATAGCCCCGTATATAGCGACCGCACCTTAGGGAGGATTCCACACAGCCCGATCGCCGCTACAAGATAACTTTTACACGTTGGTCAGGTCAAACTGGTCCTTAAATTTTGCCAAATCTACTTCAGTCACTACGTTTATCTTTGAATCAAATGAGCAGGGATGGTCGACACTGGACCTCAGCACCTGAGCTTGACGTTCCTATGGTACATCCTTCATCTTGAGAACTTGGGAGGGTATCTTCAAGTTGATCGCTGTGCGTGTAGACTCATTGGGAGAGGCTCTAGTGGTCCGTCTGGAGCTTATTTTTTTCGACATATCTATATAAACATTAACCGAATCGGAGTTAGAAAGATCAGAAGAGAATGGGGCAAACTCTGGATGAGCCATAGAATAATTCACGTTTAATGCGGTTGGTTGATAAGAAGAAGGAAGATGATCCCAGAGAATGGACTCGAGCCTAGCAACATTCTCATAATCACCAGCCTCAACGACATGAAGAAGAAGTTTAAAATATTGGTGGTGAAGGGTAGGGTCCATACCATGAGTAGTAACGAAAAAGAAGTGACGACAGATGAAGCGTTTAAAAAAATGGAAAGAGATTAGAGAAGAGCCAGGGTTTCGAAGGAAAATAAAGTTAAGGGTTTTTTTCTAAAGGAAAATATTGAATCGTAGAAATAAAAGTGAAACAATTCAAACAATATATACAAGCAAGTGACAACATCGAATATGTATACATCATCAGTCGAAAGTGGGGGAAGGTGTATGAAATTCGAAAACCACGGGCCGTTTGAAATTCAAAAAGGATACGTAATGATTTTGTTAGCCGAAATGTGCGTGGTTGGTAACTGTATCACATTGAATGGGCATTAATGAACTACAAGACGGAAACAATAAAGTAAATTAAACACACCCAGCTGAACTTATCTTGCTTGCAACAATTTTTATCCAACCCCGTGTGTTGAAGGGGGTATTGTTATTGCTAAAATCTGAAGAATGATAAGTCAGCATAACTATCCAAAGATACGGGAGTCAAAGATGTTACGTCACCAAAAGTCAACTTTACTAAACCAACCTAAGTTGACCAAAGATGGTTTCAAAATACTCGGTCGGGGTTACCTAACGATAGGGTAAGATATAACTCAATAGAAGTGATTAGATTGATCAGATAAAGATGACTCACTTAGGATTATCGAGATGGTCGGGTTAACCCTCCGGTTGGGATCGAATCACTGGTCGGGGAAAATAAGACCTGGTCGGGTCTGGTAGATGATCGGTTGAAGCGACACGTGGACATTATCAGATTCAATGCAATCACGATTCAAATACATAGAGATCAAGTTTTACTCTAACAAGGTGTCTCCAAGCATATTCTGATAGAGAAACAAATTTCCTTATAGGTATCAGAATCCAAATCAGGCAAGAGGTCTAATGTGTGGAGAATGCGAAACAGGAAAGAAGAATAAAATGACTCTAATACGTCAACTTTCTTACTTGTGTAACATGAATTAGGGTTCTATGCATGTATAAATAGACCCATAATCTCATTGTAAAAGAGGGACGAAAACATAGATATCAACACATAGAAAAGATACAAGAAAGAGAAAGAGAGAGATACAATAGAAAAGAGAGATTGAGTGTGTAATCGTTTTATCATAGTGATTTCTCCTCGCCGTCCCTGGCAACTACGGATGTTTCCCCGTCTTGGGGTTTTACCATGTAAACCTATGTCTTGTTTTCTCACTTTTATCTTTTAATCGTCAATTTGCATTCACCTGTTAGACGCGTGATCAATCCTATACGATCCAAAAATCATCGTCCACACAACTCAATAGTGTGTTTATTCAATAACCAATTATTGAATATAAATTAAATTGTGACTATATCAAAACTTCCTAATTTGACCAATTTTAAATTAGAGTTTTGATAGAAATCAAATACTTCATAATTTGACTAGACAAATAAATTCCTTTCATTTATCTACTTATCAAATATAGTATATGATACTTATCATATTACCGATAATAATATGACACTTGGAGACCTTCTCCAAATAGGAAAAAGTTTTTGACTTTTAATTAAACAATTAATTAATTTCTATTTAATTAAATAATAAAATAAAAAATGATATATAAGGCTATTATATAGGCCCTTGCCGCACAAGCTTTATAAATAGAAGCCAAATATTGTCCCGTTTTATTAAATCCATTGGACTTTATTAAAAGGTCCACATGTGAGCTAGACTCATTCTTACTAAAAGAAACAACTCAACATGTTTTAACACAAATCTTAATAGACCCATAAATTGGTCCGATATAATATATCAAGTGATCCATGCAAGTTTGTGTGGATTGAAGATCTTGGCTGGCTATCTAAATTTAAGCTCCAATAGACATAACTTAATTACAATCAATAAATGATTCACTTATGCCCGATCTATTAATTTTAGTTCATTCCACTAAAAAACTAAAATTGAACTCTTAAATAAAGATAGAATAAGTTAATATTCCTTATTCGTACCCTAGACATTTTTAATGAAGAAAGTGTATCCTTATGAGGAATACCAGTAATTGCCAAGAGCTCATAGACTGCCTATAACTCTCTTAGTTACCATATTTACTCATAAGACTACATTTTGAACTTGGATATTTTGACTTGTCCAGAAGCCATATTTCAATAGACACTACTGAAAACTTAACGTTAAGATTTAATATCTAATACCTCAAAATATCCATATGATGATATTCTACTCGCATTTAATAAATGGAGCCACGATGTCCATATCTATAAATGAAGTCCTCTATTGATTAACAAATGAATATCACCAAATTATCGAGGATAGACTATGCTATATAATCGTTCTCATTGATAACTCAAATGATAACACTTGCAACCATAAGTCCATCATTTATCTCAGGATTGAGATAGACTCTCCGATTGTCTTCAAGTGAAAACTTCTGTCCATTGACGGTTCTAGATAAAGTATCTCACTGTGATCCTATTCAATGCACCTAGTGCACTAGAATCTTTTGCCCAAAGACACCACACTTCGATGATTTTAGACTTATCATAAAATATTTGATCCCACTTAAATGCTAGTAAAAGAATCTACAACTTTAACAAGATAAAAGCACCCAACCTTTATCTTAAGTTGTGAATATTGTTCAAGAATAACTAAAGAATTGTGTCTACCTCATACATATCCAGATGCACGAACAATTCTTCTTTTCTCAGTCTTTTGACCTAATGATTATTTACTTTTGACAATTATAATAATTAAACTATAATTGCTATAATATTCGTTAAAAGTAGAAATCAATTTATTAATATGAAATGATTGTCATATAAATTATTACACTCTTGCTATTGAGCATAATCCTAACAATCTCTCACTTGCTATATAGCAAGTGTGTCATATCTCTCATCCCCATGTTTTCTAGATGCCTATCAAAACTCTTCTATGGTAAAGCTTTTGTAAAGGGATCTGCTAGGTTTTCTACTGACACGATCTTGGTAATTGTCATGTCACCCATATGCATAATTTCTCTCAGAAGATGATACTTTCTTTCAATGTTTTTCCCTCTCTTATGACTTATTGGTTCTCTCGAATTAGCCACTGATTCACTATTGTCATAGTAGATAGTGATCTGCTTATTCGTATCAAGAACCACTTCCAAGTCAATCAAGAATTGGCGGAGATAGATAGCCTCTTTAGCAGTTTCGCATGTGGCAACAAACTCAGCTTCCGTGGTAGAATCAACAATACAAGATGGCTTGATACTCCTCCATATGACTACCCCTCCATATGACTACCCCTCTTCCAAGGGTAAACACAGATCTTGATGTTGATCTCCTAGAGTCCGAATCTGACTGAAAATCAGAATCTATATACCTAACGGGGAATTAAATCCTCTCAAGAGTATATAAGCATATAATCTCTCGTTCTCCTGAGATACTTGAATATATTCTTGACTGCCGTCCAGTGATCAGGACCATGTTTCGATTGAAACCTGCTAACTAAGCCAACAGTAAAACAAATATTTGGTCTAGTGCGGAGCATTGCATATATGAGACTTCCAACTGCTGAGGCATATGGAACCCTATTCATTAATTGCTCTTCATGCTCATTCTTAGGAACTTGTTTCTTAGAAAGTTTGATTCCATGTCTGAAAGGTAACATACCTTTCTTGGAATCTTGTAAGGAAAATCTAGACAGGATTGGGATAATGCAATAGTTCTATTCTTTCTATCCCTCATGACTTGAATACCAAGAATATAACTTCCTTCTCCTAACTCCTTCATATCAAATTATTTTACTAACCATTATTTTCTGATGTCAATACACCTATATCGTTTCCGATGAGAAGTATATCATCAACGTAAAGAACTTGGAAAACCAACTTGTCGCCTTTGATCCATTTGAATACACATGGTTCATCAATATTTTGAATAAATCCAAAACTTTTCACAGCTTGATCGAATCTTATGTTCCAGGATCTGGATGCTTGCTTCAATCCATATATGGATCTTTACAACTTGCAAACCTTTTCCTTTTGGCCCTTTTCAACGAATCCTTCTGTTTGCATCATATAGATGCTTTCGTTAAGACTTGAAAATACCTACAAGGTTATACTAAAAACCCTAGAGGCCGGGGGGGGGGGGGGGGGGGGGGAGGCGGTGAATAAGTTTTCACTCAGTTTTAAAAACTCTTTTGAGACTTGTCATGAAACCTCGACGAACATACAAATTAACATTCACAATGATTGTTATGAGAAAACAATTTATGCAAATATGCTTAAATCACCACCCTTAGTCTACAAAACATATAACAAGAAACAATGCATATTATAAACAAAGATATTCAATATAGAGGAAATTCCACAAGTTGTACTTAAAGTATTACAATGTGAAACTTTACAACCTGAAATGGAATATCACAAGATACAAAGTTCAAACAATTACAAATATACAATATATAAATGAACAACTAAAATGATACTTACAACTTTGACCATGTGAAGTGCTTGCATAACACATGTCATAACAATCTTGTTTACGAGAATATCTAGAAATGAAGTTTATGAAAACAAGATGCAAACATACACATACAAGTCTATAAGAGAGAGGGATAGAGAAAGTTGACACATGATATTTACGTGATAAACCTCTGAAGAGAAAACATCATGTTGATTCCATAACCACCGGCAAGCAAAAGCCACTAGTAGATAAAAAGATACAATCTCTCAAGTGATCTCTTTACCTAGTGTAATGTCCTCATTTATTGATTGGCTTATTTCATGAACAAACCACTGAGTTGCGCTGTTGTACCCGCGTAAAGATGCAAAAATGGGCAGTGCGCTGGTGGTGCGCTATTGGACTAGCGCAGCCTCACCAGCGTAACATTCTAGTATATCGTGGTATGTGTTGCGCCACTGAGCTGTGCCAGTCGACCAACGTCTATTGAAAAAATTAGGTTGTGCGCTGGTGGTGTACAACTCGACCAGCGCACGTCACCAGCGCACACAGAGGAAGCTGGACCGTTTTTTCCAAAACGACCTCACTTTGTTTGGATCTCATATATATAACTCTTTGGTTTAAGGTCGTGTAAGAGTTTAGAACATCATATAGTTTCCTTAGAACACATTTCAAAGGAAAAACTCTTCCAAGAACTCATTTTTAATCACTCAAAGCATTCCCATGTGCATAAAAACTTCATATTGCATCTTCTAAGTTCATTTAGAGGGCATTTATGGATAGGTTTTCTTCATCACATCTTGTTTGGTAAGTTTTTCACTATCTTCTTACAAGTTAAGTGTTTTGCTTGCTAAGCCATCTCTTTAATTATTTGTATGCTCTTAGAACATATTCTAGATACAAATTAGAGATTGTTATGATGACATGATTGATTGTTGTATTGTGATAGCTTTATAGGATTGTTTGATCTATTTTTAGCTCTGCTTTTTGAACATGTCATTTAGCTCATGATATCTAGGATTGCATTAATTGTCATCTCATTATCCTAGATAAGCATATAGGGTTTCCTAGCCATGTTTGTACTTTGAATATCATCATATATTCACTTAGGACATTTTATCTCTTCATTGAGAAGTAAGACTTGTGTTGCTTCAGGGAGTAGGTAGCTTAAATCAAAAGCAAGATGGACTAGGTTCACTTATACTGGGATTAGGTAGTGGTAGGGGATTAAACCGGGATTAGGTTGTAATTCCTTTGTCATTAGTAAATTCGAGGTTCTAGTGTGGCGCACTCATCAACCCGTGGTTTTTCCCATTTAGAGGGTTTCCACGTATATATCAAGTGTCTTTACTATTTCTGCATTTATTACACTTGTGGTACTTATGTAACTAGATAGGGGCATTTTTGTCAACTTGACCTTTAACGAAAATTGGGTAAAATTTATTTAAAATCTATTCACCCCCCTCTAGATTAATATTACACACCATAATATTTGTTTCAATTGGTATCAGAGTAGGTTCCTAGACATAAATAGGTGATCCTTGCTCATTTTGGTGTGTGTTGCATTTTGTGTGTGTATTAGTCATTCATACACTTGCATTATATCATTCATTCATTAAACACACTGAGTGGAGACGGTGGCAACGAGGGAGCTTCTAGCACTAGACCTCCACTTCTCACCGGAGTGAATTATACCTCTTGGAAAGGCAAGATGGAGTCGTATATTTGCCAAATTCATGACAGGGCATGGATGGCAGTTGAAGATGGCTACACTCCACCCATGATGACTTCTAGAGATGAAGGAGATGATGTACTCAATCCAAAGGCACAGTGGAATGCACAAGAGTTTGAGGCATCGAAGTGGAATAGGAAGGTAATGCATGCCATCCTATGTGCAATGGATGAGAACCAATACAAGTTTGTTCAAAATACTAGGATAGCCAAGGATGCGTGGGATATCCTAGAAGTTGCATATGAAGGAACCGATATAGTTAAGGAATCGAAGCTACAAGTTCTCCAAACACAATTCGAATTGCTCAAAATGGATGAGAACTAGTGCTTCAATGACTTTAAAGTGAGGTTGATAGACATTGTGAATCAAAGTCATCAACTTGGTGATCCTTATTTGGATAGGAAGATCAAGCAGAAGATTATGAGATCTCTACCCGATAGATTTGAGTCTAAAGTGACAGCTTTAGAAGAGAAGTGAAGTGATTGGAAGGCTTCTAGCTTATGAATCTAGGAAATTTCCTAACCCCACACCACCAAAAAAGAAAAAGGATATTGCTTTGAAAGCCTTCAAAGTTGAAAAGGAGGAAAGTGATGACTCGGATGAAGAAGTAGCCTTGTTAATGAGGAAGTTCAAGAAATTCTACAAGTCCGAGAGGAAAGGCTTTGGATCTAAGGGTCAAGACTTTAAGAAAAAGGCTCCCTTCAAAAAGATTGAGCCTAGACAAGAAAAGACCGAGAAGAAATGAGTCCAATGCTATGAATATGGTGGGATAGATCACTTTGCCTTGGAATGTGCAAATCACAAGGTCAAGAGAAAGGGAAAAGTGATGGCTGCCACATGGAGTGAAAGTGATAACTCCAATGAAGGAGATGAGTCTTCGGATGATGAAGAACTCATGGCTAACTTCATAGCCTTTACATCCTCTCTAAGGAGCAAAGATGCTAGTGAAGAATAAAATGAGAGACAAGAGGAAAACTACTCAAGTGATGATGGATCTTCATCACAATCCACAGATGGAAGTGTGGTTAGGATGGATCTCAAGGACTATATGACTAAGTTTGAGAGTTCAAGGTTAAAGAACAAGAATGAAATCAAGAGGATAAAAGAAGAAAACCTAGACCTCTCAACTCAAGTTGACCAACTAAATGAAGAGTTGGTGAGATCTAAGAGGAGTGAAGAAAGGTTGAAGAAAGAGCTTGAAGATGCTAGAGAGTTATTGGCCAAGTTGAACTCTAGCACCAAAAATCTTAACCACATGCTAGATGTTGGAAAGAGGCCAAGTGACAAGAAGGGGCTTGGGTTTGAAGATGACAACATGTCATCCACTCCAAGCAAGACCATTTTTATAAGAAGCATGAACTTCAATGGGTCCTCTTCTCATCAATCACCTAGGAAGAAACTTGATCTAGAAGAGTGTTCAAGTAGTGCTCAAGTGAAGGTGGCACCAAGAAGCTTACCTCAAGCCCATCCTACAAGGGCTCCTCAAGTTAACTTCCCTCAACCGAAAGCTCATAAATGGAAGATGCCTATCATGCAAGCTCAACCAAGGAAAAAATCAAGTCTTGCTCAACAATAAAGAAGGAAAGCTCCTCAACAACAATCAAGATAACCACAAAGACATGGGAAGGCTCTAATGCATCCTCAAGGTTATGGTATGATTCCTAACTTCATTCCTACATGTCATTTTTGTGGTATTGATGGTCACATTAGACCAAATTGCTTTAGGTATATTAAATTGTGTAGAATTGAAAGCATTATAAAGAAGAAAATGACTAAAGCCATGATGCATGTCACTAGGAAAAATAGAACAAATTTGCATAATCGTAGGACACTTAAAGCCCATGTACCATTGACCACTAGGAAGATTGCTTAGCAACAATGTCCCTAGGAATCTTTGGGCTGAATCCGTCAATAAGACGTGCTACATAGGAAATAGAGTCTTTGTTAGGCCTCACACTAGGCAAACTTCCTATGAGTTATGGAAAGGTAGAAAGCCAAATGTTAGCTACTTCCACACCTTTGGAAGCAAATGCTACATTTTGAATGACCGTGATCAACTTGGCAAATTTGATGCTAAGAGTGATAAGGGTATCTTCATTGGCTATGCCTTGAATATTAGAGCCTATAGAGTTTTCAATCTTAAGACTAGGACCGTAATGGAATCATCTAATGTTGTCATTGATGATACTAGGCTCAAATCAAGTGACCATGAGGAGGAGGTAGATCTAGTTTATGACTCCCCTTTGGAGAAGGTTGTTGATGTTTCTAATATTGAAAAGACTAACCTTGATGATGACATAACACAACCTATTGATAGGATTCCTCTCTTGAACTTAAAAGCACTTGCTCCATGGGTTAGGCTACTCCATGACAAAAATAACATCATTTGAGAGGTTAGTGAGGGTGTTAGGACTAGGCATCAAATGGCTAATCTAATTAGCTACACATGTTACACCTCTCAAATAGAACCCAAGAAGGTTGATGAAGCCTTAAATAATGAATTTTGGGTTCTTGCTATGCAAGAAGAGCTTAATCAATTTGAAAGGAATGAGGTTTGGACTCTAGTTCCTAGGCCCAAGAACACCAATGTAATAGGCACCAAGTGGGTATATAGGAACAAATCCGATGAGGATGGCAATATTGTGCGAAACAAGGCTAGGCTTGTAGCACAATGGTACTCTCAAATTGAGGGTATTGACTTTGAGAAGATATTTCCTCCCGTTGCTAGGATTGAGTCCATTAGGCTTCTTTTATCCATTTCTTGTTTGCACAAGTTCAAATTATATCAAATGGATGTTAAAAGTGCCTTCCTCAATGGTTTCTTGCAAGAGGAAGTGTTTGTTGAGCAACCTAAAGGATCATGTCTATCATCTCAAGAAAGCTTTATATGGGTTGAAACAAGCACCAAGGGCTTGATATGAGCGTCTCACCCAATATCTTATAGACAATGGGTACACTAGGGGTAGTGTTGACAAGACTCTATTCATCAAGAAAGATAAAGATGATCTCTTTATAGCTCAAATATATGTTGATGATATAGTCTTTGGCTCCACCAATGACACCAAAGTCCAACAATTTGTTGATGTCATGTCTAATTTGAGATGAGTCTTATTGGTGAGCTAAGTTACTTTCTAGGTTTACAAATTAAGCAAATGGGTGATGGGATTTTCATATCCCAAGCTAAGTATGCCAAAAACCTAGTAAAGAAATTTGGCCTTGAATGTGCCAAACATTGTGATACATCCATGAGCACCACTTTGAAGCTAAGCAAGGATGCTAGTGGTAAAAGTGTGGACCAAACTTTATATCGTGGCATGATTGGTAGCTTGCTCTATTTGATCGCAAGTAGGCCCGATATCTTTTTTAGTGTGGGTGTGTGTGCTAGGTACCAATCGGATCCTAATGAGTCTCATCTCTCTTCCGTTAAGAGAATCATTAGATATGTGAATGGGATATCTAACTATGGAATTTGGTACTCCTTTGACATTAATGTTAATCTTGTAGGCTTTAGTGATGCAGATTGGGCAGGAAATTGTGATGATAGGAAAAGTACATCGGACGGTTGCTTTTTCCTTGGGAACAACCTTGTCTCTTGGTTTTGCAAGAAGCAAAATTTGATTTCCTTGTCCACGGCTGAGGCCGAATACATAGCTGCTGGGAGTGGATGCACACAACTCCTTTGGATGAAGCAAATGCTAGTCGACTATGGATTCAATCAAGGTACTCTTACTCTTTTTTGTGATAACATTAGTGCAATTAATATTTCCAAGAATCCGGTTCAGCATTCTAGAACTAAGCATATTGACATCCGTCATCATTTCATTAGAGAACTAGTTGAGAACAAATGTATAGTACTTAAGCATGTAGGTACTAATGATCAACTAACGGATCTATTTACTAAATCCTTAGATGTTACTCGATTCAAGACTCTTAGTAGATCTATTGGGATTTGTTTAACTGAGTGATGAGTTGTGGTATTTAACCCCATAAGGGGAACTCAAGCAAATAGAGCTATTGTATACTTGTTGCATCCCATTTTTTTAAATGTTTATGCTCCTTTATTGATTGCTTGAGTAACTTGGTTGCACTTATTATAGTATATTGTATTTTCTTCAATAAGTGTGAACTTTGCTTTGATTACAATCCATGTCATATTTATGTTCAAACATGCATTTTTGGACTAGGAGATCTACATAGGAAGTACATATTGAATGACCTATAATTATCTCCATGACATGATGATTCTTTAATGACATGCTAATAAAAAATGATAAAGCATGAATTGATGATTGCAATTGTTGAATGCAAAATATTGTGTCAAAAAGCTAGTGAGACTAAAATGTTGCATCAATGTCTCTCTTTCTTTATTAGTTGACCATGGCTACTATCATACGGGTATCCTCCCAGAAAAAACAAATAGGGGGCAAAGTTGCTCATGCCATGTTTGGCTTATAAAGTTGGATATAGTGCCATTAAAAATTTATATCTATAAAAACTCTGTATCCTTGCTTCTCTCATGACAAATGGTGAAATTGGTTTGAATTATATTGGAAACCTTTGTCATTTGCTTTGCCAAATACCATTGTTTTTGGACTTGAATGCAACATGTCTTGTATTCAAAGCATTTTTGATTCACACATTTTCTTCAAAAAAATCTCCTTGTTTTTCTCCTATTAATAGAGTTGCATAAATGTGGCTTATATAATTATGCAACAATCTTGTATGCTCCTTGCTTTCTTTGCCTTGAGTGACCCGGTTGGGGACTTCTCCTTTGCCTATATCATGACAAAAAGGGGGAGTAGTATTGGCCTAGCTTTGTGGTGTTAGGGGAATAGCATGTGTTGGCTTTGAGGGGGAGATTACATGTAGGGGGAGTAACCCGTTGAGGGGGAGCATTGCATGAGCATTTCACGATGTCATACTCATATTATTGAATGCAATTGCTTTTTGTTTTATATTCACTTGATCATCTCACATGCACTTGGTTATAAAGTGTATTTGTGCTTGCTTTGTGTGTAGGGTTGATAGTTCTACAAGAGATTGAAGATTTGAAGTTTTTTTTTTAATGTTTATCTTTTTGTAATGTAGAATATCTTCTCGGTGTTTTATTTTATTTTGTGAGGATTAATGTGAGTGGTGGTTTTGTCACGAAATAGCCAAAGAGGGAGATTGTAAAGTCCTCATTTGTTGATTGGCTTATTTTGTGAACAAACCATATTTATGGGGTGTTATGTAAGGGTAGCTTAGGCTCTCAAGACCTCAAGAGAAGAAGCACCAAAGGTAAAATTCTTGTACTTACTTGCTTTGAAGAGATAGTTGCACACACTCACATATTCATGCATAACTCTTATTCATATATGTTGAGTGTTTATACTTGTGTGCATTTTGATTTAATTGACTCTTGTTGATTTATTTGCATCTTGAAATTAAATGTTTTATGTCATGTTTGGCATTAGAATAGGATGCATTTTTCATCACTCTTGAATTTATTGATTTTGTGTGTTTGAGTGTTGAAAATAGGCATTGCGCTGGTGGTGCTCTACTCGACCAGCGCAACATTCCAATGGATTGTCGCATGTGTTGCACCACTGAGTTGCGCTGCTGCTCCTGTATAAAAAATGCAAAAATGAGCAGTGCACTGGTGGTGCGCTACTCGACTAGCGCAGCCTCACCAGCGCAACATTCCAGTGGATCATCGCATGTGTTGCGCCACTGAGCTGCTCCAGTCGACCAACGCATATTGAAAACATTAGGCTGTGCGCTACTCTACCAACGCTTGTCACCAGCGCACACAGAGGAAGCTGGAACATTTTTTCCAAAACGACCTCACTTTGTTTGGATCTCATATATATATATAACTCTTTGGTTTAAGGTTGTGTAAGAGTTCAGAATATCATATATTTTCCTTAGAACACATTTCAAGGAAAAACTCTTCCAAGAACTCATTTTTAATCACTCAAAGCATTCCATGTGCATAAAAACTTCATCTTGCATCTTCTAAGTTCATTTAGAGTGCATCTATGGATAGGTTTGCTTCATCACATCTTGTTTGGTAAGTTATTCACTATCTTCTTACAAGTTAAGTGTTTTGCTTGCTAAGCCATCTCTTTAATTATTTGTATGCTCTTAAAACATATTCTAGATACAAATTATAGATTGTTGTGATGACATGATTGAGTGTTGTATTGTGATAGCTTCATAGGATAGTTTGATCAATTTTTAGCTAAGCTTTTTGAACATGTCATTTAGCTCATGATATCTAGGATTGCATTAATTGTCATCTCATTATCCTAGATAAGTATATAGGGTTTCCTAACCGTGTCTGTACTTTGAATATCATCATATATTCACTTAGGATATTTTATCTCTTCATTAAGAAGTAAGACTTGTGTTGCTTCCGGGAGTAGGTAGCTTAAATCGCAAGCAGGATGGACCAGGTTCACTTATACCGGGATTAGGTAGTGGTAAGGGATTAAACCGGGATTAGATTGTAATTCCTTTGCCATTTGTGGATTCGAGGTTCTAGTGTAGCGCACTTATCAGCCCGTGGTTTTTCCCATTTGGAAGGTTTCCACGTATTTCTCAAGTGTCTTCACTATTTCCGCATTTATTACACTTGTGGTATTTATGTAACTAGATAGGGGCATTTTCGTCAACTTGACCTTGAACGAAAAATGGGTAAAATTTATTTAAAATCTATTCACCCCCCCCTTTAGATTAATATTACACACCATAATATTTGTTTCACCTAGAAATCTACCATTCTACCCTATATAAGGAAAGTGATGCCACCTTGCACAAATCGAAGATTCACTCTATAAAATGTGACTTCCAATGCTCAACTTAGAGAATCACTCTCTAAATGAGACTTCCAATGCACAAGTCAAAGAATTACTCAAAGACATGTGACTTCTAATGCACAAACCAAAGAATTACTCTAAGGAATGTGACTTCCAATGCTCAATCCAAAGAATCACTCTAAGGAATGAGACTTCCAATGCGCCACTTGAAGATTCACTCACCGAAAACGACTTCATTTGCTCAACAATCCAAGGCTTTACACCTCTTGTCAAGACTTCTTGCTTGAGTCAAAGCTATAACCACTTTTAACTTAAGGCTTCCTTTGCTCAAGTCAAAGCTACAAACACTTTTAACTCAAGACTTCCTTTTACAAGGCATCTAAGGGATTATGAATGCAAAACACAAATAAGCATGCAACATAGAAAATGATGATCACCAAATTCAATGGAAACTAGAATTAATCAATGAGCACACAAAATATATTTTTCTAGCTTATAATCCAAAACAATGCAATCAAACAAATGATGCACGAACTTATGAAATGTATGGATCAAGTACACTTCATGAGTAACTAGATATATGCATCAAAAATCATAGAACAAATGTTGTCTAGTTACTTAACAAGAATAATATTCTAGAATCTTGTGAAACACCACAACACATTTAATTCCTAGAATCATTCATGGCACTAAACCTTGAATCAATCATAGATATTTAAGCACATAATCAAGATCTAGTATCAAATATAATAATGCTAGAATCATAACATATGATCAATAGAATTTCTAGCAAGGAATAGAGATCATGTATCTACAAATCAACAATTGAAACATATCAAGCTCTATATTCACAATCAATTATGCTAATCATGTGAGATTATCAAATAATCAAACCTAGCATAAGTAGAGACTATTCTTAATCAAATTCAATCAATCAAAGTCCAAATAGTCCTAGATAGAAAGCTAGCACAATACAACACTCAAACATGTGGAAACATAGGCATTAACAAAACCTAACTCAACATGTAAGATTTCAATTAAATCTCAAACTAGCTTTAATAGAGTTCAAAACTCCAATCAAAGTATTCACAATAAACATACATATATATAAGAAGAAAACCCAAGGTAATTGAAAACTTTGAAGAACAAAACTCAAGAAATTTTTCAATACCTCAAGACAAATGTGCAATCCCGTCTTTTATTGTAGAATCACCAGAAAACTTGTTTAAATGACTTCAAACTTTCTTAAGAATGATAGATAATTGATAGACAAAGAATCTCCAGCTTGAGTCGATTGAATCGGAGTTCAAACGAAAAAGGTATGGTATTTGGGAGATGAGAAAGTTTGAGAGAAAATTTTGCACACTTGAGTTACATTTTTCCTTCTTAGTTTAAAATGAGAGAGTGAAGAGATATTTAAAAGAGAGGGAATGAAAAGCAAGAAGACCAAATTGCCCCCACCCTTTAGGCCTTCCCCGAGATGGAACATGACCATCTCGGGGCCATCAAGGGTGTGAGTCCAAGATGGTCACGGGCCATCTCGGGGTTGCACCTTGTGATGGCCTTTGGCCATCGTGCATCTCCCTCGTGCTCCTCCTACATTCTTTGACCGTTCTCCAGCCTTCAAACTCTGAATTCAAATATGTTTTCAAATTACAAGCCAATACTCTCTGTCGAACATGGGAAACTATAAAACTCAACCTAAAACGTAAAAATGCTACTCAATAAATAAAGACTAAGACAATGCATGCAACGTGATTGGAAAGTTTCATATCTATTGACTCGAAACTCAAAATCAAATGTATGAGTAACCGAAATGACCAGAATTAAATAAGAAACAATATAACTTCAAATTCAAGTTCAAGGTCCATGTTATACAAACATATAAACATACAAACACATAGCACATAAGAATACATATCTTTGGACACAGTCCACAAACATGCATTTTTCACAACTGGTCAATTCTACACCAATGCATGTGCCTTCAATATCAAGTGTGTAGATGTACTATAAAAATGAGCATAATGATGTAGGGACACATATGTATACAATGTGTGTGTATGCCTCAACCTTGTAAGAGAAATAAGGTCTTAATATACCTTTGTAGAACAATGAAACACATTTCTCTTTGAAGACTTGCTTGATAAATTGCCAAATCTTCTTTGAAGCTTGAAACATCATCAATCTAAGACAACTAATCAATACAAGTAAATTTTGTTTTGATATAGAATAATGCCAACACAACTCAAAAACCTAACAAGACTTCTATTAAGGAAAGGTGTCTTGACATCCATTTACCAAATCTCTAGTTCTAGAGATGCCACAATGGATATGAGTATCCTAATGGATTTAAGCATGGCCATATGAGAGAAGGTTTCTTCATAATCGATACCTTCCTTCTGTGTGTAACCTTTAGCTACCAATCTAGCTTTAAGGGTTTCCATCTTTCCATCCATTCATCTCTTCCTCTTGTATACCCAGTTGCACCCAATGGGTTTTATCCCTTTAGGTAAGTCCATAAGAGACTAGACTTTATTTTTGAACATAGATTCAATTTCAGATTGCATTCCCTTTTGCCAATGGTGACAATTAACATCTTCTATGGCTTCCTTGGATGTGTAAAGATCATCGTTGTCCAAGAGATTCTCTACTGATTCTCCTATAGATGTATCTCTCGGGTTGTCTACTAACCCTCTCACTACAATGAGGAATGGTAGGTTGTTGTTCTTGTGTTGGTACGGAACTTACAAGTAGGTTAGGTTATGAAACCTCTTATGGAATTGTATCTCATGAAAGCTCATTCAGGACAATTATACTTTTAGGTACAAAATTATTCATATAGTCCTCTTTCAGAAATTTAGCATTTGTCGAAATAAAAACTTTAAGATCTGAAGGACTATAGAAATAATCCTTTGGTTCCTTTTAGATATCCTACAAATATGCATATTTCTAAACGGGACTCCATCATTTCTATCTTTCCTTTTAACACGTGCGCAAGACATCTAAATATCTTTAAGTGTTGTAAACTAGGCTTTCACCCAACCCACAACTCATGTGGTGTTTTAGGAATCGACTTATATGGTATATCGTTTAAAATGTACATAGCGGTTTGTAAAGTATATCCCCAAAAAGAATAAGAAATCATTGAATAACGTAACATAGACCTATACAAAAGAGTTCTATTTCCCCTTTCTGCCACCCCATTTAGTTGAGATATACCTGGCGCAGAAAACTGAGAAATTATCCCATTATCAATAAGATATTGCTGAAATTCACCAGATATATATTCTCCACCACGATCAGACCTCAAGATTTTTATGTGTTTCTCAAGCTGATTTTCAACTTCAGCTTTAAATGTTTTAAACATGTCAAAAGCATCTGACTTATGTCTCATGAGATACTCATAGCCAAATCTTGAGTAATCATCTGTGAAAAAGATGAAGTACTCATATCCACCTCTAGCTTGAATGCTCATAGGACCACACACATCTGTGTGTATCAATTCTAAACATTCAGTGGCTCTTGTGTCTTTCGTCGTGAACGACCTTTTGGTCATCTTACCTTCCAAACAAGATTCACAAGTTGAGAGATCATCGACCTTTAAGTTTTAAAGGTCCATCACTAACCAATATTTTGATCCTATCAAGGTTAATATAACCTAGGTGAAAATGCCATAGGTAGGTTCCATCTTTTGATAATTTTACTCTTTCACGATTAGGTTGCATTGATTCTATGTCTAATAAGTGAGAGATATTGCTATGGAAATAGAATAAATCATTTTTCAATGTATCTTTGCAAACAAATTTGTTATTCCTATTAATAATAAAAGATTTATTAAAAGTAACCGAATTTCTAAATTAATTTAAACATGAAACTGAAATTAAATTCCTCTTGAATTGAGGTACGTAATAAACGTCTATTAAATCTAAATGCCTATAAGAATCTAAACTAATTCTAATATATCACACTGCACTAGTAGACACCAATGCTCTGTTGCCTAAATGCAAGTTAAATTCATTCTCATTCAGTCTATTCCTTTCCCAGAACCTCTTCTAGTTAGGCTCAAGTTACTTTTTTCTTCTATTGTTTCTTGATCTTCTTACGGGTCTTAATAGTAGCAACTTTACTAACCGTATGAATCTCTTAAACTTTGCCTTTCACAAGGATTTTCTCGGCACTTTGAACATCATGCATCAGGCCTTGCAAGGTGTATTCCTTATTATTCAAGGTGTAGTCCAACTTGAACTGATCAAAGGAATCCAACAATGAGTTGACAAACATGTCAATTTATGTCTCACCATTTATCTTAACACGGTTGAGTTCAACAATGTTGAGATGAGCTATGACTTTCATCATGTGATCTTTCGCATCCTTTCCAGTTTCATCGTAAGATTCATGAAAGCAGTCATTGCCTCTGTCTTAGTCATTCTGAATTTCATTGCAAACATCTCTTCTAGAGACATCATTATATTAGCAACAGTCTCCATTCCTTCATGTTGCTGCAACATATCGGAGATGATGGGCATAATGTAACATTTAACCATCTCATATGAAGTCTTCCACTGTTGATACTCATCTTTTTGCTCCTCAGTAGATTCATTAGTATGAGTTGGTGGCTTAGGGGTACACAGAACAAACTTATGCTTTTCAGCTTGCAGCAATAACCCAATTTTCCTTTTCCATGTGACATAATTATAACTAGTTAAAGTATTATCTTTTATCGGTCATGATTTCTGAAAAATTAAAAAAATTATATAAGTAAACAATCATGTTAAAGCACTTTCGAATAATTCAATCATAAAATTCAACGGTGATCCAACACCCATAAATGTCACACCTTCTTTTGGAGTTCGTACCATCTACTAGTTAGACCAGGTCCTACCTAATTGTTAACATAACTGTTGACAATGATTTTTGGATCATGTGGGATTGATCACGCGTCTAACAGATTTTTATAAATTATTGAAGATGTTATGAGAAAGATAGAAAAGAAGAAAATCACGCACACATAATTTTACGAGGTAAAACCCCAAGGTGGGGAAACATCCATGGTTTCCGGTGACGACAAGAAGAAATTCACTATAATATAATGATTACACACTCAATCTCTCCTTTTTGCGTATCTCTCTCTTTCTCTTTCTTGTATCTTTTTTATATGTTGTTGTATATGTCTCTGTCCATATCTTTTTTGTATATGTCTTTTTTTTTATAATGAGATTATGGGTCCATTTATATATGCATAGAACCCTAATCCTTGTTACACAAATAAGGAAATATGATAGTGTTTAATTAGATCTGGTTACTTGTTGAAGTCGTCTTTATGTTCTTTCCTGTTTCGGATATCTTGGGTATTGAACTAGAGTCTTCTTAGGATTCTGGTTGAATGACCCGTTTTGGACTTATTTTCTGATCGGTGCGCAGTCTTTTAGAATCTTTGAGTTCTTTCATAAATAGAATTCTTTGACACTGAAGAGGAAATAAGGATATTTTCTTATTGGAGTGTGATTACAGATTCCTTGTTTAAGTAAGACAATTCTTCTTCGTATTTGAGTCGTAGTTGCCGTTAACATCTCCCATGTGTTGTCCAACTGACCAATTGTCTAGTCCAAACCAAACTTCTTTTATCCCGATCGGATGGTCCCGACCAAGTTGTCTCTACCCAATCAACTAGTTTCCCCTACTAGGTTATTCATGCCTGATCGGTTAGCTTCCCCGACCATCTTAGGTAATCTCGACTTGGCCTTTGAGATCATCTTCTAATCGCATTGGATTGATCTTCCCTGATTGACTTTTGTGACGTGGCATATCTAATCGCTGTGTTTTCAGGTGATCATGCTGACTTGTCATGCTATCAAAAAATCCCTATAACAATAACAACCATCATTTTCAATTTTAGCCTTACGATTTTATTAACAATAACTCTTGGGAGGATATTAATAAAATCACATTGAGTGCGTTACCAAGTTATCGACTTTTAAGATATTCCCTCACGAATATCCCTTATTTGGGAGTAGATATCGTTTGGGTCAATTGTCTACTCTATCCTTGTAAGGAAGTGTCTTGCTAAATTCCATTCATGAATACCCCTTATTACACGAAACATAAATCTCAACTAACCTTGGAGGCCGTAGGTGTTCAGAAACCCTTTCTCCCACTCAATTGTTTAAGGCATGTGATCGAATTCTATAGAATGATTTACCAAGTTATCTAGATGCCAATTAGGTATCTAAACCATTCAATGCATGTTCATACCAAAAGAGATATATGAGTGGCACTCCTATTCTATATGACATATTATCAAACAACGACAAACATTGCAATATTTACGAAAATATAAATAGCTACAATTTTTGTCCATCCTAGAAAGCAAGTAAATTACAATTTTTGGAATACAAAAACTCCTTTCTAGGCAAACAAGTCTTCACGCGACCATTGTCCGTTTGCACACCCCTTGGCTACCATCCATGGGCGTGCGCACCCCTTGGCTCCATAAAGGGTTGCCGTGCGTATCCCATGGCATCCATAGGGTTGCTGTGTGCAGCCCATACTACAACAATCATGGTTGCGTGCTCATTCGCAGACACGATTGTTACAATGTCATGCATGGTACCAAACTTGTTCCGGTTGCTTCCAATTCTTCAAATCTTCAAATCTTTGATACTTGAATATTTTACAACAGTATTTTAAACAAAAAAATACTGCAGTTTATTATTACAATAGTAAAATACAAAAAAATACTTAACAATTACCAAGAAGGAAATTATGGCGATGATAGGCCACCCTTCTTGTTACAATCAAAAATAAAAAAATACATTGAAATTCTAGGACCAAAATTGAGCAATAACAAATCATATTATACCATACATTCCAATGTAAATATATATACGAATACCTAGAGTGCTATCTCTTTCTAAAACATGCATATTTACAATAAAAAGAAATAGATTCATGTATATATACATCAATTAATCAAGGGTTCAACTTGGCTTTGATACCAATTATAGGGAAAAATTGATTCAAAACGTGGCGGAAGCGTAAAAAAATGTTTTGAGTATATTTTTTTTAAATTTCCTTTAAAAGAAAGAATCTTAACCCTAGATTAATTGACGTATATAAAAAGTATCGTACATTTTTCTCGTAATGATTGAACTAGTGTCAAATTGAATCCACAAGATCTTCCAATCTAGTCACAGACGTGAATCACCTAAGAGTGTGGGCTCCATTTTCTTTAAACTGTATACCCGAAGATAGAAACAAACAAAATATTTTTCTTTCGTTAGTCACAATAATCCTCCTAGAGAAAACCCAAGAACTTTAGATCACTTGTGAATTATCAATCTATTTGATTGAAACTCACGTGAACCTTGATTCGATGTTGTACAAAAAAACCTTTTGATGTAAAGGCTAATAGTGCATTATCAAAAACAAAACGTTATTTGTTCCTATTTCTCTTAGCTGAATTCTTACACACCAATCTTTTGAGTTGGACGAATTTATCTAGATCAAGAACCGGATTTTCTTTTCTTAAAATTCTCTGTTGGCAGAATTTTCTCTCTTAGAAAAATAGCTTGACCGAAATCTCTCTTCAAAATTAGTTTGGCCGAATTTCACACTATGTTATATATATATATATATATATATATATAGTGGCCGAAATCCTTGCCCTAAATTACTTAGGATTGGTTGAATTCCTCTTGCTTTTAATTTAGGAGACCAAATCCTCTTCTAAAGAGGATTTACTTGGTGGGCAAGAATCCTCTTTATAGGAGAATTTACTTGGTGAACAAGAATCTTATTTCAAAGAAGATTTCTTTTCCACACCAAGAATCATAATCTAACTCAATAATGTATTTATTCAATAACCAATTATTGAATATAAATTAAAGTGCGACTATATCAAAACTTCTCAATTTGACCAATTGTCAATTAGAGTTTTGATAGAAAACAAATACTTCCTAATCTGACTAGACAAATACATTCCTTTTATTTCTCTACTTATTTTATTACCAACAATAATATGACACTTGGAGACATTCTCCAATAAGGAAAAATATTTTGACTTTTAATTAAACAATTTTAATTAAATAATAAAAATAAAAACAATATATAAGGCTATTATATAGGCCCTTGCCGCCCAAGCTATATAAATATGGCCAAATATTGTTTTTCCATTTTATTAAATCCATTGGACTTTAATAAAATGTCCACATGTGAACAAGACCCATTCTTACTAAAATAAACAAGTCCATATGCCTTAACATAATTCTTAATGGACCTACAAATTG
The DNA here is from genome assembly GCA_032871835.1 of Dipteronia dyeriana. NCBI lineage: Eukaryota > Viridiplantae > Streptophyta > Magnoliopsida > Sapindales > Sapindaceae > Dipteronia > Dipteronia dyeriana. The sequence goes on along the minus strand of CM065303.1, from coordinate 53,693,529 downwards.
GTCCGGTAGAATATATCAAGTTATCCATGCAAGTTCGTGTGGATTGAGGATTTTGGTGGGCTATGTAAATTTAAGCTCTAATAGACATAACCTAATCACAATCAACAAATGATTCACTTAGGTTCGATCTATTAATTTTAGTTTATTCCACTAAAGAACTAAAATTGAACTCTTAAATAAAGATAGAATAAGTTAATATTCCTCATTCGTATCCTAGACAATCTCAATGGAGATAGTGTATCCTCGTGAAGAATATAGACAACCTATAGCTCTCTTAGTTACCATATTTACTCATATGACAACAAATTAAACTTGAATATTTTGACTTCTCCAGAAGTCATATTTCAATAGACACTATTGAAAGCTTAACGTTAAGATTTAATATCCAATACCTGAAAATATTCATATGATGATATTATACTCACATTTAATAAATGGAGCCACGATGTCTATCTATAAATGAAGTCCTCTATCGATTAACAAATGGATTTCACCAAACTATCGAGGATAGACTATGCTATATAATCGTACTCATTGATAGCTCAAATGATAACACTTGCAACCATAAGTCCATTTATCTCAGGATTGTGATAAACTCTCAGATTGTCTTCAATCGAAAACTTTTTATATGTTTCTCGGTGTTTGATTGACTTATTTCGTTGACAACCACATTTTGGGATCAATATGTAAGGGTAATTTAGGGCTACATTGTTCGTAACCAAGCTCAAGCATCAAAGGTAAAATCACCTACTTAACTTTCATTGAAGAGGTATTAGTGCACACACACACACTCATGCATTTTCTTTTAATTGTCTTGCTTGCATGCTTATTTGCCATTTTGTGTGCCTTGAATGTCTTATTTTTATTTGTGCGTTGAATGTATGTTTGTGCCTTAAAAAGAGGATTTTTTCCTCTATACCGCGGTCTAGACTGCTCTCTGTGTAGTGCCCTCTCCGCGGCCTGATCATCGGTGTTTACCAGAGGACACACGCTGTGTCTACCATGGTCTGTGTTTGGTGCATACGTCACAATCTCCCAAGCAGAGTTTCACAGACGTTGCATGCTGTCCAGACCGCGGTCTGTGCACACTGCATGCACAACGGTCTACAGAGCGGCGTTGTCCAGGCGATACATTGCTCTCAGTGCCACGGTCTAAACACTTACCTGGACCGCGGTACAGCCAGTGGTCCTGACAGGTTTTGGTTGTCTTTCGCCCAAAACAATGCAGTTTCACTTTAGGCTTCATATAAATATACCATCTTCTTCCCAACTTGTTTTTAGAGCTTCCTAACCTATTTTTGAGAGAGAGATAAGGTTCTTTAGTGAGAGAAGCTCCAAGAAGCCATTTTTACTCAACCATCCTTTAAATCCAAATCATCAAGCATCTTTCAAGCATGGGTTTCTTGTGTGTTCATAACTAGGTATTCTCTACATGCTCTAAACTTTATGGTTTCATTACTAAGACATGTATACCTAGGGTTTTAGCCTTTATTACATATTAATTGCTAGCTTGTATGTTTAATTGCTTTTATGACATGTTTGTGTATTGATTGTTGGTTGAGATGCATTAATTTGTGATAGCTAGAATTTAGGATGGTTTTACCCTTCTAGCTAATTCTTCTTGCCTTTGCATTTAGAACATTGATATCTAGGATTTGTTTTATTTGTCATTATTAATCCTAGATAAGCATGAATGTCTTGACCTAGCATTTTTGCATATAGAATATTTTTGTATATTCACTTAAGTTGCCATTATCTCTTCATTGTTGGTTAAGCTTGTGGCTTTGTGATTAGTGCACAAGGTTTGTGATCCAAAATCACTATTAAGGCCCGTTGGGTAGAGTGAAAGGGTTAGTAACTGGAGGGTTAGATGGGAGGTCAACCTAGGTTGTAAACTTTTACTCAATAGTGGATTTTGAGGATCAAGGGTGGCGCTCTGAACAGCCAGTGGTTTTTACCATTTGGAGGTTTTCCACGTATATATTGCGTGTTGTTATTGTTTTATGTTTGTTGTCTTTTATTTGAACATTTAGTAGAATGGGGTAGAATTGTTAATATTGATTAATTAGCAAAATTGGTAATCTTTCGAATTAAAACCTATTCACCCCCCCTCTAGGTTATAAACATACACTTTCTAGGGAATTTCAATTGGTATCAGAGCCGGTGCCTAGATATACTTAGGTGATCCGTGTATTATGTGTCTTACCTTGTGCATTTTGGTTGTTTGCATTTTGTGTGTTGCATTACATTTGCATATTCATATCATTTATTACCCTCAAACACTATGAGTGGAAACAAAAATGGTCATGAGGGAGCCTCAAGCACAATACATCTTTTGCTCAATGGGGTGAATTATGCTACTTGGAAGGGCAAGATGGAAGCCTATCTTTGCCAAATAGATGATCGTGCTTGGATAGCTATAGAAGACGGTTATACTCCTCCAACAATGACCACCGACGATGGTATAGAAGCTTCTAAGCCCAAGTCTAGTTAGAGTACTCAAGAGTTTGAAGCATACAAGTGGAATAACAAGGCTATGCATGCCATCCTTTGTGCTGTGGACAATAATCAGTACAAGCTGATCCAAAACACTAGGATTGCAAATAAGGCTTGGGACATTTTTCAAACGGCACATGAGGGAACCGAGGTAGTCAAGGACTCAAAGCTCCAAGTCCTCCAAATGCAATTTGAGATAATTAGGATGGAGGAGCATGAATGCTTCAATGACTTCCAAGTGAAATTGATGGATATTGTCAACCAAAGCCATCAACTTGGTGATCCCTATTCAGATAGGAGAGTCAAGCAAAAAATTATGAGGTCATTTCTATCAAGGTTTGAATCAAAGGTGACGACACTTGAAGAGAATAGTGAGTACAAGAATATGAAGCCAAGTGAAGTCATTGGAAGACTTCTAGCTTATGAGTCAAGATGGAACACCTCACCCACACTTCCGAAGAAGTAAAAAAGTATTGCCTTGAAGACTACTAAGGTTGAAAAAGAGAAGGAGGACTCAGATGAAGAAATGGCCCTCACGGTTAAAAGATTTAAGAAATTTATAAAGTTTGAGAGGAAAGGATTTGGGTCCAAGGGAAAGGAAGTGAAAAAGAAAAATCCTTTCAAGAAGATAGAAAAGTCTCAAGAAAGTGACTCTAAGAAGGGCATTCAATGCTATGAATGCAGTGGTTTTGGTCATATAGCTTCAGAATGTGCAAATTTGAAGAAGTAGAATAAGGGGAAGTCAATGGCGGCTACTTGGAGTGATAGTAAAGACTTAGAAGAGGAAGAAAAATCTTCAGATGATGACGATAGAGTTGCCAACTTCATTGCCTTCATAACATCTCATAATGGCAAGGAAGTTGTGAGTGATAAGGAAGAAATAAGTGACTCTAATGATGAGAGTACCTCTTCCAACTCTAGATTTGATACTGATGAGGAAATGGACTATGCAGACTATATGAAGTTTTTTTAAAAGTCTAGATTGAAAAAGAAGAAGGAGATTCAAGAGTTGAAAAAGGAGAACCTAAAGTTGACTTTCAAGATTAATCACTTGAGTGAGAAAGTAAAGAGTGGAAAAGAGTTTGAAGAGAGTTTGAAGTTGGAGCTTGTGATCACTAAGAAGAGTGAAAAGAACTTAAAGAATGAGCTTAGGGAAGTGAAAGAATTAGTTACCAAGATAACATCAGGAACCGAGAGACTTGACAAGATGCTATCATGTGGGAAGAGTCCTAGTGATAAAACGGGCTTAGGATATGTGGAAGACATTGATGCCACTTTCTTAAAGAAGACCATCTTTGTCAAGAGTCAAGAGGATAAAAAGACTCAAGGTTCACACCAACAAATGAGATCGAATGAAGTTGGATAATCATCAAAGCAAGCTCAAATGAAGGCTCAAACAAATTCTCAAGCTAAAGCTCATCCACCAAAAACTAGAACTCATCAAACAAGACCTCAACTTCCAAGGAGCTCTCAAAGTCAACAAAGGAGTTTTAACCCACAACCAAGAAGTGAAGCTAATTTGGCTCAATCACAAAGGGTGTTTCAAAGAAGAGATTCGGCTCAACACCGAAAGACAACTCAAAGGAGAGGGAAGTCTTCCATGCTTGCACAAGGATATGGTATGAATTCTTACTTTACTCTCATTTGTCATTATTGTGGTGTTGAAGGTCACATAATGCCGAATTGTTTTAAATTTATTAAGTTGTGTCGTTTTGAAAGCATGATTGAGAAGAATATGCTTAGAAGAGCCAAAATGCATGCACCTAGGAATTTTAGAGCCAATGAACCCAAGGCTCCTAGGAATGACAATGTTGCTACTAGGTGGACAAGAACTAATGAGTATGTTTGCCATGTGGCCCAAGTGGCGTTGATGGCGAAAGTCTCTAACACTTGGTACCTTGATAGTGGATGTTCTAGGCAAATGACCGAAAACAAGAGTTTCTTTGAGACTCTTGTTATGGAGGATGTTGGATTTGTCATCTTTGGTGATGGTTCACGTAAGAAATTTGTAGGAAAAGGAAACATTTCCATCCTCGGTTTGCCCTCCTTACCTAATGCTCTTTATGTAGATGGCTTGCAAGCAAATCTTATTAGCATATCACATTTAAGTGATGAATGGTTTTCGGTCATGTTTGGTAAAGTTGATTATTATATTCTGAGAGAAGATAGACAAGTCCTAGCGAAAGGAAAGAGATCAAGTGACAATTGTTATTGTCTTGATTCCAATGGCATCTCTTGTAATTTGTCTAGTTGTGATCAAGTTGAATTGTGGCATCAAAGGCTAGGTCATGAATTTCAAAGACTTGAAAGTTCTTGAGAGGTTGAAAGTTATGAAAGGCCTTCCTAAGTTTGGAAATAGGATAGAGGGAGTTTGTGGACCTTGTCAATAAGGAAAGCAAACTAAGAGTGTGCATAAGAAGGGTAAGTATCTTGCCACTAATGAGCCATTAGAGCTTCTTCATATGGACCTTATGGGTCCCATGCAAACCGAGAGTCTCGGTGGCAAGAGGTACATTTTTGTGTATGTGGATGATTTTTCTAGATTTACTTGGACTTACTTTCTTAGAGAAAAATCTGAAACGTTTGAAACTTTCAAAGTGCTTTGCACTAAAATTCAAAATGAGAAGGATTCTCACATAAAATGCATCAAGAGAATTAGAAGTGATCATAGGAGAGAATTTAAGAATGTTAGCTTTGAAAACTTTTGTGATAGTCTTGGCATTTTCCATGAGTTCTCAGCTCCTCGAACTCCTCAACAAAATGGGGTAGTAGAGAGGAAGAATAGAGTCCTCCAAGAGATGGCATGTGTGATGTTGCATAGCAACAATGTGCCTAGGAATCTTTGGGTTGAAGCTATCAATACGGCATGTTATATAGGCCTGGGACTAGGCAAACCTCCTATGAATTTTCAAAGGGTAGGAAGCTAAATGTTAGCTACTTCCACTCATTTGGAAGCAAGTGCTTCATTCTAAATGACCGTGATCAACTTGGCAAGTTTGATGCTAAGAGTTATGAGGGGATTTTCATTGGCTATGCCCTAAATAGTAAGACCTATAGAGTTTTTAATCTGAAGACACAAAGTGTAATGGAATCATCTAATGTGGTCATAGATGATTGTAGGCCTAAGGTTAGTAACCATGATGAGGAGATTAGTGTGGTTGATGATACTCTCTTGGTGAAGATTGATAAGATTTCAAGTGATGAAAAATCAAATCTTGAAAAAAAGGTCTTCAATCTCTTGATAGAGATCCTACATTGGAATCTAAGGAACCCTCTCATTGGGTTAGACATCTCCACAACAAGAGTGACATTCTTGGAAATTTGAATGAGGGTGTGAGGACTAGGCATCAATTAGCAAATCAAATTAGTTATACTTGTTACACCTCTCATATTGAACCCAAAAAGGTTGATGAAGCCTTAAGTGATGAGTTTTGGGTCCTTGCTATGCAAGAAGAGCTAAATCAATTTGAAAGAGATGAGGTTTGGACTCTAGTTTCTAGACCTAAGAACACTAATGTGATAGGCACCAAGTGGGTCTATAGGAACAAATCTGATGAAAATGACAACATTGTGCGAAACAAAGCTAGACTTGTAGCACAAGGATACTCTCAAATTGAGGGTATCGACTTTGATGAGACTTTTGCTCCCGTTGCCCGATTAGAGTTCATTAGGCTTCTCTTATCCATATTGTGTGTTCATAAGTTTAAATTGTATCAAATGGATGTTAAGAGTGCCTTCCTCAATGGCTTCTTGCAAGAGGAAGTGTTTGTTGAGAAACTTAAGGGGTTTGTGGATCCACACAACCCCAATCATGTTTATCGCCTCAAGAAGGTGTTATATGGGTTGAAACAAGCTCCAAGGGCTTGGTAAGAGCGCCTCACTCTTTATCTTGTTGACAATGGCTATTCTAGAGGTAGTGTTGACAAGACTTTGTTCATCAAGTGCACTAAATAAGAGCTATTCATATCATAAATTTATGTTGATGACATCGTTTTTTGTTCCACCAATAACTTGAAAGTTCAACAATTTGTTGATGTCATGACTCATGAGTTTGAAATGATCATGGTTGGTGAACTCAATTATTTCCTAGGCTTGCAAATCAAGCAAATGCATGATGGGATCTTCATATCCCAAGCTAAATATGCCAATAACCTAGTGAAGAAATTTGGCCTTGAGCATGCCAAGCATTATGACACATCTATGAGTACCACCTTGAAACTTAGCAAGGATGCTAGTGGAAAAAGTATGGATCAAAGTCTATATCGGGGCATGATAGGAAACTTGCTATACTTGACTGCTAGTAGGTCCGATATAGCCTTTAGTGTTGGTGTATGTGCTAGGTATCAAGCCAACCCCAAGGAATCCTATCTCTCCTCCGTGAAGAGAATCATTCGATATGTGAATGGGACATCCAACTATGGGATATGGTACTCTTTTGATACTAATGCTAGTTTAGTTGGATTTAGTGATGCAGATTGGGCAGGTAATTATGATGATAGGAAGAGTACATCGGGTGGTTGCTTCTTCCTAGGGAATAATCTTGTGTCTTGGCTTTGTAAAAAGCAAAACTCCATCTCATTATTCACAGCCGAGGCCGAGTATATAGCTGCTGGGAGTGCTTGCACACAATTCCTTTGGATGAAGCAAATGCTTGTGGATTATGGCTTTGAGCAAGGTACTCTAACCCTTTATTGTGATAACAAGAGTGCCATCAATATTTCAAAAAATCCTGTCCAACATTCTAGAACCAAGCATATTGACATTAGACATCATTTCATTAGGGAGCTTTGAGAGCAAATGCATTGCACTTGAACATGTGGGCACTAATTATCAACTAGCGGATTTGTTTATTAAACCCTTAGATTCAACTAAGTTTAAATCTCTTAGTAGGTCTATTGGGATTTGTCATATGCATTGATGGGTTTTGGTGGTTGGCCTCATATGGGGAGCTCAAGCAAAGAGAGAGAATTGCTTGAGTATCTTGGATGCATATATTATTATATGTCTTTTTTTTCAATAAGTGTGTTTTTGCCTTATTTGAAATGCATGTCTCATTTGTGTTCAAACATGTATTTTTGGACTACGAAATTTGATTGGGAAGTACATTTGATTGACCCAAAGTTATATCCATGTTTATGAAAACTTGATCTTGACATGCTTAATGTGTTATGCATGATGAATTTATTGTATGCTTACAAAATTATTGTAAATATGTGTGCAAGTGTCATTTGAGACTTCATTCAATAAGGATATTGTATCCATCTCAAGGATTTCACATTCCTATTGTCTCTCTCTCTTTATTTTTTGAACAAGACTACTATCATACGGGCATCTTGCCCAGAAAAATATAATAGGGTGCAATAGTCGCTCATGTCTTGTTCAACTTGTAAAGTTTGATAGTTGCTCTTTTTTTTTTGGTTAAACTATATCTTGTTTTCCATTGACAATTTGGTGCAAATTGGTTTGACTTCTCTTGGAACCTCATGTTTTATTTTTCCTTTGCCAAATACCATGCTTTTGAAAGTTGATGTTGCATGTATTTCATTCAAGGCAATCTTTCACACATGTTCCAATAAATAAAACTTCAATGAATTTCTCTCTCTTTTAATTAACCTGTATAAAGTTGTTGTATATGATTATGTATTTACATTGCAAATATCTCTCTTTGCTAAAACGTCCCGGTTAGGGAATACTCCTTTGCCTATCTTGTGACAAAAAGGGGGAGTAGCATTGAATTTAAGGGGAGTTGATATTGGCATGATTTAAGGGGAGATTGGCCTTTTGAGAGGGAGTGGATCTATTTAGGGGGAGCGTTTGCTATGTGCATTGTTGATTGCATGTTACTTGTTTCTAATTCATGCAAATTGCGCTTATTTTTATTTATCTTGATCCCTTTCATATACTTGTCTTGGAAAGTGTAGTTCTTTGTTTTGTAGGGATGATCATTCTACAAGAGATGAAAGATTTGAAGATTTAGCTTTAGGTATCTTTTGTAATATAGAATGTTTTTTTGTTGACCTCTTGTTGTTTCTTGTTGTTTGTTGTGAGGATACTTTGTGAGTGAGTGGTTTTGTCACGAAATAGCCAAAAGAGAGATTGTAAGTTCCTCGGTGTTTGATTGGCTTATTTCATTGACAACCTTATTTTGGGATCAATATGTAAGGGTAATTTAGGGCTACATTGTTCGTAACCAAGCTCAAGCATCAAAGGTATAATCACCTGCTTAACTTTCATTGAAAAGGTATTAGTGCACACACACACTCATGCATTTTCTTTTAATTGTCTTTCTCGCATGCTTATTTGCCATTTTTTGTACCTTGAGTGTCTTATTTTTATTTGTACGTTGAATGTATGTTTGTGCCTTAAAAAGAGGATTTTTTCCTCTATACCGCGGTCTAGACCGCTCTTTGTGCAGTGACCTCATCGCGACCTGCACAGCGGTGTCTACCAGAGGACGTACGTTGTGTCTACTGCGGCCTGTGCTTAGTTCATACGCCGCGGTCTCCCAAGCGGAGTTTCACAAACGTTGCATGCTGTCCAGACCGCAGTCTGTGCATACTGCATGCATAGCGGCCTACAGTGCGGTGTTGTCCAGGCGATACACACCCAAAACGAAGCAGTTTCACTTTAGGCTTCATATAAATGTACCATCTTTTTTCCAACTCGTCTTTAGAGCTTCCTAACCTTTTTTGAGAGAGAGATAAGGTTCTTTAGTGAGAGAAGCTCCAAGAAGCCATTTTTACTCAACCATCCTTTAAATCCAAATAATCAAGCATCTTTCAAGCATGAGTTTCTTGTGTGTTCATAACTAGGTATTCTCTACGTGCTCTAAAGTTTTGTTTCATTACTAAGACATGTATACCTAGGGTTTTAGCCTTTATTGCATATTAATTGCTTGCTTGTATGTTTAATTACTTTTATGACATGCTTGTGTATTGATTTTTGGTTGAGATGCATTAATTTGTGATAGCTAGAATTTAGGACGGTTTTACCCTTCTAGCTAATTCTTCTTGCCTTGCATTTAGAACATTGATATCTAGGATTTGCTTTAATTGTCATTATTAATCCTAGATAAGCATGAATGTCTTGACCTAGCATTTTTGCATATAGAATATTCTTACATATTCACTTAGGTTGCCAATATCTCTTCATTGTTGGTTAAGCTTGTGGCTTTGTGATTAGTGCACAAGGTTTGTGATCCAAAATCACTATTAAGGCTTGTTGGGTAGAGTGAAAGGGTTAGTAACTGGAGGGTTAGACTGGAGGTCAACCTAGGTTGTAAACTTTTACTCAATAGTGGATTTTGAGGATCAAGGGTGGCGCTCTGAACAGCCCGTGGTTTTTCCCATTTGGAGGGTTTCCACGTATATATTGTGTGTTGTTATTGTTTTATGTTTGTTGTCTTTTATTTGAACATTTAGTAGAATGGGGTAGAATTGTTAATATTGTTTAATTCGTAAAATTGGTAATCTATCGAATTAAAACCTATTCACCCCCTCTATAGGTTATAGACATACACTTTCTAGGGAATTTCACTTTTATCCATTGACGGTTCTGTAAAAGTATCTCACTATGATCCTATTCAATGCACCTAGTGCACCAGATTTTTCTACCCAAAGACACCACACTTCGATGATTTTAGACTCATTATAGCACATTTGATCACACTAAAATGCTAGCAAAAAGAATATACAACTTTAACAAGATAAATGCGCCCAACCTTTATCTTAAGTTATGAATATTGTTCACGACTAACTAAAGAACTGTGTCCACCTCATACATATCTAGATGTATGAACAATTCTTCTTTTCTCATAGGCTTTTAACCTTTTGATTATTTACTTTTGACAATTATAATAATTGACACGTCCTAAAGAAGTGCTCATACTCCCAAGTATAAAAGTGTCATAGTAATAAATTAATCGGTAAGACCGGGTCAAACCACAGGGAGGTTGTTCACTTGTCCTTGTAGAATTAATTATCTAGAATAATTACTAAGCTTGTTATAAAATGTAAATCAATTAAAATTAAAACTGGGGCTAAGGGATCCAATGTTGGTAATTCGATTATGATCCAATTATTAATATTTAGTCCAGATTAATGGGAGGGTATTCCACTCCACTGAACACTCTCTGATATTCATGGGTAAAAGTATCCACTGTGCTAGACAACATCTGTCTATCTACAGTGAGTCAAAACTCCACAAAGATCAGAGGGGAGAAACCACTCTCTGATGGATATGGGTAAAAGTACCCACTGTGCTAGACAATATCTGTCTGTCTACAGTGAGTCAAAAACTCCACAAAGTTCAGAGGGAGAAAGCAAAAAAATAATAAACTTACCATAATTGGATCATATTTTCCATACCAACAGTATCACCTTTAACCCTAGCTATATAAAATTAGCCAGACATAATTTAACTAAAAAATAACTATTTTATTTAAACTGAGAATTTGATAACAAAAGAGATAGAATTTCACAAACCTAATATCATATTTGGATTCAGGATGTGCAAATTAGGGGGGAAAGGTCCTCTATTTATACAAAATACGGATGAAAATTGACCATCAGATGAATTTAGAATGGAGCGTCCAGATTTCACCATGTCATTAATGAATAGTGAATAGTAACCGCGTCAGTGAAAGTCAACAGTGAATAGTTCATCGGCTTCTAGAATATAATTCCCTACAGCGCGTGTATGGTGCACTCACAATTCGAGCCAATTGAAATGTGCCATCTCATCGGTCAATAATCTTTTAGAAAGTCAACTATGAACAGTGCACCGACTTCTAGAATGTGATTCTCTACAGTCGTGTGTACTGTGCATTCGCAGTTTGGTCCAATAGGAATATGCCACATCATCAGTCAACTTTGAAAGTCATCTATGAACAGTGAAGTCAAATGTGAACAGTGAAAGTCAACTGTGAACAGTGAAAGTCAACTGTGAACAGTGAAAAGTCAACTGTGAACAGTGAAAGTCAACTGCGAACAGTGAATAGTCAAATTTACAAAAATGTTCTTCGTGGCCTTCCTAAGGTTTTTGACGTTCTGAACTTGAAAATGATGTTTGTTTTGCCATCTGACTTCTCCATAATTCTGAATTGACTGGATTACCTCTGAAATACAAAGAAAAATACAGGGATTACTTCACAACACATTTATTTAAGCGAGCAAACGAAAATATGTATAAATTGGGGAATTAATCATATTGGAAGTGTAAAATGATGATATTATCCCTTAGTAAACATTCACTTTTCAGTGTTAATCACACCCCCCAACCAGCTTATTGCTAGTCCTTAGCAATTAAATTGAAAATAGTAAAAGCTCAAATTCAAATATCTAAACTACCGAATAGACAAACTCTCCCATACCTATTTTCTCACCCTTTGACAACCAACCATCAATCGAGTTGTCAATCAAACTTTCTTGTGCTTAATAAAGATCAACACGATAACGATGAGATTCAATTGAAATCAAACAACATTTTCATTCTAAAATCTCATCAGGGTTTTTTCCTTAGGCAACAATTTTATTCTTTTTATTTTATTTTAATATAACAAAATTGGAAACAAACATTCCATCTTTAATCCATTTAACGAGCTTTAGGCCAATGACTCCCAAACCAGTTGGCTTTAGGGCATTAAGTGTTGAAACACTCCTACGAACTTAATTACTTGGATTGTAAATGTTTTTTTTTTAAGTGCAATTCCCTTAAGCTTTCTCGTTAACCTGTGTAACGAGCTTTGGGTCAATGACTCCCAAACCAGTTGGTCTTAGAGCATTAGGTGTTGAAGCACCCCTCAGACTTAATTGCTCAAGTTAAAGAGGCTACGAAACTGCACTTTATTCTTATCCAGACTCCACTGTTTTACGTGAACACTCTATGCTTATTGAGGCATGAGGCCCGACTATTAAGTAAGAGTTTTGGTCAAAACACACAAAATTATTATTATTATTATTATTACTATATATATTTTTAAATAAGAACACTGCCTTCGGTTGTTACACTTGAATGATGTTTTAGAACTAAATATCGTAAAATCTCAAGTTACTGCACATAATCACGTGTCAATGTGCGTATGTGTCCAGAATAGTTCGAAAAATTTCTCAAGATGACTGAATGAACAAAAGGATTAGTCAATGATATCACAATGGAGAGTTCATAAATTTGAATAGTCTGAAGAGAGGAAAAAAATGCATAAGAACTACAAAAATGTGTCTAAGAAGTATCTAAAAGATCTCCTTACTCGACCATCTTTACAAAAAAAAAATGGTCAGAAGTTAGTTTTTTTTTTTTTGAAAAACAAAAGTTATTGCATCAACTATCCCCTCTCCCCAACCAAAACGAGACATTCACCCCAATGTCTATAGAAAGAGGTAAGGTTTAGAAGATATCACCTGAACAACTTGAAATACAATAAAATCCTACAAAACAACAAAAGAAATACTAAATAAAGGGAAATAAAATACATAAAAACCATGAGACAATTACAAACTGAGATTCAGATCAACTCTGCGTTTCTTGTTCTCTTCATCAATGGACCAATCAATTTTGGAGGTTGAGGGATCTGGCTAATAATTAAAAGCTTGTAACTGGTCAATCAGCTCATGAGGACTTGAAGTAGAGATAAAGATTTTTCGGATTGAAGGTGGAAGGTAATAATTTTTCTGAGCATGATCAATAAATGAATGCAAACTATCATAAAATTTATTAACATTCAACAAACTGATGGGTTTCTCATAGATGTGTAGTTGCACCCAGGATGCCACTGTAAAGATTGCTTCTAAGGTTCCAAAACCACCTAGCAAAGCTATAAACGCATCAGCATGATGTAACATAGCAGTTAATCTTTCAGGCATACCTGAAACAACTAGCTCTTCACCGTTTGTCTTTCCGAATGATGTCTGCTGCGGCCATAGGTTTTGGGACAATACCCAGAACTTGACTACCTCCGTCTCGTACAGCTCATTAAACACACCCCATTAATCCCAAGTTACCTCCTCCATACACTCGATGTATTTTTCGCTCAACCAAAACCTTACCAAGATGAGTTGCAGCCTTAACAAACTCTCTGTATTTTCCATAATTAGTGCCACCAAACACACAAATGTTTGTGAATCGTTTAGTTGAAGGTGACACCATTAATGCACTCTCTGAATTTTCCTTTTGAATGTTTATGAGTGCTTTTAAGCAAAAAAGGAAAACAAATGCTTGTATTTATAGATCCCGAAAAGGTAACACAATGATACACCTATATGTATAGGGCGGCGTATTTGTCAATGATATTAGATCCAAATGGTTCAAAAATCATAAGTAAACAACAATAATTACAAAAGACATTAAATGCGGAAGGAAAAAGATAATAAAAACAAAAAGATATTTACTAGTAGTTATGATTATGGCTCACATCTTCCTCTGGTTTTCTGTCCAGAAACGGCTTCAACGCCCTCTATGGGTCAGGGATATGCTTCCCATCCAATTTTCTTATAAATTAGCAAACAATGTCTTTTAAAGTCAGATTCCCAAGACTATTTTGTGCATGTTCTTTTTGAATTTGTGGCCATAATTGGTTAATTGCCATTTGCACATATCCACTAGGATGTGCATCAAGAGTCGTTAGGATATTATCCAATGACTCCCTACGCAAATCATGCCTAATGAATAAAATTTATCTTCCCTATTATTAGACACTATTCCTAAAGAACGATAATGTGTGTTGCAAGTTGTATGTGCACATTTGTGACAAGTAATGCCTAACTTCTTAGCTCTTCGTTTTCTTGCAAGGTTACTTCTTCCAAAACCAGGCATGTAAGATATAAATGAATCAGCAGACTCACCTGCTAGACGTACCTTAGTTTTGATCAACCAATGAATTTCAACAAGACTGTTGTTTATCATCAGTAAGCGTAATCTTTCAGAACATGCTTTGTAAATCTTTTTCAGAGCATTTTGGGGCAACAATGGAAAATGATTTCGCAGGTTTGTGAAAATTTCATCCATGCCTTGTTTTGGGGATCAATTATTTGGGAAACTGAATTAAACTGACTTGAATTGTCACAGAGTACCTGATTGCAGTATTTTTGATCTTAATCAATTTTAAAAAAATTCGTTCACTGGGATCGGTGATTCCACTAGTCGAATACTAATTAGTCTAATTTAATCCTATTCTAAGTGCGTGAAAACTAAATACATAATGCTTGCCTTGAGTTGGTATTTTAATTCACTAATTTGTAAGAATGCAGTAAACTAAATAACACAAAAGCTCACACTAAAATATGCTTATGAAAGAATGCTAAGGAATCAATGCAACCTAATTAAACTTCTCAATATAATCCACAAGTCTCAATTAAGCATTTAAATCCAATTGATAGGGTTTGTTTCATGAAGCACCTAATCTTCCCAATTACTCACACACGGTCATGTAATGAGCAATGGTTAGAATTAGTTTTTAATTAAAAACTCTAAACCAAATAACACATAGCATGGTCATGCATATGGAAATTTTCTCAATTATTAAGCTTGTAGTTAAAGACTAAATGGGATGGTCACCCACATCTAACCCTCAACATCATAGATAAACTAATCCTAACACAAACATTCATTGAGGTCTCATTTGAATAGAAGTGAAGGGGTTAGAGCATATATTCCAATAAAAGAGACTACCAAAGTATTTAATTAAAAACCATTAGACTAGGATTATAAAGAGTTGCTCAATAGGTTTACATTAATCCCCTAACATAGAATTTAGTTACACATCAAGGAAAGGAAATTAAACAAAGAAGAGTGAAAGGAGAAACCAAAGTTGGCCATTCAGGTTCCTTGACTTGTAAGCTTCCTCTTCTTGCTTCCCAAGTTCCAAGATGGATGGATGGATTCAAGTGTCTAAGGATGGTGATGGAAGGGTGGAAGTAGTCCAAAAGTTCGTGTGGCTCCTTCTTTCACAATAATATATGATGGGTATTTATAGGGGTCCAAAAATAGGTCAGAAATCAACCTAGAAACGCGTGCTGGCGGACTGTCGCTACCCTGTATGTCGCGATTGTCCATGACGACATGTCACGGTCTTCTATGACGACATCACAAGCGACACTTTAGAAAAGTTGCTGTCGCGTGATGTGTCACGGTCTCCCATGACAAAAATCATAACAGCGACATATTTTATCATTTTATCCAAGTTTCCAATTTCCAGCTCTTTTGGGTCCCAATCTTCACTCATAACTCCCATATGATGCCTCTAATACAAAATCCTGCAAATACACTTAATCGAGCCGTTAAACACTTGATTTTACTCGAGAATTGAGCAATAAGCATAGGAAGGGGGACTTGAAATCTAGTGTTATCATGGCTCGATCAGTACCGTGATCTGCCATTTAACCGGGGTTATATAACAAAACACACCAAGCAAAAATTGAACCTAGAAATTAATCCTGTAAAACTTCAAAATGTAAAAGCGAACAAAAACAAAAAATAATAATTGTAAACACAAATAAAGTCAAAAGCAAAAGGTTTGTTTACTCACCGTTGTAACAAGGGTCAAAGGATGACAGAGTTTTCTTGAAAATCTCTATTTTCTAAGAATGGTTTCACACATTGTCCATTTACTTTAAACACATTACCATTCCTAAGATGCTCAATGTCAAGGGCACCATATGGATACACATGTTTCACAACAAATGGACCACTCCACTTTGATTTCAATTTGCCAGGAAATAAATGAAGTCGAGAATTATAAAGCAAAACCTTTGACCAACTTCAAATGATCTTCTTAAAATTCATCTGTCATGAAAGATTTTAGATTTTTCTTTAAGAATTTTTGTATTTTCATATGCATCATTTCTTAATTCTTCAAGTTCATTTATTTACAACTTGCGCAATTCACCAGCATTATTTAGGTTAGAATTGAAAGCTTTAATGACCCAATATGCTTTTTTCTCAAGTTCAACAGGTAAGTGGCAAGGTTTTCTATAAACTAAACGATAAGGAGACATACATAAAGATGTTTTGAATGGAGTACAGTAAGCCCAAAGTGCATCATTTAGTCTAAGAGACCAATATTTTTGATTAGTGTTAACCATTTTTTGCAAGATATGTTTTATCTCCCTATTTGCTAGCTCAACTTGACCACTTGTTTGAGGGTGGTATGGTGTGGCAATTTTGTGTGTGACTTCATATTTCTTCGTTAAAGACTCAAAAGGTTTGTTACAAAAGTGTTTGCCTCCATAACTGAAAATGGCTCAAGGGATTCCAAATTGACTCAAAAGATTTTCCTTTAAAATCTTAATCACTGTTTTGTGATCATTATTTCGACAAGGAATTGCCTCAACCCATTTTGACACATAATCAATGGTAACCAAAATGTACAAAAATCCAAATGATGGTGGAAATGGACCTATAAAATCAATTTCCCAACAATCAAATATTTCAATGACAAGAATGGGGTTTAAAGGCATCATGTTTCACTTGGAAATGGATCCTAACTTTTGACAAATTTCACAGGTTTTACAGAATGCATGTGCGTCTTCAAATAAGGTGGGCCAATAAAATCCACACTATAAGATTTTTGCAGCCATTTTCTTTGAAGAAAAATGACCCCACATGCTTTAGAATGATAAAATTCAATGACACTATTTACCTCATTGCCTGGAATACATCGTCGAACAATTTGATCAGAACAATACTTGAATAAGTACGGGTCATCCCAGTAAAAATGTTTTACCTCGATCAACAATTTCCTTTTGTCCTATGCATTCCAATCGAGTGGCATCATTCCTGTTGCAAGATAATTAACAATGTCAGCATACCAATGTAAAGTTGTGATAGAGAATAAAAGATCATCAGAAAAAGAATCATTGATGGGTGCTTTATCAAATGATGACTCAGAGGTGAGTCGTGATAAATGGTATGCAACGACATTTTCAACACCTTTTTTGTCCTTGATTGTGAGATTGAATTCTTGTAGCAACAAAATCCAACGAATCAATCTTGGCTTTGCATCCTGTTTAGACATTAAATATTTCAAATCAGTGTGATCAGTAAAAACAATGGTTGAAGCGCCAATCAAGTATGACCGAAAGTTATCCAATGCAAAAATCACAGCAAGCAATTCTTTCTCAGTGGTGGTGTAATTCATTTGTGCACAATTCAAAGTTTTACTTGCGTAATAAATCACAAAAGGCTTACCTTCTCTTCTCTGTCCAAAGACAACTCCAACAACAAAATCACTAGCATCACACATCAATTCAAAAGGCCACGACCAATCAGAGGATTGCATGATAAGAGTAGCTGTCAAAAGGTCAATTATCTTTTTTAAGGACTCTTTACACTCTTGTGTCCATTCGAACTTTGCATCTTTTAATAAGAGGTTACAAAGTGGTTTAGATATGATACTGAAATCTTTAATAAACCTCCTATAAAATCCTGCATGCCCTAAAAATGACCGCGCATCTTTGACTGTTTGTGGTGGTGGTAACTTTGAAATGACTTCAATTTTTGCCTTATCAACCTTGATTCCTTTAGATGACACAACATAACCCAAAACAATTCCAGATGTGGTCATATAATGACACTTTTCCCAGTTAAGCACAAGTCCTTTTTCTATGCAAAGTTTCAAGACCCTTTCCAAGTTATTTAGACAATCATCAAAAGAATTTCCAAACACAGTTAAATCATCCATAAAGATCTCTAAACAATGTTCATTCATGTCACTAAAAATGCTAAGCATGCATCATTGAAATATGGCTGGAGCATTACACAAACCAAATGGCATTCTTCTAAATGCAAAGGTTCTAAAATGACATATGAATGTGGTCTTTTCTTGGTCTTCTAATGCAATGGGAATCTGATAGTATTCTGAATACCCATCGAGAAAACAGTAGTAGGGATGTCCTACTACTCTTACTAAAATATTGTCAAGGAATGAAGGGGAAAATGATCTTTTCTAGTGGTATCATTTAATTTTCTATAATCAATGCACATGTGCCAACTAGATGGAACATGAGTTGGAATTAACTCACCTTTTTCATTTTTTACAACAGTGATTCTAGCTTTTTTTAACGCAACTTGTGTAGGACCCACCCACTTACTATCATAGATAGGATAGATAATTCCCACGTCGAGTAATTTAAGGACTTCGGTCTTGACAACTTCTTTCATGTGTGGGTTAAGTCTTCTTTAGGGTTATCGATATGTTTTAGCATTTTCCTCTAAATTTTTTCGATGTGAACAAATCAATGGGTTAATACCTTTCAAATCTTTCAAAGTCCAACCAATTGTATTCTTATTTTTCTTTAAAACATGTAGCAACTTACCTTCTTGCTCTTCTATGAGGTTAGAAGAGATTACCACTGGGTAGGTCTGCTCGTCTCCAAGGTACGTATATTTGAGTCTTTCTGGTAAGGGCTTCAAATCCAGTTGAGGTGATATTTCTTCTGGTCCGTCATCTTTCTGTTCCAATTCTTTAAAATCTAAAGTGTCTCCTTCTTCTTCGGTAACCTGTAAACAATTATCAAGATGTGAATGCGTGCATGACTCAGGTGAATTGATCAAACAAACTTCAGATGAGTTAAAAGAATCCTTCTGAACATGACTTCAACAATGGTTTCAATAATGTCTACATCTTCATCTTCATTTTCATTATCAAATGAATCCTTAGACATGTTGAAAACATTAAGCTTAATTTCCATATTTCCAAAAGACATGTTCATTATTCCATTTCAGCAATTAATCAAGGCATTTGCAGTAGCTAAAATGGACGACCCAATATAACAGGAATTGATTTGAGCTCATTAACAACCGGTTGTGTTTCCTTGTACTAACACCTCTTCCACTATTCCTTTTGGTATTTTAATTGACTTATCAGCAAGACAAAGTGTGGTTGAAGTCGGCTTTAACTCACCAAGTTTAAGTCGCTGATAAAATGAGTATGGGAGCAAATTTACACTAGCACCTAGGTCAAGTAAAGCATGCTCAATTTTACAGCTACCAATTATGCAGGAAATAGTGGGACAACTAGGATCTTTATATTTCAAAACATTTTTATTGGAAAGAATGGAACTTACCTATTTAGCCATAAATGCTTTCTTTCTTGCCTGATGCTTCCTTTTCACAGTGCACAGATCCTTTAAAAATTGGCATAGGAAGGTACCTGTTTGATTGCGTCCAACAAAGGGATATTGATCTTTACCTGTTTGAAAATTTCAAAAATCTCTAGGGTCTGCTTCAATTTCTGTGAATTTTTAAGAGCTTGATGATATGAGAGTGTAGGTTGGGATTCAATTATTTATTCGTCAACAGTGGTTTCATCAACCCCTTCCTTACCCGGGGAAAATGACTCATCATCATTTTTACCATATTCAAAAATAGGTTTTTCGATGACCTTACAACTACGAAGAGTGATAATTGATTTGACTTGATGTGGGCATTGGTTATTATCATAGTAACTTGACTGACTCTTGGGATTTGGTTGTGGTTGAGATGGAAACTTACCTTTTTCGTGTAAGGTGAGTGTAGAAGCAATCTTTGCCAAAGTATCTTTAACATCTGTCAAGGTTTGTGCAGTTTGGTTGTTAATGGATCTTGCTTCTCAATGAATGAGTGCAAAGTGTCTTCAAGGTTTTTCCTAGATGGTGAGACATAAGGCGCATAACTTTGAGGGTTTTAGAAATTCTGCTGTGTTTGTGGATGTGATGAACCTAGTGGTTGTGATGAACCTGGTGGTTGTGAAGACTAGGCTTGATTGTTGTTTCTCCAACTAAAGTTTGAATGATTTCTCCAACCAGGATTATAGGTTTGTGAGCATGGGTTGGAATTTGGCTTGTTGAAAGCGTGCAAAGCATTGGCTTGTTCATGAAGGCAATCTTTTAAAGCTGGTAAAGTTGGGCAACTATGAGTGATATGATCATCAGAATCACATACATGGCATGCAATTTCTTGTACAGATTTTACATGTTCACTCTTTTTAGTTTCTAAAGCTTCAACTTTCATAGTTAGGGATGCAAATATAACTTGAAGGTCATGGTCTTCCCTAAGATTGTAAATGCCTCCACTAGATGGAGATGGTTGTGGTTTGCTCATGGACTCATAGAAACCAATGGTATCCCAATTTTGAGCATTTTCAGCAATGTGGTTAAGATAGTCAAGTGCTTCTTCGGGATTTTTGTCCCTGAACTCCCCATTACAAATTATCTCAATGACTTGTCTACTTAGGGGTGTGAGTCTCTCGTAGAAATATGACATTATCCTCCATGTTTCAAAATCGTGATGTAGACAGACATTTAACAATTCTTTGAACCTATCCCAACATTGGTAAAGTGTTTCCCTAGGTTTTTTGGTAAATGAAGTGATTTGCCTCTTAAGAGAGTTTGTTCTATGAGGTGGAAAAAAATTTCTTTAAGAATTGTTGTTGCAAGTCATTCAAAGTTCGGATTGATCCTGACCTAAGGTTTTGTAACCAAGTTTTAGCTTTATCTTTTAAGAAAAAAGGTAAAAACTTAAGCCTGATTATATCCATGCTAACATTTTGGTCAGTGCAAGTGTTACAGACTTCCTCAAACTCCCTAAGATGCAAATATGGGTTTTCAAATTCGAGACCGTGAAAATTGGGTAAAAATTGAATGATTCCCGGTTTAAAATTGAAGTGTGCTGCATTTGGTAGGAACGCTATGCATGAATGTGCTCCAGTACGTGTGGGGTTCATATAGTCTCTAAGAGTTCTAGGTGGATTTGGGTTAATGTGCTGGTCAAGGTCAACATAAGGCGAATGATTGCTGTGTTGGGATATGTTGTCAAGGTTGTCTAAAAGGTTCTCGGCTTGGTTTCCTGCTAGATGTCTAAGTGGATTTTCAGCCATATTGTTAGTGAATATAGGTGATTGTGATCTCCTAATTAACCTACCATTAGATGTTCGAGACCAACGTCTCATGCAAATTTAATGAGGGTTCATGGAGGTGAAATACATAAAAATGAAGAAAATAAAAAAAAATGTGATGAAAATAACATGCCAAAATTATAAGAGTGTAAATGCAAATATACACAAGTGTTGGGGTGAAAATATAAATACCTATAAATTTAGGGACTAAAGTGAAAATATGAGAGATAGGGGACTGATCTGCAAATGTGAAAAGTAAATGACCTATATGCAAATACAAACTAGATCTAGGCTGAAATGCAAAACTGAATACAAAATGAGAACAAGAAAGATTAGAGAAAAAAAAATAGCAAAGCTAAAATAAAATTAAAAAGAAATTATTTCTACAAAGAAAAGACGGACTTACCTACCCGGCAGCGGCTCCTAAAACTTGACACGTCTTAAAGAAGTGTTCCTACTCCCAAATATAAGAGTGTCATAGTAATAAATTAACCGGTAAGACCAGGTCAAACCACAGGGAGGTTGTTCACTTGCCCTTGTAGAATTAATTATCTAGATTAATTACTAAGCTTGTTATAAAATGTAAATCAATTAAAATTAAAACTGGGGCTAAGAGATCAACTATTGGTAATTCGATTATGATCCAATTATTAATATTTAGTCCAGATTAATGAGAGAATATTCCACTCCACTGATCACTCTCTGATAGATGTGGGTAAAAGTACCCACTGTGCTAAACAACATTAGTCTATCTATAATGAGTTAAAACTCCACAGAGATCAGAGGGGAGAAACCACTCTCTGATGGATATGGGTAAAAGTACCCACTGTGCTAGACAATATCTGTCTGTTTACAGTGAGTCAAAAACTCCACAAAGATAAGAGGGGAGAAAGCAAAAAAATAATAAACTTACCATAATTGGATCATATTTTCCATACCAACAGTATCACCTTTGGCCACAGCTATATAAAATTAGCCAGACATAATTTAACTAGAAAATAGCTATTTTATTTAAACTGAGACTTTGAGAACAAAAGATAGAGAATTTCACAAATCTAATATCAGATTTGGATTTAGGATGTGCAAATTAGAGGGGAGAGGTCCCTATTTATACAAAATACGAATTAAAATTGACTATTGGATGAATTTAGAATGGAGCGTTCAGATTTCGTCACGTCATCAGTGAATAGTGAATAATAACCGCTTCAGTTAAAGTCAACAGTGAAAAGTGCACCGACTTCTAGAATATGATTCCCTACAGCACGTGTACGGTGCACTCACAATTCGGGCCAATAGAAATGTGTCATGTCATTGGTCAATAATCTTCTAGAAAGTCAACTATGAATAGAGTACCGACTTCTAAAATGTGATTCTCTACAGTCGCATGTACGGTGCACTCGCAGTTTGGTCCAATAGGAATGTGCCACATCATCAGTGAACAGTGAAAGTCAACTGCGAACAGTGAATAGTCAAATTTACAAAAATGTTCTTCGTGGCCTTCCTAAGGTTTTTGACGTTCTGAACTTGAAAATGATGTTTGTTTTGCCATCTGACTTCTCCATAATTCTGAATTGACTGAATTACCTCTGAAATACAAAGAAAAATACACGGATTATTTCACAACACATTTATTTAAGCGAGGGAACGAAAATATGTCTAATTTGTGGAATTAATCATATTGGAAGTGTAAAATGATGATATTATCCCTTAGTAAACATACACTTTTCAATGTTAATCAATAATTAAACTATAAATGCTGTAAGATTTGCTAAAAGTAGAAATCACTTTATTAATATGAAACGATTGTCAAATACTTTATTACACTCTTGCTATTGAGCATAATCCTAACATGCTTGTGCTTTATCCTCCTCCTCTTAAGGTGGCAAACCTTGACTAGGGCACATGTCCGCCTAATTTCCGTTCTGCCCACACACTTTACATTTGCACTTGTTGCTTCTTGAAATTGCTTGCCAAACCCCTTATCTCTTTTGTGAGATTGTCTAACTATGTTGCCAATTCCGTATGCCTCTTTCCTTCCTTATCTTGCCCCCTTGAACTACATTGTTGGGAATTTTGCCCCAACATCTTGTATCTCTCTAACACTTCTTTCGCCGTCTTTTCTCTCATATATCCTCCACAAGCATTGTCAACTATCGATT
This sequence comes from Dipteronia dyeriana, assembly GCA_032871835.1. NCBI lineage: Eukaryota > Viridiplantae > Streptophyta > Magnoliopsida > Sapindales > Sapindaceae > Dipteronia > Dipteronia dyeriana. Next base: position 53,670,009 of record CM065303.1, on the reverse strand, counting down.
GGGAATGATTGCACTTGACTGACTAGTGTGAACTCATGGTGAGGGCATTGAGCTAGAAGTAACTTAAATCTCTCCCATGCCTCGTGAAAAGGTTCTCCATCCTCTTCCATAAATATAGCAATTTTTTCTCGGATCTTCTTTATCTCCACCCCGGAAAGTACTTATTGAAAATTTTTCTCTAAATATCATCCCATGTTGCTAATGATTCTGATGCTAACGATACTACTAACAAAGTTCACAATCTAATTCATATCATCAAAGATCTATATGTAAGAGTTTCAAATGTAACCTACTCAAGATTAATCAACTAAGAGATAGGCCCACTATTCATGCACACAATTCATGCTTAGATGTTAAGTAAAGTTCATACCCAACAATCAACATGTGAATCTATTAAGCATAAGTGCAAACTCAAGATAGACAATAGATAGAATAGATCATTACTAAAAGTATTCACATAAATACAATCACTAAATCCTCAACAAAAAGGATTTAGCCACTCATTATCAAATAGGTACAAGTAAAGTAAAGAGAAAGATAAAGAAAGCTCATGGATTCTTGATGCTCTCTTCTATGCTTGATCAACAAAAACCTTGCTTGATTAACAAACATTTGATCTACTTACCACTACTTTGAAGATTCTAATTCTAAGTTATGAAATCTAAAGTGTTTAATTTAAAATACAAGATCAAAGGTGAAATTGAAAAGGTGAAATTGAAAAGGTGTTTCTAACTCTAAAGCATAAGATTACCACATAACACACAAGACCCCTTTTATGCAAAGAAATATGTATTTATATAGTGGGGAGAAGATTTGACTGAAATCCACTTGCAGTGTGCCATGGAACATGATCTGCAACTCAAATCTGTAACTTAGACCTCGCATATTCATCTCGAATTGAGTCGGCATAATATATGCCACTCTATTCTGCTGGTTGATACTCGTAGATCTTCATTTATGGTTGTTCAGTGACATCGACGTCGCAGTCTTTATTCGTAGTGACTTCTAGGGCTGAACTGCTGGCTGCTTATGTGAGTAAGTACTCGCAGTCTTTTCTGGTACTCAACTGCTAGACAGAACTCATAGAAAAATATTTGGTTTGGCTACTAACTTTTTCTGCGAGATCTGCCTAGTAATTGCTTCTCGCACTGCTCTTTGCCTTTGTTCTTCCGCCTTGCTCTATGGGGTTTAACACGCAGTGATAATTCGCAGATTCACTCTGCTAGGTGCTTGTCGCAGCTTGAACTGACAATGTCTTTTGGATTTGATCTTCGACTTCATTTTGCAAGTTGGAACTCACATATTTATTCAAACACGCAAATTTTACTTTGTTTTCTATCATAATCTTCATTAAGTCCTCAATTTCCCTTGAATAACAAAAATATCTACAAGAGACTCAAAGAGATAATTAAAACACGTAAATTTTCAATAAAACGGACATAAAATGGATGAATTAGATGCTCAAAATATATACAAACTTAAAGCGATCATTTACCCTTTGTTGGCCGAATTTGCTAGTGGATTATCTATTATTATAATAATTAAATAATTGTGATTTAATTATTTTGATAAGGATTTTTGAAATTGCTATTTTAAATATTTAAATAAGTTGTTTATTTTAATCCAATAAGTTTTTTGTCACAAAAGGGATATGAATACCTATATATTGAAGATAGAAAAAGATAAACGTTATTACTATTTTTAAGTTTTAATTCCAGAGAAAGTTGTGAGGAAGTCTCTCAATATTTTTCTTGTTGCCTCATACGTTGAGTACACAACAAGAATAAAACTTCAACGGTCGATATTTTTATGTTCAATACCTAGATTCCCATCCGTCAGTTAGAGGGACAAACTTAAGTTTGTTTCAAGGGAATGAAAAATGTGTACTAACCTATTAATCCCCCCAGTCTAGGTTAGTACACCTTTTTCATTCCTTTGTATCACAATTTTATAAAACAAACACAAGCAAAATCAATTCATTAAAGATATGCTTGGTTAACCAAAGTAAATCTAGATAACAACTTGCATATGATACAAACTTAATTTTTACAAACATAAGCCTTTAACAAGTACAAAGTTTGATAAACAATGAATATCAATTACAAGTATATTAGACAAGATACAAATATCAACATATATACAAATATTCAAAAGATAGGGATAGAGAATATCAACACAAGGATTTTTACTTGGTAAAATCTCTGAAAAGGAAACATCCACGGGTTGATTCTACAACCACCGGCAAACACCTTTCACTAGTAAGATAAAAAGGTACAATCTCTCAAGTGACCAACTTCACCTAGGAATCTACCCTTCAACCTTACACTATGAAAGAGATGCCAACTTGCACAAATCGAAGAATCACTCTCTAAAATGTGACTTCCAATGCTCAAGTCAGAGAAACACTTTAAGACAAGAGACTTCCAATGCACAATCCAAAGAATCACTCTAAGGAATGTGACTTCCAATGCATAACTTGAAGAATCACTCTCCAAATGTGACTTCCAATGCGTAACTTGAAGAATCACTCTCTAAATGCGACTTCCAATTGCAACTTGAAGAATCACTCTCTATATGTGACTTCCAATGCGTAACTTGAAGAATCACTCTCCAAATGCGACTTCCAATACTCAATCCAAAGAATCGCTCTAAGAAATGAGACTTCCAACCTTTTCACAAGGCCATCTATGTGATCATGAATGCAAAGCGCAAACACAAACGCAAAAAGGGAAACCAACCACCATTAGGAGGGGGAAACCTCTGCATCCCGTGGAGGTGCATGGCTTTCCACGAGGGTAGAAGGCCTTTATTTCCATGGAGTTCCACCTGCCTTCATGGGAAAGGGTTGTTGTCTTCTTCCTTCTCCCTTTGAATCTCCTTCAGTTCTTTAGCCATATCTCAGGCCTTCAAACTCTGATTTTGAATCCGTTTTCAGATTACAAACCGGGACTCTCTCATCAACAAAATATGTCAAGAAAGTTTTTTCAAAAAATATGAAATTCAACTTGAAAATTAAAGATGAAAACCATGCATGATAAAATCATGAAAAGTTTCTTAACATCCTAATTTGAACTCAAAACTTAATGAATGAGTAACCGAAACGTCTGAAACTCAATATGTAATATTATAAGCACAAATTCAAGTTCAATATCATACAAATAAAATAAAATAAACATAAGAAAACTCAAGTATGCAATTTCCTAGATATAATCCAAGAACATGCAATTTACTAATTAGTTAACCTTTTTTAATCTAATGCATGTCCATACATGAATAAGTGTGTGCATGTGTTATACTTAATTTTGCACAACGATGCAGAGACATATATGAATACTATATATATGTGTGCCTAGGCCTTGCAAGAGGAAAGAGGTCTTGATATACCTTTAGCTATGCAATAAAGCTTTGTTCCTCTTGTAGCCTTCACTTTGCTTGAAATGTTGTCCAATCTTTCTTAAAGCTTGATAGTCCATAAATCCTAGACAACTAATCAATACAAAGCAAATATTATTTTGATATAGAATTATGCCAACACAAGCTCAAAACCCTAACAATTTCATGGTTTTTTTTATTCTTGTGATGAATTGTACGAAACTACAAAAACCTAGGAAGGGGGGGGGGGGGTGGGGGGGTTAGGGGGAGTGGGTTTTTAATCGATTAGTTAACAATTTTTTTGATTAATCAATATTAAAGAAATACCCAAAAATAACAAGCAAGCAATCAACAATATTGAAGAGCGAAAAACAATAAAACCACGTCGATTGATTTACGTGAGAAACCCTCTAACCGGGAAAAACTCATGGGCTATCCATCTAGCCACACATGGTCCTCAAATCCACTATATGTAATAATGCTTACAACTAAGGTTGACCTCTAGTCACACCATTCTTAGAACATAACCCATCACAACTACCCGGATGCCTTTTTTATAGTGCTTGTGCACTAACACTCTTAGTCACAAGACTTGACTAAATGAAGAGATAAAATTGTCTACGTGAATATATAAATATTCTAAATGCAACATAGTACATGACAAGACACTATATAATGATTTAGATGTTGAGATGGAAATCTAACAATCTAATTATCAAACAAGCCTACATGTGTGAAATTTCCCTTTATCTTTATAGTGTAAATATACCTAGAGGGATGGGGGGTGAATAGGTATATGCTCCAATTTTTGTCTTCTTTTAAAACATGGCAATTCTAACAATGCTTAATGAAAATTGCAAACAATGACACACAATATTTACGTAATAAACCTCCAAAGAGGAAACATCCACGGGTTGATACCACAACCACCGAAAACAATCACAAATTCTATAGACATGCAACTAGATAGCTAAATTAGGCTTTCAAAGAACAATCACAAATGTATCTAGGCAATCTAAGCATGTTATCAACTAAGAACCAAATCAATGAAATGAATATACCAATTGATGTAAACCTAATTCTTAGAAAATGAAATTAAATCTAGAAATAGTCAATCAAGCATAAGAACAAAAGATTTCTAGAAACAATTTCATGTTTATCAAGTTTAGCACAAATCAATCAACTTATCACAAATCTAGATGTTGACGTCGATTTCTGGATGTTTGAAAAAAGTCAACAAGAATTGGATTTTAGCTGTGATTTCAAAAAGAGAGAAGCATAAAGAAATCGGACGCAAGTTTTACATGGTAAATCTTCGATAACCGGAGAATCGCTACGGGTGGCTGAATGATCAACCAAGCCAAAATCCACTATTGAAAAGATTTACAACTCTCGGTCTCTCTTTTTCTCTTTGTATTTTTCTTTATTTTCTGTGTCTCTTTTGTGACGAGATTATGGGTCCATTTATATGTTCATAGAACCCTAATCCTCTTTGTACAAATAATAAAAGATCTTTGTATTTAACTATGATTGGTTACTTGTTCGAAGTAGTTTGTCTTCTTTCCTATTTCAAAGACTTGTATTGAGATCGAATGAGACTCTAGTGATTCAGTCCAGTTATGACTTATTTCATTACAAGAGCGTAGTCTTTTTGAAGAAATAAAATTGTTGCCTGATTAAGAACCTTTTTTGTTTGGTATTCTATTGTTCTTCGAATTACTCTTTGATATGGATATCTTCACGTATTTTGACGACTCGACTCGTGTGAGCTACGTGTTGGGATTTTTATTCGGTTTTTTTCATATTTGTCCGAAGTATAACACAATATTAGCTGGTCCTGAATGACGTCATCTGATCCTGAGTAGAAAATGTCACCAACTAGCCCTGAGCATCTTTAACTGACCCCAAGTACTAAATGACGTCAGTGGACCCCGAGTAGGTTTTGTTCAATACTTGTTTGCTCGGGCTTCTCTTCGTTGGTGATGTCTTGTAGGATATTTTTTGAATGCCTTTTTGGATGTTCACCTGGCAATTTTTATCTTCTTTGCCAATGACGTGTACGTCAGATAAAATTTACATATGACAATACCCCCTTTAAATATTTTTGCCGAACAGGGTTTCGTTCTGGGCAAAAGTATTTTAATAAACCCTTTAAGTTTTTCGACTCTGTAACGCCAGGGTAAATGTCTTGTCATAATGGCGTGTTTTAATGGTGGCCCTGTAAATTCAATTTGCCTCCTCACACGAGATCTCAATGATTGTGACGTTTTGGAGTTCTAACGGCCTTTAGCCAGTTCTTCTCTTAACACGTGTCCTCTACCGCTTCGTTTCTCGATGCCATTTATGAGAAGCGACCTACACGTCTCCTAGTGTGCTGTCTAAGTCATCAAATCTTGTCATTGATTTTTCCCACCTTGAGACTCTAGGGTTTCATACAATTACCCCTTTAAATTCTCCTCTAAGGAATTACGTTGGTTCATTCTCAGAGACTCAAACCAGAAGCTTTTCCAGCCCAAATTTCTTTACGCAGAAAGTTAATATTCTCTATTGAAGATTTTGCATCAAATTTCTTCATTCAATGTTAGTTTTAATGAATCCGTCTTCCCGTCATCGACTTTTTACTATAGCTCTCGAGGCGCTTGATCTTGGGGATTTTCAACTGGTATCTTGTGCTCGAAGATTATTGGGGGAAATCCCCCCAGACAAACCTCTTTTTTTAGAAGTCAACATTTTTGGGCTTTACCCCTGACGTCCATTTTAGTTATGTATCCAGTTTTGATTCTGATTCATCTAGTTCTGAATCTGTCGTCTATAATCATAGGGTACCACTTCGATCAAGGATGGGAAAACATCAAAGTAAAAGTGAAGTTCACAAGCACAACTTGGGCAACGTCCGAATTAGGGAGCAAACTATTAATGAGCAGGACGTTGAAGAAGAGTTCAGAAAATCTCATCTTTTTTTCTCTGTTGATCGCCCGAGTGGGTTTGACACCGAACCTAACGTGGTCGAGGTAGAAGAGATCGGAAAGTATCGTGCCCGATTTTATTTGGATAATTTAGTTATTCTAGTTCCTGCTGGTGATAGAGCTGCGTGGAACCTTCCCCGGGCATGGTGGTAATCTATGGGTCCACGCTTTACTGTGGCGTTACTCTTCCCCTGCAGCCGTTTATTGCATGGTTTCTAGCTGAAACGGGGATCGCTCCGGCTCAATTAGCCCCAAATAGTTACAAGATCTTGATGTACATGTGGCACATATGGAGCCAAATGAACCTGTCGCAGTCTTCCATGAATGAAATCAGGCACTTTTACACGCTGAGGCAATCTGGTAAGATAGGGACCTACTTCCTCATGTATAATCCACCAGATTGCTAGGTCTCTGAGGGGACAAAGCTGAGTCGAGGAGTTGACACCTCTGATGAAGCCAAGAAGAGGGGCTTCGTATAGGGATTTCCTTCGTCCAACAAGTACTGGAAGAACAGTTGGTTTTTTTGCCAGAAGAAATCTAGGTCTTGAAGTCACTCTCTCGGCTGGGGAAACTCGGAGTTTGTTAAAAGTTCCCCATTTTTTTGTTCCCCCGAGGTATGGAATAAGAAAAAACTTGAATTCAGCGATACTGAGCTGACCAGACTTGCTCGGGCAACAGTTCGCATTCTAGAGAAGAGGAGTATGACTTATCTTTTTAATGAGAAAAAGATGATAGAACTCGACTTCTTCAGCCAGATTTCAGGCTATCGCAGGCAATGTAAGTGATCTTTGTATACCCCCCCATTTTATATATATATATATACTGATGCGATTCCCCTTTTTCTTCTAATTGTATGACTAGGACATCGTATACGACGTTCAAGCTCATCAAGTGAAGTCGATTCTTCAAGCGATCCAAAAAGAAGCTTCTCGTCAAAGCGAAGAGGGTGTTGCCCCACCTGAGTCAGATGAGGACCTTGATGAGGCTAACAAGCAGATTCCCGTAAGTGTCCCAAAGGAGTCATCCGGCCGACAGTAGAGGAGTCAAGTGGCCCGAGTGGCCATACTCAAGAGTTACCTGTAGACGGAGGGAGGCAGAGTGATGGTCTTGGTGAAGGGCCTGGTGGATCGAGCTCCCTGTTATGGTCCCGAACGTCGGTAATTGAGGAAAAAACTCTAAAGGATAAGTAAATACAGATCCTGACTTTTTTGAATCCTTTTGGGAAGATGTTCAAGAAGATCCCTCAGCTGATCTCGGCTTTCATCACTCTCGTGCCGAGAAAAGAAAGGTGGTTGATTCTCCCGCTCACCCTTATAAGGTTCCTCAAATGGTATCATTTATCAACCCCAGTGATGAAGACACCAGAGATGAGATTCCCTCGAGCGTTGATGCTGAAGCATCGACGGGTGGGGAGACTTCAGACCCCATCAGAGGCTCTCCCCCCCCCCCCCCCCCCCCCTCCGAGGTTGAAAATGCCAGAGTTGAACCCTCGGGAGGCTCTTCCTATCCTTTCTCCTAGGATCTGTTACCGGTGATATCATCCGGTCGGGCTTTCATAAGGGATGACTGCTGGAGCTATTTTTAGGATGGCTCTTTAACAGAGAGTCTTCAGAATATTTTCAACGGCGCATCTTATGTAAGTTATTCCAAACTCTTCAATTGTCTTGTTTGTTTGCCAGATTTTTAATTAAACTCTTTTGTATATGGTGGCCGAGTTAGCTGAGCTGGTTCAGACGCAGCAACATCAGGCTGATCGAATAAGGCATCTTGAGGCTCAGCTAAAGGAAAGTGAGGACAGCCGTGCTTGGGTTGAGGCTGCTTATCAAAAGAATGTGGGCTCTGCCCAAGTGTTTACCGACCACTGCTTGGCGAAGCAAGTGGAGGCCGAGGAAAAGGCTTCTTTGGTAGAAGAGAAGGCTATGTCACTTCAAAACTTGTTGTCTTCTGCCCAGGAATCAATGCTTAAGGTTGAGCAGGAAACGGAGCAGTCTAAGTCGGCATATGAATAGAAAATAGAGGACTTGGAACGCCAAGCTTTGATAGTCGAGTCCCTATCCAAAGAGGACAAGCTGGAACTTGAAGTCCAGGGGGTTGATTGTTTTAAAAGATCCCCTGCTTATGACATCCTTCTCCTTTAGGAATTTCAACGAGGGCTAGTTTCAGCTGGTTAGTTTTTTAAGGTCAAGAATCGAGCAGCTGAAAAAGCCCGAACCAACGGGGAACTATCGATCAAGAATCATGTCGATCGGTCCCTAAAATCTTTTTGGGCTCAGATGAAGGAGTGGAGAGCTTATTGCGGAAGTCGAGGCAAATAGCCCCATCCCATGCATTTAAAGATTCCATCTGAGCATTCTCTCTCGACCTTTTATGCCAGTCAGGAGTCGGTCATGGAAGGTGTGGTGTCTGATGTCGGACTGGTCTCGGGAGAAGATTACAGTAAATGGGTGGATGATTCAGTCGATACGATTGCTTGGCCTTTCAATGAAAGTCTGCTCCACGAATACGAAATGGTGCCCGACCCAAGCATCGGCAAGAGTTCAAAATCCTCCTGATTTATTTTGTAGAAATTCATTTTTTTAGAGATTTTTTGTAACAATTCTTTGTAAAGATTATCAATGAAATTTTGAGTTAACTGTAATTTTAAGAACCGAGTGGTCCGATCTGATTCATTACTCTAGGAATTTTACCGAGTCTTCTTTAACTTGATTCTATTGTTGCCGAGTATCTTATTAAACCGGCTATTGAAAGTTATGCCAAATATCTTATTAAACTGGTTATTTCAGATGTTCGGGTAACTTTACCAAGTATCTTATTAAACCTGTTTCGTTACCCGAATAATTTTTAATGCCAAGTATCTTATTAAACTGGCTAATACTATTAACTAAATCATCTTAAAATAGGCAAGTAGATTTATACTTGTGTTTAATACTCGGTCGCTACCCGAACATTACATCAAGGCTCACCATGATCATATGTAAAAGTCCTTACACATTACCGAGGATGTCTCCCCAGTTTTTTTTATGCAAGTGTTTACCAAATCGTTAAGCTTTTCAAACCGCTTAACACAACTATGCATTTCATCTAATTTTTTTCTAATAGCGTCCCGAGCCTTTCTCCAGAATCTGGTGCATCGGGTTTGCATTTTTGCTAAGGTTAATTGACCTTGCTTGGTTGGCATACTCCTTCGAGCTTCTCCGCCCATTCGGGAATAAATGGTCCTGAGTATTCTATTTACGTTTTCTTATTATCATGCTCGTCTTTCATATGTTCTTATTATCATATGCTTTATTTTTTAGAAATCCCGAGTTTGATTTTTATTTATAACTGCAAAACCAACAAAGGTTTAAGTTCCAAAGCTAATATTCTAACTAAAATTGTCCTAACTAGAAATGGAAAACAAAAAATAATTTAAGGATAGAAAATTTTCAGATATTGGGCATTGCATGGTCGGGGTATAACCCCTACATTGGGTGGTGCAATCCAATATGCTCCATGACCAGTTATTCCTTCGATTTTGTTCGTGCCTTCCCACTTATTAGCCAGGGAGCCTGCAGTTTTATTTTTTGTATTCAATGACACCTTTATGAGTACTAGGTCTCCTTGTTGGAATTTCCTGACCCGAACATGAGAGTTTTAGTGGCTAGCTACTCTTTACTGATATAACATATTTCGTATTCGGGACTTCTCCCTTTTCTCTGCTAGTTCATCTAGACTTTGTAATAGCATATCAACATTCTGTTCTTCATCATATAGTCTGACCCAGGGTGATGTATATGAAGTTTCTATCGGGATAACAAATTATGTTCGAAACGCTAAAGTGAATGGAGTCTCTCTTGTTGACGTTCTTGATATCGTCTGATACTCTCATAATACTTCGGGAAGCTTTTCAACCTAACTTCCTTTCTTGGCATCCAACTTTGCTTTGAGTTTATGCTTGATGATTTTGTTTACTGCTTCAGCCTGCCCGTTCGTTTGAGGATGGGTAGATGTGGCATAGTAATTGGCAATTTGGTATTCCTTACACGGATGTCTGAATTTCTGGTTATCAAACTGGGTACCGACATCAGTGATGATAATGTTTGGGACTCCAAACCTATAGAGTATGTTTTTTTTTCATGAAATTTGTGGTATTTGTTTCTGTGATATGCACTAATGCTTCAGCTTCTGCCCACTTCGTGAAATAGTCAACGGCTACTATGACATACTTTGCTCCGCCCCCTGTCCCAGCTAGTATTGGGCCGATTAAATCCAAACCCCACATGGAAAATGGCCATGGGGATGTGAGGTTTTTGAGTTTTTCAGGGGGTTATCGGATATCATTAGCAATCCTTTGGCAAGTATTGCAACTCTCTGAACATCGTTGTGCATCTGAGAATAAAGTAGGCCAATAATAACCTTGCCTGAGTACCTTGTGTGCTAAACGATTACCCCTAGTATTGTTTCTGTAAACTCCCCCTGTGGATTTCTTGTAATATCCGACATGCATCTTCCTCTGACACACATCTCTAAAGTGTTCGGGAAAACCCCCTTCTGTATAGTTCTCCCCCGACCAATATGAACCTTGCTGATCCATACTTGATACGTTTTGCTTGTAGGGGATCTTCTGGGAGCATGCCTTCTTCCAGAAACCTTCTCAGCTGGGTTATCTAACCGACTGATGGTGTTTAGATTTTTGAAATTTCAAAGTTTTTTGGCTCAGCCGTGCTCGGTTTAAGAAAATATGCAACCGGAATAGTTTTTGGCCTGATTGAGGTTATTGATGATGCTAGTTTGGACAAAGTGTCTGCCTTTTCATCCTCCTCCCTAGGGATCTGGGCAATCCTGTATTCTTTGAATTTCTAGAGGAGCTGTCTTGCAATGTCACGATAGGCTATCATGCCTTCATCCCTAGCTTGGTATTCATCCAAGACTTGGTTGAAAACTACCTGTGAATCGCTAAATATCTCCACTTTATCTGTCCCGAGAGCTTTGTAGACTCTAAGTCCAGCTAGTAACGCCTTGTACTCGGCTTAATTATTGGTTGCTTTGAAGTCAAACCTCATGACGCATTCGACATCATCTCCTTCTGGAATGCATACTATGATTCTTGCCCCACTACCGTGAGTGTTTGAAGAGTCATCAACATACAATTTCCATGGGAAATTTTTTCCCAACATCTTTTTTGCTTCCAGGTTTGGCTCTGTGAACTCTGCTATAAAATCTGCCACTGCTTGCTCTTTGAGGGATGTCCTGGGGACGTAGTGGATATCGAATTCACTTAGCTCGATTGCCCATTTGGTTAGTCTTCCTGAAATCTTTGGCTTCTGTAAAATTTGCTTCAATAGGCAGTCAGTGAGAACCTGGATTGTATGAGCCTAAAAGTATGGTCTTAGCTTCCTTGCCGCTGAGACTAATGCTAGGACCATTTTTTCTTCCTATAAATACCTAGTCTCGGCGGGTAAAAGTGTCTTGCTGGTATAATACACTAGCTTCTGTACTCCATCTTCTTTTCTGACTAGGACTGAACTTGCTGCTAGTTCTGTAATTGATAAGTATAAATGAAGTGTCTCTCCCATTTATGGTTTCAAAAGGATGGGAGTCTTCCCTAAGTACTCTTTGATTTTTAAGAATGCCTGCTCGCACACTTCGTTCCAATCGAGTCTCTTTCCTTTTTTGATTACTTTGAAAAAAGGGTGCACATCTATCTGTGGCCTTTGAGATGAATCTACCCAAGGAAGCTAAGCATCCTGCTAGGTGCTGTACTTCTTTTAGTGTCCTTGGTGAAGTCATTTTCTACAGGGCTTGGATTTTTTCAGGATTGACTTCGATTCCCCTTTAGTGAACTTGGAATCCCAGGAACCTTCCTAAAGGAACTCCGAATAAACACTTGTTCGGATTAAGCTTCATTTGGTATCTCCTCAAAACATCAAATGTCTCTCGCAGGTCTGAGGTATGTTTGTCTGTCGAGATGCTCTTGGTCAGCATGTCATCAATGTATATTTCCATGTTCTTCCTATTTGTCGTGCGAAGATTCTGTTGACCAGCCTTTGATATGTTGCCCCTGTATTTTTTAATCCGAAGGGCATCACTGTGTAGAAGTACAGGCCCCCTGATCGATTGTGAACACTGTTTTTTCTTCATCAGCCTTGTTCATCCGGATTTTGTTATATCCTGAGTAGGCGTCCATGAAACTGAGCAATTCATGGCATGATATAGCATCCACCAGTTGGTCTATCCTTGGGAGTGAGAAACTTTCTTTTAAGCATGCTTTATTCAAATCTGTGAAATCTATGCACATTCTCCATTGTCCATTTTTCTTTTGGACGAGGACTACATTTGCTACCCATTGAGGATAGTTGATCTCTTTAATCAACCCTACAGTGAGTAGCTTATCCACTTCCTGTTTGTTTGCCTAACTTCTCTCGAGATTGAATGACCTTCTCTTTTGTATCACTGGTTTTGCATTCAGGTCTACCGCGAGATGATGAGATATTTGTCTATCCCAACCATGTCTTCATGACTCCAGGCGAACAAATTCTTGTATTCTTTAAACAGATCAGTGAGGCTTTGTTTGAATTTTCTTTCCTGATTGGCCCAGATCTTGATCTTCTTATCTGGTTCATCTTCTTTCAAGATAATTTCTTCGACAGGTTCATTTTTGGACTCATTCGACTCTTCCCTTGGATCAAATTCGAATGACAGTGACTCTTTGTTCTGGCTCGGCTGCGTTATAGTACATACCTGTTCACCATCATTTTTGTCTTTGTATACTGACAAGTTAGCTCTTCAGGCCATCTCTTGGGATCGTTTGACTACATCGACCCCCTGTTCGGTCAGGAACTTGATCATCAATGCATAAGTGGCTGTTATGGCCTTAGTTTTATTTAAGAATGGCCGACCCAACAACGCATTATACGGCTAATTATCTAAGTCTACCACCACGAAGTCGAGCAATACAGTTCTTTGACAATGTGCCACTCCAATCTTTACGGGTAGCTTTACCGTCCCGAGTGACCTGACCTCAATTCCTCTGAATCCTCTAAGTGGAGTATGGAAAGGCTCTAGATCCTTTTGGTCCAACCTGAGTTGATCGTAGACGGCTACATTGAGAATGTCTGCCGAACTTCCAATATCTATCAAGATTCTCCTGACTTTCCAGTGACCAATCTGGGCACTTATGACCAGGGCGTCATTTGGCAGAATGTCAACCCCATGTGAGTCTGCTTCTGTGAATATTATTGGGTCCCATCCTTCCTTTACCCTTTTCGGGTTTGGCTCGACCAAGTTCACGTCAAAGTTATATCTTGCCTCTATTACTTTTTTGATTTCCTGTGTTCGCTTTCGGTTACTTCTCCCAGTTGATGGTCCTCCAAAGATTGTTTGTATTACTTCATTGGCCTCTGGACTAGCCCTTTGATTTTGACCAAAGCTGTGATCGGCCCCGATCTATTTCATTGTTTCCGACTTCTCATCCATTTTCAAGATTACATCATGAAGATGTCCCTCCCGAATGAGGGTTTCTATGTAATCTCTAAGCTGGTAACTTTTGGAAGTCTCACAACCGGTTTCCTTATGGAATCTGCAGTATTTGGTTGTATCTCACCGAGTAAACTGAGACTGTCGGTGTTGCTCTTTTACCAGATTTTTCTATTCCAGTATGACTAGAATTTCCTCATATTTTTTCTGAAGTGGGGTGTAGTTGGCGTATCTACCTCAGAATTTCTCTGTGGTATGTTCGGCATTACGCCCGTTTCCCTTGTCCTTACTTTTTTCTTTGCTGTTTCCTTTTTGTTTTCCTTTTTGGTTCTGCACTTTGGACTCAGCGTCCTTTTCAGGTTTTCCTCCATGCTTATAGCATCCTCCCGTGGCTAATTCTTCTTCTTCTTCGGCTGGTGCATATCCTCCCGCCATGTCCATCATATCTGAATATCTGGTTAGACGGGCTCTTCTTAACTCAAAAGATAGTCGTCCATTCTGTAAATTATTGATGAATGCAGCAATTATCGCTTCATCGTTTGCACTGCCGATTTCTGATACCGCTTGGCCGAACCTCCCCAGGTATTTCTTCAACGACTCATCTTTTCCTTGTTTGATCTGAGAAAGGTAAGCCACTATTTTTTTCCTGTGAACGTTGCTTAGAAATTGCCTTGAAAAACTCCTGCTTAGTTCACTGAAGCTTCCGATGCTTGTTGGGGGCTATCTCTTGAACCATCTTGAGCCCGTGTCTTTTAGAGTTTGTGGAAAGTTGAGGCATAACAAGGGATCATTGTAGGCATACTGGGCCATAGCACTTTTATAGCATTTGACGTGTTCTTTAGGGTCTGTATCCTTCCTGAACTGCTCCACGTGCGGCATCCTGAACCTTTCTTAGAATGAAGTCTATAAGATTTCCCTAGTGAATGGACTGTCAGAATCTTCATTAGATAAATCGTTGTACCCATAACGTCTGACCAGTGTGTCCATTTGACGCCTATTGTTTTCGACTTCTCGAGTTAGGCTCTGAATTACGACATCTTTATCTCCCACCAGACTTCCATGATGGTTAAACCGCTGGGTGATGGTCATTCCTCTCTCTGGCTCTTCACTTTGATACCGAGTTTCATGGGTTGATTCTTACAGACGTATGGTTCCATGATGACGCTTGCGATAGTGTCGATTGCTATCTTCTGATGAGGACCGATCCTTGTGTCGGTCATGATTACGGTGTCTTGCACGGGCTGTCTGATCATGGTTCTGCTTCTGGCGTGGTCGTTCCTCTTCGGGTGTTTCATGTACAACCTGGTTAATTAGAGCAGAGTTTCTTCAGACCTTTAGTGCATTTAGTTCTGGACCCACTACAACCAAACGAAGCCTTACAGGTGGGAGGTTAGGAGGTTGCGCTTCTTCTACAACCAGTAGATCAACTCCTTCATTTACTGCGTCTGCCACCAACTGTTGCAGCGCCTAGTGTAAGCATCGTGTTAGGTCTTTGCTGGTCGGAGGGATTTGTTGAATCCCTGCCAGGGATGTTAGTTGGTTGGTTACGGCGAGATCTCGTTAACTACTGCCAATATGGACATTATCTGGAGATCTTTAGACATCTCCAGGATTGTTTCTGCTTCCCACCATTACTTTTAATTAAATCGAAGGTTCGATCCTCCTCATTCTAGCGCCAATTGTTGACGTCGATTTTTGGATGTATGGAGAAAGTCAACAAGAATTGGATTTTAGCTGTGATTTCAAAGAGAGAGAAGGAGAAAGAAATCAGATGTAAGTTTTACGTGGTAAAACTCCGATGACCGGAGAAACGTCCACAGGTGGCTGAATGATCAACCAAGCTAAAATCCACTATTGAAAAGATTTACAACTCTCGATCTCTCTTTTTCTCTTTGTATTTTTCTTTATTTTCTGTGTCTCTTTTGTATGTTCATAGAACCCTAATCCTCTTTATACAAGTAATAAAATATCTTTGTATTTAACTATGATTGGTTACTTGTTTGAAGTAGTCTGTCTTCGTTCCTATTTCGGAGACTTGTATTGAGATCGAATAGGACTCTATGATTCAGTCCAGTTATGACTTATTTCCTCACAAGAGCATAGTCTTTTTAAAGAAATAAAATTGTTGTCTGATTTAAAACCTTTTCTGTTAGGTATTCTATTCTTCTTGGAATTCCTCTTTGATATGGATATCTTCGCGTATTTTAACGACTCGACTCATGTGAGCTACGCGTTGGGCTTTTTATTCCGTTTTCTTCATGTTTGTCCCGAGTAGAACACGATATTAGCTAGTCCTGAATGAAGTCATCTTATCCCGAGTAGAAAATGTCATCAACTAGCCCTGAACATCTTTAACTAACCCCGAGAAGTATATGACGTCAGTTGACCCCGAGTAGGTTTTGTTCAAAACTTGTTTACTCAGGCTTCTCATCTTTGGTGATGTCTTGTAGGATATTTTCTGAATGCCTATTTGGATGTCCACCTGGCAATTTTATCCTCTTTGTCAATGACGTGTACATCTGATAAAATGTACATACAAAACTAGCAAAACTTGAAAATCAAATCAACAAACCACAAAAGGATATCAAAATCATCTTAGTCATGCTTCTTAATCAAAAGGCATCAATCAATAATAAAATCTAAGAGGATAACTAAGAAGGAGATGATTTTACCAACAATGATGAAAATCATGAAATGAAGATCTGATCACAACGAACAATCTAGACATCCTTTGGTTATGGAAATGCTTGAGGTTTGTAGAACTCTTCAAGACACTCAAAATCGGTTTTGAATCAAGTGATTCGAAGTAGAAATGAAGAAGTTATCACAAAAACAAAAATCAAAATGTTGAGAAAAAAATTCTACACTTGTTCTTCAAATTCTTTTTTTTTCTCAACTTCTAAAGAATGAGAGGGAATGAGAGGTTTTAAAGAGAAACAAACAAAAAGACCAAATTGACCTCATGCCTTAGTGCCTCCTTGAGATGGTGCATGGGCATTTCGGGGCAGCAAGGCTTTGGGGCCGAGATGGCCACATGCCATCTCGGGCAGGTGCCAAGTGATGGCTTGTGCCATCGCACCTCTTCCCTTGGCCTCCGAACTCCAAATTTGAATCCGTTTGAAGATTACAAATTAGGAATCCCTCAAGGACATGGAAATATACGATAATCAACCCAGAAAATAAGAATTCGACTCAATATATGAAGACGAAGACAATGTATGTAACATGAGTTGAAAGTGTAGTATCTTTTGACTTATAACTCAAAATCAATAGTACGAGTAACCGAAATGACCGGAATTCAATCATGAATAATCTAAGACTAAAATCAAGTTCAAGATCTATGTTGCACAAACATATAAACAAACAAACACATTTCACACAAGAATGCAAACTACATAGAGATAGTCTCCAATCATGCATTTTTCCAAAACATGTTACTTTCATACCAATGCATGAGCATTTAACTTCAAGTGTGTGAATATATTATACCAAATGATGCGCTACAATGCAGGGACACAAATGTATGAATTGTGTATGTGTGTGCGCATTTAATGATGCACAACTAAGTAGGGACACATATGAATGAATTGTGTGTGTGTGCGCTTATGCCTTGCAAGAAGAAGAAGAATCTCGATACCATAGCATCCAAGAATAGTACCAATCCTCTTGAAGACGAACTTTGCATCATGAGAAGCTGCTTTTAATCCTTGAAGTTCTTATCATCACGAACCACTTAAGCAACTAAGAATTATAAAGAAATGAAGTTTTGTTATGGAATCAAGCCAACACAAATCTAAAACCTAACAATCTCCCCCTTTGGCTATTCCATGACAAAACCTCTGCCACACCATACAATGATCACTCATAATCAATGTTGATTTCATTCTCACATCCTCACATTACAAGGAGATATTCCTAGACTAACATGTCTTCAAGAATCTTCAAGAATATCTTCACACATTCAAAGCACATGTGAGACAAGAACAACCAAATGAAATCTTCTACAAAGAAGATAGGTGAGATAAACAAACAATATATGAAACAAAAACAAAAGTTCCCTTATCTCTTCTTATCTCATGCAAACACAAATTCTTTCTCCCCCTTCAGACAAAATTTCCTCCTCTTAATGGATTGTCTCCCCTTTATATCAAAAGTAAGTAACATGGCGAGGAAAACACTTTCTCCCCATTTTTGACAAGGAATAGACAAAAACATATTACACAACCTAGAGAGAGAGATAAATGCCAATTGAAAATACCTACAAGGTTATAAGGGATGCATAATGAAATCATGAGATAGTGAACAAACAAGTTGTATAGAGAACTAATTTTAACAAACTAAGCTCCCCATTAACATATGCTCCATATATTAATAAACAAGTAAACTTGTTCACAAGGGACTCACACAATCACACATTTCAAGCGATAAAAGATAGTAAACCATTATTTTTCAAAATCAACAAGAGAATCATAGATTTTCATTATTCTCTCAAAAATAATATCTCATTGCTAATGAATCAAGCACATTAAGCAAAAATGTGTGTTTGTGAATAATGCTTCTAGCATATATAAAAGGAGTAATTGTGATATTAACATGCAAACCACTTCAACACCTATCCATCTAAAGCTTTTCCAATCAAGGTCAAACCGATTATCATCCGAAGTTTTGCTTTAAAGAGAATAGATTTCAACATATGAGTGTGTGTGTGTGTGCATGTGGCTCGTCATCCCATTTCTATTTTTCAACCCGAGCAATCACAATTTTCAACCATACTCCATTTTAAGCCTTCCTCCAATTCTTTTTAGGCTTTGTATCAAAGATTTTTTTTTTAAATGATTATTTTTCAACACTTCTTTGATTTTTCTTACATAAACATATACTTTTTATGACGGCTTTCACTCATCACAATGGTGTAGCTCTTTCCTACATTGGGCGGCTTCACAACCAATGTGTGTAGCCCTTTCCATGAAGGTGCTTGTTGAGTTCTATATAGATGCCGAAGCAAAATGGATACTAACCATAGGTCATCTATCATGTACTAGACAATGAACTTCAATATGCATCCATAATCTACATGCTTTCAAACTCAATTACTCAAACTTAGACATATAAGAGAAGGATTTGTGCACTTTTTTTTTAAAAAAAAAACAAGATTTACAGAGACTTAAGTGCATGATCTAGAAGCAATAAAAGCTATTTTATCAAGATCATTACTTCTCACATGAGTAGCTCTAAAAGAAATAGATATGCAATATAGTTTTGATTATCAAGCCACTCATAACCACACACAAGCATTAATCAACACAAATCATGCCAATGGATCTTCTAAGAGATACAAATCTCTCTTTGTCCAAGGGCTTTGTGAACAAGTCCGCAAGTTGATTTTTAGTAGGCATATTTCAAGAGTTACTATTGAATGTTCAACAAGTTCTCTAATGAAATGATGCCAAATGTCTATATGCTTTGTGCGTGAGTGTTGAACCGGATTTCTAGAGATGTTAATGGCACTCATATTATCATAATAGAGAGTCATTTTACCTTAATCAATCTCATAATCCTTGAGAATTTGTTTCATCCATAGAAGTTGTGTTCAAGCACTTTCGGCCGTAATATACTCGGCTTCGGATGAAGAAAGAGAGACGGAATTTCGCTTCTTGATTTGCCAAGCAACCAAATTATTCCCCAAGTAAAAGCAACCGCCCGATGTGCTTTTACGATCATCAATGTTTCCTGCCCAATCCGCATCACAATATCCAACAAGAATATCATTAGTATTAAAGGAATAGAATAAACCAAGATTATGTGTTCCTTTTATATACCTAATGATTTTTTTAACGGCTTTCAAGTGAGATTCTTTTGGATTAGCTTGAAACCTAGCACGCAAACCAACACTAAAACAAATATCTGGCCTACTAGCCATTAGGTAGAGAAGGCTACCTATCATGCTCCTATAGAGACTTTAATCAATATTTTTTCCTTTTTCATCTTTGTCAAGTTTTAAAGTAGTACTCATAGGTGTTTCAATTTTTTTTCCACTTTCAAGGCCAAATTTTTTAACAAGATTTCTAGCATATTTAGATTGAGACAACAAGATACCATTGCTAGATTGTGTCACTTGGATGACAAGAAAGTAATTGAGTTCACCTACCATACTCATTTCAAATTCTCTTTACATAACATTCACAAAATCATCAACCTTGGTTTTACATGTAGACCCAAACACAATGTCATCAACATATATTTGTGCAACAAAAATGTCATTGTCATAATGCTTGATAAACAAAGTTCTGTCAATACCACCTCTCCTATATTGGTTGTCAATAAGATATTGAGTCAATCTATCATACCAAGCTCTAGGAGCTTGCTTAAGGCCATAAAGAGCCTTTTTCAACTTAAACACATGATTAGGAGAGTGTGGGTCTACAAAACCCTTAGGTTGTTCAACATACACTTCTTTTTGAAGGTATCCATTGAGAAAAGAACTTTTGACATCCATTTGAAATAATTTGAATTTTTTAAGACATGCAATGGACAACAAAAGCCTAATTAACTCAAGACGTGCAATGGGTGCAAAAGTCTCATCAAATTCTACACCCTCAACTTAAGTGTATCCTTGAGCTACTAGTCTTGCTTTATTTCTCACTATCTTGTCACATTCATCGGTCTTAATCCTAAACACCCATTTTGTACCAATCACATTGACATCTTTTGGTCTAGAAACTAAGGACCATACTTCATTCCTCTCAAATTGATATAGTTCTTCTTGCATGGCATTAACCCAATATTCATCAATAATTGCTTCATTAATATTTTTGGGCTCAATTTGAGAAGTGTAGCAAGCATATGAAATTTGGTTAGCTAGTTGCCTTCTAGTTCTAACCCATTCATTCAAATCACCTATGATGTCTTGTTGGTAATGCATGTTCCTAAGTCTAGAATTAGAATTTTCAACATCTTGTTGGTCATCATTTAAACCACTTTCTAACTCTTGACTTTCTTTTCTAGCAACACCACCATTATCATCGTTATGACTAGACTCACTTTTATCACAACTAGTCACATCAATAGGTGCTTTAGTGTCATTCAACAAATGTTCTTTAGGTTCATTGACACCATTATTATCACACAAATCAAGCATGCTAAGATCATCTATTTTCACATTAATGGACTCCATAATAGTCTTAGTTTTCAAATTGAACACTCTATATGCACGACTATTATTAGCATACCCAAGAAAGAGACCAATATCACTTTTAGCATCAAACTTTCCTAAGAGATCTTTATCATATAAATAAAACACTTACTCCCAAAAGTGTGGAAGTAACTCACATTGGGCTTCTTGCCCTTCCAAAGTTCATAGAAGGTCTGTTTGTGTCGGGCCTTCTAAAAACTCTATTAGTGACATAGCATGCCGTATTGACCGCTTCGGCCCAAAGATTTCTAGGGACTTTCTTGCTATTTAGCATGACCCTAGCCATCTCTTGCAAGACACGATTCTTCCTCTCAACAAAACCATTTTATTGAGGAGTTCTAGGAGCCGAGAACTCATGTGAAATCCCATAATCATCACAAAACTTACTAAATCTAGCATTTTCAAATTCACTCATATGATCACTCCTAATGCTACATATTTTCTTGATCTCAATACCTTTTTCATTTTGAACTTGATTGCAAAACTTCTTAAAGTAACCAAAAGTTTTGGTCTTGTCTCTAAGAAAATATACCCAAGCAAACAGAGAAAAATCATCAACACATACAAAAATGTATTTTTTACCGTTTATGCTTTCGATTTGGATTGGTCCCATTAGTCCATATGCACAAGTTCTAAGGGCTTCTTAGTAGTAAAATTAGTGTTCTTTTTATGAGACACTTTGGTTTGTTTACCTAATTGACATGGTTTACAAACACCATCAAGCTTTTTACCAAGACTAGGAAGACCTCTAACAATGTTATATTTCTCAAGCTTCTTTAAATCTTTATAATTCGTGTGGCCCAATCTTTCATGCCATAATCAAGCTTGTTGCACTCATATGCCATATTACATGTTAGTGGATCAACCTCTAAACAATAGCAATTGTCCGAAGACCTTTTGACTTTCAAAACAATTTTTACCTTTTTATCAATTATTATGCACACATCCTTGTTAAAGCTAACTTCTTTAAAAATTTCATACAAGTGAGTGATGCTTATTAGATTAGCTTGTAGACCATCTACATACAAGGTGTCACGAAGTTTAGGCAATCCGGGGATACAAATTGTTCCCTTGCCTAGAACTTGCTTTTTAGTGCCATCACCAAATGTAACCCATCCACCATCATTCATAACAAGATTCTTAAAGAATTCCTTGTTGCCGGTCATATTCCTAGATCAACCGCTATCTAGGTACCAACAATAGGATGAATTAGCTTTTAAGGCATATTATGCAACCAAACATTGTGTTGTGTTTTTCTTAACCCAAACTTTCTTGACAATTTTCTCATTCATACTTTTATTAACATGCTTTGACTTGTTTTTAGGCACATTGACTCCATTAGTTACATTTTCAAACAAATCAAACAAAGCGTTATCAACTTTCTTATGCATAGTAGAATGAGGCACAACACAAGATTTAACAAACAAATCATCAACACATTTATTCTCAACATGCTTTTCCAATATCTTCTTAGGTCTAATTCTAGATCCATACATGGATGATTGCCTAGGACCATTCAAAGACATATCATGCAAATCATTGGCAATTCTACATTTACGAATGTATTCATAATATCTAGGTCGTATGTGTCCTACCATGTTGCAATAATGACAAATAGGTATGAATTTTAGAAGTTTACCATTTGCTTGAGCATTCAACTCATTTTGCCTTCTTACATTTTTACCTCTTTGGTGTGCAACACTAGATGTCTTGCCTTTTGCATTTGATGATGATGTAGCTTGTCTTTGGCATTGTTGAGTCTTTTCCTTGACTTTCATTATTGATGTGGAGGCACCTCCGGTAGCATTCATGGCTTTACCGTTAGAGAGTGTACCTATATTTAAATTGCCACAAGCTTTGACAAAAGTATATTTGTTAGATGAAGGAGTTGATTTTTCATTAACATATCCTAAACCTCTTTTGTCGCTTGAAGGCTTTCCAACCTTAATGAGAGCTTTCACTTTGTTAGAGCTAGATAACATCTTGTTAATCATCTCTTTAACCTCATTAAGTTTGTCATTAAGCACTTTCTATTGATTCTTATGCTCATTACGTTTTTCTCTAAGTATATTTTCAATTCTCCTAGCACGATCAAGAGATTCATCTCTTTGCTCAATTTCATGCTTCAAAATACTTAATCTATCATTGCTATCAATCCAATTTTTCTCAAGATTAAGAACTTTGTCATTAATATCAATAACACATTTTGAGCTACATTCATGATATTCTAACTTCTTAGTGGGAGACTTATTGATCTTAGAGATCCTTTCATTTTCTTGAATAAGATCTTTGATCTTCTGATCATCTAAGTCAATAGACTCACCTTCAACAAGAGAAGCCACAAAAGAATACATTTCTTTAATCATGATGAAACAAAAGAAGATAACAAACACTACAATGAAGATCTATCTAAGTGCGTCTAGAAACCAGCTTTGATACCAATTGAAATTTTCCTTTATCTTTATAGTGTAAATATACCTAGAGAGGGGGGGGGGGGTGAATAGGTATATGCTCCAATTTTTGTCTTCTTTTAAAACAATGCAATTTTAACAATGCTTAATGGAAATTGCAAACAATGACACACAATATTTACGTGGTAAACCTCCGAAGAGGAAACATCCACAGGTTGATACCACAACCATCGGCAAAAGAAAATCCACTATTTCAAATAAGAGTTACACACTCAAGCAATCAACACATGCTCTCCAAGCTATCACTCTCACTCTATCCTTGAACCTAGTGATCTACTAAGCTGACTTTCTATCCAAGACCTCTTGTCTCTAGAAAGATTCCTTGCTCACCTATCCGGATCCTCCCGACCCTAGGCAAGACTTCTTGCTCAACTATCCGAGTCCTCCTGACTCTAGTCAAGACTTCCTTGCTCAACAATCCGAGGTCTCACACCTCTTATCGAGACTTCCACTTGCTTAGCTATCCAAGTCCTTCCTACTCTAGCTAAGACTTCCAATTGCTCAAATCAAAGAATCACTCTAAGATATGATACTTTCTACCTCTTCACAAGGCATCTAAGTGATCATAAATGTAAAAACAAAAACAAGCACCCAACATAGAAAATGATGATCAACAAATTCTATGGACATGCAACTAGATAGCTAAATTATGCTTTCAAAGAACAATCACAAATGTATCTAGGCAACCTAAGTATGTTATCAACTAAGAACCAAATCAATGAAATGAATATACCAATTGATGTAGACCTAGTTCTTTGAAATTGAAATTAAATCTAGAAATAGTCAATCAAGCATAAGAACAAAAGATTTCTAGAAACAATTTCATGTTTATCAAGTTTAGCACAAATCAATCAACTTATCACAAATCTATCTAAACTTGAAAATCAAATCAACAAACCAAAAAATGATATCAAAATCATCTTAGTCATGCTTCTTAATCAAAAGGCATCAATCAATAATAAGATCTAAGAAGAAAACTAAGAAGAAGATGATTTTACCAACAAGGATGAAAATCACGAACTGAAGATCTGATCACAATGAAAAATCTAGACATCCTTTGGTTTTGGAAATGCTTGGGGTTTTTAGAACTCTTCAAGACACTCGAAATCTGTTTTTGAATAAAGTGATTCAGAGTAGAAATGAAGAAGTTATCACAAAAACAAAAATCAAAATGTTGAGAGAAAAATTATGCACTTGTTCTTCAAATTCGGTTTTTTTCTCAACTTCTAAAGAATGAGAGGGAAGGAGAGGTTTTAAAGAGAAACAAACCAAAAGACCAAATTGCCCTCATGCCTTAGCAGTAAGGTTTTTGGGCCGAGATGGCCACGCTCCATCTCGAGAAGGTGCCAAGTGATGGCTTGTACGATCGTACCTCTTCCCTTTCGCTCCTCTCGCATTCTTAAATTGTTCTTTGGCCTCTAAACTCCGAATTGGAATCCATTTGAAGATTACGAACTGGGAATCCATCACGGACATGGACATATAAGATACTCAACCCAAAAAATAAGAATTTGACTCAATATACGAAGATGAAGACAGTGTATGCAACATGAGTTGAGAGTGTAGTATCTTTTGACTTAGAACTCGAAATCAATAGTACGAGTAATCGAAATGACCGGAATTCAATCATGAATAATCTAAGACTAAAATCAAGTTCAAGATCCATGTTGTACAAACATATAAACAAACAAACACATTTCACACAAGAATGCAAACTATATAGAGATAGTCTCCAATCATGCATTTTTCCAAAACATGTTACTTTCATACCAATGCATGAGCAGTCAACTTCAAGTGTGTGAATATGTTATACCAAATGATACACTATGATGCAGATACAAAAATGTATGATTTGTGTGTGTGCACGTATTTAATGATGCACAACTAAGCAGGGACACATATGAATGAAGAATCTCGATACCTTAGCATCCAAGAATAGTACCAATCCTATTGAAGACAAACTTTGCATCATGAGAAGCTGATTTTCTTTCTTAAAGCTCTTATCATCACGGACCACTTAAACAATTAAGCATTACAAAGAAATGAAGTTTTGTTATGGAATCAAGCCAACATAAATCTAAAACCTAACAATGTGCATACATGAGGTCTTAAGTAGATGAAGAATGATTTTAACAATCTAATTGTCAAATAACATCCATATAAACACTCATGAATAAGACTATATGAACAAAGCCACCCTAACCATCAACTAGGCATACATGAATAATTATGGATTAACAATTTAGACATAAATAATCTAATGATGCTAGCTATCACAAAAAGAAAACCTAATCATACAATAAAACTCATAAATAGATGCAATAAAAAGAGTCCTATTATTTAATCATCAAATAAATGCAGTAAAAATAGAATCTTGGAAAGCTTGAACAATTAATAGAGATGGAGTGCTTGTTCAACTTACCATGTTAATTAACTATGAAGACCCATGTAAGGACCTCTATTTTATGATTGGCTTATTTCATGATAAACCACATTGGGGACAATTATGTAATGGGTAGCTTAGGTTCTTGATGACAAGCTTCCAAGCATCTCTGTGACTTCAAGAGCAAAAGGTATATTCACTTGGATTTTTCTCTTGAAGGGTTTACTTATGCACACACACACACACACACACTATTCATGCATTTTTTATTCATCTTACATTGTGTTCATTGCTTATATATGCACCATTACACATATTAAACTTGCACTTCATTGTTAGATCTGATTGTTGTTTTGTATGGTGATTCATTTCTAGTTGTGTAATCGGAAACATCCATACTTGCACATTGGTTTGCTTATCTTAGCGCGATGTGTGACCACTAAAAAGGTTCATTTTTCCTCTCTTGGATTGGCCTTCTGCCATATGGTCATATACCATGAGTTTGGGCAATCTTATTGTTGTCCAAATCTGAACTTTAGTCACTCATTTGACCATAACTCTTTCTACGGATATTGGAACCTTATTGTGTAAAAAAGAGTAGAAAGTAGGCATCCATATCTTTCCAATGATATATCATACAAAAGGTTTCAATATCGCTTGATCATGTTTTGAGCCGTCTGACAATCAAGATGATGTGATGTTATGCTATGTCGCGGGACTATTCATTTCTCTCACCCGCTATTCTTTCATTGTTCTTACATTAGTTTTGTACGTCACCTATAAATTACTATTCGATTTCCCAGTTGAACTGCTATACAATCGTCTTATCTACAACGACTGTATAACGACTTTGCCTAGATTTTTGTAAAACTTTTCAAAACGGCGTAGTTTCACTTATGGCACCAATTTAAACCCCTCCTTTTCATCTTCCTCATTTAGACCATGAAATTAAAAACTTTAGAAATATAGGTTGAGTGGTTCTAGAGAGAGAAAGCTTTATGCTTTATTCATTGACTCTCTAAACCAAAAACTCATATGCATCTATCATCATCAATCATCATTTGAGCATGAGTCTTCTTGGTTTCATGACTAGATAAGTAAGAACTTCATTGAATATCATTTATTATTCTTCTTACTCTAGATTAGATATTTATTGCTTAACTAAATACCTTGACTCTTTTTATTGCATATTTTTATTAGTCTAAATTACATGATTGGGTTTGTTTGTGATAGCTTGCAGATGAGGCCGTTTTAATCTCAACAAAAAGATATTTATATTATGCTTTGTAAACCAAGTTTCACCACTTGTATCCACACTTAAGATATGAAAATTAGTAAAATGGTAAGTAAAGGATCGTTTTGTAGGGAAAATTTGGTTGTTGAAATGATTAACTATTCTAGAAAAACATTAAAGTAAATCATGAATAGTTTGATAAAGGTTGGTTTGAGAAACCACCAAACAAAGCATTTGAAGTTAATATAAAACAAATGTAATAAAAGTGATAGGAAAAATAGAATGTTCAACAATCTAAATAAGAACTATGAGTCAAATCAATTAATAAATAACTATGAAATTGATAGAGGTGCAAATGGATTATGGGCAAAGCTATAGATCTACTATAATGAAGTAATATCCCAATTACGGACAGATTGTATTCTAAGCTGTGAAATGGCTATTGGAAACAAAACCAAGACACTTCCCACCAAAATTCCTCACTTATTAGAGAAAGGGGATAAAGATGGGATCGATTTATTTCAATCCAAGGCCTAGATGGTTGGGGTTGATATATCCTCCGCCAATCTATCATATTCACTATGTGCTTTGACAAATCAAGTGTGTCAATCCTTAATTAGTTTTTTCACAAGTTATCCTACCAATATTATGATTAACAAGTGGCATACAAAGTCATTCACATGATGAATAAAATATAATTAAAAAGTGAATAGAACATAAAAGAAGATTCATATATTAAAGCTCAAACAAATACACACATCCACAAGTTTCTCACATCAATCTCCTATATTGTGCTTTAGTTACACATAGTTACAACAAAGGCAAAAAAGTAATAGATAAGAAAATCACAAATGGGTCACCTTCTTAATTGTTTGGTTCTTCCTTGCCTAGTTATTCCTTGTGCAAAGAGTGAAGGATGTGGAGATGTTTAGATAGATGTATGCCAAATGAGTAATGACAAAGGTAGGAGATGTAGAGAATGGGAAAAGAGGAATTATTGGATGAAAGTAATCTAGATTTGGTGTGATAGAATAGATAGTTCAGGATGAGAAATTGAGGAAGTTGAGTTTAGGAGTTAGGGAGGAAAATGGCTCTTCAATAATCTCTAAATTTCATGATCAGAAAGCTCTATATGAAAATCATGAAGAAAACTATTTATATGAGCACAATGTGATGTCTTGTAACTACCTTAATGGCTGACATGTCATATGTCATGGTCTCGAGTTCGCGGTGTGCACTCAGCTAATGTGTCAATGACAGATGGTGATACGGTCTTCGATCTAGTTGTCGTGGCCAATTTTTATCATTTTCACTGTTTCATGGCCGTGACACTTGGGCTGTGAACACTAGATCTCATTTCCTTCATTTGCTTTCGCAATAACCAGGCAACAGCTCCTCAACTAGTGACAAATAGATTCGGTGGTGTCGTTGTTGACTTGACAGCGATAACCAACCGCGATAGAAGACCTTATTGATTTTCTAATTTTAATTCTCTCGGTCGCGGTGTACTTCACAGCTACATTTGGACTGCGACTCCTCCTTGGCCTTCATCCATTCATCAGTTGGTTCATTGTCACGATGTAAAAGCGTCGACATTTAAGTGGGGACACTGCATTTGATTGCCATTTTATCTTTTCTCATTTTAGTCGAGGTATCCTTGTAGTGACACTGAAATAATGACACCCATTTGAGTTCTGTCACTATTGGCTTTCATGCAACAAAGCCGCAAACTTGTCATATTCTTCACCATTTTGCTCATTTAGATTTAATTTCTTCTCTTTTTTCACCAATGCCCTTGTGGCAACTCTACATCTGAAACACTTGATAAACTTGTTAGAACAAAGGATAATGCATGAGAATCAAGCAAAAAGAGTAGGAAATAAGGGCCAAAATCATATATATTTTAGTTTGATCAAATACCTCCAAGCCTATCTTTTGCTAGGACCCGAGCAAAATAATCAAAAATAAACTCAAAGACATGCATCAATAAAACTTTTCAATTAAGCACAAACTCTTCCTTCAAAGGACTTGTTAACAACCATTTTTATCAAAGGGTCAAAGGGAAATTATACACCTAGGTAGCACTTGATAGTAGGCATCTCCATACATTAGATAGGTATTGGACGCAATGGGTTACCTTGAAGTACCAGATCTAGTACAATCTAGGTATCTTAACATCGTTGTAGGAGCAAGATGAAGCTCCTACGCCTTTACGAGCTACCCAACTGGTACCCAAGTACCATTACAATGATCTGTTACCCCGTCGAGGTACATATTCAACCTCTCTAATAGAAAGGAAGATGCCTATAAGGCTTTTAGAAGATCACAAAGATCAGACGAGATCGACCAAGCACCTCCCTACCAGAATGGTACCCCGAGGTACCGTGCCATCGTAATCGAACAAGCGACACATTATCTGGATGGTACATCAAGATACCTCACCAGTAAACTTGTACTCCGAGGTACCTTACCATCAAGGTGGTCAAACACCATATCACCAGGTTAATACTTTGAGGAATCACACCACTAATAGATGGAATCAGAATTATTCTCCAAATTGTAATCAAGCTCTATGTACGCATAGCATAATAAAAAGAGTTCAAAAAGGAAACAAACACATTCCCCGTAAAGATATCCTATGCCAACTAATTCTCTAGAGTTAACAACATTAAACAGAAAATCCCACCTAACGGGGAAAAGAGATCAATCCAGTGATCTTCGGCTTGTACGCCAAGAAAAAACCCTAGCCACTTCGTGTATAAATATAGGGATAATATCGACTAGAAAGGGAAGATGATCGATTCCTGAAACCTTACGAACAATCGCTTGATTCTACAGTTAGCATCAAGCCTAGCCATTGTCTTTGTAATTTGTGTCCACTTATCGATATGTACACTTTTGCCACCTCCAATTAGGTAGAGAGAAAAGAGAGAGAGGTAGAGAAATATTCTAAACACTTGTACATGCAAGATTATTGAATTAAATAGCATCGTTCAAGTCGTTATCATTTCTTCTTGCATTTCATCCATTCTTACACGTGTAACCAGTATCGAAGGTACCTACCCTGATCGCGATCTACCTAGGTTGCGGTCTTGAGGGTATTGATTGAGATTCCTCACCTAGAGCAAATTTTTGGCTAACACCTTTTGGTGCCATCTTTGGGAAGATTCCACACCCCCTTTTTAAATCACATGTTTGAGTTTTTTACAGAGGAGGCTCCAATCTTCCTAACCAATCCTCAATCCCCACCTAGAAGGTGTAGAGGAAATGTAGGAGGTTAAAACATCAAAAACATGCTCCATCACAGATTGATATCGCTCGGGCTCTGGTTTCCCAGGTGACAGGCCAGGCCAGGCCATCCTAGAACAACAGGTATTAACTTTTGTAGAAAATGTTTGTCTACGGTTGGTTACAAAGGGAATTACCCCTCAACCGGTAAAACCTAGTGCCCGTGAGGATCATAATAGACTGGGGGCTAGGGCTAGGAAGACTATTTTCAACAGGTTGTGGCTGCCACCACCAGTATCGATTCGCGACAGGTCAGGTTCCATACCCTTGGTTTGAGATCGGTTAGGGCCCATACTCTTAGATCCACGTGGGTCAACCAGTTACCAACCCCGATAGGTGAAATAAGTTATCGACATTCCGCCAAGGAGGCCTAACCAATGGCCATTAGAAGAGAACCTCGAGCCAACATTGAGGGTAGCAGGTGAAGAGTCCAGGAAAATCCTCCTCTAGAGGATAACCGAAGTGAGGTCTCTATTTCATCAGTGGGATTAGACAATGAAGACTCTGGGTTCAAATCTAAGAACGTCGGGAACAAACGCCTACGAAATCAGTTAGCTCAGATGCAGAAGGAGATTTACGAGTTGATAAGGGTCAAGCACAAGAAGAGCCGTAAAGACCTCTTGGGCTAGATGAATGCCCCATTTTCCCAGAGGATCAGGGAAGCAGAACTCCCACCAAAATGTAAAATTCCGAAAGACAAGTTTTTTGGCATAGAAGATCACTTAAGCCACATGGAGAGCAATGTCTAGCAGATGGAGGTCCCGAATGCAACTTGGGCAGCCATGTACAGGATGTGTCCAACCACGCTGACCGACTATTCTAAGACGTGGTTCAAAAAGTTACCCACAAGTAGTGTGGACAACTTTACTTAACTGTCCAGTGATTTCTGGTCGCAGTTCTAGGGAGTCAATCCACGACCAAAGGACCCAATCCACTTGTAATATATGATCCAAAAGCATGGTGAAATGCTCAGGTCTTATGTGGAGATGTTCTGTAAGGAGGTGATCCAAATAGGGGTCTTTACTGAGAAGAAGACCCTAGCCAACTTTCGTAGAAACTTGTGAGCAGACAGACTGTTCTGTTTATTCACCAAGCGTTCACCAGAGACCTATCAGGAGGCTTATGACAGCGTTTTCGAGCAGATAGAGATAGTTGAACATCTCAAAGTAAAGATCGAGCATGATGACATGAGAGCTGCCAAGCGCTAGAAGAAAAAGGTGCCAAAGCCCACACCGGTACAGAAGGATAAGAATAAACCTCTCAATCGGTCTACATACCGCTCCCTTCCTTCTCAACCTTAGTGGGAACGGTACCCAGTAAGGCTAACTTCATCCCAAGCATCACCTACACCGAGAGTGGTAGCCCTCATAGCATAGGAGGAGAGGGGTTATAGTCACTACACCTCGTTGATCGTATCTTACAAGACGATATACCTCAGAGTGCTTTAGCTTGCACAACCATATCAAATCACTAGTGAGAGGTGGCTGCCTGGTGGAATTCTTGCAGAAGGTTTGAGATAGCATCCACAAAGGTAAACAGTTACATAGAGAGATCCAGGAAGATGATGAGAAAAGAAGAGGAAAGCAGAAAGACCTAATGCAGCAAATCTAAGTCAGACATACCATCAGTTGATGACCCACCCTAGCTGGTACCTCCAACAATTCAAGAAGGTTCCTCACCAGAAAGAACCCTCAGATTGAAGATGGGCGAGATATCTTCAAGGTTGATCAGAGTTTAGCAGGAACCTTCCAGTTAGCCCAGATCATTTTTACTGAAGTAGATGTATACAATATCGTGCAACCGAACGATGATCCCATGGTGATCACGGTACAGATCGCCATGATTAATACAGGTGGAACCGTGGACATCCTTTTCAAGGGTGCCTTGGAAAAACTCAACCTAAAGCAGTGGTGTTACAACAGTTGCACCACTCCCCTGTATGGCATTACTGGGGACTCAATTGTACCATTGGGATCCAAAATTCTACCAGTAATCATCGGGACTACACCCCTCCAGAAGAACCTAATGACTGACTTCGTGATAGTGGATACCCCTTCGGCTTACAACAGCATCCTCGGGAGACCTGTCCTATCAGCTCTTAAAAAGGTGTTATCAATTAACCACAATGTCCTGAAGTTTTCGATGGGAAACGAGGTATGCTAGGTACGTTGCGACAGCAAGTAGCCCGCAAGTGCTATGCCGTTTCAACTAACTTGACGGCCTTAGCCAAACAATTTTCATAGATATCAATTATACAGGAACAAAGACCATCAGAGGAGGATCTCGATATCTCTGACCTTGTAGGGAAGGCTATGACAATAGTATATGAGCCTGAATTAGAGGTCCCAGAAGAAGAGATGAAATGAGAAGATAGTGGATGGTCCAGTGGTTACCCGGTCGATACTTTGGAAGAAATACTAATCAGTAAGGGTGACCCCTCCAAGGTAGTTAAGGTTAGAGCCACGTTGGAAGCCGGGGTGAAGGAAGGATAGATCGGGCTCCTCAAAGAGTATAATGACATCTTCGCTTGGAACCATAACGAAATGCCTAAGATTCCTATCTCCCAAGCCTCTCATAGATTAGCAGTCAACTCCGCTTTCAAACCAGTTAAGCAGAAGAAGTGACAACCTTTCTTGCCCGAAGAATAGCTTTCTGCTACCAAAAATCGATTAGTTGGTAGATGCCAAAGTAGGGAACAAGCTCTTAAGCTTTATGGATGCATTCTCAGGGTATAATCAGATAATGATGCACCCCGCAAACCAAGACAAGAATAGCTACATAACTGGGCAGGGCCTTTACTGTTACAAGGTCATGCCCTTAAGAATGTAGAAGCCACATATCATTGATTGGTTAGCCGGTTGTTCAAGCCAGAAATAGGAAGAACGATGGAGATATATATCTGTGATATGATCACCAAATCCTAGGTGGCTGAGTAGCATCAGAATCACTTTCACCTAACTTTTCAGATTGTGAGAGAAATCGAATGTGGCTGAGCCCTACCAAATGTGCTTTCGGGGTAATCGTCAAGAAATTTTTAGGATTCATGGTATACGAAAGAGACATAGAGGCAAACCCAGAGAAGATCCGAGCTATACTGGATATAGAATATCCTACCTCACTCAAACAAGTACATGTGTTAACAAACCGGATAGCAGCACTCAACCGTTTCATATGACGATCGACCGACAAGTGCCTCATCTACTTCAGTGCAATTAAACATGGGAAAAACTTGAAATATGACCAAGACAGTGAGTAGGCCTTCCAAGCATTAAAGAAGTACCTATCTAGCCTATCGGTGCTAGTCAAACCGGTACTCAAGAAGAAGTTACAGATCTACGTAACAGTATCCGAGACAGCGGTAAGTGGAACTTTGGTTAAAGAATACCGAGATGGAGTTCAGCGGCCTATTTACTACTTGAGCCATGCTTTGACCAAGCTAGAGATGAGTTACACCCCCTGGAGAAGCTCGTTTTTACCTTGGTGACCTCAGCAATGAAGCTTTCCCTTTATTTCTAGGCTCACACGATCACAATAATAATTGATCAACCTCTCCGCCAGTTTTTACAAAGGCAAGACATATCTAGAAGTTTAGTTCTCTGAGCTGTCGAACTCACTCAATTTGACATTAAGTACATGGCGAGGACAATAATCAAGGTCCAGACACTAGCAGATTTTATGGCCAAATTCTCAGCCCTCTGGATCTTGGTACCTCCACAAGCCCAAAGACAATTTTCCGTAAACATCAAGAGCTTGAGAACTAGCCAGCTAGTCAAAAAATCTAAATCCTTTACACCGATGGATCGTCAAATCAAGTAGGTAATGAAGCAGTCATTATTCTGATTGAGTCAGATAAAACAGAATGATGCCACTATTTTTTTTTTCGATTTCAGTGCCACCAACAATAAAGCAGAGTATGAAGCCCTTCTAGCTAGGATAAGAGCAGTTGTTCAACTGAGGGCTGACTACCTCTACGTGAAGAGTAATTCCTAGCATGTCGTCAACTAGGTCACCAGGCAAAGGGTGATAATATGACAGCTTACCTCACACTGGTCCAGCATTTCAAGGTCCGGTTCAAGGGGTTCAAGATAGAGCGGATTCCTCTCTAAGAAAATTATTGAGCATATGTCATGGCCAAGATAGCTACCAACGGGGGACAGACCCTAACCAAAGGAGTACCACTTCAGGTAATCACCCAATCCAGAATAGTGGTAGGAAAAGAAGTTATCTCGGTTGATTGACTTTTGTAAGTTCCTCAGATTTGGATTGGCTCATTTCGTTGACAACCACATTTGGGGATTAATGTGTAAGGGTAGTTTAGGCCATCATTGCTCAAGACCCAGCTCAAGCTTCAGAAGGTAAATCACTTGCTTAACCTTTTTTAAAGAGTTTTTAGTGCACACACACACTCTCATGCATGCTTTTGATTGTCTTGCATGAATGCTTAATTGTCTTAATTGTATGCCTCTATGCCATAAATCTTGCTTGGGTGTTTGTTACATTTTATTTGATCGTAGAAGAGCATTTTCCCCTTGACCGCGGTCAGGACCGTTCCCTGTGCATTGCCTCCACCGTGGTACGTATAACGGTGTTCTCCAGACGTTGCTCGCTGCTGCTACCGCGGTTTCCTAAGCGGAGCTTCCCAGTGTTGTACCGTTGGCTCTACCGCAGTCTGGATAATTGTATGTACCGCGGTCCAGACAGCGGAGATTCACAGGTTACACACTGCTTGCGCTACCGCGGTCAGGACACTTGTCTAAGCAGCGGTACGCACAGCGGTCATGACGGGAATCAGCTGCCCCTTTTCCAAAACGATGCCATTTCGTGTAGGGCTTCTTTATATAATGTCTCTTCTTCTTCCTTGCTTTATATGAGCCAAAAATCATATCTTTGAGTAGGAAAGTAACTCCTAGAGAGAGAGAGCTTCCAAGAACTCATCTTGGCTCATCCAACCTTCAATCCATGAGCATCTAACATCTTCTTGCATCTTCCAAGCATGGATTCTTCTTGTTTTCATTGACTAGGTAATCTCTTCATGACCTAGAATTAATTGTTCCATTACTAGGCTATGCTTACCTAGAAATAGCATTAATTACTCATTGATTGCATGTTTTTAAGTTTTATTGCATTTATAACATTCTTGAGTAGTTAGTTGTTGGTTGAGATTTATATTTTGTGATAGCTAGGGTTTGTGACCATTTTGCCTTTCTAGCTAAATCTTTATGCTTTGCATTTAGATATTGTTTAGGACTTATTGATTGCATTTTGTGATTGCATTATAGTCATTGCCATGTTTTATGACAACATGTGTTGATTGGCTCTTTGTTTGATAACTAGGATATATTGTTGCATAACTATATCTAGTTAAGTCTTAATGAACTTTCATTTAGACATTAATATTTAGGAATTATACTTAGTGACATTCGTAAATTCCTAGATAAGCATTTAGTGTTGCCTAGCATTACTTGCATGTTTGAATATTTTATCATATTCACTTAGGTTGTGTTTGACTCTTCATTGAGGTTAAGTCTTATGACTAAGTGGTTAAGGCACAAGCAAATAGATCAAGAATCACTATTAAGGCCTGTTGGGTAGAGTGAAAGGTTAGTAACTAAAGAGTGTGGCGGGAGGTCAACCTAGGTTGTAAACTTTCATTCAATAGTGGATTTGAGGATCTAGTGTGGCGCACATATCAGTTTCCACGTAAATATTTTGTGTTGTTATTGTTTTAAGCATACTTGATTTTATTGAATACTTGTTTACTTGGGGTAATTTGTGTTAATATTGATTATTCAAAAAAACGGTAATTGATTTGATTAAAACCTATTCACCCCTCCTCTAGGTTATAGACACACACGTTTTTAGGGAACTTTCAATTGGTATCAGAGCCGGTGCCTAGATATACTTAGGTGATCTGTGCTCTCTGTGTGTCTTGTGTGGTGCATTACATTTGCATCTCATTCATTTAACCGAAACACTATGAGTGAGCTTGGGATGATCAAAGAGGGAGCATCAAGTATAAGACCACTTTTCTTAAAGATGATAATTTTGCCTCGTGGAAAGACAAGATGGAGTCTTATATTTGTCAAATAGATGACCGTGCATGGATGGCGGTTGAAGATGGGTACATTCTTCCAAAGATGACCAATGATGATGGAGATGAAGTTCCCAATCCTAAGTCTCTTTGGAGCTCACAAGAATTTGAAGCTTCCAAGTATAACAACAAAGCTATACATGCATTCTTGTGTGCCATGGTTGACAACCAATACAAGTTGGTTCAAAATACTAGGCACGCAAAGGAGGCTTGGGAGATTTTACAAACGGCTCATGAAGGAACCGAAGTGGTTAAAGACTCCAAGCTTTAAGTTCTTCAAATGCAATTTGAGACAATTCGAATGGAAGAGGACGAGTGCTTTAATGACTTCCAAGTGAAGTTGATGGACATCGTAAATCAAAGCCATCAACTAGGTGACCAATATTCGGATAAAAGGATCAAGCAAAAGATCATGAGGTCACTCCCCAAGAGATTTGAGTCCAAGGTGATGGCACTGGAAGAAAATATCAACTACAAGACTATGAAGCCGAGTGAAGTGATTGGAAGGCTTCTAACCTATGAGTCTAGGTAGACTTCTACACCTACATCTCCTAAGAAGGAAAAGAACATAGCTTTGAAGACATCCAAAGTAAAGATGAAGGAGGATGACTTAGATAAGGAGATGGCTCTTATGGTGAAGAGATTCAAGAGGTTTATAAAACTTCACAAGAATGACTCAAAGAAGAAGATTGAGCCAAGGCAAGAGAAGCCTACAAGAAAAGGCATTCAATGCTATGAATGTAGTGGGTTTGGTCATATAGCCACCTAGTGTACTAATTCGAAGAAGAAGAAGAAAGGAAAAGTGGTGGTTGCCTCATCAAGTGAGAGTGGAAGTGAGGAAGATTTCTCAAGTGATGAAAAGGTTATTCTTAACTACACGGCTTTTGGAGCCTCCTTTGTGGAAGATGTAGAAAAAGGCAACAAAGCCTGACCTTGAAGAAGGAGTAGATGAAAAAGTAGATAAGAGATTGATAAGTGAAGCTACTTATGTTGATGATGCCATCATGGCAACAAGTGACTCTAGTGATAAGAGTTCTTCATCTCACTCTACAAATAGAAATGTAGAGAGTATGAACCTTGAAGGGTCCATTGAGCATTTTCAAAGCTCAAGGTTGAATATGAAGAAAAAGGTTAAAAAACTAAATGAAGAAAACCTCAAGCTATCAACCGAAGTGACTCACTTGAGTGAGAAAGTGAAAAATGGAAGAAAGGTGGAAGAAAGCTTGAAGGAGGAGCTTAGAGAAGCTAGAGAGTTGATTGCTAAGATGACTTCGAGTACGGAGAAGATTGATTATATGTTGGGAGTTGGCAAGAAGCCAAGTGACAAGAGAGGTCTAGGGTTTGAAAATGACAAGGAAATCTCAACTCCTAGCAAGACGATATTTGTCAAGACCTTGGACTTCAAAGAACCTCTTCCTCCATTTCATCCTAAGAAGAAAATTGAACTAGGAGAGTGTTCTAGAACTGTCCAAGTCAAGATGGCACCAAGAAGTCAATCTCAAGCTCAACTAATGAGAGCATATCAAGCCAAGAAGCATTTCTCGCATGCTCAACAAAGGAAGCAATCTTCTCTAACTCAACAACAGAGGAGAAGAGAATCAATACCGCACCAAAGGAACGCTCAAAGACATGGGAAATCACCTTTATCCTCACAAAGGAATGGTATGACCCCTCATTTTATTCCTTCATGTCATTTTTGTGGTGTTGATGGTCATATTAGACCAAATTGCTTCAAGTACATTAACATGTGTAGAATTAAGAGCATGATTGAAAGAAAAAGGGATAGAGTCAATATGCATGTGCCTAGGAAAGCTAGTGTTAATGATCCTAGGAGTAATATGATGATCTTGACCACTAAGAATGACAATGTGTCACCTAAGTGGATTAGAAAATATGAACCCACATGCCATTGTGCTAAGGTTTCACCCATAGGCTCAACTAGGTCAAATAGACTTGGTAAGTCTATAAGGACTCATATCCCCTCTTGACTTTTTTGATTGACCCCATATGGGGAGCTCAAGCAAAGAGAGCAAATTGACAATGCATTGTGCTCATTGATAATATTTATGCTTCTTTATTAATTGCTTGAGATGATTGGTTGTACATATTTTTTTTAATAAGTGTGCAACTTTGCTTTACATGCAATCCATGTCTTATTTATAACCAAACATTCATTTTTGGAATAGGAGAATTGATTGAGAAGTACATTTTTGAATGACCTAGAATTGATCTCCATGACGTGTTGATTATTTATATGACATGCTTTAAAGTAATATGCATGATGAAATTGTTGAATGCTCTAAAATGAATGCAAATATGTGTGTGAAAGCAATTATGATACTTCAATCAATAAGGATCTTGTATTTGTAGGGAAAAACGGTTTAGAAACGCAACGGAAGCGTGAGAAAAATATGAGATTAGGGTTTGCGTATAAATAAAAATTTTCCCCTTTATGCAACGAGAACCTTAACCCTTGATTAATTGATGTATATAAAAGTATCGTACCTTTTTCGCGTTACGATTGAACAAGCGCCGAATTAATTCCACAAGATCTTCCAATCCAATCACGAACGTGAATCGCCTAGGAGTGTGGGCTCCTTTTCTTTAAATTGTATTCCTGAGGATGGAGACAAAGCAAATATCTTTTCTTTGTTAGTTACAAATATCCTCCAAGAGAAAAAAAATCCAAGAACGTCCGGTCACTTGTGAATTATCAATCAATTTGATTGTAACTCGCATGAACCTTGATTCGATGTTGTACACAAAATCAAAGGATATTAGTATACTATCGAATACAATAACGTTCCCCTTTTTTTCTCTACTTGGCCAAATTCACACACTATTGCTTAGAGAAGATTGAATTTTGTCTAGAGTAAAATCAGATTTTTCTCCCTCAAAATTCTATGATAGCCGAATTCTTCACTAAGAAAAATATGGCTTGGCCGAAATTCCTCTCTAATGTTCCTTAGGGCTGGCCGAATTCATCATCCATATATATATAGGTTCATAAATCCTTTCCTAAGAAGGATTCACTTGGTTGGAAAGAATCATTTTCTTAGGTAGATTTATTTGGTAGTTTGAATCCTTATCTAAAAGAAAAACTATCCTATCCTATATTACATGTGGTGACCGAATTTCCCTTGTTTGAAGTAGATTAGGAGTGTTTAATCTTTCCTAAGAAAGATTACTTGATGGACAAGAATCCTATCCATAGGTAGATTAACTTGGTGGTTATGAATCCTTTTCAAAAAAGAATTCTACCACTAAGTAGTTTTACTTGGTGACCAAGAATCATTTTCCAAAAAGAATTCTTTCCTACACCAAGACTCCTAATCCTACTCAATAGTGTGTTTGTAACCATATTAAAGACTTCATAATTTGATTAGATAAATAACTCCTTTTATTTATATACTTATCAAATATAGTCTTTAACATTAACTATACTACCAACAATAGTATAGTTTTAGGAGACCATCTCTTAATAGGAAAAGATTTTGACTTTTAATTAAATAATTAATTAATCGACAAATTAATTAATTTCCTTTTAATTAAATAATAATAAAATAAAAATAATATATTAAAGCTATTATCCATAGCCATTGCCGCCCATACATAGTATAAAGGCCATATATCATTTTTCTTATTTTATTAAATCCATTGGACCTTAATAAAAAGTCCACAGGTGAACTAGACCTATTCGTACAAAAAGAAACAAGTTCACATGCCTTATTACAATTCTAGATGGACCCATATTCGTCCGGTAGAATATATTAAGTGATCCATGCAAGTTCGTGTGGATTGGAGATCTTTGCGGGCTATCTAAATTTAAGCTCCAATAGACACAACCCAATCACAATCAACAAATGATTCACTTAGGTCCAATCTATTTAATTTTAGTTCATTCCACTAAAGAACTAAAATTGAACTCTTAAATAAAGATAGAATAAGTTGATGCTGCTCATTCGTACCCTAGACAACCTTATTGGAGAAAGTGTATCCTCGTGAAGAATACCAGTAATCGTCAAGAGGTCATAGACCGCCTATAGCTCTCCAAGTTACCATATTTACTCATATGACCACATTTTGAACTTGGATATTTTGACTTGTCCATAAGCCATGTTTCAATAGGCACTATTGAAAACTTAACGTTAAGATTTAATATCCAATACCTCAAAACATCCATATGATGGTATTATACTCTCATTCAATAAATGGAGCAACAAAGTCCATATCTATAAATGAAGTCCTCTATCGATTAACAAATGAATACCACCAAACTATCGAGGATAGACTATGCTATGTAATCGTACTCAATGATATCTCAAATGATAACACTTGCAACCATAACTCCATCATTTATCTCTGGATTGAGATAGACTCTCCGATTGTCTTCAAATGAAAACTTTTATCTATTGACGGTTCTAGATAAAGTATTTCATTTTGATCCAATTCAATGCACCCAGTGCACTAGATTCTTTTGCCCAAAGACACCACACTTTGATGATTTTAGACTCATCATAACACATTTGATCCCACTCAAATGCTAGCAAAAGAATCTACAACTTTAACAAGATAAAGGCGCCCAACGTTATATCTTAAGTTGTGAATATTATTCAAGACTAACTAAAGAATTGTGTCTACCTCATACATATTTAGATGTATGAACAATTCTTCTTTTCTCATAGTCTTTTGACCTTATGATTATTTACTTTTGACAATTATAATAATTAAACTATAAATGTTATAAGATTTGTTAAACTACAAATCACTTTATTCATATGAAAAGATTGTTAATTACAATATTACACTCTTGCTATCGAGCATAATCCTAACAGTATCCATTTCAAGGATTTTACAATCCAAAAGTCTCTCTCTTTACATGTTGAACAAGGCTACTATCATACGGGCATTCCACTCGGAAAAATCGAAAAGGGCGCAATAGTCGCTCATGTCTTGTTTTTATCATAAAGTTTGATATAGTTGATCTTAAAATGAATTTATTTTACAATTTATATCTTGCTTATTCCATGACAAAGGGTGAAATTGGTTTGAATTCTATTGGAAACCTTTGTTATTTTGCTTTGCCAAATACCATGTTTTGTTCTTGGATACAACTTGTCTTGTATGCAAAGCATTCGTTCACACATTTTTTTAATAAAACTCCTTGATTCTCTCTCCTTAATGAAGTTGCATAAATTTGGTTATATGATTATGCATATGTCTTGTGCCATAAGATCTCCTTGCTAATTCCTTCTTAAGGGGATACTCCTTTGTCTATCTCATGACAAAAAGAGGGAGTATGGATTTAGGGGATTTAGAGGTAGTGTGGATTTAAGGGGAGTTGAGTTTGACTCATTGAGGGGGAGTTAACCTATTTAGGGGGAGCATTTGCATTATTGATGCATGTTGGTTGTTTCTATTGTATGCAAATTGCTCTTGTTTTTATGTCCTTGATCACCCCACATACACTTGCCTTGGAAAGTGCAGTTATTTTGTTTTGTAGGGATGTTGATTCTACAAGAGATGGATGACTTGAAGATCTAGTTAATTAGACATCTATTTGTAATGTAGAAAAACTTTATTGATCCCTGTCTTTTGTTTTGTTTATTGGTGAGGATGAATTGTGAGTGGTGGTTTTGTCACGAAATAGCCAAAGGGGGAGATTGTAAGTTCCTCAGTTTTTGATTGGCTCATTTCGTTGACAACCACATTTGGGGATTAATATGTAAGGGTAGTTTAGGCCATCATTGCTCAAGACCCAACTCAAGCTTCAGAAGGTAAATCATTTGCTTAACCTTTTCTAAAGAGTTTTTAGTGTACACACACACTCTCATGCATGCTTTTGATCATCTTGCATGAATGCTTAATTGTCTTAATTGTGTGCCTCTTTGCCATAAATCTTGTTTGGGTGTTTGTTACATTTTATTTGATCGTAGAAGAGCATTTTGCCCTTGACCGCGGTCAGAACCGCTCCTTGTGCATTGCCTCTGTCGCGGTATGCACAACAGTGTTCTCAAGACGTTGCTCGTTGCTGCTACCGCGGCCTATGCACAGCGTCTCCTAAGCGGAGTTTCCCAATGTTGTACTGCTGGCTCTACCGCGGTCTGGACAATTGTCTGTACCATGGTCCAGACAGCAGAGATTCACAGGCGACGCACCACTCACACTACCGCAGTCTGGACACTTACCTAGGTCGCGGCACGTACAACCGTCATGACGAGAATCAGTTGCCTCTTTGTCCAAAACGATGCCATTTCCTGTAGGGCTTCTTTATATAATGTCTCTTCTTCTTCCTTGCTTTCTATGAGCCAAAAATGATATCTTTGAGTAGGAAAGTAACTCCTAGAGAGAGAGAGCTTCCAAGAACTCATCTTGGCTCATCCAACCTTCAATCCATGAGCATCTAACATCTTCTTACATCTTCCAAGCATGGATTCTTCTTGTTTTCATTGACTAGGTAATCTCTTCATGACCTAGAATTAATCGTTCCATTACTAGGCTATGCTTACATAGAAATTACATTAATTACTCATTGATTGCATGCTTTTAAGTTTTATTGCATTATAACATGCTTGAGTAGTTGTTTGTTGGTTGAGATTTATATTTTGTGACAGCTAGGGTTTGTGACCATTTTGCCCTTCTAGCTAAATCTTTGTGCTTTATTTAGATATTGTTTAGGACTTATTGATTGCATTTTGTGATTGCATTATAGTCATTGCCATGTTTTATGACAACATTTATTGATTGG
Source organism: Dipteronia dyeriana (assembly GCA_032871835.1). Lineage (NCBI taxonomy): Eukaryota > Viridiplantae > Streptophyta > Magnoliopsida > Sapindales > Sapindaceae > Dipteronia > Dipteronia dyeriana. Next base: position 53,626,809 of record CM065303.1, on the reverse strand, counting down.
CTCTTTGTTCGATAACTAGGATATATTGTTGCATAACTATATCTAGTTAAGTCTTAATGAACATTCATTTAGACATTGATATCTAGGAATTGTACTTAGTGACATTCTTAAATTCCTAGATAAGCATTTAGAGTTGCCTAGCATTACTTGCATGTTTGAATATTTTATAATATTCACTTAGGTTGTGTTTGACTCTTCATTGAGGTTAAGTCTTGTGACTAAGTGGTTAAGGCACAAGCAAATAGATCAAGAATCACTATTAAGGCCTGTTGGGTAGAGTGAAAGGGTTAGTAACTGGAGGGTGTGACCGGAGGTCAATCTAGGTTGTAAACTTTTAATCAATAGTGGATTTGAGGATCTAGTGTGGCGCACATATCAGCCCGTGGTTTTTCCCATTTGGAGGGTTTTCACATAAATATTTTGTGTTGTTATTGTTTTAAGCATAATTGATTTTATTGAATGCTTGTTTACTTGGGGTAATTTGTGTTAATATTGATTATTCAAAAAAACGGTAATTGATTCGATTAAAATTTATTCACCCCTCCTCTAGGTTATAGACACACACGTTTTTAGGGAACTTTCAACTCCCTTACTGGATGGATCCGATAACAGCGTATCTCTAAGAAAGAAAGCTCCCACTCAAAAAGACCTTAGTCCATTACTTCTTGATAGATGGGTACCTCTATTACAGATGAAGGTCTTTTCCCCTACTATGGTGCTTATATCATGATAATGCCAGCTGGGCACTCAAAGAGGCTCATTTGGGTAAGTACGGGAACCATACTGGGGGTAAAGCATTGGCATATCAGGAGCTCCATATGGATTACTACTGGCCAACCATCCACCAGGATATAAGGAGGTTTGTATAGTCATGTGGACCCTACCAGAAGGTATCTAACCTGAGCCATTTACCCTCATAACATCTTTTCTCAATCAGCTCGCCTTATCCCTTTGCTATCTGGGGAGTCGACTTGATCGGACCTCTCCCTACTGCTCCCAGTAAAGTTAAGCATGCTTTAATTGCAATCGATTACTTCACCCGAAGGGTAGAAGTAGGACCACTTTCCCAAATTACAGAAGAAATACCACCAAATTCATCAAGACTAACATGGTTTGTAGGTTTGGTACCCTGGTGATCATCATTACTAATCTAGGAAAGTTGTTCGACAACACACGGTTTAGGGACTTCCGTGAAGGCCTAGGAATTGACCTTTGTTTTGCATTGGTAGCTCATCCCTAAACCAATGGGCTGGTAGAAGGTACCAATAAAACATCAAGAAGCTCTTAAAGAATAAGCTACAATAAAAAAGAGGCAATTGGACAGAAAAGCTTCCCGAGGTACTCTGGGCTTACTAGACCATCAAGAGAATCGCAACCGGGGAAATGCCATACTCATTAGCTTTCGGGGTGGAGCCAGTCCTACCCATCGAGAGTAAACTAACTTCATTTCAGGTTCAACATTTTGAGCTGAAAAGTAACGAGGTCAAGCTAAAGGCTAAGTTGGACCTCATGGAGGAAAAACAAGATAAGGCGGCAGAAAAGGCCATATGGCCAACCCGATGCCTTGACCGGGTACTACTCCCCGGTAAGAAAAGTCTGAGCGTAAGTGCATAGTTACATGCTAGATCACGAGACAAGAGATTGGTTGGGGAAGCCCCCTCACCACCTCTGATGCCTTGGCCGGGTACAATCCCCCGCTAAGAGGTATCTGAGCATAAGTGTATAGTTGCTAGCCAGATCATGAGACCAGGATAGCCGAATGATAATCATGATGCCTTGATCGGGCTACCACCCTCAAAAAGGATCTAGGCATAAGTGCATAGTTACCTGCTAGATCGAGATGGCCATGGTAAGGTACCTCCTTAGTATAGGGACGGAGGGTACCTGGAATAGTTTGACAAGGTTTTTCGCTTAGGTGTCACCATCCCTAGTATATGAATGCTTGATACTTTGACTATCCCAGAAGGGAAAGCCATTTTTTTATAATAAAAAAATCCTACCAGGATCAATTAGACTAAGTACCACGGATATCTGGTACCAGTCACTCATTACTCCAGTTTATTCTTCACACATTCTTCAAGTTTCTTGTGGTATAAGCTTCAGTTGCATCAGGTGAACACTAGGGACTTGGTCAAGGAGTGATTTACACCTCGACCACGATACCATATGGGCATTGAAGTACCAGACATGGAAAGGTCCCTGATATCCAAGCTATAATAACAACCTCGCTAAGGAACCAGAGGATCATGCAGATATGGGCTCTGTGTACCAGGGATAGCAAGATTAGATTCTGACCAAGTATCTAGAGCTGAATCTAATCACCTACTCTACTTGACTCTTTGCACTTGGCAGGTTTTATGCTTCTTCTTATCAGATTTTATTAAGTCAGGTATACCTCAGGGACTGCTCATAGATCAAGCTAAAAGATAAGGCAAGATGCATTCAACCAAGTCGTAGATCAACCAGAGACAATTACAAAAAAAAAAGATTGTTTTCATTCATCCAAAGCATGGAGCCCATCCCCTGCTATTGGGCTACATACAATTTTTTTTGATGACATGTTAGTTGTTTTTCTCCTTCTTGATCAAACAAGGTGCCCACCCCCATTTCCAGGCAATGAAAAAGAAAGATAATGAGTCAGACTATTGGTTAATGTATTATCCCTTCCTAGTGGCCTCATTCTCATACTGTATCTCATGGAACCTGCCCATCTACTCCCTTTACAGATTCGTCGACAACTTGCTCCTCCACCAGCATTCGTGCTACCTCAACTGAAACTTCCACCTGAGCCATGACATCTTGATATGTGGTTTGAAATCCAGTTTGCCCAGCGACCTCTTTAGTAGTAGCATGGATAGCACTCACCTCCTTAGAAGCAGACTGATCCTCTTTTATCTTAACAAGTTTGGATGGGGAAACAGGCAAGGTGAAGGCTCCCTCCTATGCCTAAAACACAACTTCATCTGAAGTCTTCAAAGAAGGATCTGTCATGATAGCTCCCATGCTTGGTAGAAGAGAAGAGGAGAGCTGCTGATTTTCATCATCACTCGTGCCTTCATCAATTCCAGCAGCTCGTGAAGGTCTTGCTCTATCAGTAGTCTGACATCTTCATAGCATTCTCTTAGATTTCCTCCCTGTTCCAGTTTACGATGATGGCCAAATCAAAAGGATGTGTAGAGCCTGAGTTGCATGAAACGTAACGTAAAAGTAGCCATCTCCAAAAGAAGAATCGACCTCGGCTCCCAAGCTAGCCATATTATCACGTAGGTCTTAGATCTCTTCTTCTAGCTCCTGGATCTTATCACTCGCGAGCTTCCTCTCCAAGGCACGACGTTTTGACCGGAGAACTTCTGTATCATATGCACGTTTGCTTTGTTTGGTGCTACCTTGGGTGTTCTCGAGGGACTTGATGGTTTGGTCAAGGCCTGGCTCAAACCTTGGTTATCCATCTGCAGTTGGGTGAGCTCACCCTAGGTCTTTTCTAGTTAGGCTTCAGCATTATCTGTGCGCTCCTTCAATGAAGACATCTAATGTTTCACCTTGATATTGTATTTAAAAGTCTACAAATCACAGCAACCAAATAAACTACAAGTACTAGTCATGAATGTATAAGAGCAGTAATGAAGCAGGACGTGACTTCCATTTACCTCAGCAATGAGAGCGGAACTCTTGATGAGTAGGATGTCAGAAGACATCGAGGTCAAGGGACTTAGGCTCCCGCTAGGATAACCTAAGATGAACCGATCCAAGATCTCATTCTGACCGGTAACCCTCGATCGAGATCGAGTTCGATCTTAAGGAGCCACAACAATAGTAGCAGTAGCAGTTTCTGAACCTTCTTCTACCCTGGGAGGCACTGAAGTAGGTAGGGGAGGTGGAGCAACAATAATAGCAGTAATGGTAGAGGCAGAAGCAGTGACAATAGAACAAGTAGTAGCAGTAAAAGAAAAAGCAGCAGCAATAACGGTAATAAGAGCAGCAAAACCCGAACCTCTTACCTTGGTCAACCGGGATACGAATATATCCACTTGAGATGTGGGACCGGAAGAAGAGGAGAGGAGAGAGGTACCTTGGGAATCCTATTAAGGATATGCCTACCACCCCACACCGTGACAGGAGAAGGAGTAGTCCTAGCAATTTTGATGATGGGAGACCCATGTGCGGTACGAACCAGAGGAGGAAGTGAGTCTTCTAGGGGTCTAGTCTTTCTCTGGACAGGTAATAGGACAACAGATACAGTAAAAAAATAGCAAAGATTAGTAATACATTAATGACGAGCAGGAAATATGCATCAACAGAATTAGAGAGGTGCACCGTACCAAGGGAGGCAATAGAGATACGCAGGTAGCGATCTACCCTGCCAACGTCAAAGGGATCAGAAGCGGGGTACTATAAGTTAGCGAAGTTCTGGCCGACAATAGCCTTCAAGATCGACCTTGATTCCACGAAAAGGGTGACTTTCTCTTAGACTGGTTTGCTACTGAACTGGGTAGGAACCCTATATTCTGTACCACCAATATGAATAGAACCTCCAAGTCGCCACCTACCATGACTCATTCATCCTTCTAGGGAACATCCTTCTTGGCAGCACCGGGGACGATAAAAATTAAGTTATTTTTATCTTGGGCATAGAATTACCCTTTTGGACCGGATGACATGTGAAACAAATATTATGGTGTGCTTAATATTAATCTAGAGGGAGGTGAATAGATTTTAAATAAATTTACCCAATTTTCGTTTAAAGGTCAAGTTTACGAAAATCACCCTAGCTAGTTACAATAAAATCACAAGTGTAAAAATGCAAAAATATAAACGACACTTGAGATATACGTGGAAACCCTCCAAATGGGAAAAACCACGGGCTGATGAGTGCATCACACTAGAACCTCGAATCCACTAATGGCAAGAGAATTATAACCTAATCCCGATTTAAATTCACCACCACTACCTAATCCCGGTATAAGTGAACCTAGTTCATCTTGCTTGTGATTTAAGCTACCTACTCTCGGAAGCAACACAAGTCTTACTTCTCAATGAAGAGATAAAATGTCCTAAGTGAATATATGATGATATTCAATGAACAAACAAGGCTAGGAAACCCTATATGCTTATCTAGGATAATGAGATGACAATTAATGCAATCCTAGATATCAAAAGCTAAATGACATGTTCAAGAAGCTTAGCTAAACATAGATCAAACAATCCTATGAAGCTATCATAATACAACACTCAATCATGGTATCACAACAATCTCTAATTTGTATCTGGAAAATGTTCTAAGAGCATACAAATAATTAAAGAGAAGTTTTAGCAAGTAAAACACTTAACTTGTAAGAAGATAGTGAAGAACTTACCAAACAAGATGTGATGAAGCAACCCTATCCATCGATGCACTCTAAATGAGCTTAGATGATGCAAGATGAAGTTTTGATGCACATGGGAATGCTTTGAGTGATTAAAAATGAGTTCTTGAAAGTGTTTTTCCTTTGAAATGTGTTCTAAGGAAAATATATGATATTCTGAACTCTTGCACGACCTTAAGGCAATATATATATATATATATATATATATATATATATATATATATATATATATATATACTATGAGATCCAAACAAAGTGAGGTCATTTTGGAAAAAACATTCCAGCTTCCTCTGTGTGCACTGGTGACGTGCGCTGGTCGAGTAGCGCATAACCTAATTTTACAACAGGTGTTGGATGAGTGGCGCATCCCAGTGGCGCAACACATACATAAATTCTCTGGAATATTTACCTTGGTGAGGCTGCGCTAGACGAGTGGCGCATCACCAGCGTATGCCCACTTTTTTAAACTGTGCGTGGGTGCAACAGCGTATCTCAGTGGCGCTTGACTAGCGGCGATTAGCTGGAATGTTACGCTGGTGAGGTGCGCTGGTCGAGTAGTGCACCACCAGCGCAAAGCCTATTTTCAATCACTCAAACATACAATTTCAACAAGATCAAGAGTGATGAAACATGCATCCTATTATAATGCCTAGCATGACATGAACCTTTAATTACAAGATGCAAATATATCAAACAAGAGTCATTTAAATCAAAATGCACACAAGTATAACCACTCAACATATATGAATAAAAGTTATGCATGGATATGTGAGTGTGTGCAACTATCTCTTCAAAGTAAGTAAGCACAAGAATTTTAACTTTGGTGCTTCTCCTCTTGAGGTCTTGAGAGCCTAAGCTACCCTTACATAATACCCCAAAATGTGATTTGTTCACGAAATAAGCCAATCAACAATTGAGGACTTTACAATCTCCCTCTTTGGCTATTTCGTGACAAAACCACCACTCACATTGATCATCATAAAACAAAATCAAAACACCGGGAAGATATTCTACATTACAAAGAGATAAACATAAAAAAAAACTTCAAATCTTCAATCTCTTGTAGAACTATCAACCCTACACACAGAGCAAGCACAAATACACTTTCCAAACCAAGTGCATGTGAGATGATCAAGTGAATATAAAACAAAAGCATTTGCATATAAGAGTATGAGTAATGCACCATGCAATGCTCCCCCTCAAAGGGTTACTCCCCCTAAATGTAATCTCCCCCTAAAACAAGTACTACTTATGCAATGCTCCCCATCAAGGCCAACACATGTTACTCTCCTAACATCACAATGCTAGGTCAATGCTACTCCCCTTTTTTGTCATGATATAGGCAAAGGAGAAGTTCCCAACCGAGTCACTCAAGGCAAAGAAAGAAAAGAGCATACAAGATTGTTGCATAATTATATAAGCCACATTTATGCAACTCTATTAATAGGAGAGAAACAAGGAGATTTATTTGATAGAAAATGTGTGAATAAAAAAAAATGCTTTGCATTCAAGTCCAAAAACAATGGTATTTGGCAAAGCAAATGACAAAGGTTTCCAATATAATTCAAACCAATTTCACCATTTGTCATGAGAGAAGCAAGGATATAGAGTTTTATAGATTCATGTTTTAAATGGCACTATATCCAACTTTATAAGCTAAACATGGCATGAGCAACTTTGCAACCCTACTTGATTTTTTCGGGAGGATACCCATATGATAGTATCCATGTTCAACCAATAAAGAAATAAAGACATTGATTCAACATTTTAATCTCACTAGCTTCTTTTCACACAATATTTTGCATTTAACAATTGCAATCAACAATTCATGCTTTTTCATATTTCATTAGCATGTAATTTATGAATCATCATGTCATGGAGATAATTATAGGTCATTCAACATGTACTTCCTATGTAAATCTCCTAGTCCAAAAATGCATGTTTGAACATAAATATGACACGGATTGTAATCAAAGCAAAGTTCACACTTATTGAAGAAGATACGATATAATATATAAGTGCAACCAAGCTACTCAAGCAATCAATAAAAGAGCATAAACATTTAAAGAAAAATGTGGATGCAACAAGTATACAATAGCTCTTTTTGCTTGAGTTCCCCTTATGGGGTCAAAGACCACAACACATCACTCCATTAAACCAATCCCAATAGATCTACTAAGAGTCTTGAATCGAGTAGCATCTAAAGGTTTAGTAAATAGATCCGCTAGTTGATCATTAGTACCTACATGCTCAAGTAATATGCATTTGTTCTCAACTAATTCCCTAATGAAATGATGACGGATGTCAATATGCTTAGTTCTAGAGTGTTGAACTGGATTCTTGGAAATATTAATTGCACTCATGTTATCACAAAAGAGAGTAAGAGTACCTTGATTGAATCCGTAGTCGACTAGCATTTGCTTCATCCAAAGGAGTTGTGTGCATCCACTCCCAGCAGCAATGTATTTGGCCTCAACCGTGGACAAGGAAATTGAATTTTGCTTTTTGCAAAGCCAAGAGACAAGGTTATTCCGAAGGAAAAAGCAACCGCCCGATGTACTTTTCCTATGATCATAATTTCCTGCCCAATCTGCATCACTAAAGCCTACAAGACTAGCATTAGTGTCAAAAGAGTACCAAATTCCATAATTAGATGTCCCATTCACATATCGAATGATTCTCTTAACGAAAGAGAGATGGGACTCCTTAGGATCCGATTGGTACCTAGCACACACACCCACACTAAAAGAGATATTGGGCCTACTTACGGTCAAATAGAGCAAGCTACCAATCATGCCACGATATAAAGTTTGGTCCACACTTTTACCACTAGCATCCTTGCTTAGCTTCAAAGTGGTACTCATGGGTGTATCACAATGTTTGGCATTTTCAAGGCCAAATTTCTTCACTAGGTTTTTGGCATACTTAGCTTGAGATATGAAAATACCATCATCCATCTACTTAATTTGTAAACCTAGAAAGAAACTTAACTCACCAACAAGACTCATCTCAAATTCATGAGACATGACATCAACAAATTGTTGGACATGGGTGGAGCCAATGACTATATCATCAACATAAATTTGAGCTATAAATAGCTTATCTTTGTCTTTCTTGATGAATAAAGTCTTGTCAACACTACCCCTAGTGTAACCATTGTCTATGAGATATTGGGTGAGACGCTCATACCAAGCCCTTGGTGTTTGTTTCAACCCATATAAAGCTTTCTTAAGATGATAGACATGATTAGGGTGGTGAGGATCTACAAACCCTTTGGGTTGCTCAACAAATACTTCCTCTTGCAAGAAACCATTGAGGAAGGCACTCTTAACATCCATTTGATAAAATTTGAACTTGTGCAAACAAGAAATGGATAAAATAAGCCTAATGGACTCAATCCTAGCAACGGGAGCAAATGTCTCCTCAAAGTCAATACCCTCAATTTGAGAGTATCCTTGTGCTATAAGCCTAGCCTTGTTTCGTACAATGTTGCCATCCTCATCGGATTTGTTCCTATATACCCACTTGGTGCCTATCACATTGGTGTTCTTGGGCATAGGAACTAGAGTCCAAACCTCATTCCTTTCAAATTGGTTAAGCTCTTCTTGCATGGCAAGAACCCAAAATTCATCTTTTAAAGCTTCATCAATTTTCTTGGGTTCTATTTGAGAGGTGTAACAAGTGTAGCTAATTAGATTAGACATTTGATGCGTAGTCCTAACATCCTCACTAACCTCTCCAATATTGTCATCTTTGTCATGGAGTTTCCTAACCCATTGAGCAGGTTCTTTTGAGTTCAAGGGAGGAAGCCTATCAATAGATTGTGTTATGTCATCATCAAGGTTGGTATTTTCAACATTAGAGACATCAACAACCTTTTCCAAAGGTGAGTCATCAACTAAATCTACATCCTCCTTATGGTCATTAAATTTGAGCCTAGTATCATCAATGACAACATTAGATGATTCCATTACGGTCCTAGTTCTTAGATTAAAAACTCTATAGGCTCTACTATTCAAGGCATAGCCAATGAAGATACCCTCATCACTCTTAGCATCAAATTTGCCAAGTTGATCACGGTTATTCAAAATGTAGCATTTTCTTCCAAAGGTGTGGAAATAGCTAACATTTGGCTTCCTACCTTTCCATAACTAATAGGAGGTTTGCCTAGTGTGGAGCCTAAGAAAGACTCTATTTCCTATGTAGCATGCTGTATTGACTGCTTCGGCCCAAAGATTCCTAGGGACATTGTTGCTAAGCAACATCACACGGGTCATCTCTTAAAGAACCCTATTTTTCCTCTCAACAACTCCATTTTGTTGAGGTGTCCTAGGAGCCAAAAACTCATGAGAAATGACTAGACTATTGCAATAGTTTTCAAAATGAGCATTCTCAAATTCCTTCCCATGGTCACTCCTAATTCTTTTAATGCGTTCAATCTTGGAGTTCATTTCATTTTGAATCTTGGAACAAAGCATTTTGAACTTGTCAAAGGTTTCAGATTTTTCTCTAAGAAAATAAGTCCAAGTGTACCTAGAGAAGTCATCTACACACACAAAAATGTACCTCTTTCCACCTAAACTCTCGGTTTGCATAGGACCCATAAAATCCATGTGGAGAAGCTCTAGAGGTTCCTTAGTGGATAAGTACTTGCCCTTTTTGTGCATACTTTTGGTTTGCTTCCCTTGTTAGCAAGGTCCACAAACATCATTAACTTTTTTCCCAAGCTTGGGAAGGCCTCGCACAACATTGAACTTATCTAAGATTCTTAAATCCCTAAAGTTCATGTGACCAAGTCTTTCATGCCACAACTCAATTTGTTCATCCTTGGACACATTACAAGACACACTTATAGCCCCAAAACAATAGCAATTGTCACTAGATCCCATACCTTTTAACAAGGTTTGTCTATTAGGCAATATGATAGAACAATCATTTTTCCTAAACAAGACGGAGAGTCCTTCACCACTAAGATGTGAAATGCTTATCAAATTGGTTTTTAGACCATCAACATACAAAGCATTAGACAAGGAGGGTAATCCGGGAATGGGAATAGTTCTCTTTCCTTTAACCTTCTTTTTGGATCCATCACCAAAGGTGACATTTCCACCCTCCTCCATAAAAAGAGTCTCAAAGAAACTCTTATTTCCAGTCATGTGCCTAGAGCACCCACTATCCAAATACCAAAAATCACAAGAATGAGCTTTCAAAGCAATTTGTGCAACATGGCAAAGGTGTTCAACCTTTCTAATCCACCTAGGTGCAATATTTTCCTTCCTAGTGGTCAATGGTACATTGGCTCAAAATATCTTTAGATCATGCAAAAGTGTTCCACTTTTCCTAGTGACATGCATCATGGCTCTAGATGTCCTAGGATCATGCACCATGGCTCTAGATGTCCTAGGATCATGCATCATGGCTCTAGCCTTTTTCTTCTCTATCATGCTTTCAATTCTACACAATTTAATATATCTAAAGCAATTTGGTCTAATGTGACCATCAATACCACAAAAATGACATGTCTAAAGCAATTTGGTAAAAAGTTAGGAATTATACCATATCCTTGTGGATGCATTGGAGCCTTCCCATGTCTTGTGGTTGTCTTGCTTATTGTTGAGGAGCTTTCCTTCTTTTTTGTTGAGCAAGACTTGATTGCTTCCTTGGTTGAGCTTGCATGATAGGTGTTTTTTCTTTGTGAGCTTTTTGTTGAGGGAAGTTAACTTGAGGAGCCCTTGTAGAATAAGCTTGAGGTGGGCTTCTTGGTGCCACATTCACTTGACTACTTGAACATTCTCCTAGATCAAGTTTCTTCCTAGGAGTTTGATGAGAAGAGGACTCATTGAAGTTCATGCTTCTTACAAAAACGGTCTTGCTTGGAGTGGAAGACATCTTGTCATCTTCAAACCCAAGCCTTTTCTTGTCACTTGGCCTCTTTTCAATATCTAGCATGTGGTCAAGTTTCTTAGTACTAGAGTTCATCTTGGCCAATAACTCTCTAGTATCTTCAAGCTCTTTCTTCAACCCTTCTTCACTCCTCTTAGATCTCACCAACTCTTCATTTAATTGGTCAACTTGAGTTGAGAGGATTAGGTTTTCTTCTTTCAATCTCTTAATTTCATTCTTGTTTTTTAACCTTGAACTCTCAAACCTAGTCATATAGTCCTTGAGATCCATTCTTTCCACAATTCCATTTATGGATTGTGATGAAGATCCATCATCACTTGAGTAGTTCTCCTCTTGACTCTCATTTTCTTCTTCACTTGCATCTTTACTCCTAAGAGAGGATGTAAAGGCCATGAAGTTAGCCATGAGTTCTTCATCATCCGAAGACTCATCTCCTTCATTGGAGTTATCACTTTCACTCCATATGGCAACCATCACTTTTCCCTTTTTCTTCACCTTGTGATTTGCACATTCTGGGGCAAAGTGTCATATCCCACCACATTCATAACAATGGACTCCTTTCTACTCGGTCTTTTCTTGCCTATGCTCAAACATCTTGAAGGAAGCCTTTTTCTTCAAGTCTTGACCCTTGGATCCAAAGCCTTTATTCTCGGACTTGTAGAATTTCTTGAACTTCCTCATTAGCAAGGCCATTTCTTTATCTGATTCATCACTTTCCTCCTTCTCAACTTTGAAGGCTTTCAAAGCAATATCTTTTTGCCTTTTCGATGGTGTGGGGTTAGGACATTTCCTAGATTCATAAGCTAGAAGTCTCTCAATCACTTCACTTGGCTTCATATCCTTATAACCACTATTCTCTTCTAATGCCGTCACCTTAGACTCAAATCTATCGGGTAGAGATCTCATAATCTTTTGCTTGATCTTCCTATCCGAATAAGGATCACCAAGTTGATGACTTTGGTTCACAATGTCCATCAATCTCACTTCAAAGTCATTGAAGCACTCGTTCTCATCCATCTTGAGCAACTCAAATTGTATTTAGAGAACTTGAAGATTAGACTCCTTAACCATATCGGTTCCCTCATATGTAACTTCTAGGATATCCCATGCCTCCTTAGCTATCCTAGTGTTTTGAACCAACTTGTATTGGTTATCATTCATTGCACATAAGATGGCATGCATTGCCTTCTTATTCCACTTTGAAGCCTCAAACTCTTGTGCATTCCACTGTGTCTTTGGCTTGAGTACATCATCTCCTCCATTTGCAGGAGTCATCATGGGTGAAGTGTAGCCATCTTCAACCGCCATCCATGCCTTGTCATGAATTTGGCAAATATACGACTCCATCTTGCCTTTCCATGAGGCCAAATTCAACCCGGTGAGAAGCGAAGGTCTAGTGCTAGAAGCTCCCTCTTTGCCACCGTTTACACTCAATGTGTTTAATGAATGAATGATATGAATGCAAATGTATGAATGATCAATACACACAGAAAATGTAACACACACCAAAATGAGCAAGGATCACCAATGTTTGTCTAGGAACCTGCTATGATACCAATTGAAACAAATATTATGGTGTGCTTAATATTAATCTAGAGGGGGGTGAATAGATTTTAAACAAATTTACCCAATTTTTGTTTAAGCTCAAATTTAAAAAAATTCCCCTAGCTAGTTACAATAAAATCACAAGTGTAAAAATATGAAAATATAAACGACACTTGAGATATACGTGGAAACCCTCCAAATGGGAAAAACCACGGGCTGATGAGTGCGCCACACTAGAACCTTGAATCCACTAATGGCAAGAGAATTACAACCTAATCCCAGTTTAAATTCACCACCACTACCTAATCCCGGTATAAGTGAACCTAGTTCACCTTGCTTGTGATTTAAGCTACCTACTCCCGGAAGCAACACAAGTCTTACTTCTCAATGAAGAGATAAAATGTCCTAAGTGAATATATGATGATATTCAATGAACAAACAAGGCTAGGAAACCCTATATGCTTATCTATGATAATGAGATGACAATTAATGCAATCCTAGATATCAAAAGCTAAATGACATGTTCAAGAAGCTTAGCTAAACATAGATCAAACAATCCTATGAAGCTATCACAATACAAGACTCAATCATGGCATCACAACAATCTCTAATTTGTATCTAGAAAATGTTCTAAGAGCATACAAATAATTAAAGAGAAGGTTTAGCAAGTAAAACACTTAACTTGTAAGAAGATAGTGAAGAACTTACCAAACAAGATATGATGAAGCAACCCTATCCATAGATGCACTCTAAATGAGCTTAGATGATGCAAGATGAAGTTTTAATACACATGGGAATGCTTTGAGTGATTAAAAATGAGTTCTTGAAAGTGTTTTTCCTTTGAAATGTGTTCTAAGGAAAATATATGATATTCTGAACTCTTGCACGACCTTAAGGCAATGAGTTATATATATGTGAGATTCAAACAAAGTAAGGTCATTTTGGAAAAAACGTTCTAGCTTCCTCTATGTGCACCGGTGATGTGCGCTGGTCGAGTAGCGCACCACCAGCGCACAGCCTAATTTTACAATAGGCGTTGGATGAGTGGCGCATCCCAGTGGTGCAACACATGTGCAAATTCTCTGGAATGTTTGCGTTGGTGAGGTTGCGCTAGACGAGTGGCGCATCACCAGTGCGCGCCTATTTTTTTCAATTGTGCACGGGTGCAACAACGCATCTCAGTGGCGCTTGACTAGCGGTGATCCACTGGAATGCTGCGCTTATGAGGTGCGTTGGTTGAGTAGCGCACCACCAGCGTAAAGCCTATTTACAATCACTCAAACATACAATTTCAACAAGTTCAAGAGTGATGAAACATGCATCCTATTCTAATGCCTAGCATGACATGAACCTTTAATTACAAGATGCAAATATATCAAACAAGAGTCATTTAAATCAAAATGCGCACAAGTATAACCACTCAACATATATGAATAAGAGTTATGCATGGATATGTGATTGTGTGAAACTATCTCTTCAAAGTAAGTAAGCACAAGAATTTTACCTTCAGTGCTTCTCCTCTTAAGGTCTTGAAAGTCTAAGCTATCCTTACATAATACCTCAAAATGTGATTTGTTCACGAAATAAGCCAATCAACAATTGAGGACTTTACAACATGCTAGTGACCTGCAAGACAAACCTCAACTCGTCCGGTCCCAGCTCCTTATTAATCTTGTCTTTCGCGCACTGTTCTTTCCAAAGCATGAGAAAACCCACCAGGTGTCTCCAGAATCTTTGTGTAAGCTAAAAGGGGGCTAACTATAAAGCGTGAAGCACCCTACAGAGGTCAAATAAAGAGAAATTCTGACTCTACTGTCAAACACGGTGACATGTATCTAGAGCACATTATACCCTCGGTGCGGTATGGTAACGGATATGCTCTCTAGGATCCTAAATTGGCACATCAATCGCCTAATAAAGGCCTCCATAGTGGTTGAATCTGAAATGACACAAAAGTCATAGGGAATAACGAGTTTCACACCAGGCGATGTCGACTTAGTCCCGACCAGACCTCTGCCCATTCCAACCTCACCAAAATACTCATCTAAGTCCCCCTTGATAATCTCCAGTAGGGTATATGGGTTGTTTTAAAAACCTGTCTTGATGATAGTGTTCGACTCAAGCGACGACGTTGCAATGAGGGAACATCACTCTCTCTGATGCTTTCTTCTCAAGCTCGTTTCTTACTGATGGGGCTTGTAGGGGTGCCATCCAATAGCCTATCAACGCTATTGCCATCAGAGTTTGACATAGTAGAAGCAGAGTTTGGTCTGGAAATTGAGAGAAAAAGAAAAGAAAAAATTAAAGAGGATGGAGAGGCTTATGAGTTTTTTTAAATTTTGAAAGTATAAGATTTGGAAGAGTGAGAGAAACGAAGAGGAGGCCGGGTTTAAATAGGTGTAATGGAACAATAACCGATGATAGAGACATGATTGAAGAGATGAGATTTTTGCCTTGATATACGCATACCGTAAAAAACCTCTTCTTTTTCAAATGGGAAGCCTACCCCTCGGTTGTCACGTGGCCATTGCATTTAACAAAAAGATCTCCTCCTAGATTCTGGTAACTGGCCAAAAACTGAAAATTTCCCAAACAAAATAGGAAATCTGACTCCAACCCAAAATCAATCGCCGGTCTTCAAATTAGAGGGGACTTCTGTTAACATCCATTTTTTACAAGGGGTTAAAGGAAAATTTTCCACCTAGGTAGCACTTGGTAGTAGGCATCTCCACGTACCAGATAGGTACTGGAAGCAATGGTTTACCTTGAAGTACCAGGTCTAGAACAACCTAGATACCTCGACATCATTGTAGGAGCAAGATGAATCGCATGCTCCTGGCTAACCAATCGGTACCCAAGTTCTCTGACAATGATTTGTTACCCCGTTAATGTACATATCCAACCTCTCTAGCAAGAAGAAAGGTGACCATAAGGCTCTTAGAAGATCATAAAGCTTCGACGAGATCAACCAAGCACCTCACTACCGGAATAGCACCCCGAGGTACCTCGCCACCGCAATCGAACAAGCACCACGTTATCAGGATGGTACCTCAGGATACCTTACCATCAAACTTGTACTTCGAGGTACCTTACCATCGAGTTGGTCAATCACTACATCACCAGGTTGATACTTTGATGAATCACGCCACTAACAGATGGAATCAAAATTATTCTCCAAACTGTAATCAAGCTCCACATACACATAACCATAATGAAAAGAGTTGAAAAAGGAGAAAAACATGTTTCCTGCCAAGATATCCTCCGCAGTCAATTCTCCAGGGTTAACCATATTAAACAGAAAATCCCGCTAAACCGGGAAAAGAGATCAATTCAGTGATCTTCAGCTTATACGTCAAGAAAAAACATGACTTCATGTATAAATAAAGGGATAATATTGACTGGAAAGGGAAGCAGTTTGAGTTTTGAAACCTTAAGAACAATCACTTGATTCTATAGTTAGCATCAAGCCTAGTCATCATTTTTGTAATTTGTGTCCACTTATCGACATGTACGCTTTCGCCACCTCCTATTAGGTAGAGAGAAAAGTGAGAGAGAGGTAGAGAACTATTCTAAACACTTATACATGCTAGATTATTGAATTAAATAGCATCTTTCAAGTCGTTATCATTTCTTCATGCATGCCATCCATTCTTACATGTGTAACCGGTACCTAAGGTACCTACCCTGATCGCGATCTACCTAGGTTGTGGTCTTGAGGGTGTTGACTGAGATTTCTTACCTAGAGCAAATTTTCAGCTAATAGGATTCTTAAGCCATTTGAGTAGCTTGTAAATCGAACAATGAAGAGATTTAATCATTGATGTACTGATGTGGAATTGAACATGTATGGAATGCTAAGTGAAAATTAAGGGCATGCCACTTTTAATAAAGTTGCACTCAGTGTGATCCTACATTGGTGATGTCAAAGACAACAGTGCTATCGAGTTCAAAATGTAATTCGCCTCGACATCTAATCCTCACTGGAATTCTCTCATTTTCTATCATATTCCTAGGCTTCACTCAGTAATTCATAAGCAATATGAGTTTATGTTATGGCTATCTAATATGATTGTACATGATACATTTTAAAACATAATTTCTGAAAATGAGGTCCCATGAATGGAATTACAAACCATGAACTAGAAAGAACATGCATCAACCAAAAATTTCTAAGCGGACATTTCAAAAGATCAAAGTGAATGGCAAATCAATGAATAGGAAAAATGAGAAAAGCAAGGCACCTAATGATTATGCTAAGACATACATTCTAAGTATGAGTACACGTTGCTATTCACCTCATTCACACGTGCAATCTTTGGCGCCCATACTTACACTCTCTTTTGTGCCACTTCCTACTTTTTTTTTCATTGAGTAGATCATTCAACTTTTCACTTTACTTTTTAGGTAATTCATGCCTCATTCATCTTTTCCTTCTTTTCTTTTCTTTTTTCTTGTTCTTTCTAATTTTTTCTTACTTTTGCATTTCTTTCTTTTTGTTTCTTCTTTTTGCTTTTCATCTTTTGTTTTTCTTTTCAACTTTCAATATTTTTGCACACACATGCCTCGATACATGCCAAACACTTTTCAAGAATCATGTTAGGTTTCTGGAGTTGTGTTGACATTAATTCCATATCAAAATAATATTTCAGTTGTATTGATTAGTTGTCTTTGGTTGATGTTAATTGATTCAAAGAAGATATGACAACTTATCAAGCAAGATCAAGTCTTCAAGGAGAAATGTGGTTCATTGATCTACAGAGGTATAGTTAGACCTTATTTCTCTTATAAGGCTTAGGCACACACACACATTGCATCATATGTGTCCCAGTATCGTTATGCTCATTTTGTATAAAATATTCACACACTTGATATTGAATGCTCATGCATTGGTGCTAAATTAACTAGTTTTGTAAATTGCATGTATTTGGACCGTGTATAAGAAATAGCATTCTTGTGTGTTATGTGTTTGTATGTTTAAGTTTCATGGACCTTGGAATTGAATTTGGTATCATATTGTTTCTTATTCAGTTCCGATCATTTTGATTACTCGTACATTTGATTTTGAGTTCCGAGTCAAGTGGTATAAAACTTTTCGGTCACTTTACATGCATTGTCTTCGTCTTCGTGTATCAAGTCAAATTCATAATTTCTTGTCAAAGTTTCATAGTCATCCATATGCTTGAGAGAGTCCTAGTTCATAATCAGTAAATGGATTCAAAATCAGAGTTCATAGGCCAGAGAACGGTCGAAGAATGCGGAGGTGCGTGAAGAGGGAAATAAGTGGCCAAAAGGCCACTATGCCTCTTCCTCTCGAAATGGCACGTGGCCATCTTGAGAAGGAACCCTTCATGGTCCCGAGATGCCCATGCACAATCTCGGGCTGGAAATGGGCATGGGGGCATTTTGGTATTTGCTCTCTTCATTTCCCTTATATTTAAATATCACTTCCCTCTCTTATTTTCACAAGAAGGAAGAAAACTTGAAAAAATCTTTGTGCATGAATTTTCTCTCAACTTTCTCATCTCTCAAACACCATATCTTTTTTCATTTGAACTCTAATTCAATCGATTCAAGTTGGAGATTGTTCGTATTTTATTTCTCTATTAATTTCAAGAAGGTTTACTTCATTTATTCAAGATTTTCTGGTGGTTCTCTATCAAAAAAGGAACTGCACTTTTTCTTCCAAGGTATTGAAATTTTCTCATGTTTTGATATTTAAAGTTTTTCAATTACCTTAGGTTTTCTTCTTCTATATATGTATGTTTAATGTGTATACTTTGATTAGAGTTTTAAACTCTACAAAAGATAGATTGACCATGATTATAATCTATCATGTTAAGTTAGATTTTTTATTAAGCCTATGTTTTCATATGTTTGTGTTTTGTATTGTGCTAGCTTTCTATCTAGGACTATTTTAGACTTTGATTGATTGAATTTGATAAAAAATAGTCTTTACATGTGTTAGGTTTCTCTAATTGAATATATCTTGGAATAACACATTTGATTGAATTCCTAAGGCTGTTTTGGCTTTTAATTGAATATTGTGATAAAAATATGCTTTAGATTTTAGCTAGAACTTTGATTAATGTTATCACATGATTCTAGCATGTTATTGTATATATTAATAAAACCTTGAATGTGAATTTAATATATACATATACTTTTATTCAATTTTTTAGTCACATGGATGATTATAGGAATTAAATGTGTTTGTGGAGTTTCACATGATTCTAGAATATTATCCATTTTTAGTAACTAGACTACATTTGTCTATGATCTTTCATGCATATGTCTAGTTCCCGTTGGATATGTTTGATCATCATATTCTATGTTGAGTGTTTATTCTATGTTGAGTGTTTGTTTTCATTTTGACATTAATTGATCACATTTAGGAAGTCCTTATAAAAGGCATGAAGTCTTGGCTAGAACATGTGGTCCGAATAGCTAAGCAAGGAGTCTTGATTATAACATGTGGTCCGGATAATCAAGCATGGGAAACTTTCTAGAGACAAGGGTGCTTGGATAGAAAGTAAACTTTTTATTAGTAGACCCAGGATATTAAGATACGACGGAGTCGAATAAAGAGTGTGTCATTTGTTGATCACACTTGAGGAATTTTCAACTTCTTAATGGTGTTGGTTAGAGTGGACTTTAATAGAAAGTGAGTCATTTGTTGATCACTTTTGAGGAATTTCCAATCTACCAATACGGATTGGGCAGATGTAGAGTCCAATATAGAGTGTGTCATTTGTTGGTCACTTTTGAGGAAGGTCTTGTCTACTTTTCAATAATAAAAGTACCCGATGGTTGTATTCAACCCCGTGGATGTTTCCTTCTTAGAGGTTTTACCACGTTAAAAAAAAACTAGTGTGAATTCTTCATATTCCTTTCATATACTTGTTTGTATATGTTGTAATCTTGTTTCACATTGTTCATTTTTATATATATTCTTGTAAACAAGGCTTTTGTTATATGTGATATACAAGCGCTTCATATTGATCAAAGTTGTAGATATATTTGTGTATGTATTTAGATATATCTGTATATAATCATACTTGTATATATATTGAATGATATTAAGAATACAAGTATTTTTTGTTTTATTTTCATTTGTTAACCTTTTCACTAGCAACGTGTAAGCTTGCTTGACAATATTTGGATTGATAATGCGTATTGTTTACTTACATATGCTTTTATTTTCTTTAGTATTATTATCCAAGCTAGATAGAGGTACAAATATAAGTTTGTTTCAAGGGATTGAAAAATGATTAAAAACATATTCACCCCCCTCTAGGTTAGCCTAAGGCAATTTAACTGCGTTTGTACAATTTTATTTGGTATCAGAGCAGGTTGTTAGAAGAAACTTAACAAGATCTAGGCTACAAACTCAGTTGGTTGCATGGTTTTTGGAGCAATGGGTCTTCATGAAGGAACGATGTCCGAAGGAGCATCGAACTCTAGACCTCTACTTCTCAAAGGATATAATTATGGGTTTAAAAAATTGAGGATGAAGGCTTACATTCGATCTATAGATGAATGAGTATGGATGTCATTTGAGGAAGGTTAACATCCTCCTAACAAAATGCTTGAGGACGGATCTATAATTCCTAAACCAAGAAGCGAATGAAATGCAAATGAATTTGAGTTGGCTAAATGGCATCATAAAGCTGTGAACGCCATTTTCGGAGGAGTGGATAGTATGCAATTTTTCTATATCCAAAATTTAAAGACCGTGAATGAGGTTGGGATGTGCTTCAAGTGACCAATGAGGGAACAAAGGCAGTGAGGAAGGTTCGGCTCCAAATGCTTACATCATAATTTGAAATGTTGCGATGAGTGAAAAGGATAAGTTTGATGATTTCCAATTTAAGCTTTTTGACATAGCCAATCAATGCCAATCGCTTGGTGTACCAATCTCAAGAGAGAGACTTAATTGGAAGATCTTAAAATCTTTGCCCAAACGGTTCAAGGCTAAAGTGATGGCTATTGAAGAGAGCAAGGATGTTGATAGCATGAGCGTCAACGAATTGCCAGGTTTTCTTCAAACCTATAAGGCAAGCTTGAAACCTAAAGCTAAGAGCAAGAGAATAACTCTCAAAGTCATCAATGAAGATAGTGAAGATGATGATGAGGAGATGGCATTATTAGTTAGAAAGTTTAAAAACTTTATAAAGAGAAATGTCAAGCCAAGTGGCAAATCTACTAAGGAGAAAGAAGTCAAGAAATTATCATCTCCAAAGAATGAGAAGAGTGGTCAAGCTAAGAGCAATCACAAGGTTAAGTGCTTCAAGTGTAAGAAGTTTGATCATTACGCTTCAGAGTGTCCATGTGAGAAGATAAATAAGGACAAGAAGGGTAAGGCTATGGCAGCCACTTGGAGTGATGATGACTCTAGTAATGAGGATAGCTCAAATGAAGAGTCCTCAAGAGAAGAAGAGTTAGTTAGCAACTTTGTTGCTTTCACGACCTCTCACAACATGCTAGAGGAAGGTTGTCAAACATCTTTAAGTAAGGTAATTGATCCAAATCATCAAGAGAGTTCTAATTCTAAACCAACCTATCTTGAGCTATTGACTCTTGAAAAAGAAAAAGATAAAGTCTTGAGTGAGGTTGAAAAGAAGGATGATTTGATTAAGTTGCAAGTAGATGAGTTTGTGATGGTTACTCAAAGGTTTCTAGGTGAAAAAGATGAAATCTTTAAGAAGCTTAGAGAAGTTGAAAAGATAGTCTTTGAAAAGGAAAATATCATTTCTACTTTAAAGAACAAAGAGCAAGAATTCATTGAAGATATTGACATGAGTTGGTCAATGTGTCAAAGGTGAAGAATCTTGCTAATTCTTAAGGGGGTATAAGTGGCTTGATAGTTGAGGAGAAGCTTATAAAAGCATCACTTCCTATAAGCACTGATAATGTTGAAATTGACAAGAAACCTCCTAAGAAGAAAAAATCTAAGACCAAAAAGAAGTTGAAGAACAAAGTATCTCTACAAACTTCTACTATTGGTACTTTTACTCTGGAAGGTACAATCTCACCTTTTATTCTCATTTGTCATTATTGTAATACTATTGGTCACATTAGGCCCAAGTGCTTTAAATACATTGAACGTTGCAAATTTGGGAATGCATTTAGAGATAGTGAGATTAAACTTCAAACTAAGCATGCTAAGGCTTTGGATTTTGAGAAGCATGAAATGGTTGCAAAGCATGGTAAGAATGTTTGGAGTAAAAAGAAAACAAACCTTGTTAAACTTGAAAAAGCATGTGCTTCTAATGTTGAAATGAAGAGTATCAATGACATTATTGTGGATCAAGTTATAGAAGGTATTTACTCTCGCTTCAATATTGTTGTCAAGAAAGATGTAGATGATGTTTGTGTAGGTTCTCCCAAGACCAAGTGGTTCAAGGGTGAGTGCTCTTACCATTGGTGTAAGTTGCACATGTGAATTAGCTTTGAGATTAGTATCAAGTTGTGATAAATTTAGCTTACTTTTTTTGTTTTGTTATAACATGACATGAAATTGGCTATCTCACAAGATTTGTTATGATAGTTAGAATTTGTTGATTAACTTTAAAGAAGTTGCATCAATGAAACCTACATGGTGTTGTTTATGTTAAGACTTTCAGAGAAAGTCATTTTTATATGTGTTTGAGTTGAAGTATTTAGTCTTTATTCTCTTTGGAAGACACACCAATTATTGGGGGTTTTTTTTTTGTCCTAAAGCTTTTAATTTGCAAATGTGAATAAAACATAAATAAAAGAAGTAATTTATTCATTCAAATTATCTCATACATTTATATAACATGTATACCTAACATCTAAAATTTTCGAATGTGATTTCGAACTGAGCGTATGAATGTTATATACAGATGGATTCAGTTTGAAACGATCAATCTGAAGAGTTCGTAGATAACTAATAAAGCTGGGTACTTTATATGTGGTTAATCTACAGATGCAGTCCATTCCGTAATGTACGGTAATCTTATTCTAGATCATTCATATGGTGATATGATAATGGAGGCACCTTGTATGATGTGATCATATAGGACTGAGCTATGATCTATATGAATCTCTCACCAAGATCCGTTTCACGTTGAGATTCATATATATCTACAAATGATGGTTATATAAGGGTGATCATAATCTTGAGTGTCTTATCGATTCCTTAAGGTTAGACCGTAATTTTTAATATACCATGGGTGAGATCAAAGTTGCACTCCAGATCAATATGCTCCTTATGTTGGAATCGCGGTTTGGCTTATGGCTGGGAAGGTTTGTACACAATTGTGGAATCCACTCTTTCTTGTGAGAAGTATATAGCAGTTCCCTTAAGGGTTGATTCGGGGCTTGAACAATATGAGTACTCTCTTAATTTTGTGAGGAATGTAGGATTTATTGTTCATTAGTGAATCAATGGTACTCAATAAAAAAGATGTAATTAGAGGGGTATAACGGATATTATGACCCAACTCTAATTATGAACTACTTGTTGGGGATTATACCATATGTAATAGCTATATCAATGGACACCGAGATTACTGGTTTGTGTATAAACATCTACAGTTGAGAGAGTGTAGCTTCGGGTTTTTAGTGGAATAACATCAAAGTTAATAATCATGAAATATTAATTAAAGAGTATAATTAATTATTTCTAAGGATTATTGGAGTTTAAAATACTGTAGGTCCATTAGGTCCCCTTGGTAGCCTAACTGATTAAATGTAACAAGGGTCGTGGTTAATTAATTGGATTGTCCGATTAATTGTGTTATGAAAGTGACACGTATTTATATAGAAATTAACTGAATAATGAGATTATTTAATTAATGTATATTAATGATTAAATTAATTAAATGATTAGATTATTTAATTGTGTGATTAATCATTAAATGGAGGGTGTTGACTGATATTTATTTTTTGAATGAAGTTAAGATAATTTGTTTATTTTATTTTTATTAAATCAAAAATGTAAATTTGAATTTAATTTTAAATTCAAAATATTTATTATCCTTGTTGATATATATATGATATATTTGAAAGGATTAATAAAAGTGGTTAAGTTGAAAAAGATATATATACGGTATTTTTTTGGAAGCTTAACAAGTGAACACAACTTATCAGAGAGCGATTAAGTGCTATTCGTACTAAAACCAAAAAGAAAAAAAAAACCCTAGAAAAGTTCCAGGCATTTTTCCGGTCAGGTAGTGAAGAAAAAAAGTTTCTTCTCCTTCTCTTTACATCCTTCTGTTGTTCCTGAGTAACGTGACATGCCTACATGTAGTTGTTGGATCGTGGGACATAGCCAGTAAGATCTACTGGTTCAGATTACAAACAAAATCGAAAGAATGAAGGAGCCGTCAACATCGGTATAACAATCATCTCTTCTTTTATTGTTTATTCTTATACACTATACTATGGTAATTGATTCCGCTGCACAATATAAACCTGGTTACCAACAAATTGGTATCAGGGCCTAATTGTACATTTATTTGAATATTCAATTAGTTCTTGGTGTTGCATGTATGAATGTGTAGACACGAATACAATGATTGTATGAAAGTTTATATTAAAATTGTTTAAAGAAAAACATGATTGATCGTTAATTGTATGGTACGGTGGGTCATAGGGTTTGGATATTATTTGTAATTTTTTTCTGATGTAATATTAATTCCGGGATGTATATATATAATGATGTAATACAGCGAAGATCAACGATCTGGAAGACACAGCACCCGCACATCCAAAGTATGTGAAAAGTTATCGCACACTCAAGCTCAATTGTTGCGCAATACACAGAAGCAATATAAAGTTGCAATGCTGTTACGAATTTGTGCAGATGTCAATGCACTCACATGCAATTGTTGTAATGCTGTTATGAATTGATGTAATGTGTTGCACAATTGCCCTGCTATGCAGTTAGAAATATTGTGTTGTCATGCACTCCCATGCAAGTGTTGTAAAATTGTCAAGCAGCATGCAACATTCAATTGTTGTGTTTGTGTTTCTGTCAACACATACACACATGCGTAAGTTTTGCTCAGCATGCAACATTCAATTGTTGTTTGTGGTGCAGCAGTCAAGCACCGTTTGGGCCGATTTTGGAAAATCTCAGGCCTTCAAAAAGTGTTAACACTTTGGCTTTAGGAATTTAATCCATGTGATGGATCCAATAATATAGATCAAGTTGGACTTGATTTTGGGCCCTGAAGACACAAAAGATATTACAGATAGACTTAAAGATTTTTGGAATTACAAGAATACCAAGGAATGCCATGGATATTTTTGTAATTAATTTTTTTAAGTTAAATAAACTCATCGTACTCGGTCAATTCATGTATGCTTTTATTATGTTATAATTAAAGCATTGTCATGCATATACATGTCATTTAGATTAGGTGTGCTTACACATATATAAGTTGATATGTCTGTTAATAGCCAAATTTGGCTAGGGACTAAAAGAGAAATTTTCCACTCTCCTAGCCCAGGTCCAAGCCCAAGATTACCCGCCATGGAACCCCGGACCCTAGAGTTAAGCTATGGAGCCATCCCGCAGAAGCGAGAAAAGATCATCGAGCTCTAAAAGAATCCAGGGTGGAGCCTGACATGATCGGATTGAGCTCCATAAGCACCCAAGGAAAGCCCGACGAATGACAAACTAAGTTCCCCAGGGTTGAAACTACCTCTTAACCTCCCTAGAAGCCCGTCATCCTCTCCATGTGTAAAACGGGATTTACAAAAACCTGAGGTTAATGTTGTAGCATCGCTGTACTTCACTAATGGAAGATTTGAATAAATCTAGACCAGAATGAGGGAGCTCAATGAAGCTCCGTTACCACCAAAGAGCACCCACGAGGGCCATCTCAAGCTCCAATGGATCTGGAAAGGTCAAACCAAGCTCCTAGTATCTACAAGCAGAACACAGATATACCTCTCCCATTTGTTAAGGGAACAAACACCATGCACAACGACCTCCATGAGGCCTCACATCTTGAAGACACACATGATCATATCTACAATCCAATAAACACCAAACCACCGCGTGCGTGCAGGGCAGGTGATTGAGTCCAAAGAGGAAACAAACTTATCCTTTGTCCAGATATTCATTATTCTATAATTAAGTAAAAGTCAATAAACATTTAAACGAAGGATCTCGCTTAATAAGAAGGGGATTTGATTGAGAGAATAATGGCGGGAGAACGATAAGATTTGACCTACGAGGAATGTGTATAAATGGTCCAATGATGTATAGAAGGGAAAGGGGTCTGATTCCTAGTTGAAGTTTCATGGTCAGAACACGGACATCGTTGTATTCTACTATTCGACAGCCACGAAGCCACCACCCCATTGTACCCACTAGAGCAACTGAATATATTTTGTATACACCATACGAATAAATGATAAAATGATATCATTACCATTAGGTGTCTCTATGTTTCGTATTGTCGTTCATCATTTTACTCATTATTAAAAATACACCAATCAGGCACCGAAGATATCAAACCCAGCCATCACCTCCGCGGTAGTAGTCTCGAGGGTGTTAATTGAAATTTCTCACCCCGAGCAAATTTTTCGTTAACAATGTCATACATGCATTATAGCTATCTATAATATGTATTTAATTTTAATTTGATTAAAATGGGTAGTTCACATAATTGACTATAAGTTAATGGGATTAGTTTATAGGAGTAAAAACTTGGTAATTCTCATTAATTGCTAATCTATTTAATTAAGAGTTTAGTTAGTTAGATTAGTAGGGTCCATTATAAATATTAGGACTAATTTGATTAAGCCCAAAATAATAATTGAACCCAATATTGTGCTTAGTTTTAATAGTTGAAACTTGGTAAATACACATTTAATAATTCTTGTCCTAGTAAATAGTTTAATTAGATTAGAATTATCACTAATGAACTAGTTTTTTTTTTAGAGTTAAAAAATCAAATTAGTTTATTAGTTATTGGAATAGGATTCTAATAATTTGTTATTAATGCGCTAGACACTTGGATTGAAATTAGCCGTTTAATCTAGGTGCATTGATAATAATAGAAAACCCTTATTATGAAATAGTGAGTGGGAGAGGGATATATGACATTATATCCCGCAGTCTCTATTATCAGTTCAACACCGTGAGATTCGAGTGGGGCCTCAAGACGGCTTTGCTTTCGTATAGGATTTTTAAGGGTCTTTCGAGATTGACCGACCCTAAGGTGGCAATTCTCGAGTTAAGCTCATGAGATCTAAAATGATGGGTTACACTCCTAAGGTTTTAATTAAAATAGTTAATTAAAAACCTGACTGAATAAACGATGGTTGAATGATAAAGGAATAAAAGTTATTCTGGTATATCATTTGACTGAGAATGTCTCGATCCAACATGCAAGAATTTAACTGAACCTAAGGCAACAGTTTCTTATGGTATATTGGGTTGTCGTGGCGTAGAAACATTTTGTTGGGTTGTTCTTGCTCATTAAACGTGTTCATGCATCATGTTTAATTTTATGCCAAAACATCTGCACATGTTATGAATGTATGAATGAATGGATTCTTAAATTATGTTTTTCAGTAATGTCGTCTACTTTATTACAAATTCTAGCTAACGACAAATTAACTGGTGAAAACTACACAAAATCGAAACATAACATAAATGCAATCTTGGTCACCAGGTACCTAAAGTTTGTGCTTACGGAGGAGTGTCCTCCAGAGCCTGCTGCCCATGCCGCATGTACTATTCGTGAGGCATATGAGAAATGGGTCTCATCAGATGAGAAAGCCCGAACATATCTATTAGCTAGTATGACATATGTGTTTTTTTTGAAGCACGGAGCAATAGGTACTGCATTTGAGATAATGGAGTCATTACAAGAAATGTTTGGGCAACACTCTGAGCAAAAGTGGCATGAAGCTATTCGTTCCGTAATGCTTGCTTGAATTAAAGAAGATGCATCTGTTCGGGGAACATGTCCTGAGCATGATGTCATATTTTAACACGGTAAAAATCAATGGCAAGGCCATTGATGAACTTAGTCAAGTGAGCATCATAATGACGACTCTTCCGAAGAGTTTTGATTAGTTCAAGAGTAACTATGGGATGAACAAGTTAAGGTTTAGTCTCACTCAGTTGCTTAATGAGCTCACTACTTTGAGTCGCTGATAAAGGACAACAAAAGTAAGGCTAGTGAGGCAAATATTGTCGAACCATATTCTTCTGGAAATAAGAAAAGGAAGAGGTCTGCTGGGAAGGCAAAGGGTAAGCCCAAACCTAAGAAATCCCAAGGCAAGAAAAAAATGTGCATCCACTAACCAGGGGAAAGGAAAGTGTTTTCATTAAGACAAGGATGGCCACTGGAAGAGCAATTGTCCTCATTATCTAAAGGAGGTAGCCAAAAAGAAAAAGACAAAAGGTAATTATGATTCACTTGTTCTTGAGTCGTGTTCAGTGGAAGAGGATGGCCACTAACCATGTTTGTTCTTCTATGCAATGGGCTGATTCTTGGACAAAGCCTGAGGAGGGAGCCTTCTCGATGCGTGCTGAGCAGTGGGTGTAGTTAGACTACATTTTGGAAATTGTTTCATTGTTTTGGATAATGTATTTTTAATTCCTGGATTTACTCAAAAATTGATTTCAGTTTCCAAGTTGTTGGAAGAATTATAATCTGCTTCTTTTAATAATATGTCTGTTATTATTGCAAAGAATGGTTTGAATATATGTTCAGGATTAAACAAAAACAACTTGTATGTTTTAAGACCGTTAATACGTACTACACTGCTCAACACTGAATTGTTTAAAGTTGAAAAACCTAAAACAAAACGATAAAATCTTTCTCCAGAAAACGAAACGTATATATGGCATCTAAGACTTGACCACATTAACCTTGACAAGATAGATAGACTAGTAAAAAGTGAACCTTTTAGTGAGTTACAGGTTGACACCTTACCTGCTTGTGAATCATGTTTAGAAGGCAAAATGACCAATAGACCTTTTACTGGAAAAAAGGCTTAGAGCTAAAGAACCACTGGAGCTTATACATTCAAACGTCTGTGGACCAATGAATGTTAAAGCAAATGGTGGTTATGAGTATTATGTCACCTTTAAAGATGACTACTCTAGATACATATATGTCACTCTAATGCAACGAAAGTCGGAAACTTTTGTAAAGTTCAAAGAGTTTCAAGCTGAAGTTGAGAATCAGTTAGGAAAGACTATCAAGACTCAACGATCGGATCATGGAGGTGAGTACCTTGACCAAGAATTTGAAGACTTCATGGTCGAGTATGAGATTGTGTACCAACTCACAACTCTTGGAACACCACAACAGAATGATGTCGCTAAGAGGAGAAATAGAAACCTAATGGAAATGGTGAGATCTACGATTAGTTTCTCATCTTTACCAAATTCTTTTTAGGGATATGCACTATAAACTACGGCCTACATTTTGAATGTAGTCCCTTCCAAATTTGTTGCTAAGACTCCCTTAAACTTATGGGATGGACGTAAAGCCAGTTTACGACATTTATTTATACGGGGGTGTCCAGCACATGTGCTGAAGAACAAAAGTGGAAAGCTAGGGTCTGCTTGTTTGTAGGATATTCTAAGGAGACCAGAGGTGGATACATTTATAGTCCAGAAGAGAACAAAGTGTTTGTATCAAAAAATACAACATTTCTTGAGGACAACTATATCAGTGATCATAATCCTCGTAGCAAGATTGTATTAAATGAGATGGAGCTTGGTACAACTAGTGCTCAGTCAACAAAAGTTGGACAACTATATCAATGATCATAATCCTCATAGCAAGATTATATTAAATGAGATGAAGCTTGGTATTACTAGTGCTCAGTCAACAAAAGTTGTTGATCCATAGATATCTGATAGTCAGATGATTCCTAATCAGGATATGATCGGTCATTATTTGTATATGTTTTTAATCCCAATTAGCCTATCAATTGCTTGTTTCTTGAGCATTTTTGGGTATTTAAATTGTGTGATTGAGCATGTTTCAGGACATTTGATTTTAATGTTGTGTTTGGAAGATTGGAAGCAAAAGGGAGCAATTTTGTCCATTACCGCTGTGAAGGTCGCTGCCCAAGCAGTGCCTTTACCGCGGTCTAAAGAACGGAGAATCACAGCCGTATCATGTTCAACAACCGCGGTCTGTACCACTGCCAAGGCCTTGTCTCCAGAGCGGTCTACACCAGGGAACTTTACAGAGAGCACACCGCTTGATGTACCGCGGTCTGGGAAAGTTGTCTGAGCCGCAGCTTAGGGAGCGGTGGTGCGAATCCTTGGCGTCTTAGGAATTCTTAACACTATTTTTTTAAAAAAAAAAATCTATATATGGATGTTTTTCGATTGTGGAAAAGAGGCCGCCTATTACCAGTCCACCACCGGCTATCACCAATCCATCATATAACAATTCTTTCATCCATTGTAACGCATTTGAAGAATCGAAGATGAAGAAGAATTCATCATTAAAGATTTGAAGAATCCGTTTGAGGCCTCAATGGATTTTATCTTTTCTTTTTCTTTTCCTTCTATTTTCATAATGTGTAACTAAATCCATAACTAGGGAATCAATGTGAACTTTTTGTGAATGCTCATGTTTGGATTAATAATATTATTTCATCAACTCAATTCTTGATTTGTTCATTATTCTTAATTGCTTATCTCTCATTAGTTTTAATATTTATTCACACCATAGACCAAGGGTGGATAATTATTTGGCATTATTTTAGGGTTAAGATTATCTGAGAATTAGGGTTAGAGTATATACCAAACCTAACCTTGATTAATGCTCTTTTGAATGAGTAAATTTTATCTTTAGCATAGACCAAGCAAAGTATAGAATTTGGTTCTTATTTCTTACGCTTAACGGGTTTCTGATCATTGTTCACACCATAGACCAAGGGTGAATAGTGGTTGATAATACTTGACTCATCTCGCGATCATACAGTAATAGTCATATTTAAGATAAAGAATGAACCCTTGAATTGATTGAATCTTTTTACAAAATAATCCATGCATTGAGTGTTTATAATTGGGGATCATTGATGACCTAGTGTTTTCTCACCCTTGACCACAACCCAATCTTTTCAATTATTTTCTTTAATTTAATATAATTTAGTTTTAGTCTTAAATCAATCATCATCAATCTTTTGGTTACTTTCAGTTTAACTTTAATTAGAATTAGATTTAACCGAATAAATCACTTTTCCTCGTGGGAACGATCCTTACTTGTCATTGTATGATATCTTCAAGATTCGTGCACTTGCGAGTATTGTTTTTATAACACGATTTACAACAATCAGGATACACTACCATCTAGACGTAGTGAAAGAGTTGTACGATAACCTGAAAGCTATCTGGGTATAGGTGAGGGACAAGATGTCGTCTCTACTGATAGTGTGGGTGATCCATTGATATTTAAGAATGCAATGGAAGATCTTGACAAAGAGGAATGGCTTAAAGCCATGAATCTCGAGATGGAGTCCATGTACTTTAACTCAGTCTAAGAACTCGTAGACTTACCAGATGGGGTAAAACCCATAGGGTGTAAGTGGATCTACAAGAGAAAAAAAAGAGTAGACGGGAAGGTAAAAACCTTCATGGCTAGACTAATGGCCAATGGTTATACCTAGAAAGAGGGGGTCAATTATAAAGAGATCTTTTCATCAATAGCCATGTTTAAGTCTATTAGGATACTCTTATCCATAGCTGCCTATTTCAATTATGAAATTTGACAAACGGAAGTCAAGACTGCATTCTTGAATGGCAATCATGATGAGCGTATCTACATGATGTAACCAGTGGCATTCGTGTCTCCAGATCAAGAGTAAAAAGTTTGCAAGTTGCAAAGGTCTATATATGAACTTAAGCAAGCATCTAGATCTTAGAATATAAGGTTTGATAGTGCTATCAAAACCTATGGTTTCGAGCAAAACGTTGATGAGCCTTGTGATTACAAGCGTATCATTAACAAAAAAGTAGTTTTCTTAGTCCTATACATAGATGATATCCTTCTAATTGGGAATGATGTAGGGGTATTATCGGAAGTAAAGGGCTGGCTGGCTAGCCAATTCCAAATGAAAGATTTGAGGGAGGCGAGTTATGTTCTAGGTATCCAACTTATAAGGGATCGTAAGAACAAACTCCTAGCATTGTCTCAGACATCGTATATCAATATGCTCCTTATGTTGGAATCGTGGTTTGGCTTGTGGCTAGGAAGGTTTGTACACAATAGTGAAATCCACTCTTTCTTGTGAGAAGTATATAAAAGTTCCCTTAAGGGTTGATTTGAGGCTTGAACAATATAAGTGCTCTCCTAATTCCATGAGGAATGTAGGATTTATTTTTCATTATAGAATCAAGGGTACCTAATGGAAAAGATGTAATTAGAGAGGTATAACGGATATTATGACCCAACTGTAATTATGAACTACTTGTGAAGGATTATACCATATGTAATAGCTATATTGATGAACATCGAGATTATTGATTTGTGTAAAAACACTTACAGTTGAGAGAGTGCAGCTTAGAGTTTTTAGTGGAATAACATCGAAGTTAATAATCATGAAGTATTAATTAAAGAATTTAATTAATTATTTCTGAGGATTATTAGAGCTTAAAATACTATGGGTCCATTAGGTTACCTTGCTAGCCCGACTGATTAAATGTAACAAGGATCATGGTTAATTAATAGGATTGTCCAATTAATTGTGTTACGAAAGTGACACATATTTATTTAGAAATTAATTGAATAATGAGATTATTTAATTACTGAATATTAATGTTTAAATTAATTAATTAATTATATTATTTAATTATGTGATTAATCATTAAATGGAGGGTGTTGATTGATATTTGTTTTTTGAATGAAGATTAGATAATTTTATTATTTTATTTTTATTAAATAAAATACCTAATTTTGAATTTAATTTTAAATTCAAAATATTTATTATCCGTATTGATATATATGATATATTTAAAAGGATTAATAAAAGTGGTTAAGTTGAAAAATATATATATACGGTATATTTTTTTTTTCGTAACTTAACAAGTGAACACAACTTATCAGAGAGCGATTAAGTGTTGATCGTACTAAAACCAAAAAAAAAACATTAGAAAAGTTCCATACATTTTTTGGTCAGGTACTGAAGAAAAAAAGTTTCTTCTCCTTCTCTATACATCGTCCTGTTGTTCCTAAGTAACGTGACACACCCATACACAGTTGCCGGATCGTGGAACATAGCCAGAAAGATCCATTGGTTAAGATTAGGAAGGAAATCGAGAGAACCAAGGAATCGTCAATGTCGGTATGACAATCAACTCTCCTTATATTGTTTATTCTTAAACATTATTCTTGTAATTGATTGCTTTTAGAAAAAATAGAATATTTTTTTGATGCGCAATATAAACCTGGTTACCAACACCAATAACTTGTTTTCATGGATACAAATAAGCCAAAGGAGCTCATAAAAAAGGCTAAGGCTTTACATTTGATGAAAAAACTTGCTAAGGTATTCATATATCCTAAATCTTGTTTCTAGTTTTTCATCTTTAGACTTTATGTTTGTATTAAATCATATAGCATGTCATATTAGAGAGCTAGTATAGCATTCTTATAGTTCTCATTGACATTTGTTCTTCTAAGATCTCTTAGTGATGATGTTCACATTGATCTTAATCATGATGTATGTTTATATGTTTGATTGTTGAGTGGCATATTTTGAAAAATATGAGCTTCATATTCTTTGAAAGCTACTTTCTTGAGAAGTAATGATCTTGAGTAAATCTCTTTATATTACTCTTAGATAATGTGCTTGTAAGCCATAAAACTTGGTTTTCAAAAATACACTTTGCTTCTCTTGTATGTTTTGTTGAGTAAGTTAAGTTTGCTAATATGTAAGTTGTGGATACATCTGAAGTCTTTTGACTAGTACATTTAAGATGATCTATGGTTAGTATACATTTTGCTTTGGCAACGACATAGAACTCAACGAGCACCTTAATGTAAAGGGCTACACACTTTGGTTGTGAAGCCGCCTAATGTAGGAAAGGGCTACACCATTGTGATGAGTGAAAGCTATCATGAAGAGTATATGTTTATGTTTAAAAAAAATCAAAGAAGTGTTGAAAAGAATCAATAAAAGAAAAATCTTTGATTCAAAGCCTATAAAGAAAGGAAGAAGGCTTAAAGGAGTTTAGTTGAATCAAAAGGTGCTCAGGTTGAAAAATAGAAATGGGATGACGAGCCACACGCACACACCCACTCATATGTTGAATTCTATTCTCTTAAAAGCAAAAATTCAGGACGATAATCAGTTTGACCTTTTATGGAAAAGCTTAAGATGAATAGATGTGGATGTGATTTACATGTTGATTATAAAAATTACTCATCTACATATAATTAAGCAAAAATTCACACACACACACACACTTTGTTTATAATTATTTGATATTCTAGAAATTTTAGAAGAATTATGAGAGAGACTGAAAATCTTGGTGTATCTCACATAATTTATAGAGTTTATTTTGGTTGGATTTCTTTAAAAATTGCTTGAGTGTGTGATTGTGTGAATTTCATTGTGAACATTATGTTATTTGATCCTGGATAGAGCATTTAGCAAGGGGGAGCATAGTATGCTAAACTTTTTTCTCTTTTATGATATGTTCACATGTTTCAATTTGTCATTTGTTGGCATATTCTTGGATGATATGATGAATCTTATAGATGTGATTTTAATGTTTGCTGGTTTGCGTTATGATACTTTGTTATATCATTTGTCTTTGTATTTTTATGTGACTAACTTGCATTGGTTGTTTCCACTCACGTTTGTTTTATGTGCTTAGTATTTCTCTACACAAGGTCATGTGAAGAACTAAGACTACCAGAGGTGGCAATTCATATAAACCCATAGACAAGTCCAAGTCTTCCTCTAAGGAATCCAAATCCTCTAAGTTGAACCCTTTAGGAGTTATGGGAACCAAGAAGTTATTTCAAGAAAGAGGTATTGACTTGAGTAAGTATGGTGGCTCTTATATCCATCAAAGTTTAATTGATAGAAATTGGGGCTCATGGGTAAGCATGATTGGTATGGTGAATAATAGTATTGTTAGGGAATTCTATCATAAGAACAAGGAAAGTGCTACCTATTTAGATGTCGTGATGGAGGTTAGGGGTGTGGTTTTTAGAGTCAATTCGGAGAATATTAATAGATTTCTCGGATTGCCTAATAATACTGAGTCGGATTTTCTAGGTGTGGAAATAGTAGAAAATCTCACTATTATGGGTCAAACGCTTTTTGATGACACTACTTTTGAGCGGAGGAATTGGGCATTCATTAGTCAAAGTGAATTGACTAAGATAAGTGCCTTTTGACATCTGTTTACATGTACCAATCTTATATGATCTTCAAACACTACCGAGTTAAACAATGGAAATATCAAGTTTGTGAATGCCTTAGTCAGAAATCGACCTATAAACCTTGGAGAGATTCTCATGCCATATCTAAATAGTGAGGCTTTGTCAACAAGGTTGGACAAAAAGTTGGCACTGCTAGGGTTTGTCACTCAATTGTGTATGGCTCATGGTGTGAAGAA
Organism: Dipteronia dyeriana; assembly: GCA_032871835.1. Taxonomy (NCBI): domain Eukaryota; kingdom Viridiplantae; phylum Streptophyta; class Magnoliopsida; order Sapindales; family Sapindaceae; genus Dipteronia; species Dipteronia dyeriana. The sequence goes on along the minus strand of CM065303.1, from coordinate 53,591,406 downwards.
ACAAGAGGAAGATGTGCTTTTACGTCCCTTAGAAAAGTTTAGTGATAAGTGTGTGGCATTTATGTCATACAAGAACAAGGGAAATGCTTGTGATACATTTTGACTTTTTAGTGGATCTCAATATGCAAGCCATGTCATTAGCACAAGTAATCTTTTGGATTGGGTTACTCAATTGAAGGAAGAGGTTGAAAAGTCAAAATTGAAGATTGAAGAACTCAATGCAAGAGTAGTTCAACAAGATGCTAGAATCAAGGAGTTGGAAGATAGCATTTCTACAAGCAAAAGACCATCTCTAAAGCAATATGTAAGATCTACCAATCGCTCGATGTTCCTTGGTGAAACTAATGGCTAGTGGTATAACCATGAGGTACATTTCTTCTCTTATCCTTTTGGCTTCATTTCATGTCAAAAAGGGGGAGAAATTATATGTGCTAGCTCACCTAGTTTCTTTCAATCTTATATGCACTTGGGAATTTTTTTAGGTTTAGTTTAATTTGGATACTTGAACTTTTATGGCATGTAATACTGTTTTGGATTTGGCTAGAAGTATTCTTTGTGTTGGCATGTATTAAGGGGGAGATACATGGTTTATTTTGAAGTTTAAATGCTTAATTCTTGCCAAAAATATGTATTGCCATGGCATGTAATCTTGTTTCACATTGTTCATTTTTAGATATTCTTGAAAACAAGGCATTTTGTTATTTGTGATATACAAGCACTTCATATTGATCAAGATTATAGATATCTTTGTGTATGTATTCAGATATATTTGTATAAAATCATACTTGTTTGAATACTTGTATATATATTGAATGATATTGAGAATACAAGTATTGTTTGTTTTAGTTTCATTTGCTAACCTTTTCACTAGCAACGTGTAAGCTTGCTTGACAATATTTGGATTGATAATACGTATTGTTTACTTATATATGCTTTTATTATCTTTAGTATTTTTATCCAAGCTAGCTAGAGGGACAAACATAAGTTTGTTTCAAGGGATTGAAAAAGATGTAAGAACCTAAAGGCAATTTAACCGCGTTTGTACATTTTCAAATCATTCACTTACATTTATTCCCTAAGCCTTAGCAAACCATTTGGTACAAGGTATGCCTAGTGTATAGTTTATTTGGTTTATGTTGATGTGGTTCATGAATAAAAAAGCTTATACATATGTGTTTGGCTTCAAATGGGCTTTGGAACACACACATTAAAGGTATGGAAGTGTTTTGGCCAATTTAGTTGTTTGTCACATGCATTGCCTAAAATCATTTCTCAAGGTTTGTCCACAAAGTCCATTAAGGTATCCACAAGTAAACCATATTGTCCTATGGAAAGCAATATTTATACAAATGAGACCTTTATATGCTTGTATGAGTATTTGAGTGAGTGTTTAAAGAGTGATTGTATTGCTCTTAAAATACGTATTTTTAGGTCGTGCTTGTGATCCTCGCTAGATTTTCCACTATCAATTCCTACCTTTCAAGCAAATTGACTCTCCACTACAACATCAAAGAAAAGAACTAGCACACATTGTGCAATGCAATCCTAAATGGCATGACTTCAATCTAGACCAAGCAATTGCAAAGATGCACACTTCCTCATTTGCTTATGCAATAACACAATCTCCATAAGTAAAATACGCTTAAACATGGCATTATCGCAAGCATTTGAATTTTTTTGAAAAATTCATCTTGAATTTTAAAACTTGGAATGGCGAAGTGAGTGTGATGTGCGCAAGTACCCCCAAACCTAAATTTGACATTGTCCTTAATATTTTAGGAAATAAAAACCGTTTAAATGGCATAACACATCAATCACAAAGCAAAGAGTTATCCATGTCCAAAATCATCCACACTTCCCAAGAGTAGAAACAAAATATGTATTCAATCGATATGCAACATTCACATCACAAATATTAATCATCCAAACCATAGATCCATTATCAAGGACATTTCACACCATTATTCTAAACAAGAAAATAAAGATAAAAGAGAATAACAAGATAAAAAAGCAAGTAAAATGACATCATCAAAATGTCATCTAATCAAAACAACATTCATTTTAAAATAAAATAAAATAACTACATGTTCTAGAATCCCAAAATGTGAAATAATATACATAAGAAAAATATAGTGAGTGAAATGGTGAACTAGTGGTGTGGTAGCTACTCTGAGTCTTTCTCTAGCTACCCACTACTCACAAGTGTACCATTCCCTTTCGGGTCCTTCAACTCTACCTCTCTAGCCGTTGCCTCTCTATTTTCCTTGGTCAATCTTAAATGAGTTGCCTCATCTCTGATATGTGGGCCTTATACGGAATGGACTGGGGCACCAATATCTGTCAATGATCGTGCTAATGTAGGCTCTAATTGTGCAGCGTCTTCATCAATAATAGGTGGATCAGACAAAGAACTAGTTACAATAGGGATCACTAGATCAACTAAAGTACTTGATCGCGCCAAAATTGTCATATATTTTGGCCCTCAATTCCATTTATCTTCTCTCATTTTTGTGCATTTTTATGTATCTTATGAATTTTTTGATATACTTACAGGTAATTAGGTACAAGTCAGAAGAATGGATGGAAAACGCGGAGTTGTGCACAAAATAGGCTTAAATCGATAAAGCAAGAAGTGTTAGTGCACTGGTACTGTCCTTACCCGCTCATTGTGAAGGAATTTAGAGAATGGCAATTGCGCGGGTACCACCCCGCACACTATTAGTGTACAACCCGTGTATCTAAGTAGACCAGGGAGCAATGTTATAGTATACGCTAGCCGCTAGGCGCTAGTCGTACGGTGGATCGGTGCCTAGCGCCTAAACCGCTAGGGGCCGACTAGTCGGAATTTGTTTTTTCCCTTTATAAGGTTTGCTAGTTGCTTTTCGTTTTCCTATCTTTATATTTTATATTTTTTTTTCTATTTTGTTGTTGCACACAAAGCCACCCACCATCAATGACCTATCATCTCACCATCACTTTGTGGTTGACAGCTTGTCAACTAAATTTTGTGTTTATATTTTTTTTTTTGGTTTTATCACTTATTAGATTTAGCCCATTTAGGTTCCGATTTTTAATTTTTTATGTTTATTGTTTCTTTTTCCTAGATCTCAATCTTTCTAACAAACTCACTCTCTCATCTCTCTCTTCAAACTCCATTTCTACAACTCACCTTCACATTTTTCTTCATCGTGACTTCACCAGTTCACCTTATTCTTCTTAATCTTTTTTTTTGTTCAACTTTTGCTTTCTATTTATTTTTTCTTCTTTTTTCTGAACTAAGAAAACTAACCCTAGATGGCCAATGGAGCAACTAGTAAAGATGACTGGACGAAGGTGACGATGGCAACTATGGCTGCAGTGGTACGATGGTGATTAATCGGCTCTAAAAAATGGCTTAGGCGGCCGATTAGTGGGTGATAGGCGGTGACCATTCAGCCAACTGCATAGAAGGCCAAATAGAACCTAATCACGGCGGTCAGAACCGTCTAAGGCCTAGTCGGCCAACTAGTCGGCCGCCTAGGCCAATTACAAGAACACTGCCAGGGAGTAGAACATCACCATCAGGTCACTAAACGGGTCACTACGCGGGTACCTACCTGTGCAATACCCTCGTAAATGCTAAAAACCAGAGATGATTATCAGAGGGGATCAAGTCACTGCATGGGTACCCACTCACGCACTACCCATGTATTTTGCGTGTCAAACTGCCACATCAGCATTTCAAATCTAATTTTGGAATCCCTATAAATATATCTTGTTCTTATTTCGAATGGGGACTCTTCCATCATCTCCACTCCTACACTTTCTCACATCTCTAATTACTAACCTAGATCTAGGAATCATTCTCCACCAAATCTAACAACCATCTTCCTCATCTACTAAATGACACTTGGAGAATTGGATTAAAGCTTCAAGTAATGAGGAGTTTCACATGGGTCTTCTCTATCTCTTTTCTCCTAGTTATATTTATTATTTATCATGAGTAGCTAAATATCCTACTAAGGGATTGATGTAAACACTTGTAAATGTTGGGTTTTGTATTGAACTCTATTCATTATATTAAATCTATCAAATATGTTTCACTCTTTGATTTAATTGATTTCAAAACAAATGGGTATTTGATTGTGCATTCCTCTCTTTGCTTGTTTGTGCAGAAATGATTTTATTCGTTAATCAGGTATACATCTACATGGTCTTCTTAAACTCTAATGAATGAAACTCAAGCGAGACCCAAAATTAATAATCTCAATTTCTATCTAATCTTAAAAGGGTAATCAATTTTCTACATCTACGTTGGTTGGTTATGAGAGGTCAAGCATCAATACTATACATCTAGGTTGGTGACTTTATAAAAAGATTAGTCCCTTAATTTGATAGATATGCATTTATAAACAATCACTTGTGGTGGCCAATAACATACTCATAAGAGATATATAACCAATTCTATACATCTAGATTGGTTATAATAGATTAATGTACATTCATGAGAGTTCGTAATTTGCCAATAATTCACTTGTTAGATCCATCAATTCCTTAGTTCTCACTATCATATTTTAACACACATTTCTTATTGACTTAGTTGCATGTTTGATTAACTAGTCTAATTGTAGTTTGCATCATACTTATTAACTTTCAAAACAACCATATTTACCTTATCATGCTTTATTTTAGTTTAGTAGTATTAGTTAAATAATTTTAACCATTTAGTTTCTCTTTCCCTATGGACGACACCCGAATTTCCATTGTACTAGTTTTATAAAATTTTGAGGCATTGTTATGGTACTTTATTAAATTTTTCATGTACAATTTCTAACGATAAAAACATACACATCAGTACTAGGCATAGAGAGATCAGTTGGAGGGACTGGAGCAGTAGGGCTGCTAAAGCCACAGTAACAACTGTAGTGCTAGACTGTTAGGGATTTGCTGACTTCTTAGGCCTCTTGATGTAAAGAGTGAGCCTAAGCTTCTTCCTCAAGTCACTAAAGTCCATACCAGACCCTCAGTAATCTCCCCGATCAGCATCTCCAACTAACTCTGGCTCTGTAGGATCTCGTCCTATTTTTTCTTAAACCTCAACTGGCTCTCAATCATAGATGCCACATCTACATGTATCTTGTCCTGAGAGCTCACTCGAATACTTCATAACATCTAGAACTCTGGGACCCATGGATATGCTCGAATCAACCTCATATGCAATTGTCTCACCATCACTACCATGGCTATCATGTTCATTATCTGGCTCAATCCTCTCACACTATGCATTGGTCCCGGCCTTTGATCCACTAACTCTCGCCCTCTACCTCTTAGGCCTCTCATTAACCTCATCGGGAATCTCCATCCCTCGGCTCTTTAGCAGACCACACCACACTTTCCATCCCAAATCATTTAGAGGTCTTCTCAACTCATCTGTAGAGACATCTACACATGTCTTTCTGTATATCTTTATAATAAGGCAGGGGAATGGAAGTAAATTAGAATCTGACTCATTGAGGCCTATCCTTTGTATCTCAGCCTTCACTAGAGATCCTACATCAATAAGATGACCTTCCATAATGTTGTGTTGGATTCTAACTGCTTCAAATAAAACCGTAGTCCTATAAGAAATCAGTCTTAGAGAGTATGTGATAAATAAATGCCAAACGGCCAAGTCAATACTTAAGTTGGATTGCTTGGGAGGATGTGATTTCACAATCCAAAACAATAATGGGTTTATGACCAATGTGTTAGCAAACCCCACATTCCCTTTTACAAACAAGGTATCCTTGGTCACACCATCTGCCATATTGTCTCTAATCTCATCCAAATCTAGCCGGGAAGTCCTAAGATGCTTGTTAATGTCCATATTGTTCAACTTAACCGGCACACCTCTAACCAACACCGGTTGCCCGCCATACACTCACTGGATTCATTCCCGTATAAAACTCCATTAATAGCTAATCAATGTACTTTGGGTGAATGGATACAAATGTCGTCCAACCCCTATCATTAACTACAGTATGAATACAGGTGTTGATCAATTCACTCACATTTATCCCCTTCTCAACCTAAACTTTCTTTTTAATAAACTTCTCCATTCTTTCATCAAAATCCCGATGCAAATTGAACACTAAACCTTTCTTCTTCTTTGCCACTTCATTCGGCCTCTTTTTGGGGAGGGGGTTTTGCTACACATTTCACCCTTACTTGACAACTTAATCGTTAGCATTAAATCACTTCAAATCGGTGCCCATAATTATTCTAAAAGAATTTCGGTAGCACAACGGTAGTTCTTCAACAATACCTCTACCACCAAATCACCACAAACACACCAAACACTTCCCAAATATACCACAATCACAAAAAATTCCAATCACAGGCACTACTCAACCAAAACAACACAAATAACCACCCATAGGATTCTTTAGATGTAATATCAATCAAGAACAATCCATAAATATAGAGATTAAAGGTTAGAATTACCACTGAGATGATTTCGTCTATCCACGGCTTGAGAGAGTTGAGAGAGTTTGATTTTGAGTTTTGTTTGTGTTGTGTTGCGTCACGTCTGTCCTATGAAAGTATATATAATATTATATTTATGTATAAAATAATATATATTATTATAACATATAACATATTATATATATATATACATATTATATTATATATATACATATTATATTATATATATACATATTATATTATATTATAATATATTATATATTATATATTAGTAATATAAATATTATTATTATTATTATTATTATTATTATTATTATATATAATATACATATATTAAATAATAATAATATATATAATATAATATAAATATTACTTATGATAATAAAATATATAATTATATATTATATAATATATAATATATATTAGTAATATTAATATATATTAATAATATTACACTATGAATTGAAGCACATGCACACAAATTGTAAAACCAGCCACAACAAACATAATCATATCACAAAATTGATGGTAAAGGGACATAACTACCCCCATAAAAATTCCCTATTATATGCTCAAAAAATTATACAAGATATATGCATTATTCAAAACCCCTAAACCAAGTTGGGCTATCAAAATAAAATCAGTACATCCTATGCATCTCTACAAGAGCCTTCTGCTCAACCAATAAAAAATGTAGTAGTCAATGAATGCAAAAAATCCCTCTATTTCGCTACCTTTGAAAAGCTTTTCGTTGTTTTCTTTGTTCTTTAAGCCCTACATCCGACAATGTTGAACTCCGCTGACAGTATTGAGGCAATAGTAGAGGGAATTGGTGCCCCCAGCTCGGTTCCTAGGAAACGGGCGGGAGGAAACTCAGGTGACGAGGACGCTTCCCTGCTCCATCAGCACCGTCGCTCTGGTAGAAATGTTTTGATCCGCTCCAACTTCTCTAATCAACCTGACAACCCTCTGAACTTAGTCGATTAAGATTCTGATGGTGAATCCAGGGATACTACTGCTGGGAGGGGTCAAGTTAAGGTCGTCGATCCTCCTCTAGAGAGGCTTCCTCCTTATGATTTTAGGGTTATCCCAGATTCGACTGTTGATCCAAAATCAATCGGCCACCTGAGGTCCAAGTACGGTATTCCTGACAGCGTCTCCCTCACGGCTCCTCACAAATTATGATGTCTTCAATTCGCCCAAAGGCGTTCTTCCAATCTATGTGGCGAGCCTTAAAAAGGGGGTCAGGCTTTCCCTCCATCCTACCCTTCGACGGGCTCTCAGAGCCCTACGGCTAGCTCCCCTATAGCTGACTCTCAGCTTTTAGAGGCATCTGATCGGCTTTCTCGTGCTGTAGAAAGAACAGTGCCAGCTAATCAAGGTCACTAGGGAGCCCAGGGCTGAGGAGCTAGCTTACCTTTTTCAAATCGAGAACCTGGCTGAAGTTCCCCGAGGTCAGTTCTATGCCAAAGCAAAGAACAAACTTCATCATCCCTGACGCTTTAAGGAAAGACCCATCCTGGTAGGAGGAGTGGATCTCGACGGGGGATGGTTAAGGAAGCTCGATATTTATCGGCGGGCGAGTGTATGAGGCTCCCACGACTTTCAACGACAAACCATCCTGGGACCAGGACTCTTTGCTTGCTGAATCTGAAATCATTTTGAAGGCCATCCTTGCCAGGAACTATCTGAACCTGAAGTTCCCGACTACTAATTCCTTCGATTCTTGCAGGGTGAATTGATACCTATGGATCTCTGATGCTACTCCTCGTAAGTTACACCGAGTTATTATGCAACGTTCCGTTAGTTAGCTTGCTTCTGACGTCCTTCTTCTTTCTCTCCATTTTTTATACGTAGTTGCACTAGCTTCTCGTAAGGTTCAGCAGGCTCGTACCCCTCCTTCTCACTCAAAACTACCCTGGGCTACATAAAAAAAAACCTGCTGACCCAGCTAGGGTTTCGCCTGCTTCAGTTCCATCACCTTCCCAAGTTAGCTCCAAGATGGCTATTCTTGCATCGCAAGCTACTAGAGTTCTAAACCAAGGAAGGCCTGCTTTCTAAGCCATGATACGACCACATCTGCCCCTTCATTGATAGCCCCTGCTATAGCTACTACCCCTTCAACCACGTTACCTGTTACCTCTGCAACTCCGTCTACGCCCTAAGCTTCTCAAGCTTCGGCGGACCCCGCGGCCTGTGTTCCAAAGGTTCCTCTTGCCCGCTCCCACCATCAGTCGAGGTCGGTGGGGCAGGATGAGGTCTTAGAGCAGTTCGTCGCATCCTGGTCTGGTGGCGAGCTCTCTAGGATGGCTTCAATACCTGTGGACATCTTGCTTACCAAGGGGGTCCTCTCTTCTGGCTGAGGTAAATTCTCCTTTATCTTTCCTGTGACTGTGGGCGCTGAACATTCTCTAATCTTGATTTTATACCCTGTATGCCTTCAAATTCAATATGGCAATGGGCCACCAGGTAGCATCTCTCCATGACCAGACTGCACAAGCTGAGGCCAAAGCCAAGAGGGCCATGATGCCACTTACGCAAGCTCAAACTTTGGTACAAGAGATGACTTTCAGTCTGGAGAAAATGGAAACAGAACTGTCCAAGCTTCAATGCGATCATGAGAGGAAGAAACGCTCCCTTTACACGAAAACCCTTATATATGAACGGCGGGCCAAGTAGAGGGATTCTTGGAAAGCAGAAGCCAGAATGCTAGAGGTCGAGGTCCAGGATCTTGGTGCTCAAACGGTAAAGCTGCAAGTCGAAATGGACGCTTCTTTCACGGAGGGGTACTTATATGCCTCCTTTCGGGTTGTTGAAGCCCTCATTTCCCCCTTTGATCTATCATTTATTGCCAACTTGGATAGGGAGGAAATTATGACCAAGGCTGGAGAGATGTCCCGTCCTGAAGGTGACGGGGCTTGAGCTGGAAAATAAGCAGTTGTAACAGATCCTCATCTTCCTTCTCCAGTCTTCCCAGTCTTAGGTCCTTGGGAAACCTCTAGTTGAACCAGTACAGCCCGAGGGGGACCTACTAGAAGCTTGGGGCTTGGGAATAGGTCTACAACCGTCTTGAAGAATCCTCTAAAGAAGAACTGGAGGTTGAACAAAACAGGATAGAGTCTTTGGAAAACCTTCTTGATGCGGCCATCCCTCCTGAGGTTATGGCGGTGGTTAATGAGTTTTTGGAGGAAGACCCCACTGAGCAACAGGCAATGGAGAATCTATTGGATGAGGGGGTAACGGGCGAAGGCAGCCATGACAAGCAACTACCAGAGGGAGAGACAGGATGAGGGAACCAGAAGGAAGCAAGATCCTGATACAGTCTAACCTCGAACACTTGATTTTACTGCCCGTAACAAATGGGGTAGGCTCCCCGCTTAGGACATGTCTAATTAGCCCGGAACAGGGGTTTGGACTCCCTGTTTGATAACTGTAGCTTTTATAGGGGATGGACTCCCATACCATTAATGAAAGCTGACTTTGGATTTCATTCATACCTGCTCACATGAACTTTGATTTGATTGACATATTCTTGCTTCATTCCTGATCTCAACCTAGATGCGACCTCCGAAATAACTTGACTTAATCAAACTCGGTAAGAATAAAGAGATCCTAAATTTGTTTTAAGTGTATAAGCGGATAGCTTGCCCAAGCTCTCAGCTCTCGACAGAAACTTGTAGCTTGATGACTTTAGTGAGTAGTCCCTATATATGATTTTAGGCTAGCTTGCACTTGTCAAAGCAAGCAATCATATGCACATGAAGGATTAGTAAATAATAATAACTTGGTAACTGGAGTTTAGGTAGGAAAACTGTCTTAGCCCAGGTCCCTCTCAGGAGTTATTGCCCGACTGAGGTATCAGGAGGGCTATCTAGCTATTTTCTGTCCCCGAAGTTTGGATGGAAGTTATACTCTTACACACAGACACTTGTTGGGGTGGTAGCCCGACCAAGGCATCAAGAGGGCTATTTAGCTATTTCCTGGTCTCGAGATCTGGATGGCAGTTATGCTCTTACACACAGACCCTTCTTGGGGGTGGTAGTCTGACCAAGGCATGACAATGGCTATCTAGCTATTTTCTAGTCTCAAGATCTAGATGGAAACTATACACTTATACTCATATCCTTCTTAGCGGGGGGTGGTACCCGGCCGAGGCATCAAGGATAGCGAGGGAGCTTCCCCAGCTAATCCTTGGTCTTGAGGTGGTTATGTTGAACTCACTCGTGTAGACCCTAATTAGATATGGAGAAATTACTGTAAAATATAGTCGAAGATGGAGAAAAACTTACTTATTGATAAAGAATGGAGTACATTGTTGTTGGAGATTTTATTGAAACCTAAATGGAGGTAGTTTGCTCACTAGTTCCCTGTCTAAGGGTAATACTTCCTCAAGTGATCTGCATTCCAAGTGTGATCGATGGGTCGGCCATCCATGTCCTCGAGCTTATATGTCCCATTACAGACCAATATCTTTACCAAATAAGGTCCTTCCCAGTTGGGCCTCAAGACCCCGTCTGACTTCTTCCTGGTATTCAAGGTTACTTTTCTAAGAACTAGGTCCCTTTCCTTAAAGTTTCGAGCTTTAACTCTCTTGTTAAAGTGCCTAGCGATCTTGCTCTGGTAAATCGCTACTTTCTCAGCTACCCGATCTTGTTTCTCTTCCAAGAGATCTAGGCTAGCTTGGAGCTTATCTTCATTGCTTCCATGTTCAAAATATTAAACTTTGAAGGAGGTTAATTTATGCTCGATAGGAAGGACTGCTTCAACTTCGAAGGTTAAAAATAGGGTGTTTCTCCGGTGGTTGTTCTCCTTATAGTACGGTAAGCCCAGAGGACCTCAGGAAGCTCCTCGGCCCATCTGCCATTTCTCTGCTATAACTTCTTTTTCAACAACTTCTTGATAGTTTTATTGGTGGATTCCACCAGCCCATTAGTCTGAGGGTAAGCTACTGAGGCAAATCTAAGGTCGATTCCTAAGCCTTTGCAAAAGTCCTTGAATCGGCCGTTATCAAACTGCTTGCCGAGGACAGCTATAATGATAAGAGGGTCCCGAACATGCTAACTACATTTTTTTGAACCTTATCGTGTTCTCTTCCGATATCTGGGAGAGCGGTCCTGCTTTGACCCATCTTGTGAAATAGTCGATCACCACAATAGCATACTTGGCCTATCCATGAGTGGTAGGAAGTGGTCTGATCAAGTCGACTCCCCACATAGCAAAGAGGTAATGAGAGCTGAGAGATGACAGAAGCTCCGGTGGGAGGTGGCTCAAGTTAAAGGTCTTCTGGCAAGATTCACGGGATTGTACAAAGTTCTTTACATCTTGATAGATAGTTGGCCAGTAATACCTCATGCGGAGTACCTGATATGCCAGAGCTTCCCCACCAACGTGGTTCTCGTATTCCCTAGAGTGAACCTCTTTTAATGCCCATTTGGCATCATCAGGATGCAAACATCGAAGTAGGGGAAGGGACTTGCCCATCCTGTAGAGGCATCCATCTACCAGGAAATATTAGACTGAGAGCCTCTTAATTCTTCTGGCTTAGTCGAGCTCCTCGGGAAGATTTCCTTTCTAGAGATAAACCACTATTGGATCCATCCAGCATGGCTGACGATCCAGGGTACAAATCTTCTTGCACGTTGTTGTACTTAGTTGGGTGATCACTTGGAGGAGAACTCCCCGAGGTAAGGCCTGGCCACCATTCGCAACTATCTTTGCTAGGACATCTGCTCGATAATTCTGTTGTCGGGGTACCTGCTCGATCTTGAATCCTTTAAATTTATTCTTAAGCAGTTAAACCATGTTCAAATAGGCGATCATGTTATCTTCTTTTACCTGATACTGTTAGGTTTTAGATTGTGTTGGAATTAATTCCATATCAAAATGATTTTTACTTGTAATGATTTAGTTGTTTAGGTTCATGATGATTCAAGCTTCAAAGAAGAAGGAACAACTAGTCAAAGCAAGTTCAAAGTCTTCAAAGAGAAAGGATGCAATATGGCTCTACAAAGGTATACTAAGACCTTATCTTTCTCTTACAAGGCTTAGGCACACACACACAATTCATACATTTGTGTCCCTGCATCGTTGTACACCATTATAGGCACACACATACAATTCATTCATATGTGTCTCGACCAATTGCTTGTCAACCCACTCTTGGTTGCAAGACTTCCCTTGCTTGTGCAACTTTACACTGAAGCCACAAGACTTGACTCAATGAATAGTATATGGTCTAAGTGTATATATGACACTATGCTCAAATGCAATTATGTGTAAGACCAAATACAAAATGCTTAACTAGATATAGATAATGCAATTAAACATCCTAGTTATCAAACAATGCCTACATGCCCATACCAAGGACTCAATTAGATTGTTAGATTTATGTGTAGATAAAATCTAACAATCTAATTGTCAATAAAAGTCCAACCAACACAAGTTGTCACAACAAATAATCAAGGGCAATTTTACAATCAAGAAATGCAATCAATGAGGCATACACATAAATGTTCATAAACTAGACTAGATGCACAAAGTCAACCTAATCATTAATTATGTATACATGAACATTCATGGATTAGCTATTTAGGCATAAATGACCTAATAATGCAAGCTATCACAATACAAACCCAAACATGTCATAATTTCAATAAATATGCAATTAATATGAAGAAATGCTAATTTAAGCAATAAATGACATGTCTTGGTAAGCTAGAACAATAAATGAACAACAATGGTGGTTCTACTTACCAATCAATGAAAACTCATGTTTGGAATGATGCTTGAATGCAAGATGAATATGAGTTTGGGGTTTGGAGAGTCAAATAAAAAAGCTTGAAGCTTTTTCTCTCTCTAATGGAGGTTCTCTCACTCTAAAGATGGGTTCTTTGAGCTCTAAGAAGGCAAGGAAGAAGAAAAGAACATATATAAAGAAGCCCTACACAAAACGGCATCGTTTTGGACTTGGGAGACAGTCCTGCACCACCACTGTGCATGCCGCGGCCTAGGCAAGTGTCTATACCATGTTCTGTGCAGCAAGGCATGGCTGGACACTACCGCTGCCTAGGTCACTGGCAAGGCATGGCACTAATAGCGGTCTAGGCCGCGGTACACGCCAGACAACACAACAGCTAGAGCTTCGAGCGACCTAAAACATGACCAAACAACATCCAAACCTTTGTATAATATACCATTGGAAAGGTATGGAAGTTTAATTTCTACTCCAATTTACAAAACATTATTTGGATGTCTATAGAAAACGTTATGGTCATTTTAGTGACCAAATGTCAGAAACGGACAACAACAGAGTTGCCCTGTTTTTGTGGTCACTTTGGAGATTTCAAAACCAATCCAAACGGTCATAAAATATTATGAATAATATACCGTTGGAAAGGTATGGGTGTCTAGTATGTACAAAAATTTTCAAAACTCATTTTGAATCATTTTATAAAAAGATATGGTCACAAGACCATACAAAGGTCAGTTTTGAAAAACATTAAATAATTGAAATACACTCTTTTGAAACTAGACACCTTACTCCATATAACCAAACCAAGAGAAGAATGAGACCTTCTCATATGGTCACTCAACGCGCTAAAACAAGAAATGCAATCAATGAGGCATACACATAAATGTTCATAAACTAGACTAGATGCATAAAATCAACCTAATCATCAATTATGTATACATGAACATTCATGGATTAGCTATTTAAGCATAAATGACCTAATAATGCAAGCTATCACAATACAAACCCAAACATGTCATAATTTCAATAATATGCAATTAATATGAAGAAATGCTAATTTAAGCAATAAATGACATGTCTTGGTAAGCTAGAACAATAAAAGAACAACAATGGTGGTTCTACTTACCAATCAATGAAAACTCATGCATGGAATGATGCTTGAATGCAAGATGAAGATGAGTTTGGGGTTTGGAGAGTCAAATAAGAAAGCTTGAAGCTTTATCTCTCTAAGAGAGGTTCTATCACTCTAAATATGGGTTCTTTGAGCTCTAAGAAGGCAAGGAAGAACAAGAGAACATATATAAAGAAGCCCTACACAAAACGGTATCGTTTTGAACTTGGGAGACAAAGTCCCGCATGACCGTTGTGCATGCCATGGCCTAGGCAAGTGTCCAGACCACGGTCTGTGCATCAAGGCATGGCTGGACATTACAGCTGCCTAGGTCACTAGCTAGGCATGGCACCAACAGCGGTCTAGGCCGCGGTACACGTTAGAGAGCACAACAGCTCGAGCTTCGAGCGACCCAAAACATGACCAAATGACATCCAAACCTTTCGTATAAGATACCGTTGGAAAGGTATGGAAGTCTAATTTGTACTCCAATTTACAAAATATGATTTGGATGTCTATAGAAAATGTTATAGTCATTTTAGTGACCAAAGGTTAGAAACGGACAACAACAGAGATGCCCTGTTTTTGTGGTCATTTGGAGATTTCAAAACCAATCCAAACGGTCATAAAATATTATGAATAATATACCGTTGGAAAGGTATGGGTGTCTAGTTTGTACATAAATTTTCAAAAATCATTTTGAATTGTTTTATAAAAATATATGGTCACAAGACCATACAAATGTCAGTTTTGAACAACATTAAATTATTAAAATACACTATTTTGAAACTAGACACCTTACTCCATATAACCAAACCAAGAGAAGAATGAGACCTTCTCATATGGTCACTCAACGCGCTAAAACAAGTACACCATCGTGCAAGTGCAAACATAACACAATACCACACTTAAATCTAATGAAGTGCAAGTGTGATTGTGAAGAGATGCACATGTATAAACAATATCAACACAAATGCAAGATCAACAAAGCATGCATGAGGTGTGTGTGTGCACCTAAACTCTTCAAGAGGCAAAGTCAAGTGAATATACCTTTTGCTCTTGAAGTCATAGAGATGCTTGGAAGCTTGCCAATGAGGATTTAAGCTACCCATTACACAATCATCCCCATTGTGGTGTGGTTTGTCATGAAATAAGCCAATCATAAAATCTAGGTCCTTACAATAGTTATTAGTTTGTATACAATTACAATGGTCTAACTAAGATTTCATATGTTTAGGAGGACATAATTGGTACCGATGGCAACTGAAAGTGTTGAACGGTACTTCGAGGGCATAAACGAGGGAGGCGGTCTGTATAATGTCATCGATAGAGTGGACATTTTGGTACCAGATCTCGGACATCATACGACTGTCAGAATTAGTGATACCTAGGATTCTGAGTTACAGGGTGGCGGTAAGACTCCTGTGAGGCATAAGCGAGTTCGATTTATGATGGCCAAAGATACAACTTGAGGTGATTCATATGGAGGTGTTTGAGGTCATCTAGAGGTACGTAAAAACATTTGTATTGCATTACTTAATTTCAAACGAGTGAACGATTTCAGTACTGACAATTTCAAAATCCTTTAGGACCGTTGAGAACTTAAATTCACTGAATTATTGGATGTCATCCAACAGTTACTGGAAGATGTTCGAAAGAGTGATGAGAAACGAGATCAGCAACATACGAACTTGCTGGGCTTGATCCGGGCACTTCAGGGTTCGACGTCGCGGTTCCTTTGGGATGGTCCACCGTTCGATGACCAAGACTTTAGTCCGAGAGACAGGATATGTAGTCATCATAAGGGGACAGACCCAGAGATCATACTTGAGCATCAAGCTACTACGGAGACAGTATCCACTCAGCAGATGCCTTTTATGACAGAATAAGAGCAGGAGAAATAAGTGCATGGTGGTACAAGGATATCACTATTGGAGCAGGTACCTTCTCAGGGTTTACCAGAGCAGCTGTTGTATCATGTCGGCACGTAGCTCTCTATTACGACATTTGACCTTAGGTTCGAACATGTGAATCGTCATGTTCATCCCCAGGACCATATAGTGTACCTCTCGTGCAGCATACCCCTCTAGGTAATCCACAGGGACAGAATTCCCATCGTAGCACAGCCCTTCGGTCCATCCTAGCTCATCGCACCCTCCAGATGATCTATAGGGATAGAGTTCCTCCTCACAGTGCACCCCTCTGATCGATCCCAACCCTTCAAACCGTTGTCAGCCCCACGTTCAGCGTCACTAGTAGGCTCACAAGTGAGGTCGGCAGCTGATGAGCCCATACATTGACCTCTGTCAGCCGAAGAGGCCAAGGACACTACCACAGTCATCAACATATGTATTCATGCCCAATAAATGGGTATATGGTAACCAGCTTACGGCTTACCAAGCCTACAAGCAAAACATGACCGAGGATTTGTAAGTATAATCGTACATATTACAATCCCTTTTTAGAATTTTAAAATACCTCAGCAAAACTACTTGGTTATCTAACTTATTTAACAATTATACAGACGTGATGTGGATCTACTAGCGCCAGTTGCTGTCACTTGGTTCCAGCGGTTGCAAACCAACTTTATGGAGTTGGATGATACAGTATGTTCCTTAATTGAACTGTCTATATAAATTTGTTACAATAATGGTAGAATCCTAACAATATAAAATGTTGAAATTGTTAGCACATGGAAGTGTACTTGTATATTATGCGGAGGCATCAGCTAGCATACCCCAATGTCTATAGTCAGAGGATCAACATACTTGATTCACAGTTCTATGTAAGTGTTTATATTGTACGGTTTTTGCTTGTGCAATTATGTGTTTCATACATCTTTTACCTAACATTTCGATAACTATTCTATATACAGTCATGGTTATATATTCAATAGGGGAGAATTATGCCTAGTAGGGTAGTGGGGAAACCCCCTATGGGTTGGTTTGTGCTGAAGTACAAGTGGTCCGCTGAAGAACTTATGGTAGTACGTGGATTTCTCCCCTCAGGAAACCGGTCATGGCACAAGGTTGACGTGGTGAGTATTTAATTTACATGGTTTCAATGTGCTTAATAAATAATTTTGACACTAATAACACTTTGTTGAAACATCTTCAGGTTCTGATTCTTTACAACATTGGACGACAGCATTGGATCCTGGCTAGCATTGACCTCACAGATGGGAATATCTACATGTTAGACCCTTACAAATAGGAAATTACATGGCACTCCATGAATGTCCAGGTCGCATGCTTAAGGTGATTTTTACCCTCGATGTCGCATCAGGTCAAGTTTCACCATAAGAGACGGAGGGATGATACAACTTATGACTTAGTTGATAGGTCTGTCGGATGAGCATTGTGTATACATCATGTGTGCTCCAATAGCCTACAGGGTATGACTGTTTCAAGTTCTTATTCTATCACGTTTCGTTTTAATAACATTCCATTCTAACGGTTGTTCATGTGGTGAATTGTAGGGGTAACTGTGGTGCCCATACTTTGAGATTGACAGAGTATCTACTGGCAAAAAGGGACATGTTCGACTGGTTGGAAGACGATATGGGTTTCATCCAGGAGAATATGGTTGTGGAGGCTTTTTTGTAACTCCAAGCCCCATTTTTTTCTGTAATTGATGTACGTAACATTTGAGTAATGAAATAATTTTTTTTTTAGTTTAAGTGTTTGCAATTAAAAGTAGAACACACATTTCATACCTTCAACAATCAGTAAACTAAAAATTAACTGCCTCATATAAACAACACGATTAAATGAACAAGACATTCAATTTCAAATAATTAAAATTATATCAATATCAACGGCTCCATTCATTCTACGGTGGAGTCTTTGTGGGGGTACATTTGCTTGTTGTGTCCAACTGAAAGACAGATGGTACACTTACGATATCATTCCTAGAGAAAATTCTACTAGGACATTCATTAATCATAGACAGGCTAGAACACCTCTTGCTATTATGTCTTGATTGTCCACATCATCTACACGCTTGTGTGGTTGTCCTCTCTGAAGACGAGGCATGTTGACCCTCCATCGGGCTACCTAATTGTCCCTTTGACTTTGGATTTGAAACCACCCGCTCTGCGATATAGGATGGCAATACCTATGAAGAAGGATGACCAACAGGCATAATAGGTACCAAATATGGATCAATAAGTGTTTCTCTCTTATAGTAGTTCGCATAAAGAGATGTGAAATCCAAGTTTCGCTCCCTACAACCATGAAAACATTGAGATTCACATTTGGGTAGTATAAAGCATAAACTGTAATTTCTCATATACCTAGCCACTGTGAGTGCGTGAGAACATGGAAAAAGGTTCATTTGGAATTTATTGCATGTGTAATTTTTCAAGGCTAAGTTAATCATCCACCATTTTCCCTTTAGTTTGATGGAGAATACATTTAAATCAACTGGATTTGCGATCTTATAACCGCACTTCTTGACATATTTCAGGATCACAAAATATGCTGCATTGGTCAATTGATGATGCATGGACTATACAGCTCGATGACGATCGTGAAATCAGAGTTGTAGCATACTCCTAATGAACTCTGCCATTGTCAACATTGGCAGTTTCCGTGTGAATTTTATATATGAGTTTATGCACTCTGCAACATTTGTTGTCATCACCCTGTACCTTCATTAAGGACAGTATATGCAGAACCACTTCTATGGATCGGTAGCAATGACATAATCGAATGCATCCTTATACAGGTTATGTAACACATGTGCCACTTATAATCGAATTCACTGTATGATCTAGCTGTTTTGTCCATTATGTCGGCAACATCTTCTGTGAAATCGCTTCTTAATATATTTAGAAATATGCCTACAACATATGGTATGGGTTGCATAAGGGAACACTTTAGAAATCTCTGATTCAATGCTTGAAGGTCGATCGGAAATTTAAACCAGATCATCTATATGACCAAGGGCACCTTTCATGCAATTCAAAAACCACTCTCATGAGGGATTATTTTCGGATTCATCGTACCTAAAAGCAATTTGATACACTTGTTCGTTTTCACTTGTACAGTTACAACAAACATTGTACCCCCGAATCTTCCCTTCAAATGGGTGCCATCAACTGCAATCACAGGACGCATACACCTTTGAAAACCTCTAATTGAGGGCCCTAACAACATGAAAAATAGAGAAATCTATCATCATATGCGCACTATAAGTCAGTGATTGTGCCAAGATTTTGCTATTTCAGAACATAACCAAAAGTTCGTAGCAGTTGGAAAATTTCTTCATGTGTTCCATGGGTCAATGACAATGCATAATGCAGGGCTTGATATGCTTACTGTACATGATTTGGAAGTCATACATTGTTTTCATCTCAGCGGTTATGTCCTTGGGATGCATGAGATGACTATCTTGTTGTTGAAGTCTAGGTGTAACAACTTCTTTGATTGTGACTGCATTAGTTTGTTAGTGGCGACGGTGAATCACCTCCAAAGGACAACTGCGTTCGTTGACAAAATTTCTTACTTGGAAGTTAGTCCCTCCATCTTTTCTTACCGCTCTTAATTTCAATGTACAGTTGTCAATGATGCAAATCAGATGTAACGTTATCTTATTAGACCTTTACACCATCCATTCAAAGTTCTCTCGTATTGTAAAAAGGCTAACTAGCCTCATCAAATCTTTTTTACTCAGAAAAAATTAACCTTTACAAATCATGCTTGTAGGCTCTTTCTGTACCAAGGTGTTGTTCTACCAATACCAAATAAGTATGAATCTGCTCCGGGAATGACCCACATTGTCACATTATCATAATCAGATGCAATTACATTATGTCGGGCCTCGAAAGTCCCAAGCGTATATGGTGCAATGCAACTAACTCTTTGTACAGGCGCTTCATCCATATTTTCTAGATCCTCTACCTGATCATTATTTGCCTCATTATCCACATCATAGTCTGGCCCATGATTCAAGTCATTGTTCTGCTCAATATTCGGTTAAGTGTTTTGCTCATTGTACAAATCATTGTACTACTCATTATTCTGCTCATCATTCCATCTCAATTCGACAACCACAGTAATCACTGAATTAAGGTTCAACTACATTTGCATGGTCGACCATTAACGGTGGGACAACACACATGTTTTCCCCACCTTCGATGGCATTCCTTTGTGTGAACACTTGGTTGCTACCACTAAAGGATCCAAATTGTTGGGTATTTTCACGAGGAGTAAAACCATTCCCTATCACATCTCCAGTTGTCCTCTCAGTTAGACTGACACGTACTTGAGGGATCACCCGATCTTCCCCTAGCATAAACTGAACAGCATCGTCATTTCTTATAAATGTGCTATATGTAGTGCCAGGAACGATTATTATTGACTTTAAATCAATATTGAATTTGTTTACATCATACATCATACATCATAATGGTATGCACGATCGCCACCAATTCTTTGTAAGTCATACTCTCTGACACATACATTCCCTGGTTATCAGATCCAATAAACCTCTAACTTATGTCGGATAACTGCTCTCATTTATAAGATATTACTATTCTAACCCGATTCGTTATGCTATTAATAAACATCCAGGACTATAAAATATTTTCATAGATGTCTGAATAAGATGTTAAGAAAAGACTCAGGAAAAGGTTTATACAAAAGGCTCGGAAACACTAACAAAAGGCTCGAAATGTAATTACAAAGGCTTTAAAGCTACTATATTGACAAACCTAAAGGATATTTAAAAGGCTCACACTTATGTAAAAGGCTCGAACTCTGCTTTAAAAGGCTCAGACACTTCTTTAAAAAGCTCGTACACTACTTCATTAACAAACCTAATGGCTATGCAAAAGGCTCGGACACAACTTCACGAAGGCTCGGGCATAGTTGTCAAAATCGTGCCTAGGTGCGAGCCTAGGTGCTAGGTGAGGTAGGGCGAGTGGTTGTCACCTTGAGTGTGGCCAGGCACAGCCTCTTCGATGAGGCAAGCGCTTTTTACGCTTAAGCGCAGAGGCGACGAGCGCCAAAAAGCGAGCTTAAGCGTGCCTGTTTCAACTTTTTTTAAATGTCGTTTTGCTAGTTTCTCTTAAACAAAAACAGAACAATTCATTTTTTTAAACAAAAAAAACAGAAGCAGTTGACAGTTGATTATCTCCTTCAATCTCGTCCAATCATTTCCAATCGGTTGATTCGTCTTTCCTCCTCTCCATTCGAAGTGAAGACTGTTAAGGAAGTTGAAGACTTGAAGACTTTCACTCTTGATTCTTGAAGACCAGCCAACTGCCGACCATAACCAGGTATGATTTTTCAATATTTTTTTTGTTTTTTTTTGTTTTTAATTCAATTTTTCTCACAATTCTCTCCTTCTCTGTCCGTATAGTCCCCAAATATAAGTTGTTATACTGCCAAATTTTTTATTTTTTTTATCTATTTAGTTTTGTTGAAAAATTGATAAATTGATGAGTTGATGAGTTGATGTTGGTTGTGTTGAAGTTTATTTTTATTATTTATATGATTAATATTTTACTTGATGTCTTGATGAGTTGAAGTTTACAAAATTGGTTAATGACTTGATGTTAGCTGTGTTGATGAAGTTAAATATTGATGTTTATGAAATGTTGTGAATTCTGATGTTGCCTTACTGTTATAGTGTTGTCAACCTGGCATGCTTGGTTCACCATTAGTGTTTGTTTTTAAGTAAAAATTGTCATGTTTGTTAATTGTTACTGCACTTATTAGTTAATAGTTAATTAGTTATTACTTATTAGCCATTACCAAATTAATTTTGCTTGTACTTTTTATGATTATAGGTTACAAATTTTGAATGTCGACATTAGATGCGAGCCAAACATCAAACCTAAAGAAGGATCCCGCATGGCGCTATTTCAGTTGCCCTAACCCTAATGACACAAATACCATAAAATGCAATTTTTATGGTAAACAGTCAAAATGAGGTATTTTTCAGGGCAAACAATATTTAGTTGCATGTTCTAAGAATGTCACAGCTTGTGCCAAAGTTTCAGCACAAGTCAAAGAGGAGATCCTAAATTATATACAAAGGAAAAAGAATGAAAAAGAACAAAAAAAATTGGCACCTGAATATGATTTTGATTATGGTGAAGGAGATGATGATTTGCAGATGCTTTTTAGTACTCAAAAACAACCAAGTGGAACTGGAACTGGAACTGGAACTGGAAGCACTAATGAAAGCATCAACCTATTGAAAAAGCCAAAACAGGAGGGTACACTTGATTTGTTCTATAACAAGACCCCTTCAAGTTCAAGGCAATCGAAGTTAGGTGAAAGTAATACGGTAAAAGAGGAATTAAGGGGCCGTGTTTATAAAAATTTTGCTAGATGGATGTATGTGGCAGGGATCCCATTCAATACTGTGAGGTACCGTAGCTTCAATGCATTTTGTGAGGCAATTGGACAATATGGTCCGGGTGTTAAACCGCCAACTTATCATGAAGTCGGGGTTCCCCTTCTAAAGAATGAGGTGAAGGCTACCCGTGAAACTTTGAAGATGAATGTAGAGGAATGGAAGACTTTTGGATGTTCCATTCTGTTGGATGGTTGGAAAGACAGAAGAGAAAAGGACATTGATTAATTTCCTAGTCAATAGTCCGAGAGGAAGTGTGTTTATTGAGTCAGTTGATGCTTCGGGATATGCTAAGACTGGTGAGAAGATGTTTGACTTACTGAGTCAATTCGTGGGAAAGAATGGTGTAGGCAATGTGGTTTAAGTTGTCACCGATAGCGCTTTAAATAATGTTTTGGCAGGTATTATATATGTTTAACTTAGTTAAGAGTTAAGACTTATGACTTATGGATTGATATTTGATAAATATTAACTAACTTAGATATATATATATATATATATATATATATATATATATATATATATATATATATATATTTGTGTGTGTGTGTATGTGTGTGTGTATTTTATATAGGTAGATTTCTAGAGGTAAAATATCCTAACTTGTTTTGAATGCGTTGCACACTACTTGGATTTGATATTAGAAGATGTTTTCAAGTTGAAAAGGATGAAACAATCATTTGAGAGGGCCATTATGATTAACAGTTACATATACGGCCGCACCGGTGTGGTAAACATGTTAAGGAAGTATACAAACATGAAGGAATTGTTGAGGCCTGTAAAAACAAGATTTTCAATTGCTTTTATAACATTGTCCAGGATTCATAGCCAAAAGGTCAACCTCGGAAGGATGTTTACTTTTGAAGAATGGACAAAAAGCAAATAGTTTAAAGAAGCTGGAGCTAAAAGAGTTGTGGAAGTTTTGCTTATGCCTTCATTTTGGAACAATGTAGTGTTTTCCCTTAAGATAGTCGGTCCTCTTATGGGTGTGCTTTGGTTGGTAGATGGTGAGAGGAAGCCTGCCATGGGTTATATTTATGAGGCTATGAATAGGGCCAAAGAAGATATTGCTAGATCTTTTGGGGGCAATGAAAGTAAATATGAAGATATTTTTAAGTTGATTGATGCTAGATGGAGTATTCAACTTCATCGCCCTCTATATGGAGTCGGGTGGTTCTTGAACCTAGAATTCTTCTACAATACTAGAAATGTAGATGATGAAGTGGCAAATGGATTGTATACATGTAGAGAAAGTTTGGTCCCAAATGTAGAGACTCAATGTGCGATTGATCTTGAGCTATCCAAGTATAAGAAAGCTGAAGGACTATTTGGTAACCCAATGGGCGTTAGAATGAGAGGAAAGAAATCACCAAGTATATATTTTTTAAAGTAAAAAGTGTATTCTATTTTAAAATACTATATAACAAATATTTATTAATGGTTTTTCATTTTTAATTAACAGCTGAGTGGTGGGATTCATATGGCACTTCTACACCTGCTTTGCAAAAATTTGCTATAAAGATTCTTAGCCTCACTTGCAGTTCATCTGGGTGTGAACGTAATTGGAGTGTATTTGAAAATGTAAGTCTGTGTTTTTACTTTCAAAAGTATTTTTAATTACATTTTACATTATAATATAAATATTCTTATTTTGTATGTAATAATATAGTAGAATTTTATAAAAAAGTGCAGAAAAAGAACTTTGAAAAGAAAAATTCATTTGTTAGTAAAAGATGGATAGGATTTTTAGAAACATTAACAGGAAGAGGTTATAAAGAAGATTTTGAACATATAAGTGGAAAGGATAATACTATAGCTGATATTCTTTCAAGACTAATTGATTGCTGATTATTTTGCAGGAATGGCAGGAACCTCAAAGGATAGTCAAAAGGGTTCAAAAGATATTTCTCAAAGCAGTAGTGGTAAAAAGATTAACATTGGATCTTATTCTATTAACTTTTTTCCAGGTGTTCCCTTTCAGCCATTAGCACAATTGAAGGACAAGATTACTGAAGCTCAGCAAGCAATTTTAAAAAATATTTGGTTCTTTAGAAACGATAATAAAGGTTTCCTTCAGTCTTTAAATGTTTTAAGTCATCACTTTTCATAAGCAAATAAGTTTGGTTTTTATGTCTATAATTATTAGCTTATTGCAGCTTTATACCAAAAGAAGAAATAGATTTGATCAAAGTTGTTTAAATGACTTGGTGTTCGTAAAATACAATAGAGCATTGAAGAGTAGATATGATGCGCGTGACACCATTGATCCCATCTATTTGAATGAAATGGATGAAAGCAATGAATGGTTGACTGGGAGGTTGGATAATGAGAATGATAGAGATAATGTACTTGTTTTTACAGAATAAGATAATTTGACATGGAATGTTGTTGCTACAGCTGCTGGTGTTGGGGAGCCTAGTTATCGATTTAGAGCGAGAGAAGCTTCTTCGTCATGGGTACCTCAAGTTCGACCAATGAATCAATTATTAGATAAGGAGGAAAGTGAAGAAGAGATTGAAGGGCAAGATGAGGGAAAGCGATTTCAACAAGAAGAATTGTAAGAGGGGATTGGAGGAGATGATGATTTAGAATTTGAATTTGATTCATGATCATGTTTTCATTAGAATTGTGATTATTTTACTTTCTTTTTTTTTTTGCAACTTTAAGTCTATTTTGAACTATGAATTATGATGGTAATTGCTTTTTATTTAATTATCATGGGTTGTGGCCCTTGTGGGTAGTTTTTAAAGTAGCCACTTAAAAAAAATGTTGATAAATTAGGTATACATGTTTTTATAAAATATGTTCGCCTTGCTTCAGTCGGGCGTGCGCCTCGCCTGGTGCCTAACACCTCAGGTGATAGAGGCTCATGTCGCCTTGAGTCGCCTAACATTTCTTACAACTATGGGCTCGGGTTACATGTCAAATGGCTCGGGTCCGTAATGAAAAGGCTCGGAGATACATAGTTGACAAACCTAAGGTTTATATAAAAGGCTCAGAAACAGTTACAAAAGGCTTGAGATGTAATTACAAAGGTTCGGAAGCTACTTCATTGGCAAACCTAAAGGATATTTAAAAGGCTCAGACACTTATATAAAAGGCTCGGACATTGATGCAAAAGGTTCGGACACAACTTCACAAGGGCTCGGACAGTGTTTAGAAAAGCTCAGACAGAGATTAGAAAGGCTTGGAGATTCAAAATTCACACAATCAGCTTAAGGTTTACAAAAGACTCAGAGAATAAATGAAAAAGAATAGATAAAGTGTTACAAGACTCAGAAATTGAAATAATGTGTACAAGGTTATACTAAAAAACCTAGAGGGGGGGTGAATAGGTTGTCACTCACTTTTAACAAATCTTTCGAGACAAGTGACAAAACCTTGATAAGCATACAAACTAACATTCAACATGATAGTTATGAGAAAACAATATATTCATGTATGCTCCATCTCCACTCTTAGTCTACAAAACATACAATAAGAATCAATGTATCTTATGAACAAATATATTCAATGTAGATAAAATTCCATAAGTTGTACTTAGAGTATTACAATGTGATACTTTACAACTTGAATGAAATATCACAAGATACAAGTTATCTAACATACACAAACAATATTGTATAAGGAAGTCTACTTACATAAAGAGTTTTATCCATAGTATTCAAATAACAAATACAAATACTAGAGAGTTAGGGATAGAGAAAAGTTGACACAAGATATAACGTGGTAAACCTCCGAAGAGGAAACATCCACGGGCTAGCAGCCACCGGTAAACAAAATCCACTAGTAGATAAAACAAGTACAATCTCTCAAGTGACCCCTTCACCTAGAAACTACCCTTCTATCCTACTCATGAAGATGTCACCCTAATGCTCAACAATCCGATGCCTCACACCTCTTATAAAGACTTCTTCGCTCACCTTACCGAATTCTCACGACCCAAGGCAAGACTTCTTGCTCAACTATACGAGTCCTCCGGACTCTAGTCAAGACTTCCTCTCTCACCTATCCAGATCCTCACGACCCTAGGCAAGACTTCTTGCTCGACTATCCGAGTCCTCCCGACTCTAACCAAGACTTCCTTGCTCGACAATCCAAGGCCTCACGCCTCTTGCTAAGACTTCTTGCTCAACA